>OZ022557.1:49576141-50776141 GCA_963991005.1 Barypeithes pellucidus | reverse complement strand
GGGAGTAGTTTTCGACTCAAAACTTTCTTTCGTCCCTCATATAAATAAGGTAGTGGGCGAATCTCTGCGGGGTTATGGGTTTATTGTGCGCTGCACAAGAGATTTCAATAATAGTGATGTCTTGAAGACATTGTACAATTCATATGTACGGTCCAAGTTAGAATATGCTGCAGTAATCTGGGCTCCTGAGTACAGTGTTCATATTAATGCCATTGAAGGTGTTCAAAGAAAATTCTTAAAATATCTTAGCTTTAAGAGAGACGGAATATATCCCATCCAGGGTTTTCCTCAATCCAGGTTACTTGAGGAATTTAATTACGGATCTCTCAGTGATCGCCGTGATTACCATCTTTTGATTACTTTGTTTAAATTATTAAACAATCAGTTGGATTGTATGGACATTTTGACGAAGCTTAACTTCAACGTGCCGCGCTTAGGTTCACGGCAAAACATAACATTCTATTTGCCATGTCCAAGGACAAATATTTTGAAGTTTTCTCCTATTTTTAAAATGTGTGACAAATACAATAAACACAATGAATTGGATTTTTTTAATTGCTCGATAAACATAGTTAAAAAGCTGGTGCCTCACTAAACTGCTTTTCAATTATATCATACGGTTTGCATATTTGTTTTGTTTATTGTAAGACTAAATAAGTTTTCAAATTTGTAATATAATGTAATGCAATGTAAATTTATCTTATCTTAAGTTCAATTAAGATTATGTGCCTATATCTTTTGCCCTGCCTTGTAGTTGGGAAATGTTCCTGTAAGGCAGGTAAAGTAAATAAATAAAATAAATAAATAAATAATTGGGTTTCAAACACGACACATTTCAAAATAATTTTTCCCAGATTTTCAAATGGAACACCCTGTATATTATTTGGCTATTGGATGTAGAATTCATACGCATTTTTTTTTATAATGGAAGCATCTAAGTTATTTACAGTCGTTTTCGAAATAATTGCAAATTTCATTAATTATGTTGTTTAAATACAGTTTCTGTTAGGAAAATTAAGCATAGGCGACTAGATTAAGAATTATAAACTACAGTAAATCTTCAAAATTCCCACCATGTTAATCTGAGCACAAGTTAATACGCTCTTCAAATGATCTAGTTACATTCCTCAACAATTCATGTGAAATACTAGCAAACGCATCTCTTATTCGTTGCTTCATATTAATAGCAGTGGTAGACGGATTTTCATAAACAATTTGTTTTACGTGTCCCCATAAAAAAGTCAAGTTTCGTCAGATCCGGCGATCCAGCTGGCTAAAGGGTAGGTCCGTTTCTACCAATCCATTGGTTGCAAAAGGTATCATCAAGATAAGTTCTTACATCCCGCGAAAAATGTGCGGGAGCACCATCTTGCTGAAGGCACATCCAATTTCTAGTATATCGAGCCACGTCTGCCAACAAACCTGGCAAATCATTTTGTAGGAAGTTTAGATACATGGGCCCATTATGATTCAAAGAAATGCGGCCCTATCATAGTATCACCAATAATTTCGCCCCACACATTCAATGACCCCTAATGCTGTCGATCGATTGGTCTCGGATTTTCTGTTGCGTAGTAATGAAAGTTATGTCTATTTACACAACCGGTGTTATGGAAGGTTGCTTCATCAGAAAATGAAACATAATTGAAAAACATAGGATCCTCTTGTATTTTATTTCTCGCCCACGCACAAAATTCGGATCGATTTTGAAAATCTCTATCACTGAGCGCTTGATGCAATTGAATATGATAGTCATGGAATCGATGCTTTTTTAAAATCCGTTGTACAGATCTTTCACTTATACCTGTTGCTTCGCTGATTTTATTTTGGCTTACGTGTGGATCTTCTGTTACTGTTAGTAACACCGCCAATTCATTTTCCTCGTTAGTAGCAGTCTTTGTTCTTTCTTCTTTTCTGTACTCAACATTTCCCGTTACAACAAATCTCAGTAGCAATTTTTTTAAACTTTTTTCTTCTAGATGCGTTCTCTCTGGAAAATGTGATGCATAAATTCTACTAGCTAACAAACAATTTTATTCTCTCTCACCAAGTACAAGATCAACTCATTTTCATTAAAATTCATTTTAATTTCTTATAGTTTTTAGCCCTAAATAACAACAATATTAAATTAAAGAACTGTCAAACTATAATAAACAAATGGAATTCTTATTTTATTTCAAAGCCTACCATGGTTTTTAGGCATAACCATCACTAATGAGCCGTCTTGATAGTATTTCATCTGAAATGTTGAGGAATGTAAATAGATCATTTGAAGAGCGTATTAACTTGTGCTCAGATCAACATGGTAGGCATTTTGAACATTTACTGTAGTTTATAATTCTTAATCTAGTCGCCTATGCTTAATTTTCATAATAAAAACTGTATTTAAACAACACGATTTATGAAATTTGCAATTATTTCGAAAACGGCTGGAAATAACATATGCTTCCATTACAAAAAAAGAATGCGTATGAATTCTACATCCAATAGCCAAATAATATACAAGGTTTTCCCTTTGAAAATCTGGAGAAAAATTATTTTGAAATGTGTCGTGTTTGAAACCTAATTATGAACACCCTGTATAAAATAGATAAACGCTATTATATTTACAGAATCTCTAGACCTCTTGTCTTAAATTCCACCCAATACCTTGGTTAAATACGTTATTTTAGGTAGTTTTTTAAATTTTTTTCTAAGACTCCAGAACTTTTTATTTTATTTTTAATTTATTACTCTTAAACTACATAACCAAATGAAATAAAACTTTAGGCATTTATAAAGGACACTAATACGAACCTAATTATGTAATAAACTACTTGGTGCCCATTCAAAAAAGACAGCATTATGTTACCACACTTTTTGGACCACCCTGTATATTTAAATTCCTGAAATGCACCCTATAATACAGTATAAATCGGCATATGAATGAAATTCCTATGTTAATTTGTATAAGAGCTATGGAAGCCTGGCACACTATTGCAGGACCCTGTATACGGCCCTGGTATTAACCATTGAACAAAGCAGTCGACAATTAAATGCAATTAATGCGATATGTCAATCGCTGGATCATATCAAAGCAAAGAGCTAAAAGAATGGCAGGTGGTGCTTTTTTATTTTAGAGCGGCAGGACTGGCACTCAAATCAAATAGGACTGGAAATACCTATCGCGTCGCTATTTCATAACCTGTAACTAAGTTTGGTCGGTCTATATAGTGATTTCGGGCATATTCGGTTAGTCCGAAAGTAGTAACAGGTTATGAAATAGCGAATGGATATAGGTATCTCTATTCCTATTTGATTTGCGGAGTGCCACTCCAGGTGACCTTATTAATCATGAGGTATCGCTTGTTAATCTCGAATATTTGGGTATTCGTGTAATTTCCAATAACTTTAATTAAATAATTAATATTTAATTTATTTTAATAATTAACTAATATTTAAGTAATAGAAAATTTGCTGTATCAATTAATTTAGTTGGAGGGGGAAGGCGAGTTGAGATGCCATAAATGTGTAAATATCGGTGTCCTTCAGAGGTATGTTCGTACTAGTAAACGATCTTGATTTGAAAACTCGACTGCCTTATATCAGTTTGCTGACGAAACTGGCCCCAGAGTCTCTGCCCCTGCCCTTTTCCGGCGGATAATTGGCATTGAATTTAAAATGGTTGTATAAAAATCATCTTCGCATTAATATGGCAAAACGCGTTTATCCTTTTTAAGCATAATTATGATGATTGATGAGGCTATGCAGATTACCATTGACGAGGTAAATATTAACTGTATTATTTTGGGAGCTATTGTGGATCAGGCCACTGCAGTGGAACAACCAGGCTGGTGCAGTCTTGTCAAAAATGGCATTGTATGTCATCAACTACTTAAGGGTGGTTTAAACAGGAGTTTGATGCTTTATCATGTATGTGTCCAGTCTATGGTATCACGTAGTATAATCTTTTGGTAAGGTGTGTAGGTGCTAATTCGCAAGTTTTTGGCGCCCCAAAATAAAAATTTTATTACTCTGTGGATTAGATGGTATAATGAGTCGCGTAGAGGTAAGTTTAGATAGCTGAATATTATTACTGTTACCTCGTTATACAGGGTGTAACTAAATAAGTGTAAAACATTTAAGGGGGTGATTCCTCATCGAAAAAAAGATAGGATCTTTCATATAAATAAACTTCATTGGAGCATCCCTTGTTAAGATACAGCCCCTTAAAGGGGGTACATAAAATGTGTTTAACAATTTTTTTCACAAGCACTAAAAAAGTTACAATATTGAAATTAACCTGACATTTTCTACTACCAAAAAGACACTTAGCCAGTAATTTATTTGGTTTACCCCATGGTTGTAAGGGGTGGAAAACGCAACCCCTAAAATTTATTTCCAATGTAAGTTTTTGTCTTATTATTTGTTTACCATCTAAAAATTTATTTCCGATAGCCTGTTTTATTCTAAACAAAAAATGTCTCTTGAATTTTTTGCCCAAAATAAACCAGTTCGCAGCAAAAAATTATTTTACGAACAAGATACATATCGCCATAAAACGAAAATACGAAACTAATTTATCCAGTAGGCCGCTATTAGCGATAGTGACAATTAAATTGGTCTGAAGGTAGACATATTGAACATTTACTATGATTTCTAGATGTTGTATGTTTTGTTATTAATAAATTAGTTTTGTTTATTTATAAATTTTATGTACCCCCTTTAAGGGGCTGTATCTTAACAAGGGATGCTCCAATGAAGTTTCTTTTTATGAAAGATCCTATCTTTTTTTCGATGAGGAATCACCCCCTTAAATGTTTTACACTTATTTAGTTACACCCTGTATATAGAGGGGAGGAACGGACCAAACGCTAGAAGCGTTGTATACCTGAAAATAATGTAAAAACTCACATTAAGGTCCTTATTCGATTTTCATTTGTTATCAAGTTAAAAAAAATTCGGTAAACGTGTGGTATGGTCATATGGTCCATAGTTATTTATTTGGCCCTTTCATTTTGTGGAGAGTCGCCTCACTGGAGAATAATGATTAAATTCTTTTACAAAATCAATTACATGGACTACTAGAGAATGTTCCTGTAAACATCAGAAAGCAACTACTGTATTATCAGCATGATGCAGCTCATGCGCATTTCGCTTATGTTGTCGAGTGATATTTGGATGAAACGTTTCCAAAACTTTGGATTGGTCGCAGTCGTCCTATTAGTTGGCCTCTAAGATCTCCAGACCTCACACTACTATACTTTTGATTATGGGGCTGGTTCCAAAATTAAGTTTACAAACTAAAAGTCGACACTCGTTATGCACTAATTTAACGTATTAGAAATACTGCAGTCGATACTAAAGAAGGACGTGAATCATTCAGGAGAGCAACAGGCGCTCCTCGTAGATGAAACGGAAAATGTTTAGAGGTCAATGCGATATTTTTAAACATTTATAAAAGAACGTTATGATTAAAAATAATACTAATTTATGAGACTTTGTTTATTTGTAATTACCGAGGTAATTACGCTATAACTTGAAAACGAAAGCAAATCTTATAAACACGTATTACTTACACTCTCTGCCCTAGATAATCTGAATTTAAAAAAATTCACCTACGTTTAATCGTTACTTATCGCTAGACCTCCTTGATATAGTCGCATCATCCGCAAAAAGAGTGAATACTCCGTTGCCAGATCATTATATCAGAAAAACTAAATTCATAGGCGAAAACTAACTAAAATTATACAGGGTGTGCCACCTGGAACCGTCTCGATCCATATATGAAAGGCTATACATAGAAAAATTGAAAAGGATGCTAATGTTGATGGAGGAAATACAGCTAAAATATTTGGAATATTGTGACCCTTCCGGTTATACCGGTCAACTTGCTTATTTTAAACGGAACAGCCTATATATTAATACATTACATATCATGTCCTATACCTAAGTCTAAACGTGTTCGACATATTTCAGTTTTTATGTCCAAAATATGTTTGCAGACCTTAATAATTATTAATTTTTCCTATAAGGAAGCCTATATTATTTAATTTGGGTCGGATTTCTTGTTGAAAGGGACCTGCTTTAATAGATTTTTAGGAACAGTTACGAAAAGTAATACCCTGCCGCGTTAGGCAAACCGGTATATATGGTATTTTTCGTGTTAAATTGATGGTTTGGGGGGTCATGACCCCACGACCTCCCCCCTGGATCCGCGATATAATAATTGTATCATGAAACGTCGCAACACCCACCGTGACCGGTTTTGAATACCACCATGATACTGACACAATAATTGTGTCATGAAACCGTATCAAAACCCACCGGGAGCCGGAACATCGCGAGTGTCAGTGTGTGTATTTTAGGGTATCATAATAGTGTCATTGTATCATCGACGTTGTATCAACACGTGTGACACACAGGAAGGTGTCACGCTAATAGTGTCATACAACATAGTGTTACCCAAGCCTAAAAACCTCGGTGTGACATTTCGCCATATAAAAATATTAAATTGGCAATGTTTCATTAACTACAAATTTTCGGAATAAAACAACCTTATACAAACTTAACCTTATTTTAATGCTAAATAGAAAATAATTATAAAATTTAAGGGTTTCCATTTGAAAATGTAGATTTTTTGCACTTTTCTCAATTTTACTTTAATCTTATTATTTGAACACCTTGCATTAATTGTTTAAAAATATTATAAAAAATCTATTAAAGCAGGTTCTTTTCAACAATACACAACAACAACAACAACCCAAATTAAATAATAAAACACTTCTAATAGGAGAAATTAGTAATTAATTTAACCTCCGCAAACGTTATTTTAGACATAAAACCTTAAATATGTCGAACACGTTTAGACTTAGGTATAGGACATGATATGTAAAATCTGCCTAGAAGCTTGCGTAGAGTCCAAAAATGTAATATTAAAATGTGTTGGAAATTAATTGAGACACGCAGTGTTAAAAGACGTCAGCGCATTTTGGCCGGTGTTGTCATATTTACACGGCAAACTCTTTAGAAAAAAATATTACAATTTTAACAATTTTTCATTCATTTATGAACAAATATTATTCCAGAAAACCGACGGCGAAAAATAATTTGCAATACAAATACTAGTAATATCACAATTTTCAAATTTGCCACAAGCACAGGAAAGTAAATAGGTCAAACGTCATTGACCTTTTGAAAGATTATCTTCAAACTCTTTAATAAAAATGCAATTTTATTTAAGAAACATGCTCTCTTACCTTTACTTATTTAAAAACGATTATTAGTTTAATGATTTCTATAAAAAAAAACCACACAGAATCTAAGTTTTAGGAAAAACTATCATAAAACCTCACAAATAGCAGCTATTCACATGAAAGAAAACACGGATTACACGGGAACATTGTTTTAATTAATTTTGATCCTTTTTTTTTTCTTGCGTAGATTTATTTGTTTAATTAATTAAAAAATACACACTTTAAATACGATTCCTTCAATTTAAAAATTTTATCTATCCATTGAAAACGAACGAACGAAACGTTCAAAACTCGGAATAGAGATGAGCAATATTTCACAGTTTCATGATTTTTTGTGATTTAGAAATCACAATCACAACCATTGATTCCACAGACATGAAACCATCGAGTACGATTTGGTTTCGAAAATTGTTTGGCATTTTATTATTTTGTAAGATATTTGTTAATGGGGTCACGGTATTTGAATTCTAATAATAGGCAATACGGGACGGATGAAGGTCGCTGAAGTGCTTGTTTTTCTTATGGTGACGAACAAAATTCTTCCCTATTACTTGGCTATTTACCACGGCGTGAGATATCTTGCAAGACGTGTAATTTATATGGCGTTAATGTAATTTCGACCAAATTGCATAAAATGCCGATATCGCCGCGCCTCTGCTGACGTGTTCTAATCTGTGATATATCTATCAATTAAGGTAAGGGATAATACTGCGACTGTACTTTTGCTTTTGAACGAAGGCTGATGATAGGGCGATTTCATTCTCTTTCTCACAGTATCTAAGCACGGCGCCATCTCTTTCACACAATCCGCTTACCAGCGGCTGATCATTGTAGGTCTTATTGGACTGGACGTACGAGCGTGCGACTTGCAATTGTCAGTCTAAGAAGAAGAGCGTTAGGATACAGTCGATTTTGTTAATAACCATTTACACTCTCAGCCATCCACTCTGTTTTCAGGGGATACTTGTATACATGTTGTATTGTAATAATTTTCGGTCCACGCGTTTCAGTAAATAATCTGATAGTGTATTTTCAAAAAAACTAACTATTGGTTCTCTTTCACTATTACTATGTGTTCTGTGCTGCTGTCAAGATCTAAGATGTTTGGAGCATAAAGTGTCCCCAAGAGTGTCCCCAGGAGTGTTCCCATGAAACAGAAAAAAACTTATTATGTTTATGCTTCGATTTCCTCGCTGTGTGGGTATAAAGATCAATACAAGTAGGTAGATAAGCAATTTATTTTTATAATTTTATATGGCATTTTGAGATATGCCACCACAGTGTGAGTTTATGAGGCTGGACACCACTTTTAAAACGGTCGATTAAAAAAATATATATGTAGCTGACACCCAAGGAGTAGCCAATTTAAATATAATAAATCTTTTCCATAACACCCTCTATATAAGATTTAAAATAAGCAAGTTGACACCGAGTTCCGGTGTAACCATATTAACAATGTTTTAACCGAGTTGCTCCCATCAACATTAGTATACTGTCCAATTTTCAAAATTTTCCTATACATATATAGTTTTTCATATTATACAGGGTGTAAGAAATTCGTCCTTCACCATTGGGATTTCGGGAACGGTAAGAGATACGAAGTTGGATAAATTAGGGCAAAGTTGCGTAATTATGGGCCCAATATTATGCCGCAAAAAAATCTAAAATAAATACAAGGGCTTTCAAAATAATTGAAAAAATTTAAAATTTTGTGTTTCGGTTATTATTTTTCCGACTTTGTTCAGATGTCCAAAAATAAATTTCACTTTTTGTTACTTTTTATTCTCCACAAGATGGCATCACCAGATCTTTAATGAGACGTTTCCCAGGAACGTACTAGGGGTATTTTAATGAAGATGGTTAATTTAAGGATCAAACTGTCTAGTGTTGTATACCGCTGAACGTAGACTTAGTTTCTCTTTCATAATTTAAACAAAAAAAACCAGGCCCGTATTTAAAAAATTAAGTTGATCGTCACCCAATGACGAAATGTCGCATTAAAGATCTGACGATTCCATGTTGCGGAGAATCAAAAGTAGCAATGTTAAATTTATTTTTGGACATCTCTCAAATGCAAAATGATTTTTTTATATATATCAGGTCGATTGGGATATCTAATGAAATTAATGACAAGGGTGTAAAAATACATTTAAAATTGAAGTTTTTTTACACGTAATATCTTTATGCTGGTTTTACACGTAACATATTTATGCAGGTAAAGTCTGACCAAGATATCTGCCCCGAGTAGACGATATACATTCAGTAGATTACGAGTGTAATTAATTGTATTATAAAAGAGTAACTTTACTGATACGGCATACTATGTGTATGTCTTGACCATTTATTCAATAGCTGAAATCAATTTTAGGTGTGGTGGATATAGATCGGATTGTAAGAGAGCGAGATGTGGCAACAGTGGACCTTTATATTTCTATAGTGGTCCAATATATACTGGATGATGAACAAGCAAAAGTCCTGGATACGAATTTTGTAAAAATATTTAGAATAAGTCAACTGGCAGTAGAATATTTATTATTTTGTAAAAAATATTTGGATAATACAGTGGTTTTACTTAAGCAAGAGCTTACAAAAAGTAGAGAGGTATAAATAAATAAATACAACACGTAACATCAAATATCAATATTTTTTTTTAGGAAAATAAAGAACTTAAAACCTTTGTAGACGATCTTCAATCACATATAGATACCTTAACTAGACAGCAATCCTTAGCAACGTTTAGATGTTCAATTTGCTCAAAAGCGTTTGCTTCAGAAGAGTATTTAAATGCTCATCTGAAAAGAAGACATAGTAATAATGATGGCTATAATGTTGAAACTGATAAGTTAAATTTGGAAATTAAACAATTAAAAGAAAGATTAAACAATACAGAAAAACTATTAAAAGAAAAAGAAGAACAAAGCTCTGAGAAAGGTGCGTACGATTCTGGTAACAATTCTTCCAAAATTAATGAATTGCTAAAAAAATTTGAGCAATTTAAGGTGAATATTGATTATGAGTTGAAAGAAATAAAAATGCAAAAATCGTTTTATGAGGAAAACTATGGAAAATTGTTTAATATTATGATTAATACGAATAGCAAGGAAAATATTGATCCAAGTGGTTTAAACATTAAAGAAACTTTAAAGGCAGAAACTACGACTCAAACAGATAAACTTCTACATATAGAGAACCTTTATAACAGAAATGTCTTGGAAATACAGGAACCTCTTTCCACTAGTAAAGGTGAAGTATTACATGAAAATGAAAATGACTTAAGAGTAACCAAAGAAAGCCTTGAAGATAAACTATGTATAACATTAGCTGGAATTGAAGATCGGATGCAAGCTTTTTGGAACAAATTGAACGAGATTGAAAAGACGAAAACTGTCGCAAACCTTCAGCCTGATTTAGAGGTCATAAATCAAGCTGATGTAAAAATTACTAGTGAAAGTGTTAAACCAAAGATCAGGCCTAGAAGCAAATTTAGCCAACCTACCCATAACAGCAGAGCAATTGGCGATAATATGGAGACTCTTAAATTAGCCATCAGTCAATTAGAACAAGAACAAATGGCAGAAGAAAAAAATACACCAAGCAGGCATAAGAAAATACCAGTAGATAAGCACCCAAAATTATCATCAGATCATCGTATACCCAACATTACAAATATTTTGCCATCAGATATAACGGCTTTGAGTGAAAAAATTAAATTAGAGAAGGAAATCTTACAAGAACCTGAAACGAGCGAATCGGAGTCTTTTTCATCTTCACAAAAAGGTCCAGTTTTAGTTAAACCTTCAGCTTTAGGTAGACAGTCTATAACCAGGTAAAATTAAATAATTATAGCCGAAATCGCTTGAAACAATTAATTTAAAATGTTTAATTATAGATTACACACATACAGTGTGCGACATGCATAAGAAGTTTTGTTATAATATTTAGAAATCAACTAAGCTTGTTAATTATTTATGCCTCACTTTGTTTTTCAACGAACCTTCCACGAGCCTGCTTCGACCCTTTTCCAACTAGTTTATTTTTAGTTGTACACGGTGAGCCAAAGGAGGTAAAACCATGCCTGGCCACGAAGAACAGACGTTGTTTGTTATAATAATAATAATATATGTTTATTTAGCCCTTTCTCGGCTAATTAATATCACAACTTTATATAAAATCAAAATATACTAGACTATGTGAAATTTCGTTACACACACATACACACACTTATTTACCTAATACCTGCAGTGGTGCTTTATTACTATCAAGATCATAATGAAATGAAGTGAATAAAAAACGAAAATGTGGCGATGGTAGATGGTCATCAATAAACTCGACATTTTTTTCTTTGTGGCCTCTACAGATTCCTCGACGACTGACGTAACCTCATTCCACGTATCTTTGTTTCCTTTTTTAAAAGACTCTTTCACTTTGGGATTTCGATCCCACATATTAGAAAATAATTTGAAGGTCTCCACTAAATAATAATAATAATAATAATAATTAACGTCTTTATTATTTAAGAAAAAGAAAAATATTGGTTTCAAATGAACATGGCGATATTTATGCTTCCTTCGGACCACTCTATATTCTATAAAAAGTAATTAGTCTCGCTGCAACCGAAACTTCTGCACGAGCCAGCCACAAACCCGTCGTACTAGATGTGCGAAATCCTTTTGAGCTCGAGGCAAATACCCGCAGAAAATTGATTGCGGCGAGTATCGGACGAGCCTACCTCGAGCGGTCCATGGTAGGCTCGTTAGAGGCTCGCAGCCCGGTGTAAATATGACGAACCAGGCTCGTTGTTGGCGCGGCGCAGGCGCGACTCGGACTCGTCTCGTCATATTTATATGCACCTTTTTTAATTGAGAACAGTGCCGTAGAATTACTTCTTAATCTATAAGTGATTAGAAAATATTTAGGTCACCAAATACCAGACATACCCTAGATTTGTAGTATATTTATGATCATATTATAACTATCTTGTAGATTACCGAAAAGCATGTAAGTGAGTGAGATATGAGTATCTCGAAACTCGTTGTTCTCAGTGATCAAATATACAGCTGAGATATTGATAACACTAACAATAAGTGGTCTAAAGAAACTGATGTTGAATTCTGTGCTGGCGTAATCTAAATCACGGCATACACGACCGGGGGTCGCGACAAAATTTTACCAAAAATGAAGAGTCGGAAATGGAAATAATTTGCTCACCACTGCTATGGAAAAAAGTTTTTAATTTATTAATTTATAATTGGACATATTTTAAATTGTAAATAATTGTAATTAAAGGAAGAGTTGGTTGCAAACGTTCGATAAAATGTCCGTCGGAGTTTTACGCACGCGGCGCGAAATTGTTTGAAGCAAAAATGAACCATAGGACGAGGTTTTTTTTATGATGATGAAACACTAGCATTATAGGAAAAATCCTTTAGGCAAAATGGGAGTGGTGCGTGTGCGAAAAAGCGATTCACGTTCGTTTTGAATCGTTGGAGGTTATATTTGTTGTAAAAGAAACTCAAATCACCAACCTGCTTTCGATGTTCTCGCTACGCTGTCGAGGTTCTTGGTCAGCTCGTGGTCTCTGATCAGACGAATGACTCCTTCCGATAAAATCCAGTAGCCGAAGAGTATGCTTGGGTACAGAGCTACAGACATGAGAGCAGTATTATAGTGATGGTCGAATCTGGGCTTTGTAAATTCTCGAAAGTTGTTTAGGTGTATACAACTTCTTGGCCCGGAAATGTACACTAAGTTTCTATGAAGCTGGCACAACATGGTTATGCCAATACATATTTCCTCCCATATTGACGCTCAGCAAATTAATAGATGAATCCAGTAAATTTGCGTCCTGTCTAGTTATGAAATGTTAAGCTTTTTAGAGAAAACAGCAGCCTTGGGTTCCTTAGTATTAAATTCGACTTAGTTACTGTCACCTCAAGACAAAATTTCTTCCAGGTCTTTGCTGAGGCGTGGTACTTCATGTTACCGGTGAATATGTGCGTCGGCAGCCGATGTTAGAGAACTCAAAGTGAAAGTGAAAGATGAGACAAGTGTGTTGTAGTCAGCAAAGCTATATATTGCATTTTTGTTTCACCACAATGTTCTTAATGTACAGTAAGAAGAGAGTAGGAGACACTATGGAGCCTTGAAGAACACCGGAATTGATGGTGAAGGTGTCGGAGAAATCCGACAATCGCCACTTGCAGAGGACGGTCATCAGCCATGAAGTTCAATACCTAATATTATATTTATTTTTCTGTCGTTTTGATGTCGCTTGTGAATCGTTAACAATATCTCCGTCGTTGTATTAATTAAAGTTGTAGACAATTACGTTCTCTATAAAATTTGAAATATTTGAAAATATTTTCACCTTCGGTGTCTTGATATTTAAAAAGAGCTGTCCATTTTTCTAAGGCGTGGGCGGAGGTGGTACGAGGTCGAATATTTATTAGCCGAGCTTTTGTAAGCTAAATTTCTTGACTTATTATTACTCTTATGGTTTAATATAACAAAACCGGGTCTTCAGAGTGGTACTATTAACAGATATAATAATAATTTAAAAGTAAGTAATTTAAAATGTTTTTCAGCTTTAATAAAATATCCTCTGATGAAGTTCTAAAAAATCTCAATGAGGAAATTCAGGAAGTTGTCTTCAGTAGAATGCAAGAATTAGGAATTTCTAAAAGCTGGCCTGGTATACCTCAAAGATCATTTGAAAAAAGCTTCGAAATTTTAAATCATCAAGCCGCTCTTACTAAAAGGGTTAGTCAAAATTTTTTTTTATTAATTTTGAGTTTTGCATATATCTACATTGATATAGAACCAACTGTAACTGTAACAAAACTTTTTTCGAGGAAAGTTATTGTAAAACTTTAGCAAAATATTAGTTTTTGTACCAAACATAATCGAAAAATATAATAGAAATTATCATGTATTTAAAAAACGAAAGTTGACAGTTACTTCCGGTATAACCGTAAATGATAGAAATATGTCAATATTTTAGATAAAGAGGGGGTATCGATAAACCTAAATCTCCAAAGTTTCAGAAATATATGTTCAGTAGTTCTTCATAAAGTTCTAATGCAAGCTCGTCGTGAGTCACCCTGTATAATATAACCTTCATTCGCATAAAAAATAATAGGTGTGGAAACTGCAAACTTAGCAATCTGGACGTGACTTATGCTAACTTTGACAGCTCTTTTACTATCTTATATTCAGAAAATAGCTTGGATATTTAAGAAATAAGTCCTAAAGATACTGTTCCTTAAGAGCTACGTTTAATCACAGGTTGCCAAGCGGGCACTATTTTATGCGAACGTTTAGCCAAATATACTTAATCTAATCTGGATTCGTAAAGTTGAAGGATTGGAAAACGGTATGAAAAAATTGCTTTTAAAAAATATAGTGTTATAAGAATAATAATAACATTTTCAAATATCATCAATTTTCAAATTTTTGTCACAGATCTTCCTGAAACAAACTTGTCGATTCCCCAATCGACATGTTAAACAATATAAATATTAATAAATTAACTAGAAAACTTTCTTATTAACGACTAAAACTTCACGAAAAGAAATATTGATCAGCTGATCACTCTCGTCTCTTTCTAACCTGCCAAAAAGCGGCATATTTTTTAATTAAATTGATGCAACATAGATTGCTCTGATTGCTAATTTGGGATTGTTTGGGATGCTAATCTTAATAAAGTTTGTAAAAATTAGTATTTTTATACATTTAGAGTTTAATTTTGACATAACTTTTTCTATAGAAAATATTTTTAAGGACGTTTGGATTATTAAGACCCGACCTTTAATTGTTGACCCTATATCTTACAACACATTAACTTCTTCTAGATTGGCGGATGTTATTTTACTTTGGGGATATGCAGAAATAATAATAAAAAAAGTTAAAAAATGAAGCAATCGCGGGGTCTTTGCCTGTACTTATAAAATAAATATTTACAAAATAAATGCGAATTTTATGACTGAGTATTTGTTTATTTTTGGTTCGCCGTGTGCACTTTCTGCTAGCCACAAAATACGGGGTCCGGCAATAGTGCTATACGAATTAAGTCAGGAATTTCATTCATATGCTGATTTATACTGTATCATAGAATGTATTTCAGGAAAATATTTTCAAATATACCTTGTATACCCCAAAAAGGGTGATAACATAAAGTTGTATTTTATTGCATATTTAGGTTCATATTAGTGTCCTCTATAATTACGTATATACAGGGTGACCCATCGAAAACAGTCAAGCAAGTTTTACGGCTGTGTACGTGAAAATAAAAAAAAAAACTCGGACCCGTAAACTTGTGTTTTCAGGGGGACACGTTTCACTATTAATTTCATCCCTGTAACCTCAACCCTCCTAGCGGGGGCGGCTACTGCCCTTGTTTTTTTCAAATGGGAATGGGTATTTTGTGATACATCTTTTTAAAGGGCATTAAATTCTCTTTAAAATGGCGCCTCGTTTTCTAAATTTGAGGTACGCGCCGCCGAGCAACGGAATTTGAAACATTTCACTGCACCTCTTATCAAGTAAACAATTTTTTTTAAAGTTAAAGTTAAAGTTATTAAGTATCAGTCAATTCAACTTTATCTTCAGTAAAGTGGTTGATCCAGATCTACATACGTTATTTCTGCGCTATTATTTTCTTTTGATTTGATCGTGACATAAAAAATGGTTTATTCTATTGAGGAGAGAGTGGAAATTATTGAATTGTATTTTATAAACAATCAATGTGCAAGAGTAACGGCAACTTTGTTTAATGATAGACATCCAGATAGACAAGTACATCATGGTTATATCCTAAATTTAGTGGCAAAATGTCGGCAAACGGGTTCAGTGACAAATAAAAAAAGGATCATTGAAAATCCGATAAGAATAGCTGTTCTGGGTCAAGTTACTATGAATCCAACATTAAGTACCAGAAAAATGTCTGATGTAACGGGAATTTCGCGGACCACTGTACGGAGAATTCTGAAACATTATAAATGGCACAAAATTCAACTTCTCCAAGAATTGAATGAAGATGATAATGACCGCCGTTTACACTTTTGTAAAGTAATGTCAGAACAAGTATTAAATTATCCGAACTACCTTTTTAACGTTTGCTTCTCAGACGAATGTTCTTTTTTCTTAATAGCACTGTCAATCGACATAACTGTCGTTACTGGTCCGACACGAATCCAAGGATTTACCACGAGGTTCATACTCAAAATCCTCAGAAATTGAACGTTTGGGCTGGTATTTTCGGATCACATAATTGAACCATTTTTCTTACCGGGAAATTTAAATGGTGATACGTTACCAGGAAGAAAATCCAATATTTCAACAAGACGTTGTATGGAGGTGAATGGCGGACATTTTCAATATTTAATAAGATAACATATAATTATTACTCAATAAAATTACATTTTTTAAAACGCAATTTCTCGGCGGCGCCTAGCTCAAATTTACAAAACAAAGCGCCAATTTAAAGAAAATTTAATGCCCTTTAAAAAGATGTATCACAACATACCCATTCCCATTTGAAAAAACAAGGGCAGTAGCTGCCCCCGGGGTTGAGGTTACAGGGATGAAATTAATAGAGATACGTGTCCCCCTGAACACTCAAGTTTACGGGTCCGAGGATTTTTTTTAATTTTCACGTACATAGCTGTAAACCTTGCTGGACTGTTTTCGATGGGCCACCCTGTATAATAATATTAATAAATATTATTTGATTGGTTGGATTGTTTAAGAGCAATAAATTAAAAACTAAAAAACAAAGTTTTGTATCGGGAAAGAAAATTAAAAAAATATTCTAAAATTATTTTTTAACCACGAGATTAGAACAAAGGGTCTAGAGATACTATGAATCTAATATCTATTTTATACAGGGTAATAAGATTCCAAAAACGACAAATTTCAATTATTTTCCTCAAGATTTTCAAATGGAACACCCTGTATATTATTTGTCTATTGGATGTAGTTTTCGTAAACAATACAAACGAAGCTATTTCCAGCCCTTTTCGTTATAATTCCAAATTTCATAAATTATGTTGTTTAAATACCATAGCCGCCTTAACTAATAATTATTGTAAACTGCAGTAAATGTTCAAAATGTCTTCCATGCGAAAAACTCGCAAACGCGTCTCTTATTCGCTGCTGTATATTAATAGCAGTTGTAGGGGGATATTCATAATTAATTTGGTTACGTATCCCCATAAAAAGAATCAAGTTCTGAATAACGTGGCGCAAAATGCTAACAAATAATTTTTTTTGTCCCCACCAAGTACAAAAATCATATCAATTAACCAATAAAGTCGAATTTCAAAAACAGCTGGAAATAACTTATATGAATTCTACATCCAATACCTAAATAATATACAGGGTGTTCTATTTCAAAATCTTGAGAAAAATGATTTTGAAATGTGTCGTTTATTGGAACCTTATTATGAACACTCTATATAAAATGCATAAACACTATTAGATTACTATGTTTAGACCCCTTCTTATGGAGCTTATCCAATCCCGTGGTTGAAAACAAATTTTAGAATGTTTTTTGATTTTTGTTTCTAGGACTACAAAACTTTTTTTTTTCTTAATTTATTGTTCTTAAACTACCCAAGCAAATCAAATAACATTTTAGGTAATTATAGTGGACACAAATGCGAACATAAATATGCAATAAACTACTGGGTGTCGCGTTTAAAAAAAAATATATATATCATACCCTGTACGTCAAAAGATATTTTCCTGAAATACATCCCATGATAATATAGTATAAGTGAATGAATAAATGAAGGAAATTTCTAACTTAATTCGTATACTAGCTATGGAAGCCTAGCGCACTATTGCAGGACCCTGTATGACCTAATTCTTTTTTTTTATGATCAAACACAAGCACTATAGGAAAAATAATGCTATAAGGGTTTTTGAAGTAACAATGTTTTTCTAATGATTTATTTTAGACATATTCAAATTTCGATTTTCTTAAAAAGCAAATTAATGGAGACGTGGAAAAACAGTGTGCCAGAAAAACTAGTAAGTTAAAATTAAAAACGGTACCTGGGAGGAGAAAACTAGGAAAAGCCCAAAACATTGTTAAAATATCGTATAGACCTAAATCGAGTAGATCAACAGCTGACGAAAGGTAAGGCTTGTATGTGTATTTAAATAGTCTGAGACCTCATCGAACGAATTTCCGTCATCGAACATCATCATAATTTAAGGTTACTTAAAGAGGAATATAGGGTCCGCAAACGAAGCGTGGACGGAAGATTAAATCGTTATCGAAGAACTTATCAACAATACTAAAATAGACTGAGATATTGGATTAAAGCGGCATGTTTTAAAAATATTTTACATTATACAGGGTGGCCCAAAAAAGTGTGGCAGCATAAAGTTATATTTTTTTAAATGGGACACCCAGTATTTTACTGCATATTTAGGTTCGTATTACTATCGTTTATAAGTGCCTCAAATTTTATTTAATTTGGTTTTGTAGTTCCGGAGAAATAAATTAATAACTAAAAAAAAATAGTTTTGCAGTCCTGAATAAAAAAAATCAAAAAAAACAATCCAGAACTACTTTTTTAACCTCGGCATTGAGTAAAATTTATGACAAGAGGTCTAGAGATACTATGGATGTAATTGCGTTTATTTATTTTATACAGGGTGTTCATAATAAGCTTTCAAAAACCCCACATTTTAAAATAATTTTTCTCAAGTTTTTCAAATGGAACACCCTGTATATTATTTGGCTATTTGACGTAGAATTCATAGACAATTTCTTTTTTGTAATACGAGCATATAAGTTATATCCAGCCGTTTTCGAAATAATTATAAATATCATAAATTATGTTGTTTAAATAGAGTTTTTATTGGGAAATTTTGTATTGTAAACTAAAGTAAATGTTCAGAATAGCTTCCTTTTCTCTTAGAGTTTACCGTATTTTAGTTATTTCGATATAAATTTTAATTTGTTTTCTTAAACTTTTATTGTGTTTCATTATTTTGTTAAGTTTAATCCATTACAAATGTCACGTAATAAATCAATTAAATTATATTTAGTTTATAATAAAATAAAAAATAAGGAATATCATTGAATGCTAGGTTATTAAAATAGTATTAAGAAAATGAACTTATGCATAAATGTAAACCATTAAAAAGTTACCGCTAGATTTTAAGAAAAGGTAGCAAAAATGTAGACTTTTAAAATTTATATCGAAATAACTAAAATACGGTAAACTCTAAGAGTAAAAGGAAGCTATTATGAACATTTACTTTAGTTTACAATTATTAGTCTAGTCGCCTATAACAAAATTTCCCAATAAAAACTCTATTTAAACAACATAATTTATGATATTTATAATTATTTCGAAAACGGCTGGATATAACTTATATGCTTGTATTACAAAAAAAAATTGTCTATGAATTCTACGTCTAGTAGTCATATAATATACAGGGTGTTCCATTTGAAAAACTTAAGAAAAATTATTTTAAAATGTGGGGTTTTTGAAAGCTTATTATGAACACCCTGTATAAAATAAATAAACGCAATTACATTCACAGTAGCTCTAGACCTCTTGTCATAAATTTCACTCAATTCCGAGGTTAAAAAAATAGTTCTGGATGGTTTTTTTTGATTTTTTTATTCAGGACTGCAAAACTTTTTTTTTTAATTTTTAATTTATTTCTCCGAAACTACGAAACCAAATTAAATAAAATTTGAGGCACTTATAAACGATAGTAATACGAACCAAAATATGCAATAAAATACTGGGTGTCCCATTTAAAAAAATATAACTTTATGCTGTCACACTTTTTTGGGCCACCCTGTATAATGTAAAATATTTTTAAAACATGCCGCTTTTAATCCAATATCTCAAGCTGTTTTAGTATTGTTGATAAGTGCTTCGATAACGATTTAATCTTCCGTCCATGCTTCGTTTGCGGACCCTGTATATATGCTAAAAGTACAAAACTTTTGTTATGTTAAAGTTCATCTGTAGAGCTACATGTGGCTAATTCATTCCTTCATCATCATTTTGGCGCAAACCGCAATTCGATATCTTTATTTCTTCTTGAGTTATTCAAAAATAACAATTTTATTAAATAAAAAATTACGTTACGTACCTACTTATCAGGATATCCATGGCAACAAGACGTTGCCAACCCTGCTAGAAGTTAGTTAGGCAGCTTTAATATTAAGTTGATTTGACATTTGTAAATTTAAAATTCATTTATTATGTAAGAAATAACAAAGTTAGTTTGTATGCCTTTGAGATTTTTAATTAAATTTTTTTTTAAAGTTTAGTTATTATATAAGTTTTACTTTCTGCTTTTGATGTTTTCTGCTTTTTATCAACTTATTTCGATTTAGGACAAAGTGTGAAAATAGACTACAACATAAATGCAACAAAAGTTTAAACATTTTAATAATACACATTTTCTTATTGATAGATATGGTTGGTAAATAAATTACAAAGTAAGTATGGCAAATCTTTACATCGCTTTCCTTGACCAGTAAAAAATGAAATATTTTTAACCGGTAAAAAATAAATTGCAACTCTCCCAGACTAACTTTGTTAGTTCTTAATCTTTTTATATCCTTTATTAAATGAAAACCTTAATAGCGATAATTTGAAGAAATTTGAATTTTTGGTTATAACAGACTAATTCTCGTAGTGGTCATTTTGGAAATGAGAAAATATTTTCAATCCATTTTTCTTGATCTATTTAGTCAATGAATTTTTTTCCCAAAGACGTAAGGTTTATGGCTTCCATAATATCGTACCTCGCCGACCTTAGTGGGATACCCTGTATATCCTTCCCAAGTATTTTAAATATTTATAGAAACTGTTTTTATCCTTCACCTAATTCATAACGTATCTTCAGTTTCTGGCATGTATCTATATCGACCATGATTTTCAAAAATGCTCTCTATATATATTTTTTAGAAATTTAAATGTTAGATCCAAACATGAAATAATAGAAATAAAAAATCGAGCCCTATATGATACAGATTCAGAAAGTGAGAAAACGAATAGAATACCATATAGTAAACTCATGGCCAGTACGTCCCAACCTCACCAAATGTATTCGGATGTTGTAAAAGAATTTAAATCTTTATCGACCACTAAATTACATATCGATGAAGATACAGATGTAGATGATTTAAACAAACAGGAAGATCTACAAAAGGGAGTTTTAAAGAGTTTTCCTTCTGTTGGGTCGTTGTCAAAAAAGAAAGTTTTTTTTGATTTAGATGAAGGGTCGAGTAAAAGGGAAGATAAAGATGCACAAGTTATCCAAAAGACTGGTGGAAGCACTACAAGTATTGCTAGTTCTATTCTAGAACAAAGCTTAAAAGACGATTTCGTTAAATATAAAGGAAATGATAAAATTGATAATGAAGAAAATAATGACAATAGAATTAAGGAAAAGGAACTTGATGATTTGTCGGACTTTGATTTTAGTGATTTATAAGATTAAAGTTATTACATTACACATACAATGCTCAAAGCTCAATGCACTAAAATTACTAAAACCATTTCGGAAATATCTTGAAAACACAGACAAAGCATCTGCGGACCTATGTTGTTAGAAACTATTTTTCTTATTTTTGGGTAAGGAACACACGAACAATGGCACAAGTTCACAGTTGTTCAAGTATACAATGTGCGCCAACGAAGCGGAGACGGAAAATTAAATCATTATCGCCGAACTTATCGAAAATACTAAAACCGCTTGAAGTCTGGTTAAAAGCTTTAAGGATTAAAAAGTTTTAACAATATTTTACATTATCTCAAAAAATTTTTTACTTCAGCTCAAGAAAGTGTGATAACATAAAGTTATATTTTTTTAAATTGGACACCCAGTATCTTTTTACAGGTTTGTATTAGTGTCTTTTAGAATCCTCTAAAATTTTATATCATCTGATTCTGTAGTTTAAGAGCAATAAATTAAAAACTGAAAAAAAGTTTTGCAATCCTTAAAAAAAATGAAAAAAACAATCCAAAATTATTTTTTTTACTTCGGCATTGAGTGAGATTTATGACAAGAGGTATATAGATACCATGAATAGCGTACTATAATAGCGTTCATCTATTTTATACAGGGTGTTCATAATAAGCTTTCAAAAACGACATATTTCAAAATAATTTTTCTCAAGATTTATTTAAATATTTGATGTAGATTTCATAAGCAATCTTTTTTTATAATACAAGCATATAAGTTATTTCCAGCCCTTTCCGAAATAATCCCAAATTTCATAAATTATGTTGTTTAAATAATATAGGCGTCCAGAGTAATAATTCTAAACTGCAGTAAATGTTGAAAATATCTAAACATGTTATTGAAAAATCTGTTTTCATCCCTCTACTTAAGGTGATATACTAGCACAACGATAGGTATTCATTTGTTTATTATAGTTTCACTAGTTGTTTAACTCAAAAAGTTGTTTTAGGTCGAATAAATTATAATAAGAAATTAAAACGGATTTTATTGGTTTGTCGATATGATCTTAGTTCTTGGTGGGAGCGAAAAAAATTGTTTGTTAGCAAGGAGTCATTTTGCGTCACGGTATCCAAAACTTGACTTTTTTATGGGGACAGGTGTTTATGAAGATCCTACAATTGCTATTAATATGCAGCAACTAATTAGAGACGTGTTTGTTAGTTTTTCACCTAAAATGTCAATGGATGTAAACAGATCAAGAACGTGTTTACTTTTGAACATTTACTATACTTTACAATAATTAGTCTGGGCGCCGATGCTATTTAAACAACGTAATTGATGAAATTTTGAATTATTTAGAAAACGGCTAGAAATAACGTGTATACTTCTATTATAAAAACGAATTGCTTATGAATTCTACATCAAATAGACAAATAATATATAGGGTGTTCCATTTGGAAATCTTGAGAAAAATTATTTTCAAATATGGCGTTTCTGAAAGCTTATTATGAACACCATGTGTGAAATAGATAAACCCTATTAGATTCATCGTATCTCTATAGCTCCTGTTATAAATCTAACTCAATGCCGAGGTTAAGAAAACGTTTTGGATGGTTTTTTTGATTATTTTTTCAGGACTGCAAAACTTTTTTTTCAGTTTTTAGGCAAATATGAAGGACACTAATACGAACCTAAATATACAATAAAATACTTTGTGTCCCGTTTAAAAAATATAACTAATATCACAATTTTTTGGGACACCCTGTATAAGCAAAATATTTATATTTTATATTAAAACATGTCGCTTTTAATTCCATACCTCAAGCTGTTTTAGTATTTTTAATAAGTTCTTCAGTAATGATTTAATCTTCCGTCCCATCTTCGTTAGTGAACCCTGTATATAACTCACTTCCTCTGTTGAAGTAACTTAATTACTTTAATACTTTCGATGCTATGTAATCCCTAAGTAGACCACTTTAAATATAAGAATAATATAAGTTTTCAATTTCTCTGGAAAAAGTTTGCTTTTCGAAGGTCTCAAATATGTGACGTAGTGGCGTGACTAAAGCTGGATTCATTGTTGTGTTGCCGGAACGTAAGCCGTAAGAAAAATAAACATTTGATTTGCAATAGAACAATTCATAGTGCATAAGAAATTATGAAGTAAGAAACGGATCAATGACATTTCTTAAGTGCGATTTAGACTATTGTAGGTAATCATGCAAAATTTCTCGTGCCATGCAATAAAATTAGCCTGCGCGCATGCGCATCTCGAATTTTACAATCTGCTGATTTTTCGTGTCATGAAATTAGAATACGCGCTAATTTTTTTTTGCACATGGCATGCAATTTTACTTACTACCAACAAAAGAAAATTAGAAACATAACCTCAAAATTTGAAAGGTTTGTTTATCTGTTTACATTAAAATAATAAAATCTATTTTAAAGTTGACATAATTGGAAAAAAATGATCAAATTTTAAGGGCGGTAATGCCTTGCGATCTTCTAATCATATTTTACAGTTATAAATAAACAAATATTAATATGTGTCAAATGAAAAACAAAAACCATATTCGTAACCTACAGTCTTAACAAAACTATAATATGAAAGGATATGTCCTTACCAAAGGTATTATAAACTACGGATCCCATAATCCATTCATAAAACTCTTGGAAAGTGAAGCTGTGATTGTGTGAAGTGTTATTGAAAATCAGTAATGGGTGGAAGAGAGAACTACATGATTGTTGGCTGAATGACAACAATGTTGAAGTCTATAGCAGATGATGAAATATTAAAACAACTAAGTATATACTTATCGATGAAGAGATAAATCCTTATTTAAATGATCCACCCCTTTACAAACTACACCTGAATGCACCATGATCGTTTATAATAAAGACGATTTTCACCAATAATCACCAAAAAACACAAATCAACCAAAATATATAATCAATCCGTTAGTCAAAGCGCAAACATCGTAATGTTTACGATATTAGTAATTCATTCATCTTTTAGGTCCGAATCGTAGCGCAGTTGTAAGTTTATAGTAAAATCATTGGGAACTAAATTTATTGTAAGAGCAATTGCGTATTAATCTTAAACCAGTTGTATTTGCGAAATTCACAAATTTTTAATTGGGATTTTTCAAGATACCTTTGCGATAAATATGTCAATCTGACTATACTGCAATAATGGCCGAAAGAGATGGGGAAGACTATTTGCAGTCGTTGTGTAGGCTAGAAATGTACATTTTTCTATCTGTTTGTAATATCTTTGGTTTTGGTCCTTACTGCTTACGTCTTATCGACTACGGCTTACGACGTACGTTACGGCAACTATGAATCCAGCTTAAATTTTCTTTATATGATCTTATAAAAATAGTTGGTATACCGTCGGGCCCTGTCCCCTTTTTAAGTGCTAATTTGTTAATTATCTCTATGATCGTATATCATTTACTTTGTAATTATAACTATAAGTTTAGAGTAGTTTTTATTCCTCCGGCCGTTGGATATGGTGGAATTCTTTAAGCTAGATTGTACCTTTCTTTAATATTTTTATTTAAATTAATTTGATAGATTTTATACAACTGAATGGAAACATATTAATTAAGAAAATGAATAGTACACATTTTGAATCTAAATTGACGTAGTCCCTAAATCTAATTAACTTACAGATTTTATAAAATAAACTAAATTTTTAAAAAAATCCTATCAGCCTTTTATTTTTGCAATTAAGTATTTTTCTTTATGGGCTTTTTTTTATCTTCCTCTTTGGTTCCCGCTACAGCAGTTGCTTGAGGGCTTGAAACAGCCAGGCCTCCTTTTCCTACAATAGCTGTGGCCCTTGGTGCCGAACCGGCAACCCCACCTGGTCCAGCTATCGCTGTGGCTTGGGGCCCTGCTTGAGCCATGCTTGGTTCGAATTCTTTTTGAGCAGGTTGCTTAATTGTGGCTAAAAATCATAAGTTGAAATATTTATTACATTGTGTTGATTCTGCAGTTTGTTCTTTATGAAACGTTTTTTAAATATACACTTTTTGCTGTTTAGTATTTCAAGGGTTTGTTAGAACATGGATGACTCGTCAGCTTATCTGTTTATATTAGACGTTTTTTCAAAACTATAATTATAATTGTAAATTGGAAGATTGATTTAGTAAACCCAATTTAAAGTTCTTTAAATTTTATAAGTGACATAAATATTTGGGAAGTATGGACTGTAAACTGTAAAGATAGTAAACATAACTCGTGCGTGCGTGTTGCAACTTTGTGCTGTTAAACATCTCGTTGACCAACTACAACGTTTAGTTTTCGGAGTAATCAGATATTATACACTCATTTCATCCGCCACTGGTCGAGCATAATATATAACTTACTGGTTTCGCTTTCTTCAGCTTTTAAGTTTCCTCCACGTCCGCCGAAATTATTAGGTTCGTCCAAGGAAGCATCTACAACAATAGCATCATTTTCATAGTCGTCTTTAAAAGGAAATATACCTGGTACCGCATTAGGAGTGAATCTAAACTGGCCAACTACCTGAGGTTGGATCCCTTCATCTTTGGAACTAATTCTCTGGATACCTTGAATTTCTTGAATGTTCTTATTCAACGGAACCGTGGCGATAGCTCCTTGTTGGTTTACGGGATAGTCTTGGGAATATGGATAAAATTGTGGTAAATTGGTTGGAAACTCTGTTCTAAAATATTGTTGCCCAATGTTTGTTTTACCGTCGCGGTCAAATTCAGCTTGGTTAGGTTGTCCAGATTGTGATTCACTTTGGTCAAATTGTGATTCAGATGGTTGTGATTCAGAACGTTGATGTTCTTGCGAATTAATGAAAGGATTGCGTTGTAAGTTTGGAATAGGGGCCTAAAATTATAAAACAATTTTTTTTTAAATAACCTGCGTTACAGTTTTATTCTTGTATTGACATTACAAAATCATCAATAACGTATATGCTTATCTTAAATTTGTGGTTTATATGAATCTGGAGAACAATCAAAAATCATAAATTTGAGGGGGGTGTTCGAACAAACCCCCCTTAGGTACGCCATTATCATCAAACATTTCTGTAGCATTTGACTTTTGTTCAATGCCGTCATAGCCAATTAGGTAACTGAATCTGCAGCAAAATCGTCAATATAAAAATGTTCAATCTTGCTAATATTTCGAAAAGTACAAATTTTCGGAATAGATAATTTTATACAAACTTATTTTTATTGCTAAATAGAAAATAATTATAAAATTTTGGGGATTTCGATTTGAAAATGTAGATTTTTTCAGTTTTCTTAACTACATTTTTAATCTTAATTGTTTGAACACCCTGTATTAATAGTTATTAAAATATTATAAAAATCTATTAAAGTAGATCCTTTTTAATCGAACCCAAATTAAACAATCATGGCTTGCTTATTTATAGGAAACATTGATAATTATTTTAAGGTCTGCAAACGTAATTTTAGACATAAAACCTTAAATATGCTAGATTTAGGTGTAGGACATGATATACAACATCTGCATAGAATCGTGCGTAGAATCCAAACATGTAATAATATATAGATGTTCCATTTAAAATAGCAAGTGCCACCATATTGATTTTTTTTAGCCGGGTTGTCCCATCGACATGTTGTATAGTTTTCCATATATCGAATTTGTTCCCTGTGGGACCCCCTGCGTATGACCGAATAAACATTATTTTTGATTTCTTTTGATACCTGGCATTTTTTCCTCGATTAATTATACTATAAATATTACAGAATATCAAAATAAATAGATATGTGACAAATTATAAGTAAGTAGCTACGAAATTACCCACTTTGAGAAAAATGATTATTCCACTTTTTTGCACAATAAATAATGGTTTTGAAAATATTTTCATGACATACTTACAGCTACTGTATTTTCTTGACCTCCTTGCGAAATTTGCGACTGATCCTGTCCGAAGGTTTGTAGGAACGCGGGTGGATTTTGAGGAAAAGGTTGCACATTGTTGTATCTAAAATCTTGGATATTATGTTGAACCTGGTGCTGCGATTCAAACGGATAATTGAATAGGTTATCTCCATTTAGAATAAAAAACCGTTGTCCGGGCTGTAAGCTTACTGTCTCAGGGCTTACAAAAGGAAACCGCCCCTTGTTTACATCGACATTTTGATCTGGTTGATTTGGCTCGTTAAATGTTTCAAGTTTTTCTGGTTTCTTCCTTGATGGGTTAGTTACCGGTTTAGCTAAAATACAATGGCAAAGGTCCCTAATAGTATATTACATACCAAGACTGGTAAGAAGCCTATTACACACGATGTCGAAACTTACGTACTTCGAAAGAGTGTGTAATAGACTTACCACCCGACTTATGTACTACACTGTTTCTACTACTTTTACATACCGGGTGGTGCGTTTGTTTAAGACTAAGTAATAAAAAAAACGAAGATAACTAACGTATATTATGAGAAACAATAAAACTACGTTATATTTATTTTCCACTATATTCTTAAAAATTACATGTTTCGCTATCACTAGCTTCTTCAGATTGAGATATTCTGAAGAAGCTACAGTGATAGCGAAACATGTAATTTTTAAGAATATAGTAGAAAAGAAAAAGTAGTTTTATTGTTTCTCATAATATTAGTTATGGATTTCCACCAAGTATCGGCTGAATCAATTAAAGTAACTAACGTACTTTATGGTTTTATTGTCAACAACAACAAACTAAATCTAGAAAATTATATCTGTATTCAGAATATTCTCTACAGCAGAAGCTGCCTGAAGAATAATTTCCGGTGGCGTTGCACTTATTTCAATATCGGAGTTGCTCATATTGTTAGATATACGTTGTTATTTTTTACGCACAATTGTGCGTAAGAATGGATTAACTTATAGAGTGAACTGTACGTAAAACAATGTTTACTAATATGGGAGTAGAAAGAACAATGTTTACTAATATGCGAATAGAAAAAACAATGTTTACTAATATAGGAGTAGGAAAGTATCTTACATTCATTTAAGTTAGAAGTGGTTAAGACAATGTAGAATGCATTTTAACGAAATGTATACCGACAGTTCAAAACATTAAATATTGACAAACCAAGTAGGACTATACTACCGGGTGATGCATTCAGAGGCGGTTCTTCCACAGGAGCACATGCGCACGTGCACCCCAAAAACAAATAAAAAAATATTAATTTATGTTCATTTAATATTATTTATCATACCGTCAAACCAAACTGTATATAGGCTCTCACCGTGGCGCGATCCGGCTGGCGCGCCAGTCTTTAAATTGGTGATGAGAAATGCTCGCATATGCGCTCATATAGGCGGGACATAATGCAGTTTCTCTTTAGTATCGGGTGGCGATGGATAGCGGGGATATGGCGATTTTATGGCACAGTTTTGTGTTAAAATGAATAGTTAGGACTATTTAAAAAATAACTTTGCTCTTTGAGTTTGGAGCAAAAAATTGAAGTGAAGAATGCGCGAAGACCTAAACTCGAAATTAATTTAACGCAGACTACAAATGGTAAATCTAGGGACTTATTAGAAAGTTTAAAAATGAAAATACGAAAAAAATAACTGAATTTGTGGGTTGTGGATGAACTAACCATTTTTTCCCCTGTCTGTTGTTTGGTCGCGGCGTTGCGGAGCCTGCCTGGACAAAAAATGGAATAGCCGAGTTGGGGCATTTAACACAAAAAATTAAAAAACATGAAAACACTCACGCTCATATCAATGCTCAGTTGGAGATACACCTGTTGTTTAAAATAATTTCACGATATTTGTGAATCCCCTCTATCATAAGTCACGAGCCGCCACTGGATGCATCGTTGAGTTGACCATTGGAAACCCCATGTAATTTTTGAGGTGACTGAATATTTGCTCCCCTGTACATTTTATAGAAAAACTGCATTACAACTTCTTGAAGAGACCGACATGGTATACCCCTGTGCGGAGTATGAATACCTTTTGGTGAGCCAATCCTAAGCTATTCAATTAAATCTGATGGCAAAACTACTAACCTCTTATAGTTCGGTTAATACAGCAAACACTAGCAAATAATTTCTATGACGCTATTGCCAAAAATTAACATAAAGCTGAACATAACGAATAATGAAAATATTGTCACTTACACTAATTTTCGTTTTGTCAATGTGAAAATTTAATTTGCTGGTGTTTGCTGTATTACCTGAACTATGAGAGTTTCGTGATTTAGCCATCACGTTTAATTTAATAGAGCTTAGAATGGGCTCACCAAATGTATTCAGACTCGGCACATGGGGCCTCTTCAAGAAGTTATCATGCAGTTTGTCGATAAAATGTACAGGGGAGGCAATATTCAGCCACCTCAAAAATTACATGGGATTTCCTATATTCAACTTAGCGATCCATCACCCGGTATAGAAATTAATCAAGTTCTTAGTACAGTTTAGTTGTCTCGTTAAATATACAGGGTGTACTATAACTAACTTAAAATCACAAACGAAGGAATGACACTTCCGCTAAATAAATAATTTTTATTGAGCCTAACAATAATTGTTTTCATGACTTCCTAATACTAAGTCGTTGAAATTTACATGTTTTATGAAATTTTACAAAGGAATGCTTATAAATCGAAAACTTGAAGAGTTAAATACAAGCAAGTATACATTGTTAAAAAGCTACTTTTACCATCTAAAAACTGTATGCAAAAACTGTTTTAGAGTTTGGAGAAAATCATATTTATTGGAAGTCATGTTTTCGTTAAAAAAAATTACCATAAAACAGCAATAGATAGGTATAGGGTAGTATTCAGAAAAATTTCTCAGAAATAAATGTAGAATCTAAAAATTTGTAAATACACTCCGACACACCCGAAAAACAATAAATTCCGCACAAAGATAATGTTAGTCAGGTTTATAGTCCTGTAACCTTTTAAATTGTTTTCGGATTTTGGTGAAATTTTTAAAGAGACTTGTGTCTCGGAATGTTAGCCTAAATTTTAGTTTTCAAAAAATACTTATGTCTTTGTCATTATACAGGCAGAAACAAAATTTACTTTTTTACCCAAAATTCTTAACGCCCTGTGGAAAAATTGAGCTGTAGAATTTAGCTTCATTAGATTTTTTTTTGAAGTGTGACCTTTTCGTAATACAATGTTACGGTTCACGTCATTATCTGCTTTATAAAAGAAGATACACATTTTTAAACATAATATTGTAGTTTTTCATTCACATATAAACACACAACAGATATAAAAAAATTAAACGTTTATGTTTTTAATTTTTGCGAAGGTCAGTCCAATCACTATTAACCAAATAAAATTCAAAAATATACACTGAATATTAATAAAACTACAAAAACCAACAGAAATAACGTATTTATTTCACCAAAAAATAAAAATCAACTAGGCATAGGAACTTTTCCTGGTACTACGAGAAGAAAAATAAAAATAACAAGCAATTTTGAGTATTAATGGTAAATTGTTATTATTGAACCGTTGCTAAAAAAAGCTGGACGGAAAGAAAATGCTGGAAGTAGTTAGCAAATTCTCAAAAAAGGAAGAAATGTCCGGTTTTCCGAACATCTGCCAACCTTAGTATTACATTGAAAGCATGTCACGTCACATAGTATATAGGGAGTTCCATTTAAAATAACGATGTTGCCACCGGTTTCAGGTGGAAGCAGCAATGCCGCATTGCTGAAAATATTTTAAAACGATACACCGTGGTCGGTTATCTGGAAAACCCAATTTTCAAATCAAACGAACAAACCCGTCATTCAGAAACGTCAACGTTCCATCAACCGTGAATCGCAATGTATAGAGAATTCTTAAAATCATCCAAGTATTATGGCCCTTTAAGATAAGCATTCAATTATGAAACACCCTGTAGAGAAGTCGACGTTGCCTAGTACAGTAAATTGTCCGATGCCGCACTAGCGGTAATGGCTTCCGCAAGTATATTTTTAGAAATCCTATGACAGAATATTCTCTTGAAGAGGAAGAATATTAATTGATCATTATAATTAAAACTGCAATAATAACTTGTAGATAAAATTACTCACAACGAAGAAAAATAATGCATTGAAATGATGAAATGACATGCTATTGTAGGTACCTTTAGCACGCAACCGGAATTTGAAAGAATACCGCTGCTATTTTAGATTTTTGTATGCGTTTGACAGTGACCTCTTTTCCTATTAGAATTACAATTAGATAACTAATTAGAATCAAGGTATAATTATTTTGTTTAAGTATGTAAATTGATAGTTTAAAGAATTATACATATCGGATATTGTAGATACATGTATCTGTGTACCTGTTAAATTAAAGTTTGCCTTTTTCTTGCAAAGCTCATGGTCGCAACAATTTCGTAATAATAGTTATTAAATAATTATAGTCTGAGTTCCTTTCCTGACTAATAATATTTGCAGAGTGTAGAAATGATTTACTCAAAATTAAAGAATTTTATTCAGCTACTTTGACTGTGAGAAAATCATTTCTGCCAATCTCATTAATGTCTTAAAGTTGTCTGGTACGTTAATTATTGTATACAGGGCAAGGGCGGATCCAGAACTTCGGTCTGGGGTGGGTCAAACTTCTTGGGGGGGGGGGGGGGGGTTACGAAAACTAGTACCCTTTCGCGTTAGTCAAACCGGTATATATGGTATTTCTCTTGTTAAATTGTTGTTAGTTTGGGGGTTTGACCCCCTGGATCCGCACTTGATACAGGGTGTCCCCAACAAATAGGGCACAGTAAAACGGCAGATTCTTTGGGTAAAAATATTGCGATTTGGATAAACTTAATCAGCCTTAGTTCAAAAGTTGATAATAACCGATATACAGGGAGTCCAAGTAAACTTTTTTATTTTCTAATTAATTTATTTATTAACCAATATTTTTACAAAATGGTGGAGAGTGATGGGGGCTTTTTGGGCCGAGATATTTGAATCTGCTAATAATAGATGGCGCTTACTGCGGCACACCTCTGGTTTATAGAAACAAGTTCAACTTTTTTTACGCTTTAGTGATTTATGGTTTTATTAAAAATATCAATTTTCTCATCACTTTTACCCAAAAATGGTGTGCTTCGTCAATGTCATAATGTCATTTTAAAGTATTGAAATAAAACATTATTATGTTAGATTTTAATTATTACATTATAGGTAATAGAATTTAGCTAAAAATAATTAAGATTACAACAGGAGTTCTAACTTAACCTATGTTTTTTAAAGCATCTTTAATTTATTAATATTTTAAAAATTGGGAAAAGTCTAGACTACTAAAAAATTTAAAACACTAGTTATCTTTATATAAATAAATACAAAAACTATCAATAAAATAAATTATATATTTTTAAAAATAATTTATTTATTAGTAAATTGTAAATGCAAAAATCTCGAGAACGGTTACTTGGAGCGACATTGATCATAACGGTATACATTGATATTTGCAATAAAAACATAATTACAATAAAGCGTGAAAATCTTGCATTTGTTTATGTACCCGAAGTGCCGCAACGAGCGTCCTATACAATTTATATCAGAATTATTAACATATCCAAATTTCTCGCCATATTTTTACCGAAAGAATCGGCAATTTTACTAAGTACTATTAGTTTTGGGACTCCTTGTATATAAAATTTTACTACGACTATACAGGGTGCATCGTTGAGTTGAATGTTGAAGTTGAGCCAATCCTAAGCTATTTAATTAAACGTGATGGCAAAATCACGAAACTCTCATAGTTCAAGTAAAACAGCAAACAGTAAATAATTTCTATGACGCTATTGCCATAACGAATAATGAAATATTGTCACTGATACAAATTTTCGTTTTGTCAATTTAATTTGCTGGTGTTTACTGTATTATCTGAACTGTGGGTTTCGTGATTTTGCGATCACGTTTACTTAAATAGCTTCAGATTGCCTGACAAAAATATATTCAAACTCGGAACACGGGTTTCCCATGTCAGCCTCTTCAGGAAGTTATAATGCAGGGTTCCTATGTACAGGGGAGCCAATATTTAGCCACTTCAAAAATTACATTGGATTTCCTATATTCAACTCAACGATGCACCACCCTGTATAGTAAAATAATCATTATTGTTGGCTGTTCAAAACAAAACAAAGAATGTTTAACAACTTGGAAATGAGTTATTAAATGCCATTATCTCTAAAAGATACTTACGTGCAAATACACTGCAACTTTCCTAATTTAAACGTTTTTCTAAATCTTCAAATTAAGAAGTAATCTTGGTCAAAATATGGTCATTAACCCTGTACACTTTAGGACCTCGAAAAAATGTCTATTTTATTAAAAAAAAAGTTTCTGCCGTGATTTATCCGGTGAAGTAAGAGTTCACATTTTTTAATATATCCTTCTCAACAAAAAATTACCAGAATTTTTGATTTCATACACTCTACAACTTTACATATAAATGATTATAAAGAACTGTACCTTCTGATTGCAGAGGTGGAATCATCGCGGGATTTGTTGGAATTTCCTCAGCATCTTTCTCTATAGGAGGAATATGAGCTGGTTTTGGATAGCCAGCAACTGGAAACACCGGGCCTTGGGGACCTTGAGGGTTATTTCTAATAATAACATTAGGTCCAGGGCCTTGAGGGAATAAAAAGTTTCCAGGGGGATTTCCTGGATTAATTAGTATTGGCTGACCCTGACCTCCGGGTCCATATAAGACTAGTTGCGGTTGAAGTCTGAAAAAAAAATATTAGTAAACTATAAATTGAATACTTTACCGAACTATTATAAAAACATACACTCTCATAACGTTGATTCTATCTCGACACTTTAGTTCTAACATTTGATCTTGGTAGTAACTTATGGTTGTAACAATTCAAGTTTTTACTTATCAGGATCGAGAACTAAATTTTTTTTATAATTTGTTATAAACAAATATAAATGGTTGAATGTGAGAGGGAATAAATATACTATTTTCAAAAATATTTAGGCTTTATCAAGTTTATACCGCTCAATATCTTGGAAATAAATGTTTTTATTTTCCCTTACCACCAATCCTTAACTTTTTTTTAACAAATTATAAAAAATAATTGATGATTTAATAACCCCCGCACCTACCTGCACAAGTTACAGAAACATGAGATCCTTATTAAATTCAGAGTTTAAAATTATAAAACATAGGTTTCTTTTTATTTAAAAATAGTAGGGAAGGTTAGAGGTAAGAGGGAAAGAAAGTGAAATAAAACTTGTTTTTTTCATTCTCGGGAAACAATTTTTAAATTAAATGTGGTGAGAGAGGGACAATTATTTTTCAGCTGAGCGATATCACTTTTGGGGTCCTTGAACTCATAAAATAATAATCAATTTTATTTATAATTTATTAAAAGCAAAGGAAAATAATTTCTAAAATGTCGAGAGGTTCTTATAATTCCGAAAATACAGACCGAGAGTTTTCCCCTCTGACATCCACCTCTTCATATCCAAGCTATAAACTGTGTTGAAAAACGGTCGGTATACCCCGGAATAACTCCGGTGCATCGCATTGCAGCGGAAAATGTCTGGGGAAAAAGTTGTTTGGTTTTGAAGGAGGAATAGTTTGCAATTTAAATCACCCCCCACCCCCTCAAACCCCGGGCGAGGGTGGGGGTAAGTTAAGATTTTCAAATGGAACCCCATATTTTTTATTGGCGCATCGTGTTTTCCGACCAAAAATAACTATCTTTTGTCCGAAAATTTTTTTATTCGAGCCCAGCCTTCAACAATAATCACCATGCGAAAGACAAAATCAGAACCGTGCGAAAATCAAGTTTTATCCCGGAAATACTCTTTTTCTCTGTCTTGTACTAAAAAATGCCCGTGGAAAAAGTTGTTTGTATTCCATGGGCATTTTTTAGTACAAGACAGAGAAAAATAGCATTTCCGGGATAAAACTTGATTTTCGCACGGTTCTGATTTTGTCTTTCTCATGGTGATTATTGGTGAAGGATGGGCCCGAATAAAAAATTTTTTCGGACAAAAGATGTTTATTTTCGGTCGGAGAACACGATACGCCAATAAAAAATATGGGGTTCCATTTGAAAATCTTAACTTACCGCCACCCGCGCCCGGGGGTTGAGGGGGGGGGGGGGGTTAAATTGTAAACTATTCCTCCTTCAAAACCAAACAATTTTTTCCCCAGACATTTTCCGCTGCAATGCGATGCACCGGAGTTATTCCGGGGTACCGACCTTTTTCCAACACCCTATATATGAATTTTATATCCTATAATAATAAAAATCGATAATGTATATCTTAATATGAAAGACCGAAATCTGGCTAATGTCGAGATTCTCCGGTGAATGTCAGCATTCTCTGAGTTGTGTGGCTTATGTCTAAAATATTTGCCTATCATTATTTCTCATTTACAGCTGCGAGTATCGACATTCAACATGCACTAATGCGCGTTTTTATTGAATAGGAACAAAAATAAACCCGAACAAGCCCGCATAATTGTCTTCTCGCTTACTCCCAATTAAAGCATGTAACTTTTCAAAGAGGATGTTCACAAAAATTAGTATAATGAAAGGTTGAAATTAGCAAGCTTGCCTATGTACAATATCAAATCTTGCGTATGCCTGACAAAACACGTACCAAATGATGGTGCTGGAAACTGGAAAATAGCAGCGTTTTCTACACTCACCGAAGCTTATTTGTGTTTTTCGACAGATACCGGCGAAAGTCCGATCGTATTATATAAATAACAAATGTTCGGTTCGTCACTGAGACATTTGGTGTGTCTCGACATTCAACATTCACAGGCAAATGTCGATATTCACTAATTTCGGTCTTTCATGGTAATATATACATTATACACAAAATGCATGTTCCATCACTACATACGTGTACAGCATATTGAGTCTTCAAACAGCGAAACCCCGAGTACCAGGTAGTAAGTAGGGAATACACACATTTTCGTAACCTGTTTGTCCACAGATTCTTTTAGTTTTAGATCAAAATAACTTATTTTACATAATTATATAGATAGATTGAGGCACCGCTAGCATTGAAAAATTGAAAAATTTTAAGAATACATAACAAGTGTTACATGATAAATGTATTCCTATTCTTATATATTATATATGTAAGTAAATTACGTAACGCATTTTAATCATAAATACGCATATTAAAAACAAAATTGAGCCAACTACCGCGATTTCTGATAGAACCAATGAGAGAATTCAAATAATCAAAATGTAATCAAATCAGCAAAAATTCAGCGATTGTAGTTTAAAACGACTTAATACAATACATCTTTATTATCTCAACAACATTATTTTTTTTATTTAACAGCATCTTGTTTGTTTGGGTTTGTTCTTGTTTGTCTCAGCAAAATTGTTATTATTTTACGGGTTACAAGTAGGGTAAATGTCTAAAATTTAAATTAATATGTAACCTTTTCACACACATACAAAATATATTATTTCTTGATCACCCACAAAAATCCGCTTTCTTACCTTGGTAAGGCTCCTTCAGCCTGATACTGTGGTTGTAAGTAGGTCAATCCATACAGTTCTGGAGAATATTGCTGTCCAGAAAAAGGCTGAGGTTGTATGTCGTTTTGTTGTGAAAATTCAGGATTTGTTGCACCTAAATATACCAATGATTTCTCTTTATCTTTTGGTTCATTAATTTGTTGCTTAGTACTTTCCTGGGTCAATGCAAATGTAATAAGAGTGGTTACAAAGATACATTGTAGCAGCATTTTTAATTATCCTACAAAAGAAAACTCTTATAAACTTATTATAATCGAATAGGGGCGAAGTGCCTAAAATGATTCCCTCAAATGATACAAAAATTTCTAGTAAACCTAGAATCGAATTATCCTGTAATAAGGCAAAATATGAACGAAAAACAGTAGGTATAACTTTAAAAAAAAAGTAACCTCTGAATTAATTTGCGTTGCGTTGCAACTACAGGAAGAACAATACTTTAATTTCTTACTATTTCTTAAACCCGACAACAAACATCAAGAAATTTAAGTATACAACATTGTTTATTTTGTTTTCTATCCTTCAATGTAGAAAAATATTTTACCCTATTTCACTGCCCTAGCATGGGCCCCGCATTAGCAGCTCCCAGGGTCCCGTTCCGGCAGTTTTTCTTTCGAACCCATAATACTAATTATGGATTTCCATGAAATATCCTTCACTTCTTTAAAAAGTGATCGTAAGAATCCACATTTTAGGGATAAAGAGTATTTAAAATCAAAGAAATAGACCATTTTCTCCAAGAGATCTGTTTAATTTAAAGTTTAAACTTAAAGTCACTGTCTCACGAATTACAAATATGTATATTAATGACCTGAGTATTTAATTCCGGGACTAATCGCAAAAAAATAACATGAGAAAGATTGTGTTACTAATACTAATACAATAAATAGAAATGTTAACAAAATGAAAAAAAAAAACATTAAGAATTTCTTAAAAAGAGAACGTAAAAAATCACTCCATATCCAGTGTGTCTCCTAAACTTGATCCCGTATAACATGCTGACGAGAATCGCAGCGTTCTGGTTCTACACTTTACCCTCAAAATAGGAGATTAAAAAACATTTACTACCTGAGGGATGAAAATGCAATCCTTGGGGGGATTAATTAATATAATCCCTCAAAAGTAAATTTGTTGACGGTTAAATGATATTTAATTTTTTAAAGATTACTTTAGGATTCAATTTTCCTTATCTTAGTGCACAAAATAGTATACAAATCACTTGACTTTTTAGTCCCTAGATTTGTTTAGGTTAGTTAAATAAATTGTATATTTGTATTAGTGGCAAAATGGTTTTTAAAAAGGGAAATCATTAACTTTGACTTAGTCGCTACCTACATTCAGGAATATCTCCCACTAACTATGTGTTTCAAATGCTGTGGGTTTGGTCACGTGATGAAACACTGCAAAAAAGTGGATTGCTGTCATAAATGTGGGGAAGAATACACGGGAAAAGATTGTATGAAAACGATATTTGACTGTCCAAACTGTAGGATGTAGGACCTATAAGAAAAAAATTGAAACAAAATATTAACTATGGGTAGAATGGCAATTTTTTAGGATAGATTCAAATGCTAATGATGTCTCCCAAAGACAAAAAGATAAACTGACAGTCATACACCAAAATCTGCAATCAATTGGAAACTCTGTAGACTTAATTGAAGATATGCTTGAAGATAATATAAATTGTAATCTGCTGTGTGTTACAGCACACTGGAAAACCACAGAGCAGCTAACGAACTATGGTATTCGAGGATTTAATCTAATAAGCAGTTTTGCCGAGGGCAAGCAAATAGACATGGGGGAAGTGCCATCTATGTGGACAAAAAGTTATCCTGTAAAACCAGACTTGACATAAATGCTGTAAGTACTGGCAGTTTGAATGCTGCGTTGTGAGTTTAAATTAAAAAAACAAAAAAATTTTCACAATCTCGGTTTATCGACCACCATCTGATGATGTAAATATATTTCTGGAAAAGTCCGAAGTATTATTGTCTATGTGTTTGACTGGAAAAGAGGTAATTATTCTGGCTGGTGACTTCAATTTGGACTTTTTATCTACTAATAAAAAAATTATGGAATTCTTATCATTACTAAGCTCATACAATGTAAAACATGTCATAAATGAACACACCAGAATAACACCTAATAGTCAAACCTGTATTGATAATATACTGACAAACTTTCATGGAGAACTGGATGCTGATGTTCTGCATTCTCACATTTCGGATCGTACTGCACAAAAATTTATTTTGTACATTATAAATTATACAAGTATACTTTCGGAACAGAGAAGTTTCAGCGACTCCAATGAAAAGAAGTTTCTAAACAAATTAGAAAGCCAAAATTGGGACACAATTTATGCGTTTAAAGCGTCGTTAGTAAATGAACAGTGGAATGAATTCTTAAGACTAATTTTAAGTCACTTTAATAGTTGCTTTCCGATACAAAAAACACCGTATAGAAATTTTAAGAAAGTAAACACAGGCAGAATGATCCAGAGATTCGAGAATGTAAAAATCAGTTAGACTTCTTGTACATACAACAAAATCATAACAGGACATATAAGAATCTTTATATTGATATGAAGACGAAATACGATAATTTATTACAAGAATCAAAAAAAAAGATACTTTGTAAATAAGCTAAGTACATCTGATAATAGATCAAAAAGTTCGTGGGACGTGGTTAATGAAATACAGGGGAAAAGTATGAAACGCGATATAAAAGTGGAGGGAGACTTGTTACAAATAGCAAATAATTTCAATAACTACTTATCTACGGCAGCTCCTAATCTTTTAGATCAACTAGGAAATAAGCCATTTTCTACCAGGATATAGCGCTGTTCCGAGACGATTCCCATAAAGTTGTCAAACCAACAGGAAATTTTGGATATAGTTAGTAAACTTAAAAACAAACTTAGTAGCGGACACGACGAAATTATACCAATTTTAGAACCCATAGTTCACATAATAAATAATTCTCTAAAGTATGGAATATTCCCGGATCAATTAAATTTAGCCTTGATAGTCCCGGTATTTAAAAAAGATGATGACACAAAAGTTGAAAACTATCGTCTCATTAGTTTGTTTCCATCATTTTCTAAGATTTTTGAACTAGTGATGGATTATGGAGTTCATGTTTACACATGACCTTTTTAGTGGATTGCAGCACGGGTATTAGAAGGGTAGATCGACACAAACAGCTTTGTTTCAGTTTAGAGAGCAGATTTTGGTGTCTTTGGATAACGAACTGATCCCTTTGGGGGTATTTCTCGATCTCTCGAAGGCGTATGACACAATAAATTATAGTATCTTAATTGATAAACTAGAACTGTATGGAGTTCTAGGACCTGCCTTGGAATGGATCAGATCGTATCTAACGGAAAGATGTCAAAAAGTAGTAATGTGTAAGGGAAAGGACCAAGTATCATCTAGTAGAGCGGACATAAAACTGGGAATACCACAGGGAAGTGTATTGGGACCACTATTATTTGTTATCTATGTGAATGATATTACCGAGCTGCTTTCTACCGAAAATACACTAACTAATTATGCAGATGATACCAATTTTCTTATTACGGCTCCAAGTCAGTTTACTCTTGGCAAAAGGACTAGTGTTGGGAAAAAACGATAATTTTAATAATCGAGTACTCGATACTCGAGCGATTTTAATAATCGAGTGAATCGCTTGAGCGAATCGCTTGAAATTCCAATTCATCAAGCGATGATGTCACCGACTGCTCGACCGGCAGCCTAGCTATTTACAGGTGATCAGGTAGGGTATTTAGCAGGCACGTAACTACGGGTGGGCACAGGTTTAGCTAAAAAATTGTAATAGCAACCAACACAATTCCAGAAATTTATTTATTTGTGAATAATGAATTTTTACCACGTGTCTCGATACCAAACAAAAAAACTGCAAAAAATCACCCAAATATGTATTTATTGTTCGGGTTTATTATATGGACGGGCACGCAATCCCACTGGCTTCATCTATTAATTTGCTGGGCGTCAATCTGGGAGGAAATATGTCTTGGCATAAGCACGTTGTGGCAATCGGCAGGATAGCTTCTCAGAAGCTTGGGGTACTCTTTCGAACCAGAAAGTTGTACACACCTCAACAACTTTTGACACTATATAAAGCCCAGATTTGACCATCACTAGAGTACTGCTCTCATGTCTGGAGCTCTGCACCCAAACATACTCTTCGGCTACTGGATTCCATCGAAAGGAGAGCTATTCGTCTGATCGGAGACCACGAGCTGACGAAGAACCTCGACAGCCTAGAACATCGAAGACAGGTTGGGGATTTGACTCTCTTTTACAGATATTTTCATGGAAGGTGCTCGGCTGACCTTGCCCTCTTAGTTCCGCCCAGAGCGACCAATAGCAGAAATACTGCCGCTCATCCATATGTGGTTAAACTTAGTACTCCTCGAACTTCATTATTTAAGAATTCTTTCATCTGGAGGACTTTATCCTTGTTGATCGACCTTCCCGAGGTCGTTTTTCCCAATGAAAATAACCTCCAACGATTCAAAACCAACGTGAATCGCTTTTTGCGCACACGCACCACTCCGAGAGTGCCCTAAAGGATTTTTCCTATAGTGCTTGTGTTTGACCATAAAAAAAAAAAAATTGTGCTTTTTAAAACAAAAAGTATTACCAAGAGTTATTTTTCTTCACATCTTTCTCAATCTACGTGCATAAAATAAGTAGATATTTAAAATGGCTTGTCAAATTCTTCGACTTTAAATTATCAAGTGCCCACTGTGTGCTCTTCAGAAATGTAGGCTTAGTTACGCGACTGGCAAAATAAGAAGACAGGTCATTATTTTTTTAAATTCATGTTTATAGTTAGCTAAAAGTTCCTGTTTAAATTTAAGAATGTTTACTTTTGGTTACCAAAAAATTTGTCGATACCTATATTTTGTTTACTATTTTGCTCGTTTTCTTATTTTCCATTAACATTTTCTATAATGTATGATATTTTTAAGAAGTCTTCTTGAGTTTAATAATAAAAAGTTCCTGTTTAGATTTAAAAATGTTTACTATAAGATTACCAACGAATGTTTCTATATATTTTGTTAACCATTTTGTTCGTTTTGTTATTTTTATTTACAATTTCTATTATTATGTTATTTTTGAGAAGTTTTCTCGAGTTTATAGTAAATAAAATTTAAAAATTATATCCTTTAATTTTTTGATATTTACAATCGGAGACCTAAACTACGCCGCTGGCTAGCCAGTTAAAACAAAACTTGCCAAAACCCATGTCGCGATGACTCCGCTATGGGATTTGGCATACTTTTTTATATGCACCTTCTTGTTTATGTGCCTTTAAGAAAGACGTATGTCGTGTACCTGCTCAGCGTCAAACTCGAACGTCGCCAATCGGATGGCGCGGCGCGTAGACCGAAGGTCGTGTATTAAGTGACAGGCGATATTTCTCGGTTTTCCCCCTGAATTTATAACTAGAGTATTTCCTATCGAGCAAAAAACTGTTCGAATATACGAGCGGTTTTTTTAATAATCGAGCGATGTCGGTTATTTCAATAATCGAGTGATCAAGCGGTTTTTCGCTCGAGCTATCACAACCCTAATAAGGACTAAAAAGTCATGATGGAAGCAGATGAGTGGTTTGTCTAAAAATAAGCTCATACTAAACACCTCAAAAACGAATGTTATAATATTTAAAACAATAAGATCCACATTAGAAGAATTGGAATATATCTCTCTTAATGCCGAGCAACTAAAAATATCACGAACGACTAAATTTTTGGGAATGGTCTTGTACAATACTCTGTCATGGGATCACCATGTACAGTATGTGGTTGATAAATTACCTAAGGTGTGCTACACCTTGCGCATTTTATCTAAATACTTGGATAGACAAACGTGTAGAATGGTGTACTACGCAAATTTCGAATCACGTATTAGATATGGAATTATTCTGTATGGAAAATGTAGGGATGCAGAACAGTTATTTATATGTCAAAAAAGAATAGTGAGAACCATATTTGGTTACAATTTTAGAGAAAGTTGTAGAGGTAAATTTAAAGCGAATGGGCTTCTTACTGTCTCTGCAATTTAGATACAAGAAAGCATATTATTCTTTTTCAAAAATAGAGATTTGTTTAGAAGTAGTGAATCACAAAATATATATTCTACAAGAACTTTGAATTATACGTTTCCCAAACACAGACTAACATTGTACGAAAGTGGCGCGTATCACAACTGTATAAAACTATATGATATACATATATTAAAAATTGTGACAATATTAAAAAAGTTAAGAAAAGTGTATTTAAGCTACTTAAAGACATTGAACCCTACAACATTGAAGAATATTTAACAAACCCGTCAAATCTATGATTCGCAATAATCTGCTGTATTTTTGACACTATTTCATTTTATGTTAAGTAATGTAATTCTGAAATAAAGACTGTTTATTATTATTATTATTATTATTAGTATTAAGTATTATTATTTTTATTTTAGGTCATCTCTGCTTTTGCAGGTAAGTATATACTAGTAGCACGGCTTTAAAGCAAGTGACTACCGTAATTCTATTTTCAGATTGCTACATTCAGAGCCTTACGTGTGATTTGACATGTTCCCAAGATTGTCGTCTTTTGGAGTTTGAGGTAGAATTTAGGTGGTAAGTGCAACTGTTCTAGGTATTTATGTAATTTAACTGGTATCTCGCCAGTAGCACCAATAACTATCGTTATAACAACAACTTTCTCTTGTTTCCATAGGGTCTTTATCTCGGCAGCTAATGGAATATATTTGCTTACCTTCTCTGCTTGTTTGTCAGCGAGATTATGTGCTATTGGTATAGCGATGTCAATAAGGTAAGTAATTTTGTTCGCTTGGTCTTGCCAAACGATATCTGGTCTGTTGTTCTCGATGGTATGATCTGTTTTAATTGGTCTGTTCCAATATATTTTATGTGATTCCGTCTCTATTACTGGCTCAGGTTTATACTGGTAATACTGAAGACTCACATCTAGCGTGTTCGTGTTCTTGCAGAGTTCCTGGTGTACCAGTTTTGCCACGTTGTCGTGTCTCTGTAGGTATTCTGTTGGGGCTAGTATGGTGCATCCTGATACTATATGGTCTATGGTTTCCGATTTACTATGGCTTGGCCACTTTTTTTCTGCCTTAATGGATGTATCTTTGATGATATATTTGCGGTAATTGAGGGTTGGTATCACTCGGTCCTGGATAGCCATCATGAATCCCTCTGTCTCAACAAATATGTTATTATTTTCTAGCCATGCATTTGAGGCTTCTGTATCCACGTGCTCGGTGTTGAGTTGAGCTGGATATCTATCATGTATCTCTTTAGCCTTCCATTGTTGAATCCTTTGTTGGGTATTAGTTATCTCTGTTAGTGGTTGGTATTGTCGATCGGCTAGGTTTAAAGGGGTGTACCTCCTATCTGCGTTCGAGACGTTTAGGTGATATGCTGATGTGTCACCCTTATCATAGAAGAACTTTTAGATTTTCTACTTGCTTTTGATATGCCTCTTTTAGGTCTACTAGGCCTCGTCCCCCTTTGTCCCTTGGTAGGTAAAGTCGGTCTATGGAGCTTTTAGGATGTCTCGCTCGGCATTTTGTAAATAAGACCCTAATTGCTCTATTTAAACCCTGAATGTCGGTGTCTGACCACTTGATTATTCCGAAGCTATATGTGAAGGCTGGTATCGCATAGGTATTAATTGCTTTCATCGTATTTATTGCTGAGAGCTGGGTCTTGAGGATAATTTTAACCCTGGTGAGCAGTTTATTCTTTAGTATCTCTTTCATCTTTTTATGTTTAATACCTCTTGCTTGGTCCAATCCTAGATATTGATAGCTTTCTTCTTTAGCCATACTAGCTATTAGTTTTTCGGGATCGAGCTGGAATCCCGGATGTTCCGTCCAGTTGCCCCTTTTCATAGCGCCAATTGTACACTTGTCCAAACCGAACTCCATCTTAGTGTCCTCGCTGTATCTTTGTATTGTTTGTAGCAGTGTGTTTAGACCCTCTTTTGTTGCGGATATAATTTTAATATCTTTAAATGGTCTATATGTTGATCATTTTGGAGTTCAAATCCTTTGCTGTTTTCGGGTCTGTATAAGTAGGTTTGTCTTCTATTATGGCATTAGATATTGCAGCAGTTTTATTATTGCTGGGCTTACTTTATAAGTTTTAAGCACTTCGACTAGAAGAGAGTGTGGCACACTGTCAAATGCTCTCTTATAATCGATATATGCGACGTATAAATCCTTTTTTCGTTGTTTGGCTTCCTCGCTTACAATCATATCTATTGTGAGCTGTTCCTTGCATCCTCGGCTGCCTCTCCTGCCTCCCTTCTGCTCTTCTGGGAGTATCTTATGACTATCTAGATGTTGGTATATGTGGTTACATAGAATTGAGGTAAGTATCTTATATATTGTTGGGAGGCATGTGATCGGTCTGTATTTTGCCGGGTCTCTAACAGAGGGAGAGGATTTGGGAAGAAGATAGGTGGTTCCAGTTGTTATGAAGAGTGGTATGCTCTCTGGATTTTGTATCAAGTCTGTAAGCAGGGTCGCTAGGGTTTTATGGGTAACATGAAATCTCTTCAACCAGTAGTTATGAACTCCGTCAGGGCCTGGTGCTTTCCAATTTTGATTATTATTATTATTATTATTATTATTATCGAAACATGTTGACAAGTTAGGTGATTTATTCATAAAATATAATTTACAATAAAATTATTTTAAAATAAATATTTAAAAAGCAATTTAATTTTTAAACAACTCTTTTATATAATTTATTCCGGGATTTGATGGTTTAAGCCCGGGATTTTCAAGATTCCTTTTTCCTCGAATGATTTCGGTATCCCCGGATTGACACTCCTAGAGTTAACACTAATCCACCACGGTTTTATATTTCACAATGATAAACAAATAAGAAAAAATTAAATTTTTTTAAATTAAAAAGTAATCATTATCATAGTAACCAGGGTTAAATATCAAAACCAAAGATGTCAACATCAATGCTGGCCATTTTACCCACTTGCATAATTTTGATCACTCTCTTTAGTTACTCTGGTTATGGCCTAGATATAAGATCTTCTACTTTAATAAAGTGTTCACCATTTTTTACAACAAATCGATATTTTTGTGTATCAAGAATAAACCTATTATACCGTTTGCAACATAATTATTAATTACTATTAATACTTTAAACCTTATAACCATGAAACCAAATACATAGTAACAAATAAAATTCTATACCTATATACAATATTTATTTGTATTACATTTTTTTTTTAAAAACAAATTATTTGGTATTATTTAGGTGCATGGATTAGTTTAAAAACTCTATAACACCCGTTCAAAAGAAGCAGAATATAATTTTGGGTTTCACATTTCACAATATTATTAAACATACACAATTTAACCATATTATTATTATTGGTATACTGGCATATAAATTATCGAGTAATGAACCAATATAATTGGTATGTTGATCAATACGTTGGGTTATTTAATGTGTCTACCTAACATATAGGTACAATTTTATATTATGTAAAGAGGTAAATAAAACGATGCAAGAGAAACGAAAAAATAATAACATCCTCAACTACTTTGAAGAATTTTATATTCTGCACAATAGAAAGAACAGTTTTATTTGAAAAAGTATGTATTTCACGCGTTGTTGGGCATGATAAAAATGTTATAATAATAATTTAAGAAGTATTATTATTGTTTACAGAAGATGTTATTCTATTCATGTTTCAAGTTTTTTGTGAAAGGTTTATGCAATAGAAAGTACAAGTACAAATGATATTTAAAAACTTAAAATGTTTTTATATGTTCATATAATTTTTTATATGTTAATGTCAAAGACCGAAATCTGACGAATGTTGACATTCTCTGGTGAATGTCGACATTCTCTGAGTTGTTTGGCGTGTCACAAATATTTACCTAATATCATTATTTCTCACTTACACCGGCGAATGTCCTCATTCAGCATGCACTAATGGTGAATGTTGGAAAGAAACATTTATTATTAAATAAAAATAAAACTAACCCGAATAATTGCCTTCTCGTTTACTCCCCATTAAGGCATGTAACTTATTTAAAAAATGATCACGGTTCATTGTGGTATAGTACCTAGGGTTGTCAGATACACAATGTATAAAAGTAGGGCAATTATATAAAAGAAACCTGATTTTTTTATAAAAAAAACATTTTTCACAAATGCGTTTAAACAAATATATAAAATAAAAATTAAAAATACAGTTTTTAATTTTTGCGAATGTTCAATCAGTATTAACCAAATAAAACCCAAAAATAAACACTGATTATTAATAAAACGACCAATACCAATGAAAACCTACATTTATTTCCTCAGAAAATAAAAATCTACTATACTACTAGATACAGAAACTTTTCCTGGTACTACGATAAAAAAAAAACTTAAAATAACGATCGATTTCGCGTGGTACACTGAGCGAAATTTTAAGTTGATATAACTAAAATATGAGTTGTCCTAGACCGAAGCGTGTTGCTAATAGGGGACACCAAAGACCTCTGAATTACGGCAACCAAATCGAAGAAATTGCATCAACTCACTATTTATAAGTTATGATAGCACAGAAGATGGGTTATTTTATGCGTTGGAATAGCTCACGCCCCACCGTCTTAAATTATTGATAAGCTATCGTAGCTAACAGTATGTGAATTGTGATGCGTTACTAGTCGGGCTAGATTAATTCATGATTCGAGCTATCAAACTTGACATTTAAGTTGTTCTAGCTTAAGATGGTGGCTGGAATAACTCACTCTTTGGGCTACCAGACTACCAGTATCTAAATTATGGACTATCGGAACTCAAAATATTTCGTCGATTTAACGCCTGCATATTGTGGACTTCAATTGCCTTTTGTTTTTTCAAGATATGAAATTTTTGTTGTATATTATATTTGAAAAAATTGTATGCATCTCCCTCCTGTCCCTCCATTTTACGCAAACTGACCAAAATTATGCAAAACACAAATTGTCACGCACAGAGAACAAAGATGAAAAATCCCGCAAACGGCACAACGGAAACAGGTGCCTATACGCGCGATCGAAGGAGAATTGAACAATGGAATGAACCGCGCCAAACCTACACGAGCACGAATTCGGAATTTTCCGTAACCTTACGATCTTGTAATTTATCCTCGATATGGGGTTTTGTAGCACGTTTCCTGAATTATTTCAACTCAAAATAATTGACATATGGTAATGGGTTAAAATAATGCACGTTCGGGTTAAAACGACACTTTATAATCCATTAGTAAGTTTTCCCAATCCAAAAACTGAGTTCAGGTAATTCATTAGTTATAAGATGAGGAATTGTGGTGATCCCAAATTTGTTAAAAGTTCTTTCTGGGTTGAGGCGAACCAACAGAGTCTGAATTACTGTAGCGTTTTTAAATAATTTGTGATAATTCGTAGGCTCAGTTAGAACAACATAGAGAGGTGGGTAGAGGTAGCTCCAATTTTGTAACCCACGACATTGGTAAATGCATTTTTGTCAGTGTAATAGTTAATGTAACCCTATGCATAAATTAGAATATCTAATAAAAAGTTGAAATTAGCAAACTTCCATGCACGCTATCAAACCTTGCATGCGAGCCTTGCGGTCCTTCACTGAGACATTTGATATAATGTCGGCAATGGTATTCATCGGCAAATGTTGACATTCACTTATTTCGGTCTTTCACGGAAACATATTATTTGCATGCTGGAATATTTTGGTTACACTGGTCGACAAAATACTAACTTTTGGAATTACAATTATTTTAAAACGCCGTGTAAGTATAAACAAGTATTTTGGTACTAGTCTCATGCCCAAATTAGCTTAGGGGACAAAAAGTGTTTCAATGGTAATTACATATGTTCGGAAACGTGAAGAACGATTATTCACTCATTTTAGCCTATAATTATAAAGTTTTTTTAGTTAATTTATTGATATTTAGATTGTCTAACATGTTGATTGGGGTTTGTTCGGGTCAAGCAAGTTTCGGGAACATCTGTGATAAGAATTTTAAAATTGTTCATACTTGAAATTGTTATTATTCTTATTACATTATATTTTTTGAACGTAATTTTCTCATATCGTTTTCTAATCCTTTATCTTTACGAATAAAGTTTTATGTTTTTGAAAAAAATTAAGTACTTATATTTGGCTAAACCTTTATATGAAATAGTGCCTACATGGCACTCTTGATTAAACCCATCTCGCAAATAATAAATATCATGGTGCATGGTGTGTAACAACAAATTTGTCAATATTTTGAAAAAAATTATAATTGGGAAATTTGGTACAAGATGAGATACGATACGTATATTTATTTTACTAGATAACAAGCCTTAGTGTGTTGTTTGCTATAATAATATAAAGTTCTTACTGCGAAAGGTATGAATTATTTCAGAATCTGGAAACAAAGCACCCATCTTTACAAAACAAACTATTAGAATTCTTCGAGCATAAATCACTTTTCTTGCACAAGGTCGTAACAAGAATATGTTACTAATGACAAAGTCAATACCTCCATCACGAAGCTTTGTATTTAGATTATTCGCAGTGAAAAAAAAACGATTTGGATGTCTTTATTGTAACTTTTAATTTTATATAGATAAAAAAATTAACTTAATGACTGTATTATTTCTCGAAAAGAAGGAGGTTGTCAAACCGCTATAACAATTTTACTGCTAAATTTATCTGTTAAGACTCTCAACCCTCAAATTGAAATATACATTCCTATGCTTAGCACCGAATTTAAGCATAGGCTATATAGGCTGCAGGCTAGGTGCCCGCACCACAAAGATCCCGCACGACCATTGTCCAGTCGAGAAATAATTAGAAATATACTTGAACATCAACTTTGTATTTTTTTAAAATAATATAATTGTTCATAGAAATGTTAATAAATCATGTAAACTGCTGGCCATTTGCTTTCGAGCAAGAAAAATTTCGCCTAAATTTAAAAGTTAATATTTTCTGAACCAGATATGACCTCGATCTCCGGTTTTTAATGGTTGATAGATTTGTCCCTTAGGAAACAATTGCCAAAGTTGGATTGTCTTAAACTGTCAGAAAATTTTATATACAGGGTGTTAAAGAGGACGATGATTTTTGCTCCAATAATATTTTTAAATTTTATCACTGTACGTCAATTGAATCACTGGTTCATAGCAAAGAAAATAATCTGTCAAATTTTTGATATCTGCTATATTTTAAGAGATACCGATTTTTTTTAAAAACTTTGCTTTTTTTCAACTTTTTGTTAGCTAGATCTCACTGTGCGTTGTATCGTGCAAACTTTGCAAGTGATTATTATACCTTATGAAAAACTTGTTTATGTTCAGTAACAACAATTGTACCTAAATGTTGTTATGTGCAGTGGCGTACTTATAATCACTTATATGTCTATGCTTTATGAGTATCTCACAATTTTCTTTTGGATTGGAAAGTACTCGCCCCTAGATTAAGCAAGTTTTTCCTTATTTTTTAGTTCTTCATATCACGCTACAGGTATATTATACAGTGTCTACAAATTTTTAAAAAAGATAATTTTTTTATTTAATTGTTTGAAAAAATTTATTGTAGCGCGATATGAAAAACTAAAAAATAAGGAAAAACTTGCTTAATCTAGGGGCGAGTACTTTCCAATCCAAAAGAAAATTGTGAGATACTCATAAAGCATAGACATATAAGTGATTATAAGTACGCCACTGCACATCACAACATTTGTTGTTACTGAACATAAACAAGCTTTTCATAAGGTATAATAATCACTTGCAAAGTTTGCACGATACAACGCACAGTGGGATCTATCTAACAAAAAGGTGAAAAAAAGCAAAGTTTAAAAAAAAAATCACATGCTATTGAAATTGGAGCAAAAATCATCGTTCTCTTTAACATCCTGTATATAAAATTTTCTGTCAGTTTAAGACAATCCAACTAAGGGACAAATCTATCAACCATTAAAAACCGGAGATCGAGGTCATATCTGGTTCAGAAAATATGAACTTTTAAATTTAGGCTAAATTTTTCTTGCTCGAAAGCAAATGGCCAGCAGTTTATATAACGTTAATTTAAGTTCTTCTAATTTTTATCTTCTCATGAATTTATCAAATTCTAAAAACTCTTCTTTTCCATGTACCTCCTATGCCGAGAGATTTGGTCGGCAATAAAAGGTATTATTATTGTTATTATGTTTTTATAGCCGTATTTAGTAAAGGGTTTTAAATTTAAAACTGTTCTAATTTGGCAATTACAATTACGGGTTTAAACTGGTAAAACTAAGACTGAATGTACTTACGTAATGACTTTCTTTCCTTAAATTAAAAATTATAAACATAGTTGTCGTATATACTAACCACCGTGATATAATGTCACCAGATTGTGGTACAAGAAGTCAGTTACAAAACAAATTAATTTCCAAAATAACATAAATTAGTGTTTATAACGATTCAGATAAAAAATTACATGAAGAAAAGACACTTGGTCTATGAACATGCTTATGCTAAATGTTAAACCCCTTTATTCAAATAACTGCTAAATTTTGAATCGTCAACAGAAAATCCTAAATTCGACAATAAATTTTGGAAGCGCCCACGGAAGAGATATTTCGCCGGAACAATGAAAAGCTCGATACGAAAATGTATTGATTAGTCATTGTTTTTTGAAGCTTTACCTAGTATTGGTTGGAAAATTTTTTGAATAAATGAGTTTCTATTAGTGTCGGTCGAAAAAAAAAATATTGTGCGTTACTTTACGAGACAGTTTTCTAAAGAATTCCGCCAAACTCCATAGGATCTAGTTGCAAAATATTATTTAAAATTTTTGTAACATAAATTGTACTTTTTAATAAGATCTGTAACTTCCCTTCTTAGCGTTCTGCATTACTCTCTGCTAGAATGGCGAAATTTTATGTTATACGTGATATAGAGCACCAAAGCTGCAGGCAATACAATGTCTACAAATGTCTTTATAAATAAGTTTATATAAATGTTAAAGCCAATGTAAAAATAAATGCTACGACAGCTCAAGGTTTTGATTCAACTTTTGGTTTTAAAAGATTTTAAATAGAATATCTCAAAAAATCTGAAAGAAAGTATCGATATAGTCAGAACAAACCCCAACAAACCGCGTGAAAGCGAGAAAATTCCTAGTAATAGTCCAAGAACTATGGGACATTTGCCATGTCTTATGTGTAAAATTCTACATAACAAGCGTGCTATTTAAACCAAATTACAGTGATAATTTAATGACATGTCAAAAATTACAGCCGTAATTCAATTCACATATGTATATCGCAGCCTTTTAGTGTAATCAGCCGTTTCATAAAAAGTCTGCTCTTTTCATGAAACGCTGCCAAACACTGAAACAAGTAACTATTATGCCAAAAAGCTATAAATTGTAGACGTTGCATGAAACGTCTGCCTGTTTCGGCCTCTTGATGAAAACGAGCAAAATTACGTTAAGTGACTGACTTTACTAAACTTTTCATGTAACGCTCCGAATATACTTTGCACTTGATGTAATAAAATGATTATTGTATAACCTGAAAATGGCGACTTCTAGTAACATTCCCTCAGCGCTTGCAAAAAACCTGACTACGGAAGAAGAGCTTATAAAAATTATGAATGAAGAAGATTCAGTTGTCGAAATATCTGATGCATATGAAGGTCTCGCTCTCTCGCTGATAAAGATGCTGATATTACCAATGTTGTACCGCAGGAAAAAAATATAAACAGATCTCAAGAACCAATGTGCGAAAATTGTTTACGTGTTGTTAACATTGCAGAAGTTTGTCAACAAGGATCTTCAGTACTGTGCAATTTATGTTCTACCAGTAAAAACATTTCTGAAGAACGCGACGAAGCTAGAAATAAAACTGAAGAAGCTTCTTCAGCCAAAAAAAAGTTCGTAATTCGGCAAGAAAAATACCGACTTTAATGTAGGCGATTGTGTATTATTGAAAATTCGTAAAGTCGACAGAGGTCCAGGAGATTCCAGGATGATTTGTTTGATAATAGATCAGAAAAATGGCGTAAATCAGATTGCTGGTAAGTACGGTACTATAAAGGGATGGTTTGGTGCTGAAAGCCTTCTGTTGCGGGTTCAGCATTTCTTAATAAAAGAGGAAATCCACTTGGAAAGTTCATTCAGCATGTACATATTCATAGAAACCCAATTTATTGTTGTTATCAACATAACGCTTGTTATTTACGACACATTGTCAAAGTGAGTAAAATTATTGTTAATTTTCTCGTCAATTTTTATGTAACTTTGTTAATAAAGAAGTATATAGTTTTGAAAAAATATTTATATTCGGGGAACATTAAAGCGAATACCACTCGTGCACTCAAGATTAACCGGATAACTAGGCAAATGTGCTGTTGTATAAAGAAAACCCCATCCGTTCGTTTTACTCCTTCGGAGTCGGCCTCTTTTAACTTTTCAAGGAAAAAGAGAATACCTCTCTTTACCGAATTATCGGTAATTTTGAATGCTAGTGGTATGACATACGAATATTTCCCTCAGGATTAAATTGCCCCATAAGAAAAGTTAAATCTTTACCAAGTTAATAGCCATAATTTTGAATTGTCTGTCACAATTATAATTAATATTATTTACTCTTCTTATCAAAAACACTAGGTCACCAGTTAGTTACCACCTGTATTGTAAATCAGTACAAGTATGCCAAAGTGTCAAAATTTTACATAATATATACGGGGTGCCCGGTAAATCTCTCGGCCATACAAAGGGGGTCAAAATAAACCTAATTTGTCATACGAAAAAAATCCTAAAGTACCCAGAGCAGCAAAGGGGTACCCAGCGATTTGCTTTTTTTGGTTCTAATTCTTGAATCGACGATAATTTAATGAAATTTTAATACTTGTAGAAGCCAAAAAGTGTCATCAAACCATACTACAGTAGATGTTTTATATCATCAGGGAAGCCAGGAATGAACTTGCCACTACACTCGTTGGACCAAAATTTTGACAGAGCTGAAAATTGATTTTTTGAATACTTTGGTCATTCCTCTTTAGAAAAGAAAAGGTAGAAAACGCTAGTTTTATCGGAATAAATTAAAGGTACCTTTTTTAAAGAGGAATGAGAGTATTTAAAAAATGAGTTCATATCAGCTTTGGCAAAAATGACACGGGGTCAAAATTTTATCACTATGAGTATGGTGATAAGTCCGTTCCTGACGATGTAAAACATCTACAGTAGTATGGTTTAATAACTATTTATAGTTGCTATAAAATATTTAAATTTCATTAAATTATACCGGTTAGTAAAAAAAAGTAAATTAGCGGCGGTGCCCCTTCTGGTAGCTGGGACCTCCTCACCTGGCGGGCCCCTTAGCGCCGTCAGTGTGTTTATTAACTATTTATTTATTATATTAATCTTATCTGACATCATCAAAAATCAAACTGTTGGTACGCCACCTACTATATATTGTATTGCCAAAATAATTTTTTCAGAAAAAGAAATATTTCTATGAATACTTAATTAAATTAAGTAACTATGCTTGAATCTAAAAGAACAAGTATTTATTGTACTTATATAAATATACAACACTTAAACTAATCTTATCCCAAGACCTGTTTGAAAAAATTCGATGGGCACTATTAGTGAAAATGTAAATGAGATTAGAGTAGTCTTTTTGAAAGACAACGTGTAAAATCTTAATTTAATTTCTCAACTAAAAAAAAAAATAAACCTACGAATTATTGTTTATACTGAATTTTAAAAATAATTAGGAAGTTTACTATTAAATTGCCGGTAAATCACGATATCACTGTCTATTTCTCAAATAATATTAATCCTTATTTAAACTTTTGCTTTTGCTTATAATAATTAGCTAATTTTTATTACAAAACAAGTTAATAAATCACTTGTGTACGTACCCTTTTACTTGTCTGTTATATTTTTATAAGTCAAGTCCACTCGGCACTACTAGTTGGTCTGTAATAACTTTAATCATAGAAGGAACATCGACCTCTCTTATATGCGTCCGCAGGTGAGGCCCACCCAATGCCAACGTTGGCCAATTTTTCTTTTTCTTATTTACGAAGAGCGTTCATCATAGCTTAAATTGGATTATGTTGTTATTGTTCTTTCGGGGGTTTATTTTAAAGGAGTGCCTCGAAATTCCTGTTTTATCTGCCACTCATATATCACAATGTTAATTCTTCTGATTTAATCAGTCAGTAACTTTTTACTCTTACTTTCTGAATGTTAAATATTTTTAGATTTAAATAAGATTAACTCCTTTAGAAGGTGCGATTTAAATTTTACCTCAAACCATGATCATTAGGGTAATGCCTTCTTCGGTAAATAATATTTATGCAGAAAATCAATCACCTACGCATTAAGGTAAATGTATAGAGGGTGATAATTTGAAAACTTTCCACCCTTAATATCTCGCCCCCAGTAAGTAATATTAAAAATCGAAAAACATGTTAATTGTGAATAAGGGGGCCGTTCTTAAAGAATATTTGCAGCCTTAAAGGGGTATATGTTGCCTTTAAAATCTTAAATGGGAAATTCAATTATCATACGTAATCCATTCCCGCGGAGTAGGGATACTGCTAGGGGAGTAGTTGTTTTGGGCTTTTATGCATCTTTGGTTGTGCTTGATTGCGTCACAGATGGCGTCCCACAAAACATTATCGGCAAAGGTGTCTATTGGTTTGTATTCATAGATATCCATAGCTTGCTCGCAATAACAAAACCGAAATCAATATGGAACTGATTCATAGCAGTGATAAAATCACTATTCTGTTGGACATCACAGCTATATCTATCATAGGTACACCGGTTTGTATAATAATATATCGAAAATCAGGATTAGAATATAAGAAATACTCTATATTGGGATACATACCGGTTATTATAAGTGGAAAGGATGGTTACATTCACTCGCGTATCTACTAGTGTTCCATGTGTGCGAAGAATATATGCCTGTCCCATCGACCTTTATCTATAGATAGCAAAACTGGCAAATTTATGGCTTCGCTCATGTAAACAAAGGTGATCGTCAGATGTCATGCGCAATGCCGACTGATAAACTATTTACCTTAACCGGCGAACGGGACCGTACATCGCCCTTAATGAAAATGATTGCAGGGCAATATTTTGGCAGATCAACACTTTCTTTACTTGGCAATAAACAATCTATTTTCTCGCATAAGAGAAGGCCTTGTGGTCATCACTGAAAAGCTGCTTTTTTACAATTAATTTTGACATCTATTCTCCACGTATCGATATATTTTTAATATCGTTATATCCCTACGACTGATTTCGGCTCTGGATGGTCGTCGTTGGTTCACATCGTTGTTTGGCAACCAAACCGGCACCAATACCGACGGGGTTGCCTATATGACGGTGACAACATTGTGTGCAAGACATACGACGAGCAACCTCTAAAAATATGACCGGTAAACCGTGCGCATTAACCCATTTTTTCAATCATAAAATTTAACTTTTTACTGAGCAATCCATAAGTTGTACGAATCCATAGTTGGTGGACCGGTAGCGCCAGTATAAAACAACATTTTATTTATTTATTTTTTTGAAATATCTCTCAGTGAAGTGAAATTACGAAAAAGAAAAGAAACTCATAGTCTGCTCCACCAGTTTAATAAAAGTTCAGTTATCAATTTCCACACATGTTTCGAAGGCACATACCCTTATCTTCAGTGGAAAAATTATATATAAGCAGAAACTTTCGACATTGTAAAAGCAAACTGTAATAGAGGAAACATATGATTTTGGAAAAAGGTTCACTGAAAGTTCAGAAAATGAAGGTAGAAGAAAAAAGTGTAAAATATTTTACATTATGTGGCCGAAAAAGGAGAAAATATATTATATTATGAAAGTTACATTAATAAATTAAATAAATTACTGAAAAAAGAATCAAAGAGAAAAACATCATGGCTTTAAATTTCATTTTTGGAAAATAGCCAAAAATAATTTTCAAAAAGGGCAAAAGGGAGGAGCGCCCTCCATTTTGGGCTCGGTTCACCATGCGGACCCATCATGTCCGTTTAATTTTGCCCTTTTTGAAAATTATCTTTCTCTATTTTCTAAAAATCAATTTAGAAACTATTATCTTAGATTAGATTAGAAGTTTTTTTCAGTACTTGATTTAATTTATTAATGTAACTTTTACATATAATTATTTTTCTTCTTTATCTGATATAGAAGATAAGTAAGGTATTTTACACTTTTTTCTTCTAGCTTAATTTTCTGAACTTTCAGTAAACCTTTTTTCCAAAATCATAATTTTCTTTTTACATAAAAAATGCTTACATATCTTGTAATATATCTTCTTAATATCTTCCTCTTTTACAGTTTGGCTTAACAATGTCAAGAAGTTCTGCTTACGTATACTTTTTTCACTGGAGATGAGGGTATGTGCCTTCGAAACATGCATGGAAATTAAAAATTGAATGAGTTTATTTTACTCTTAGTATTCTATTTGATTTGGGGCCCGGCAAAATTTTCGCACACAGGCCTGTGGCTACTTTGTTACTCCACTGGTTACATTAGAAATCTTTTGAACTAATTTACTTATTTTTGTTGCTAATTATTTGTGTGAAGCTCATTATACAGCTGCCAAGAAAATTGCGTTGTTTCGTAAACACTGCTTCTTTTTGAATATTTGAAGTGTCATTTAGGATTATTTTTCTTCAATTTGTTTTCATCTGAGAATTTGCGGGTTTAAATATACCTATTAAGTCATTTCGGTGAAAATGGTAAATTCAGTAATTACTACGGTTTTAAATTATTATGTGAGCTGGAGAGATTAAAACATTAAGTTTAATAACATAGATATACAACAAATATCTAGTATATCTTTAAGTAAATTTTAGTGAATTTTTCAGTTTATTAATCCTCATAGACTCTGGTAAATTTAATTTTAAGCCTGTTTGTTCTACGCGTAGAATCTTGAAATTGTTATTAAAAATATGTTTTTCGGATTTTAAATGATCTTCATATAATGTTTATTATTTTTGGTACATGAATCTTGATGGTCTTTAATTCTAATATGAAAAGCACAATATGTCTTGCCTATACGTATATGAATTAGGACTAGAGCAGGAATCTCATTTGAAAACCCTGCTTTCTTGATCCTCTTAATTTTATGTTTATTGTTTTTAATAATCATGCCTAATCTGTTGTTCGTTTTATTAGCTACTTTTATGCCTTGTTTATTTAGAAAAGTTTGATCATTTTCACTAGATTTACCTACATAAATGTTCAAGTTTTATAACTAAATTTTTTTTTTATTATAGGAAATATTTCTTTTATTGCAATCTTATGAGTCATTCTAGAATAAGTACCATTAAATACCATTTATTGTTCTGTGATTATAACCATTATTGATAGCTATTTGTTTAATTAAATTCTTTGGTGAAATTTTCTTTTGACATAGGAGCGTTGATTAAGCGGTTGACCATACTATTATAAGCAGCTGATTATCAACGAATACTTATAACCAGGAAGAAGACAAACTGCCGTGTTAAATAATCGAAGCAGGCATGATACGGCGACATCCATTATGCCTGGCGCCCACGTGCTTTTCAAATGTCACTTTTGTCCAAATTATTATTACTGTCAATATTTTGAAGTGACATTCAAGCAAAGAAAACATCAAAACCATTTTATTTGGTTTACTAAGTAGAGAAAATTAAATATTAGGATTTTGACATAGGTTTTCAACTGTAAATATCGCTTTAAAATTGTCCTTACATACTTTTATATTATTATTGAACTAGTATCGAAACTAGAAATAAAGAATTCAGAGATTGAAGGTTGTAATTAGTTTTATTAAAAAATAGGAAATAAATCATAATTTACATAAAATATTTTACCATCTTCAACTTCAAACAAATCAAGGTAAATACAATACTATATGTACAGCTACTAACCAAGTAAATATATGCACCATCATTATGATTATGGGCTTCCAATTTGTTTGTTTCGTAGCATACTCCTGGCAACATTAGTGATCGAAGTCCTCTTTAATGTTCAGTCATTATGGGATTCTCAATTAAACTATGAAAATAAAGAATTATTATAATAATATATTACCGGACTTATTAAAATTCTGGCTACGGGTTAATATAACTAAGCTGTAATTATTATGTTGTAGCTTTTGACTTCTGGATTGTAAAATTTAAGTAAAATTCTTTAAAAATGTGTTTGTTGCTAGTTTGCGTGACAAGTTTGGGACATAATGGGACAATTTTATAATGTAAAATAACAATAATGAATAAAAATTAGTAAAAAAATATTTCAATCATAAATTACTTACCTGCAACAAAACGAGAATGTCCGTTTTCGTGAAAAGAATAGAAAATTAAAAATTATTTTAGAATTTAATGACGCTTCCTCCACCATTTTCAATCACATTATAAATCATATGTCACTTGATTTTATCCCCTTCCAGACGAAGGATGTTCGGTTGTGAAATAATTTAAGAACGTGTGCTGCTCGCATTCGATGTCTGTCTCTGTCTGCATCAACCTTCTCCGATTCAATAAAGTGAGACAAATATGGCCTAGATTAAATCGAACAAACCCAAAGTCTGATATTGACACAGAACGATCGACACAAAAGGATAAACGTATGGAGTAACCTGCCTGGCTGTGACGTCACTTACACGGCCTACTTATATGCTTCGATCCCCGCCATAAGCGGTCTCACCGGGCTGCTGATTATATTATGTATAGGGTGATGTGATTTGTAGTTAATTGAATGGTTAGTATGTGACTGGCTATGAAATATTGAAAAATAAAGTTTGTTGTCAAGTTTAGTAATTAATAAGTCTAAAAAAATTGATGGACTTATTATTATCAGAAGTTAAATTTAATTGTAGCATGTATAGAGTTAATATATTCGAAAAAAGATTAGACCTTTCTGTCAATAACAAAAAAAGAAACAAGGATGTCAACAAATTATCTATACCCGCATGAAAAAAATTCTAAAAATAAAGAAAACATTCGGTAGGATCAAAAAAGAGGGGTTTATAAATTACATTGCGGCTCTTCTCCTAAATCATATATAGGCTAGACAGGTTATGCTTTTCGTACTAGAATAGACCATCAAGATTCCATTACCAAAAATAATATTCTACATTCTACATACTCATTTAAAATCCGAAAAAACATATTTTAATTGGAATTTCAAGATTCTATATACGCAAAACAAAATAATGTGTAATTTCACAAATTCAGATTGGCAGCCCTGTCAGTTTGTGTTTTGAATACTGTTTTATAATAATATTAGTGCCTTTGAGGCCTAAACCTAGAATACTTTTAATCACCGTTAAATAAGTATGTCTAGCAGCACATATGCTGCAGAAAACCTGTCACCATTGATTGTCTCCCTTGTACGAACAATATACATGGAAAATATTACTAGGTCTTAGAGCGGTCCTGGTGAGTATTCAAGATCAAGTGCATTTATTTACGTGTACTGACTCTCGGTTTTGAGTATATATACCTGTACCGCTCCTTTGTTAAATTTTAGGTTTTAATCACTTTATTCCAGATTAAAATATCTTAAAACCGTAATAATACTGGATCTTCCATTGTAACCGTGACTTTATACAATGTGCCATAGTCACAGGATAAACGAACTTGTTAAGGTGTAAATTACTACAAATTTTCGATTTGAAATTTGGTCATTGGGGAAGTCGGTTCAATTAGGGCTGAGTTGCGTAATTATGGGTCCAATAATAGCTGCAAAAAATGTAAAATAAATACAGGGGCTTTCAAAATATTTGGAAAAAGCTAAAAAAAATTTTTTTCGGTTCTAATGTTTTCCTAACTTTGTTCGAAGAGATCTTCAAAAGTAAATTTAACTTTCTCAATGCTACTTTTTATTCTTCATAATAAGGCATAATCAGATCTTTAATGCAACGTTTCGTCTTTGGGTTACCATCATCAACTTAATTTTTTTAAATACGGGTCTGGATTTTTTGATTAAATTATGAAACAGGAACTAAATATACGTTCAGCGGCATACAACACTTACTAATTTTCCGACGCTTTGTTCCTTAAATTGACCATCTTCATTAAAATACCTTCTCTTAAATATGGGCCTGAATTTTTTTGTTTAAATTATGAAGGATTAACTAAATCTAATTTTAGTATCATACAATGCTTACTGGTTTTCCTACGTTTTGTTCTTTAAATTGACCATTAAAATACCAATAGAACGTTGCTATATAATTTACATGTATTTTAAAAAACTCGGTTTATTATTTCGAAACTGTAAAAAAATAAATTTATGAGAAGTTAAACACTAAAAACGAAAATTATATGAACGAAGTTTAAATTAGGTGGTGATACAACCAATGTAAGTCACAGGTTGGTTATAGTTCTAAAGGTCCATTTATAAAGTTTTACGTTCAATTAAGTTCACTTGCGCTGCGTTCGCATTTGCAGCTCGCCGACGTTCGCTGGGAAACAATTTATGATTTATAAACTTCGCAGGTCTCTCGCGGTCGTTGTTCATTCCATTGGCAAACCTGTCACCAGAGTTTTTAACTTTACCTGGCTTATTCTCACTGTATACGAATGTTGTGATTCAACTTTTGCATTCTATTGGTTACAAGTCGAACTGCCGATGGACAAAAATAAAAGTAGTGCTTCTGTCATGGCTTGCTTGATTTATTAAAAGTGATTGATCAAAATATAGATACATTTTATTTCTAATCGAGCAGGCCTGGATCCCAAATGGTCAAAATTCAATTCGAAAATTGTTGTCATTTACACCTATAAGTTCGCTTATCCTGGGACACACTGTAAATTATATTGAGAAATTTTATGTGTGTACCTTACATCTGATGAAGCCGTATCAGAAAAGTACTTGTCATGTACTTGTGGTATGGTTAGCCACACTTTTGTACTTAGCAAAACTTTATTTACTCGTCGTTATTATGTTTTGTTGATTAAACTATTTGGCGTAGCTTGTGACGTCAACGGGCGAATGATTTTTAAATCTCTTCTGGAGATCTGGAGATCTGTAAAAGGTTTTACGTAATGGTAAGTGAAATGAAAGAATAATATCATGGTATTTAGGTATATTTATTTCATGAACATACAACAAAGATTGAAGCTAAAATACGAAATAGTTATAAACACATTAAACTATTGTTTAAATAGTCCATCTCTCAGTAGAGTAAAATTATCAAGAGGTAAAGAAACTCATAGTCTGTTTCAGTAGTTAAATAAATAATATTTTCATTTCCATATATGTTTCGAAGGCATATACCCTCATCAGCTTCAGAAGTAGGTACTTAGAAGTAAATGTTAATAAATAAAACTGTACCTATTCTAATTTTTTGTTTTTATAATTAGGAAAGCGGAAACATCTTATATTTCTGTCAAATTTCCTTGCCTGGCTATCCATATAATAACCGAACACAGCGCACGTCATATTATGAAAATTCAGATATTTATTTTAATAAACACACACGACTAAATAAGAAACAGTTCCGGTGAACTTTCAAAATTTCCATAGAAAACTACGGCCAACAGCAAACGGCACTCACTACGTGGCGACTAGTGTTGCCAGAAATTTTTGATCACAAGTAATAGGTTGACGGTTCTAAACCTAATAGAATATTTAAAAACGGTGCCAGAGTAAGAAGAGGTCGAAAAAAGGTCGGTACTTTCCTATGATATGGGGGCCACCTCTGATTGAACATAAATTGCATATGTGAGCCCCACAACAAGAATGAATAGCTCAAAAATTGTTAAAATAGTAATGGATATATCACAATAATTGTAAAAGGCTGACAACGCTGGTGGTAACAAGCGAGGGGTGGCCGAGCAGCTTCGGCTATTGTCGAGCGGTTCGAATGGCGCTGCGGATATTTTAAAAGTTTATCGATCGGTGTGTGTGTGTGTGTGTGTGTGTGTATTGCGTTATTGCCAATGGTAGAAACCAAATGGCCAGCTTCATCCATTTTTTAAATTTTTTTTTAAAGGAATAGGTACTATTGTATATTATATTTTTAGACTTGGAAAAGTTTGTCGGAGTTTTTCCTTATTTTAGTAGTATTTTAGCTGTAATATGTGTTACATTTCTATGAAATTAATATACGTAAGTGCTTGTCATAAATCATTCTTTCATTTCATATACGATTACATGCATAAAACATTTTAATACCTTTAAAATAGAATTAAGAACGCTGACAGCAATATAAATCAACATAAGAAATTCAAAAATCGCTCTCCCTTTGACGCCACTGCGTGCGGTAGATAAAATTGGGACGGTTAGATATCTTACCTTAGTTATTGTATCATGAGGAACTATAGCCTTGATTCTGATGATGTCCCTCAGCTCATATTAAACAAGATGAGTTAACCGACGCATGAACCTTGACGTATCCAGTAATGTGCCACAAAATTACTCAAAGCGAATTAAGTGACCTTATAAGAGAGTTTTATCTGTTCAAAGAAAACGCGGAGCTTTTGGTATTTCGATTGTAACAGTGAAATTTACTCCAAGAAAATGCGAACTCGTGACATTCATGAATGCAACATAAGTCATGATTCGCAAGACTGGAAACTTTTCATAAATTTATCAAAAGTTAACCTTAAAGCCGAGTTGCTTCATAATGGTAAAAAATTGGTGTCAATTTCAATCGGTCATGCAGTCCATATGACAGAAAGCTACAGGAATTTGAATTCATTACTGGAAACTCTATAAAATAAAAGTTATACTGGCAGATTGGTGGAGATTTTAAAGTTACAGCCATCTTGCGTGGCTTGTTCGGGTTTGTTGTAGCTACGATATACCAAATACTGATGTTTTATTTATGACTGACATGAAAATATTTCGAACCCGGAACCAAAAATAGAGCTGACATCTAATTAGTTGTTTCAGAAAAGATATCACTACCTCTACTTCACATAAAATTTGTCGAGCTCATGTATAAAGAAGGTAATGCTTCCAGTTATTAGACAAAATTTCCTAGAATCAGTGACCCAAAAATTAAGAAAGGAATTTTTGTGGGTCTCCAGCTTAGGGACTCCAAATTTGATTCCATTCATTAAGGTGATGAAAAGGATGCTTAGAATTCCTTTGAAACGGTTGAGACAGATTTTCTGATCAATAATAGAACAGAAACAACAAAGAGAAATATATTTAAAACATGGAAAAAGATAGCAGAAACAAAAGGCTTAAAAATAATGTCTAATTTAGTAATAAAAATATACCTAATCAAAAATAATTTTTTTTTAAAATTTTTCACAACAAATAAACTCAGCGTTTTGTTTTTTTAGTCAAGTAATAAATTTCTTCAAGAAAAGATTAATTTAAATGTTAAATTAAGATCAATTGAACAATTAGATAGAAGAAGAGGTAGAAAAATTTACTAAGTTAATACAAACAGTAGCCTATAACAATACTAAGGAAATTACCCATGTAACTAAAGGGGTAAACTACCCAGTCGAAATTAGAGAATTAGTAAGAGAAAAGAGGACAGCTAGACGTAGATGGCAACAATCTAGAGATCCGGTGGACAAGACAATTCTAAACAATAAAACACAAAAGTTGAAACGAGAAATAAAAAGTATCAAAGAGAAGACTATGGAATTTTATCTTCAAGGCCTTTCTGCTGATGAAGAAAGTGAGTATTCACTGTGGAAAGCCACCAAAAAATAAGTAGACCTATAACATCAATTCCACCTATCAGAAAAGACTATGGTCAATGGGCAAGGAACAACAAACAAAAAGCCGATATGTTTGCAGACCACCTCGCAGAAATATTTACGCCTAATCAAATAGAGGGAAATTTAGCCCTCGAAGAGTACTTCAATCCAATATCAGAAGAAATTACGCCCACCACACCAAAAGAAATAGAAACTGAAATAAAAACAAATTTGAATAAGAAAAAAGCACCTGGCTTTGATCTAATAACAGGCGAAATTCTAAAGCAACTACCAAGGAAAGGTATAATCATGTTGACCTACCTCTTTAATGCAGCCTTCCGCTTAAAACATGTACCTGCCTGCTGGAAAGTGGCCGAAGTAATCATGCTGCCTAAACCAGGCAAGCCACCAAATGAAATAAGATATTATAGACCCATTTCGTTGTTGCCAATTATATCCAAATTATTTGAGAAAATATTTCTTAGAAGACTTAAATCCATAATAGAAAATAGCAAGCTGATACCTGATTATCAATTTGGCTTTCGACAAAAACATTCTACTATAGATCAAGTACATCGTATCATCGATATCATAGAATGTGCTCTTGAAGAAAGGCAAGTTTGTTCAACAGTCTTCCTAGATGTTGCTCAGGCATTTGACAAGGTCTGGCACGATGGCCTAATCCATAAATTAAACAAATTACTCCCAAAACAATTTGTTGATATCTTAACATCTTATATATCAGATAGACTTTACAGAATAAAACAGGAAGATGAATATTCTGAACTGAAAGAGATAAAAGCAGGCGTGCCACAGGGAAGTGTAATGGGACCCATCTTGTACCTATTATATACATGTGACATACCGTTAATTCATAATGCAAGAATTGCCACTTTTGCAGACGATACTGCCCTAATAGTTGTGGATAAAAATGTCGAACAATCCACAGCCAAATTACAAAGTGCTTGCGATAGGATCGTGAGTTGGACCAAAAATTGGAAAATCAAGTTAAACGAACAAAAATCAGTCCATGTTAATTTTACCAACAAGAGATTAACGGATCCCCAGACTCTTAATGTTAATGGTACAATAGTTCCTTATGAACATAAAGCAAAATACCTTGGTATGACCCTGGACGTCAAGCTGCGATGGAAGGAACATATTAAGAAGAAAAAAACTGAGCTTAATTTAAAATACAGACAATATTATTGGCTTCTGGGTAGAAAATCTCGGCTGTCAATACATAATAAGATACTTATCTACAACCAAATCTTTAAACCAGTTTGGCTGTATGGTATCCAGCTTTGGGGCTGTACAAAAGAGAGCAACATAATGACAATTCAAAGTTTCCAAAATAAAGTACTACGTAACATGGTAAATGCACCGTGGTACGTACGCAACTCCGATATTCATAGGGACCTTGGAATCCCTTATGTCAAACAAGAGATCAAGAAATTTGCTGGCAAACATGAGGCCAGGTTGCACAACCATGTCAACGTGGAAGCCATCCATCTGCTTGACAACCAGAACCTGACTCGAAGATTGAAGAGAACCAAACCCTTCGAATTAGTGTAGTGTATGTTTCAAAAGCATAGCCAAGTGCGCGTACTCTGTGTACATGTGTAAGAGTCTAACTCAATAGGACACAAGCCTAGGACATCACTGGATGAACTTAAGTATTATCATTTTTAGTTTTAGGATTTATTAGAATAATATTGATGGTTGGTCTGTAGACCAGTTTTAATAGTAGAAAGATGCCAACTAGGGTATCTTCAATAAAAAAAAAAAAAAAAAAAAAAGTAATAAATTTAACATAGGTTTAGGCCTACTTCAGTCCAATAGAATATCTACAAGAAAAAAATATTTGTCAAGAATACAAAGTTGAAATTTGTAGGTCAGTCAGTGGCGCACCCAGAGCTTTTTCGGAACATATGTCCTAAACGTCTTAACTTTTGAGATACAGGGCTTTAAAGATTTTCAAAAAAAATCTTCTTTTTAATTAATATCTGTGGTACTGCTCTAGATATTTTTGTGAACTTGGTACACACTTCCTATTCATCAAAAGGCATTTTATGATGTATATCATGTTATTTATTTCAACCATTATTTATTGATATTCTCATTTCTTGCTAAGCAAATGTCATCTCTTGATTTGTTGTCGTTGACGTACAGTTTTCGTAGAAAAAAATGAAATCCATTCATTTACACTCTGTTATGAAATTAGGTATTAACAAAGATTAAAAAGAATCTACTAGGTAAGAAGTAGATTTTGTTTTGTAAACATAAACAGTTTTGACAGTTGTCGACCTAGTCTAGTTGTCATCTATTTAATTCATTAACCTTAACAAATTATTAAAAAAGGATGAAAATCTTTAGCATCCTGTATCTCAAAAGGTAAGACGTTTAGGACATATGTTCATGAAGTTTCTTTTGAAAATGGGCCCAAGAATCACCTCCTTAAATATTAGCATGCTATTAAGAAACACCCTGTATAGTTAAATGTTATATTAGAAGTAGTTGTCAATTTCAAAAGAAAATCATACTTCTTAGTATAAAATGGGAACAAATCATTATACCTTTGTCTAAGGTGGTCAAACTGGTATTTTCTAATCTACTATCAAAAATAACTATTTTAATTCCCAATGGGCCCCCGGCAAACCCGAACAAACCCGGCAATGAGTTCGGGAAAATAAGAAGCCCCCCAAACCTTCGAAGAGGTCAAGTTATCTGTTTGGCATAAATTTAACATAATAGTACATTACGTATCAAGGGCCGAAAAGAGGCTTTTACGGAGTCCGGAAAAGCCTCCGACGGTCCGAGATATGTACCGTATTTTTTTTTTACAAGTGCTCCGAAGCTTTGATGCCAAATAAATAAAGAAATTCTTCAGACAGTTTTCCTGTCTACATGACATGAAAACACTCGCGCATGGAGAATGTAAATAATATCTATTTATTATTTTTGACAAATAGGCTCGGTGGCCTAGTGGTATAGCGTACGCCTTGTGATCTGAGAGTCGCGGGTTCAAATCTCGCACTCGGCATCTCTGGTTTTATTTATTTTTTTACAAGTGCCCGAGTCTTTGAGGCCATATAAATAAAGAAATTCTTCAGACATTTTTCTAAAACATCTTTGAAAAATTAACTGCCAATTTAATTTATATATAATCCGCTATTTATTACCGCTTGTAGTATGACTCAGTGGGTAGAGTGTCCGCCTGGCGATCTGAGGGTCGCGGGTTCAAATCCCGCACCGACAATTCTGGTTTTATTTATTTATGAGCACATGGTGACTCGAAGCGGGCGGGAAAAATCTTTCCCGCCCGCTCTTTTGGAAAACGCCACTTTCGGTGAAGAGAACATGCATGAAAAGAGGCACTTTCGGGGCACATGTAAAAAAAAATATTTTGTGTGCACTCGATCGCAAAGAATGGGACTTCGTAATTGGTCCGGAAAAGATCAAGGCCGCCGGGCCTAAAATTTGGAGTCACACCACTGGTAGTGCTCTTTGACATGAACACATTGTAATTGACTTTTATTACAGGATGATCAATGTATGGCTAATTAAATATTTTTAAAGGTTCCCTCGTTTGATTTATAATTTAGAGATTGACAATATTTTACATTTTGAATCACTAACTAGCAACTATATCGCACAAAAAAACTTTAAAATTTATAGCATATTTTGGTTAAATAAAAATATAAGATACAAATAAATATGTTATATTACTGCTTCGTCTCATATAATTTTTAGGTTTGATGATATTTACTAATAATTTTATTTAGAAATTCGCTCATTTGATCCGTTTTGTTCTTCGAATTTTTCTTATTAGATCCCGATGCCAATCCTTCAGCATAAATCGGGACTAAGGCTTGCTCGGGAGAAACTCCAGCGATGGCTGTGGCTACAGGACGTGCTATAGCAAGACCTGCAGGTCCCACAACTGCTGTAGCTATTGGTTTGCTGGCTGCTACACCTCCTTCTCCTAAGAAATATGTAAAAATTATCAATATGTTATTTTAAAAAAGATAATAAATAGGTTTTCTGACAAAAATAGGATTTATATAAATTAAGACAATTTATACAAGAAGTCATAGCGTTTCTTATTGCCAATCTTAAGTTATCGTGTGAGCAATCTAGTCCTTTTGGAAACAGGAAACATATTCTAATATATGTTTTGTTAATGTAATTTCGCAATGTATGGGCGCTCTAATGATAGGAAGATATATATATATAGTATACTTTTTTTATTCCTTATTGGAATATTTTAATATACGTTATATTGGATGTATTCAGCAGAGACCATCGATTTGTAAGCGATTAGTAAGCATCTGCTGAATGCACTAGAAAAAAATTGATAATCTATCGGACGTCATTTTTTCCAAAAGCGAATTCTATTCCTAAAATTTTCGTTCCTTACCGAACCAGTTTATTTTGACGAATTCATTAAATTAAACTGTTCTAGAAAGGGACCTAACCAAATGAAAAACTGACAAAAAATTGAAGTTCAAATGCGAAAATTATGCATTCACCGATTAATAATCTTATAAATCGATGGGCTCTGCTGAATGCGCAAATAAGTGTCTGGGGTTCAATTTATGTAACCTCAAATGTTTTGATACTTTGTTGTTAATTTAGAATTCAATATCAAGAAAAACGATAAGAAAAATAAATCTTACCTGCTACTGCCAAACCAACTGGTTTAGCTTCAGCAACAGAAGCATCAATAGGAGGCAAACTAATCGCTACTCCATCATTCCCCGATTCTTCATGCTGTTCCTCTTCCTGTTCTTCTTCCTCTTTAGTTTCTTCGTTTTCGTTCTTCTTTTTTTCTTCTTCCTTATTTGCTTCATTTCCTTTTTTCTTGTTCTTATTTTTCTGATTCTCGCGCTTTGCATCAAACCAGTGAGTTAAACCTTCTCTATTTTCAAAGGACAAACTTGAGCTGTCTTGAAATTCAGCTAATTTTTTTGCTGATTGGTTTATAGACTGCATATTGGCTTGGTACATTTTCTCTTGTTCTTCAGATAGTTTGCCATTTTTCTGTGCGATATCTTGTAATTTAACAATTTCAGCTGCTTTGTATTGAATGTTTTTTATGTATTCGTCGTAGGACTCAATTAGTTCGGTATCAAATTTCGATGGCAAGGAAGGGTTTTCAAGTTCACTTGGGTCTATCTCGATCTCCGTATGTTCTGAAGGGGGAGGAAGACTTTCTGGTGTTCTAATTATAACGGTAGATAGAACTTGACCATCAGCGGTTTCTGTTATTTGTAAAGATTGTCCCTTTCCTCCCCCATAGAACGGTAGAATTGATATTTTCGTAGTCTCCCTTAAATATAAAAGAAGTATGAAAAAACATGAAGAAGAACGTGATGTTTCTTGGCAAAAAAGCAATATTCTTTATGCAAAATTAAAAAAAAATGAATATGCGAAGAAAACAGAAACTGTTCAATTGACTGGACAGAAAAGAAATATTATACTATCCTAAACGTTGGCACTTCCGGTTATACCGGAAGTCGGTGTCAACTTGCTTATTTTAAACGAATCATTGTATATATTTTTAGATTCTATACAGTTTTAAAGTTTTATGTTTAAAATGACGTTTGCAGACCTTAAATTAATTTTTCTTATTATAATGCCTTTATTATTTTATTTAGGTTGGATTTCTTATTGAAAAGAACCTTAATAAGTTTTTTACAATATTTTTAAACTATTAATACAGGGTGTTCAAACAATAAGATTAAAAATGAAATTGAGAAAACTGCAAGAATCTACACTTTTAAATGGAAATCCCAAATTTTATAATTATTTTTTATTTAGCATTAAAAATAAGGTTCAGTTTGTTCCATATTGCCAATTTAAAATTTTTATATGGTGATTTTGCTGCAGATTTTGAGTTCAGTCACTCTCCTACGGGCTCTTAGCCATAACCACGTTAAAACACAGTCAAATGCCAGAAATAAATTTGTCACATGTTCTTGACAGTGGCGGCTCGTGGTCAATCTCATTGGGGGGTCATTACGCTATATGCGATACAAGAATAGTATATTAAAGTACAAGTACTTTATAGGTACTATTTTTTCTATTTTAAGTTTTCTTAATAAGAAAAATCCATATTAAAAAAATACATGCTATACTTATATAACTTTCGTAAATATTTATGTGAAAATTTTATGTTGGTAATATGTACTATCAAATTATGATTTTATAGCATTTGATAAATTATGCATGTCTATCATTTTTTCGCAAAACTGAAAATTTTCTTAAATAATTAAACAATATGAACCAAGATGATTTTAATCCTCCTGAGTTAACGGAAATTGCAAAGCTTTAAATTTGTAAAATATTGTAGTGCTGTGTTCAGCTTTACAAAGAAAGTAAACTTGACAGGTGTGACGTTACTTTAGAAATTATTTCTGCAAACAAACATAAAATATATGACCTCAAATTACCAACCTTTAAAAAAGAAAAAAAATGATTTCGAGACAAGCTCAGTTCGATACTAAAAACGGCATCGAATTAGCTTGGAGTTGATAACAATATAGAAAAAATTATTTTTTTAAACTATTTTAAATTTTAGATCAACCCTTCGGTCTTTAACATTTGCAAAATGAGTTATAACACGCTCATTAAAATTAGCAATACTATTTATAAATGGTTTTTCTATTCGTATTAAGACAAATTATTACAACCAAAATTAATGTAGACTAAATGTTGCGCGACCTACGACCTACGTCCAACCTGGAACCTGCCATCTCTTTTCCAAGCATTTAATAATTACTAATGATGAGACGACATAGGTTCATACGTACATCTTATTCAGATTTTCAATAAACCGGGCTGTTGACCCAGCGGCGGTAAACTTCGCGTATGTTTCTCCCGCTTGCCGGAATCGTCAGAGCTCGGCTAAATTCGTTTCCATTTAAGCTATCGTGGTCAATTACTGGCTCCAGCCGTTTTGAATCGCACTACACGTTTGCGTTTACGGGGGCGTTTCAAATATTATAGGTAAATTATTATAGTAGGTACATTTGTAGTAAATTCTAATTTAAAAAAAAGTTTTATTTCCTAAATTTTTATAGGGAGGTCATTGACCCAATGACCTAATGGAGGAGCCGCCGCTGGTTCTTGATATTACTTTATCACATTCTTCATAAATAATAAACAAGCTTAAATAAATCTTCGTTTGTCTAATTTAAATACCAGTCATGATTATTGATAATTTTGGTAAATGGCAGCTTTATACATTTCATTAACATTTCACTGTTTTTGAAAATATATATTTAACATACTGTCCAAATTTGATAATTTTACCACATAGTTTTCCATCAATAGATCGAAGCGATTCTCGCTGGGACACTCTGTATATAGTTATATATAATTAATAGAATAATAGAATATTTGTAACCAAATTACCAATAATCTAAATAACAGCAATCTTTATTTACCCGGCAATGGCGCTTGACACAGTTCCACATGATAAGCTTTCTGATGTTCTGTGGTATTATGAAGTCAGGGGAACCGTGTGGAAAATATTTCGGAATTACCTTGCAGAAGTGAACATCAATTATGTATTAATTAATATGCTTGCTATAAGGATTGGGGTGCCGCAGGGTACAGTTCTTGGTCCATAAATGGACATCCTGCAAGGCTCCAGTTGAACATTGCTGGAACCGGGAACCGGGTATAATAAAGTCCGATTGTAGATGACTAGGTTAAATCCAGCTCAGTAGATCTTGGGCCTACAATGACTTATACTTTACAATTTTCATTAGTGTCAAATTAAATACAGGTTGCAGCAGAAACGGGGTTAAATTTGACAGCACTGATATCTATTCACCGGTTACAAAATAGCCTAGGGGCTATTAATTAAAGTTACCATAAGTTACGTCTCTAATATGTTCTATTTAAAAACACGTGGCGCGAATTGAAGTTTATATAGGGTGATTGATGGTGGATGGCCTATTAAACGTTTATATAGAAGTAATCTACGAATCACTTTAAAATTTGGCAGCTTATATAAGTGGATTTGTTCGGTTTTTGTTCTCTTTTAAAGAAACGGCAGTGATGACGCTTCTACTAAAAGTATTAGCAACTTTAATAATTTAAATGGAACACCCTATGTATTATACACAAGGTGTATTATTTTTTTAGAATCCCTATTAAATTCTTAATACTTTTTATTAAAATGTTCCCAAGTTATAATTTTTGAAATAATAATTAATTTCACTTTTTTTTCGGAAGGATGGCATCATCAGCTTAATTTTTATAAATACGAGCTTAAATTTTTTGTTTAAATTATGAAAGAGGACCTAAGTATATGTTCGCAGTATACAATAATTACTGGTTTTCAGACGTTTTGTTTCTTAAATTGACGACCTTCATTAAAATACCCCTATAGTACCTTCCTGTAATTTACTTTTGTTTCGAAGAAACTGAAGTTTTTTAAATAATTATTGCTATTTCTGTCGTTAATTATTATTACGTACTTCTACAGTTTTTTTTTAAATTTAAAACTAATAGTTTTATCAAACTTTTACTTAATGTAAGTAATTTAATAAGCAATTTATTTTATTAATACTAATAAAATTTGTAAAGCCAGCAGTTTGTTAAGATTTTTTTAAAATGGCATTGAGTTCTACAGTTTCGAATTAAACCGAATTTTTTGAAACAAAAGTAAATTACAAGGACGTACTACCTATAGTACGTCCTTGTAATTTACTTAATACCCCTAGGTATTTTAATGAAGATGGTCAATTTAAGGAACAAAATGTCGGAAAACCAATAAGTATATGCCACTGAACGTAGATTTAGTTTATCTTTCATAATTTAAACAAAAAAATTAAGTTGATGATGGCGAACCAAGGACGAAACGTCGCATTAGCGATCTGATGATGCCATCTTGTGGAGAACAAAAAGTAGCAATGAGCAAGTTAAATTTATTTTTGGATATCTGAACATATAAGGGTGTTTCATTTAAAATAAGCAAGTTGAAACCGACTTCCAGTATAACCGGAAGTGCCGCCAAATTGAAAATATTTTAGCCGAGTTGCCCCCTTCAACAATAGCTAAATGTCCAATTTTCAGAAATCTCCTCTGTAGAGCTTGTATAAAATAGGATCAAGTGGACATTTGTTCGGGTTTGCTCGGGTTTATTCGGGTTTGTTCGGGTTTGTTCGGGTTTGTTAGATGTTAGATGTTAGGTCAAGTTATTTCCTGCGAGATTGATATCTATTGCTATAATGCCTAGACCTAGAGTGCGACAAAAATAGCCACGTAATAATTGTCAATAATTTTAATAATTACCGAGGACACCATAAAGTGTCCAAAATGAGATACACTGTACATAATAGTATGGTTAGTTAGCTCCAGTATCGGAGCTATCCCCGTTGTGCATGTGCACTCGTAGTACTTATTATTTTTTCCTGTCTCTGCTTGTGAGTGAGATCTGTTTTATGCAAGCTGTCATCGTCCCGACTTCTTTGTTCATTTATCGTGACAACAGCAGAATTCGATAATTAATTTTATTGCTGGCACAAAAGTGTTTTTTTTTTTTAAATAATGCCAGTTGTTGTTGAATCATTATACATACAGGATAATGAATTCGTCTTTCACCAATGGGATTTCGGGAACGGTAAGAGATACGAAGTCGGTTAAATTGGGACAGAGTTGCGTAATTATGAGCCCAAATATGCCGCAAAAAATTTAAAATAAATAAAGGGGCTTCCAAAATATTTGGAGAAATCTAAAATTTTTCGTTTCGGTTCTTATTTTTTCCATGACTTTGTACGAAGAGATGTTCAAAAATATATTTCACTTTCTCATTGCTACTTTTTATTCTCCACAAGATGGTATCATCAGATCTTTAATGCAACGTTTCGTCTTTGGGCCACTTTCATCACCTTAATTTTTTTAAATAAGGGCCTGGATTTTTTAATTTAAATTATGAAAGACGAATTATATCTACGTTCAGTGGCAGACAACAATTACTGGCTTTCCGACATTTTGTTCCTTAAATTGACCATCTTCATTAAAACACCCTTAGTACGTTGCTGTAAATTACTAATTTTTTTTAATATAATTCGAAAATGTAAAATTCAATGTTTTTTAAAAGTCTTAAGAAAGTGCTGGATTTAAGAGTAAAAGTTTATTTGTATTAATAATTTATATTACTTACTTTAACTTACGGGAAGTAGAAATTTGATACAACTATTAGTTTGAAATAAAAAAAAAAACAGTAACAATACGTAATAATAATAATTAAGATAGCAATAATAATTTTTCTTCGAAACAAAACTAAGTTACAAGGGAGGGGTATTTTAATGAAGATGATCAATTTAAGGAACAACACGTCTGAAACCAATAATTGTTGTATACTGCAGACTTAGGTCCTCTTTCATAATTTAAACAAAAGATTCAAGCCCGTATTTAATAAAAATTAAGTTGATGATGGTAACCCAAAGACGAAACGTCGCATTAAAGATCTGATGATGCCATCTTGTGGAGAATAAAAGGTAGCAATAAGAAAGTAAAATTTATTTTTAGACTTCTCTTCAAATAAAGTCAGAAAAAAAAAACCGGAAAGCAAAATCAAAAGATTTTTTCAAATATTTTGAAAGCCCTGTATTTATTTTTCATTTTTTTTGCAGAACATTATTGGGAACATAATATCTCACCTTTGTCCCAATTTAAGCGACTTCGTATCGCTTACCATTGCCCAATGGTGAAGGACGAATTTGTTACGTCATGTATATATCATAACTTTTTCATTAGATTCAATTTCTAAGAGCTTCTGTTTTATTTAAACTAGATTTTGAGTATTATTTTTTTAATGATTTGTGCCTAAGATCTTAAAGAATCAGATTAGGGAATTTCATGTATTTGCTGTAAAGGTTCTTATATTATGCATTTATATCAGTTTGGTCAAGCTTCAAAAACAAACAGTATTTTATTATCAGGAACGCAAAGACGTAACAAATATACCGAATGTACTAGTAAATTCATATTAAGTATTTACGTCTGCCAAAACAAATACTGTCTAAGCCTTTCCATACCAAGTAAATCATTAATGAATAATTTAAAAGTTAAGATATAATGAACTGATTGGTACTGGTGTTTAATTTCGTTGCTGGGTGGCAAGTTTTTATTTTGTTGCTATGTGTAAATGGCAACATGGATGTACATTCCGGCCCTTGTTTAAGTTTTTTCTAATAAGGAGAGGTAGGGGGTACAATAAAACAAAATCGAATAATAAATCTAACAACCATTTAACATTCATGTGGACTATCTCTTGTATACAGAACTCGTGGAATAAAGACACATTTTTTAAAAATAAAACACACTCCTCGGGAGGCTGTCTCGTCCGGTTTGGTCACCGCTTTTGATGTGTATAGATGGATCTCGAATTTTTGCTATCTTTTATGAATTTCGTAACTTATTTCCAAGTCACTTTGCGCGTGGGCAATACCACCAGGTCCAGCTATAGCAACAGCTGAGGGTTCAAATAAAATGTCTACATTTGTATCCTTTCTGAGAATTGCTCGAGATAGGGGGTTCGAAATCGCAGTACCGTCCACGCCGGCCACTGATGTTGCTTGAGGTTTTAGAATAAGAGTAGTAATGTCGCCTTTACCGACATCGGATCTTAACCGAATTATTTCATCCTGCCAAATTGTATTTTTGTTTCGAATGTAGTTAAATAATGGATGCATTCGATAAGCAGCTAAAGAAGGTGGTTCATTTGATGCAGGCGTTATTATTTTAAGGTTGCCTTTTAATTCGTAACCTAAAATAGCATCGTTTTGATAGTTCGCTGTGATGGTGCTAATATTTTGAACCTTATTTATTTTTGTATTTTTTTCGTCAAAAAATTGGTTTCGAGTTGGTTGGCGACTTTGTAATAGTTTTTCATATTCTTTCTTTGTTTCGATATTCGATTGCATAAAATGTCTATGGAAATTGTGAAATGGAAAAGATGTAGATGAAGTGTAGGGTATTTTTGTGTCCAGGCCTTGGAGTGTAGAATAAGCAAGCGGTAACCATGGAGGGGCAGAAGGGCGTAGATTTGAGGATCTAGGAAATTAAGAAAGGTTTATATTAGACTATAAAATCTTATTTTATTAATTAAATTGAATGATGCCTTGCGATAGTGCCATTCATATAAAATATTTTTTTAGTATTTTTAGACAGGAAGATCACATTTTAATTGAAATTGGTTTGTTGAGTTGGAATTTGGAGTACTATTACAGCTCATTTGTTATTTAACATGCACATTTATTCAAAAACTATTGACTGACTAGAATGGGGATTATATATACAGGGTGTCCCAATATTATAGTACACAGTAAAACTGCAGATTCACTGAAAAAAAAAATTGTTATTTGGCCAAACTTTTCTCAGAAGAGAAAATTGTATTTTCTAATTTCCGAATTAACTTACTTTTTAACCAATATTTTCGGATAAGATTTGGTGATAAATGGTTTTTTGGGGCGAGAAATCTGAATTTGTTAATAATTTTGATGTAGATTAAGAGGACGCCCGCTACGGCTCTCCGTACATAGTAACAAGTACAATTTCTTGTGCGCTTTAGTGTATTTATATTTTTTAGTAAAGATATCAATTGTCTCATAAGTTTTCACTAAAAATAGTGTACCCTGCCAATGTCGCAACTGTTTTAGAGATTTTTGCATTTATAGTGTGCGGTCGCGATATCCTCAGAAGAGAGAAATCGTTTAAAGAATCATTATTATTATTATTGCATTTAAGATCTAACTGTACTTGTTTGTAATTTGCAAGAAAATCCGAATCTCTACCCAGGACAGGATGTAGGATCTGTGGACCTCTACGCTGAACCTGTGGCGCGGGCTCTACCGTGAAATTATTATTTTTTAAATTAACCTACAAAAACCGCATTTTCAACAATTATTCAGTTACAACTTAAAAATAAACGTTTAAAGTTATTATTAAATTATAGCAAATTACGTAGTTACGATTTTCTAAATACAGTTTTTAGAATTTCATGAATTCATTCATGACAAAATGAAAAGAACTCAACATCATTAACACCCTGAATGGTATTTAACATTATTAATTAACATTGCTATGAATAGCTATATTATTTAAAAAATACAAAGTTGAAATTCAAATATTCTACGTTTCTAAATATTTTTCACCTGGACAGTGGTCACGCGGGACCTTTGTGGCGTAGGTCCCTCTTTGTAGTACGGGCCCATAGGCCATGTAGCTTATGCTTTAAGCCGGCCTTGGCTTTATCTTTATGTTGAAAATATATATTTTAGATGCTGGATCAACTAATTCAAAGGATATTGCTTTTTGGATATTTTTCCTGTCAACTAAAACTAGACCAATCAATTATCACCTACAAATTGTTCGTGTATTAAAAATAAACGAATTTTAATAAATGACAAGCAGAAGGATTGTTGCACAATACTACTATTTTCTTACGTTATATTATGTGATATTGTATTCTTCTGATTATTTTAGTTACCTGGTGATAGATTTATTTGAAATATTTTTCCTTATTTAACGAGAAAAATAAGCAATCATATATAAACGCTAGTTACGATTGTTTATCAAATTTATTATGTAATATCATCAGTCTATTTTTTACAAATACGTATTTAATTTAACCTAACTTATTCTAATAAATATTTAAACAATTTTTACAACACAATTATTGTTTTAAGCTAACGATCTACCCTTATAAGATTTGTCTTAAATATAGTAAATTTCTAGTTACAGAAGCTGGATTTCTTATACTTCAAGAACAATAAAACGATGTTTCTTGTCTTTTTCAGACAATAACAAACAGGACACCACTATAAACATTCACAAATATATCCAACTTCCCGCTAGTTTACTTACTGCTGGCTACTATTACCCAATGAACTAAATGAAATACAAAAAATTGGGAAGAATTACAAGCAGTGAAAAACTAATAAACGTAACATTCAAGAATGAAAGTTTTCCATATTTTGATTTTTTTTGAAATTATAACAAGGGTAACTTATTAGCATTTGGTCGATTCTCCTTAGTCGACTTTAAAAAAATTTCTCATTTTGTCTACTGGCCTCTTAACCTATACATCGGTGTCATTAATAATATAATTCCGTCGATTCACTAAACATCTATATTAAGGGTACTAACACCAATATAATAAAAACACTGCGATAACTAAACTTAATAACTATACAATAACTTTTTACACTAGTTAATTGGTCAGGTCGACAAAACGGGAAGGGTTAACCGACCAAAGGATAGCAAGTCCAGCTGACGAAATGGTCAATGAACAAAACGGACATGCACTACCGTGGGTGATGCAGGAGATAAGAGGCACCTGCGCTTTGTTAATAAAGAAAATACAATTGTAAAATTCCGAATTTTTGTATATTAATTATCTATCTCCTTTTACAGGCTTTTCGGTAATTTTTTTAACTTAGTATGACCTCTAGTAAGTAAAATTTTGACTTTAAATGCATATTTTTTTATCCAAGCCTGACTATTTATTTATACCGGGTGACTGGGTGGCTGAATATTGGCTCCCCTGTATAGTTTTTTAGAAAAACTGCATTATAACTTCTTGAAGAGACCGACATGGTATATACATGTGCCGAGATTGAGTACATTTTGGTGAGCCAATCCTAAGTTATTCCATTAAAAGTAATTGCAAAATCACGAAATTTTCATAGTTCAGGTAATACAGCAAAATTAAATTTTGACATTGACAAAATGAAAATTAGTATAATTTTAAATACTTTTCATTATTCGTTATGTTCAGCTTTACATCAATTTTTGGCAATAGCGTCATAGAAATTATTTGCTAGTGTGTTTGGTGTATTACATTTATCGTGGCTTTGCCATCACGTTTAATTGAATAACTTAGGCTGGCTCACCAAAATGGATTCAAACTCGGCATATGAGTCTACCATGTCGGCCTCTTCAAGAAGTTATAAATGCAGTTCTTCTATAAAATGACAGGGGAGCCAATATTTAGCCAACTCAAGAATTACATGAGATTTCCTATGTTCAACCCCGGTATGCGTCTGGCAATGTTGGTGTTGGTGTAAATAAGGATAAAGATCATCTTATACTCGATACCTGAAGTTGTATTTAAACTAATTTATAAATTACTCAAAGCGAAAAGAATGTTTTTACTTGTTTGTTAGCCTCTATTTTATGTTATTTGTAATTAATTAAGAGCAAATATTATCTACAAGAAATTCACGTAGCTAATATATAAATTTTTTAAATTAACACAATATTGAAGGTATTGAATGTCAACCTCACAGTCTACATCTGAATCTCATCGAACACCTGTAGGATACTATGTGACGAAGATTATTAAAAAAGAAGGAATTATTATCTAACATTAAATTAAGAGTATGCCTCTGCTTTGGAACTTAGAGTGAATAGACACTGACGAATATTCTTGACCTCAATTCGCTAGTTTATGAAATTGAATATTTCTTTTTCAATTTTAGTTTTATCCAGCATCCGTGACAAAAAAAGATGAAAATTGTGTCTTAATTAATTATTGTTGCATACGTTGGCCATACTTGTTATTTTGGACAATTGGTAATTCCCTCTTCTACAACTGTAAATACATGTATCCGGTTTTAAACTAAAGAAAAATGACGTATACTTAGCTAAAATTGAATTTAAAAACGTGTCAACTGGCCTCCTATGAACTATCATCGCCAGTCGACAAACAAATGACATATTGCTCCAGTAGGTACTTTACCGTAGTACTCTGTGAAATAATGTCATGAATCACCCTATTATCCCCTAATTGATAAACTGTATTTCTAAGATGTAGAATACTTGTCTCAATAATTCTTATTAAAGTACAACCTACTAAAATGCTATGTTAGTATAAGCTGTAAAAAAGAGCCGTCCATTATGCAAGTTCTTGTTTAAGAAATTTTGTAAATGTTGAGAACATTGTGTTTTCAGGGAAGAAGCCATCCACTATGTGAGATGTCTTTGTTTGAGAATTTTTAAAGATTATTGTAAATGTTATGAACATTATGTTTTTGAGCTTAGATGAATTTCTATAATGCCTGTTGAAGAACAGACAATTCCTGCATTCAGGCAATTCCTACATTCCTGATAAAGAGGCACTGGAGATAACCGCAATATCACTCTGCTAATTAAAAATGTGCACTTAAATATATAAAAGTCGTTTCACTAATTTTAAGAAGTGCACATAGTGAGACTAAAATTTCGACGACTTTTATTTGGCAATACCTTTAATAAGTCAATTCCTGAACTTTGGTGGAGCGCACCTCAGTCGTGCCAATATAAATCGAAATGCATAATAACATCTTATTAAACCCAAAGTTAGTGGGAAATTCAAGAGGAGCTAAATCAAGCAATGCCATAGGCAATTTATTTAATTTTACAACCATTTTTGTAAAAGTTCTTGCCTGAGCATTTTTCTCTTCTCTCAGTACTTATGACTATATATTTCATTTAGTTATCGTCATCAAGACAAATGTAATTTTAGACTATCAAAAATATATTTAGGATAGTTGGTAAGAAAAAGATGTGACCCAATACAAGGCGACTTATCTTAATTCTCAACTTTTTGTTAGTTATTGACAGATGATATGTCTAATATAAATGATATGTTTATGTTAAAAATTCTCGGCATATTACCTTATTAAAAACTAATCGATACCTTAAATTTTCGCAACCTACAATATTCTAAGATATCTGGCCTAACTTATCCTAAGTATAGCTAAAATAAGTTTAAATCACGCTATAATTTCATTATTTGACCAAATTTCTCCTATTTACATTTTTTAGATATTCTACACTACTGACATCCAAATTCTTTTATGCTAATGATAGGTTGAATATTATTTTAAGATAACTGTTATCATCCTTACGGCATATTACATCATCAATAAAACTTCAGAAATAATAAATTTTCAATCCATACGTACATACATCCTAATCATCCCCTATTATAATAAATTACTGGCCCTACTGCAACTACCTTCCCTAACCTCGTATTAGGTGTATGACGTGTCCCGTTTATAATACTGTCTTTAATAACTTCATTTAAGTCTACGTCTGGATCTACAGCAACTACTTTTGTGCCAGAACCAGCAATTGCTAGACCATTTGGATGAGTATAGGCTATCCCATTTGGTCCAACAATCGCTGTCCCTCCGCTACCTGCAGTTGCTATACCTCCTGGACCAGCAATAGCCACTCCCCCTTTACGAACTTTTAGTTTGTGAATAAATATACCATTTCCAATGTTTTCTTTACTAAAAACTTTTCTTGTTCCTTCATTGGATATACTTATATCTTCCGCCTTCTCTGACTCTAGGGGTTCATCTTCTATTTCCTCTACGTGAAGAACCGGATCCCTAATAGGTGTCAATGGCTTATTTGCCACTGGGGATTGCGTTCCAATTGAGGTAGATAGAAAGTCTAATTTTCCAGATGTCATTTGTAACAAAGCAGAATTGTTGTGTAAATGGTGAAATTTATCAAATCTATTTTTTTCCAACTCCTTTAGCTCTCTACTTTCTGACAAGTTTAATTTGGGAAGGTTTATGGTAAATTTTACCAGATCATCTCCACCAATATCTATATCTTCGACATCCAGGTACTCTTCTATATTGTCAGTCTTGTCGCTATCTTCAAAGTGAAAAACTTTGATATTATCAGTCCCTATTTTTTTATTAATTTCGTAGTTAATTTGAGTATCATTTTCTTTAATATTTGAACTTGGATTTGAGTTAACTTTTAGTTTAGTCCGTTGTGGTCTTGGGGTTAGCTTGCAGGGGCCATCTGATCCAGAATTTGGGCCATACTCAATCATATTAGTAACAGCATAATACATTTGAAGAAATGGGTCTCTGATATAAATTGGAAAAAAATTGGATCCAGGCCAATTCCAATTTTGTCTAGCATTACTTGGTTGTCGTGAAGCACCGCTAGCATATTTAGCAAAACGATTCTGGGTAAATACATTTTTTCCTTGATTTTCTTGTCCGTTTTGTGGTAATATATTAGAATCCGCCATATTTGAGTTGGGAAGTTCTATATTAAACTGCCTTTGATTTTGATTATTACCCCCCAAAAAATTTTGGTATCCTATTGGCAAGCCAGGATAAAAATATGTTGGAAAATCAGGATGTAAATTAGATGTTTTATAGTTCTGATTTGTTCCTGTGATAATATTTTTAATATTTTTAACTGTTTCTTTTTCCAGACTACTATGATTATGGGTTTCTTCTAGTTGCAAGTTCCCGTCCCATGTACCTAAATTTTGTAATGGGTACATTCCTGATTGCTGTTGTATTGGGAATTGATATAAATTATTGGGTGGGTAAGATGCTGAGTGCATCATAGCAGGTTGATTTTGATAGTGTTCAGGTGATAATGGCAAGTCAGATGGTGCTGCATTATACATGTTAAATGTGTAAGGATTTGGCATTAGGAAGCCTTGGTAATGGGTAATCTTCCTCTTGATGTATTGACCTGGAATATGATCTTCGGATTCAACCACTGCATTTGGATCCGTTAAACTTATTACATGACTATTTGTATAGTCGACACTATTTAAATTTGATCTTCTAAAGCTAGGTATATTATCTTTATCTACGTTATTCTTCTCCATATATGCAAGGACAGGATTACTAAAAGGATCTCTAGAAAATTTAAATTTTGTAAATTTATCATCATTGTTTTGTGCTCTTGAGTAACTAAATGGGAAATGGAAATAGTTTAGTTTGGGATTTTTTTGGACCAAACCTTGCTTTTTATTAACTTCTGCGATTTTTTCAAGAATTTCTCTTGTGCTGGCCTCTGTTTTTCTATGAGAAAAGGAATTTATGTTTGACCTCAATCCTTGATCTGTATCTTCCGTAGTAATTTTTTCTATAAGCTGTGGCTCAATCCTGCAAAGGAATTTTTTTTTTAATTTTTGTATTTCAGTTATCTGCTCAAACTATTCTACTTCTACTAGTATAGTTGCTAGAGCTAACTTACCTATAGAAAAACTAACTACACTATTATGCACAATATACAAAATGCCACTTACACCAACAGATTTAATGATAATATGTTACAAGGGTCAGTGCGCCAGTAATTTTACATCTGAAGCAAAGGAGACGATTATTTTTTATATTTAGTACATATCCATATTTTCTTAATTATGTACAAATAATGTTCTATATACAGTAGTCATTCGTGTGTACCTATAATGTTAGTAATGGGTTATAATTTACATAATAAATATAACGCGTTTGGAATATATTACAAATTATATGTTGCCAAACCCAAGGGTAAGTATAAACTCAAGGAAATGTTTCATAAATAGGAAGTAAAAAACTGAACCTTTTTTGGCCACGACTTTACCTACTAAAACATAATATTTGGGAAAATAATAAAGAAATCTCCCGTAACACTAAAATTAACAGAGAAATTGCGTTTGCAGTAAAGTATTCAGGGAACATCAAGTATAATGGACATTTCCTGGACCAGGTAAACCATGACGAAACCGTTGTTTCTGTATGGACTACTACATCCTGTGTAATTCCATCAATAGTGAAACTCCACATTCATCACCACATTATCAACAATAATAAGTAATGAACCTAGCAGGAATTGACACCAGTATAAAAGGTAGTAATTATTCACAGTGAGTAGCCTAGATACCAGAAGACGTAAGTAAGCGATGTATCATACACTTACATACTTTAATTCAAAAGACTATACACGCACATGTCCTCTAACTGATATGCATTTTTAATTTTATTAATTCCTTAAGTAAAATTTTCTTTTTTTTTTAAATTAATTTACGGCTTTGAAATACGGATTAGTACGCAACCTCAGTGTCGGATTTATAACGGGGCCCCCTAATGAGCCTGATGCCTAGGAGAAATTTAAAATCGATACATCGAAAAAAGAAAAAAGGTCATTACTTTGATTTAGGTCCCCCACCAGATGTAGCGTGAGGCGTAGGAAAAATTTAAAATCGAATCATCTAAAAAATAAAAAGATCAACAAACTCTGTTTCACTGCCCTTGTATGGGCCTGATGTGACCACAATGTGATATATTCCCGAATCTGCAAAATGATGACTGTAGTGGTGAAGCGCAAATATCGTTCCCTATACTGTGTTGAATGTACCATTTTGTTGTGTCCTTTGATATATGTATTTGCTAACTTAAATAACTTTTCGATTAAACCTTTTATTGGATTAGATTCCTGCGAAGTATGCTTCGACTTGATCAATACTTATTGTTGTGGATAATTTAGTGATGAATGTGCGGTTTTGCTTGGGCAGTCCGTAAAGGCCCAAGACCGAAACTACAACTACCAGACCCAGGCGATGTCCATTAAGCTCAGCGATCCCGTCGTAATTTAATGCAAAGGTATAAAACCTGCTCCTTTTTTAAATAATAGCATTTAAACCAAAAAGATATAATTTTTCTTTTCCCACCATTCAGAGTTTTATTACTCATTTATCCCAAAAATGTGCCACGGTAGTAAAACATTCGTTTATTGGTTTGGGCTCCTTTATTTACTAACATATTATATAACAGAACCAAAAATATAAAAATTTAGTGTGTTCTAAACAAATTACTTACTCAACATTGGTGCTTGTTTCTTCATCTTGGGCATCTGCTAGTAGTTGTTCTTGAGGTCTACAGTAAACTATACCTAAACAGGCTACCTGAAAATACAATTAGTACTTAATATAGATAACTCGTTAAGAAAGGTAGGCTAAATACGTTGTAGCCTAGAAGCCCATCACCAAACATAAATAAGCGATAGAATAATAAGTTTCGGTTTCTAATAATAATCTTGGAAATATTATTCCTTTGCGCAGGCCTGTATATGAAACTCAAGATATTAAGGTTTAGTTGAACGAACGAATTCGAATCTGCACCAGAGTACACTTATAAAATGTCCATAAGTATTCTTCTGTTGGAACTTAGTGTACCTATTTTTAACTAAAATGTTATTTTTTATAAATAGTTTTAAAACGTACCCACTTTTTTGAAAGTATGTTTAATGAACCTACATAATTTACTTCTGATCAAATTTTAAAAAACACTTTGTAAAAGAAAATAAAGTTATCGATTTTAATTGTATTATTGGAAATAAATGGAAAGGTAACTTATACCCCACCCGGGAGTTAAATCACGAAGGCACAATAAAATTGATCGAGGGTGAAGTTCTCAAAAATACACCTTGTATGTATATGTTGAGTGTTTTTTTGAATAATATATCAACGCAAAGTGTTTTTTCCACTTACGATAAAGCAAGCTCCACAAAGGTCGGAATTCCCAGAACTTCTGAAGTGAATTGCTAAAGAGGTCCTATAATTCCTATTTCCTTCTAAGTGGTACTCTAATGATACATGCATCAATGTTAATATCTTAATGTTTGATATCTACCATTGCTATTGTATTTCGTAGAATAATAAGCAAGTTCATAAGAAAAAGTTCAAGGACATGTAGAATGCTATATTTAAAATAATTTTAAACAGCTTAATACTTAATATGCGAGACACTTTACCGTATTTTTTAAATTCGATTTCGAATTGATATTTTCTAATAACATTTAGATGTGCTATTGAATACAAATACATTTTTAGGTATGTATATCTGTCTGAAGATTCCAATAATATAATATTTCATTAATTAATTATTCAAAGAACTTTCTCAAAAAAATATTTTTAATATCATATACATGTTTCGCCCCTACCAACTTAAATTTGATAAAAAAAAAACTAAACAGTTTTACACTGGTTTTAAAAATTAATGAAAAATAAAAATTGTGCCTCGTTACTAAAATTATACAAGATACTTAATAAATAAGGACTAATACTCTTGTAAACCAAGTTTGATTGATACGAATTTTACAAGGTGTCTAAAATTTAGTGTCAAGCTTTCCGAATTTTAAAGCCCATCCTTTTTGTTATTTTCAATTGGAGCCCCTGTATATATTTTTGTCTTTCGATGCGGAATTAAAAATCAATAATTTTCCTAAGCCATTAAGAGTTGTTGCTGTTGGACCTTATTTAATAACAACAATTGTATAATTTTATTAACGATGCACTATTTCTATTTGTTAATAGGTTTAAAGCAAGGGGTGCAAAACTGATTTTTTTACTTTTTATTTTTTTTGTTGATCACTAAACCGATTTCAATAAAAGTTTGGTGGTATGTAAATTACCACAGCTTCACTTTAATAAGCAATACAATATATGGATTGTAATCTAAGAAAATATACCATCATGACATCACACTTCTTTGGGACGATTTTTATAATAGCATCCAATGATTGGTGGGGGATCGTCCTTATTAAATACATAAACGTATGCATAATTATATCCTTCGAGAATGCCGAGTATTTCGACCCCGCCGCTCGAGAGCATATAAAGCACTGAATTGTTTATCTGTGTTGAGTCTGTTGCTTTTAGGTTGGATATTATTCTTTATTTCATTTCAATATTTCCTATTGGAGTTCTCCGTTAAACAATAATTGGTTTGCTACGCTCGGATCTCAGTCTCGAGCGTGGATATGTATATTAGGATTGAAATAAATGATTTTTATGATCAAACACAAGCACTATAGGAAAAATCCTTTAAGGCACTCTGGGAGTGGTGCGTGTGCGCAAAAAGCGATTCACGTTGGTTTTGAATCGTTGGAGGTTATATTCGTTGGGAAAGACGACTTCGGGAAGATCGTTCCGTAAGGATCAAGTCCTCCAGATGAAAGAGTTCTTAAATAATGAAGTTCGAGGAGTACTAAGCTTAACTACACATGGATGGGTTTGTTCGGGTTTGTCGTCAATCAGGTCATTCAATACTTTCTACTGATACAATCTTTGTGTTCGAATCTTTAACGATTGACACAGCTCTACTAGTAGGCCGATAATAAGAAATATAGGGACAAGTCTGTCACACGGGAACTGACGGGAAAGTGTTTTAAGCTCGTTATATTATGGATGGCCATTAAAATATTTCTGCAACCTGACATAAGTGTTTTATGAATGGGATTAAACCTTTTCCCATCTACACATATTATGTCGAAATGGAGTTAAGAACGATGTATCGTTTTCGTTTGCGAGCATTTTATCATACATCATTGGCCTTATAATAAAAAAATAAATAAAAATTTCAAATTAATATCCTTTGGTTGAAGTAGGTTCAACGACCCATTTGTTGCTTATGGTGTTTAACACCTACCAATTCTTGTATTTTACAAAGCTTGTATAATTTGTATTTTATATCCCGGCTATATTTTATTGTAAACCGTTATTTGTAAACATTTATTACTTTCGTAAAATATTTAATAAATAGAATTTCACCAGGCAGCATTTGAAGGCACCTAAAGTACCTAATTCGTAATTACGTTATTGGACTATTATAATTAACTATAGTTATAACAAGAACAAAGTCTTTGTCAAGTGTATACAGTGCGGTTCCATAATGTCCCCTCACATGCTATCTTTTGACCCGTTAATTTTTTTTACAGAATTAGGGTGTGGTAAACTACTTTTTGACGGAAGAATGGAAGTTGTAGCTGTCAAAATGGCGTATAGGCGCCATCTTGGTAAAGAAAATGATATAGGAAGTGGGGCCTTGCGATACATTATTTTAAAGATCCTATCGAGTACTTTACGATCTCAGAATATTGATTGTATTCCTATTCTTGTCCAAAATAAAATGGCGGGTTTTTGAAAAATAATATTTACTATTTTTTTCTTTCGGTAAATGAAATAAAGGATAATAAAAAAATAATAACTATGCAATTTTGTTTTCGTTACGAATAGAGAAATAATATTCTGGCATCGCGTAAAGTACTAAAAATATTAGCGCGTCAAAAATCCATGGGGGGGGATACTGAATTTGTAAATGTCTATTTCATGTCATGAAAAAAAATGTAAGAAAAATATTACTTAAGGTTATAATTCGAGCGGCCGAGACCACTTTTTATATACGTCAATAAACCGACAGAGGTCAACTGACCGAATACCTATGCTATTGACATATTTATTACGTCTCAAAAGGATATAACAATAAAATTGCACAAAATACAATAACTAGGAAAACTACAAAAATCAATACTAACCCAAAAAAAATAAAAATTCAAATAAACCGATGGTATGTGTATTCTGCTGTGTCTTGTAAGTGCACCACCGAGCACCGAGTCAGTATTTTAAATACCTGCCCTAAACTTAAATTCAAAGATAAAGGGCAACCGATTTACTTTTTTCACTTTATAGTCTACCATGTAGTTATTTAATAAAAAAATCACGGCTTATACGTTGATCCCGCACTTTCGGTAGCCTATATCGAATAAACTCAGATTTAGAAGCATACGTTATATTTGACCACTCTGCATTTCTGCCTGCATTTTCAAATTCATAACAGGTAAACTAGATATTTAAAAAATTATTATTCCCCTCACAATAATGATCTCGAATCCGAAATTCGCGATTTAAATTTCAATAAGTTCCTTCTCTCCAGGAAAGTAAAAATGATTAGGCTTTTGGTAATTAACCCTATTTTCATTGTACATATTTAGTATCATTTTATTTACCCCAGATGTGGTTGGGGTTGTTTTTATATTTTTATACGGTGAATTTTATAATTTATACTAATCCCAAAAATTTTAAATATCTACGAATTCCGAGATCAGTATTTTTGGATTTATGTAGGGAATTTACTAGGAATTATTAAGTATATCGTCGGTTGAATGTTGAAATGTCAGGTGGCTAATAAGCAGATTATTTTTCTCGTTAACCCTCGTTCGTTTTGGTCAGTAACAATTACAACATCCAAGTACGTATCCAGGAACTGAATTCGGGGGGCTCCTGACTTAAAAGACATGGTAAAATAGGGACTATTGCCAGCCCCTAAGTAAGGGCTGTGTCGCGCTGCAAAAATTATTATTTTTTCGTGAGTAAAATTTGAGGATCATACGGCAGTCGCTGTAAATACATACCTGACCACTATAACCCATCACAACCTTATATAAAGTCATACAGTATGTCCACGAATGGGGTTTACAAGAGGACAAATGGACTAAAAATTGAAAGATACGAAAAAAAGTCACTCTTAATAAACGTTTTTGCTTATCTAGAAAATACGATTCATCATAAGAAACTTCAATTTTTTTATACGGGGTGGGTAAAAATTGCAAAAATGTTATTTTGCTAGAGAGTAAACATACTTTATTTTGAAAGATATGAATTTTTAGTCCATTTGTCCTCTTGTAAACCCCATCGGTGGATATACTGTAGATCGAAATGTTACTATTAATATATAGCAGATAAAAAAAACGTTAAATGCAATAAGAATATTAATAAAGCGCGTGAATATGGTTTCAATAATCTATATTAACTAAAGTCGACTTTGCTATTATTGCGTTTACAAAAAATATTTCTATTATATGTAAATATTTTGGTATTTTAAAAAATTGACTATTCTTCAATTAATGGGTTAAAAACATATATAGCATAACCTACAGACCGACTTAAACCAGAACAAAACAAAAATATCGACTTACCAAAATCAAATTAGTACACCACATAGTATAACTGTCGTATTGGCATAGAAATAGACACTATACTGCATACATAAGGCATGTACCCGTACTGGCAGTGACCATATAGATAGAGGCTTTTTAAAACTAACGGAAGACGTCGATTTTATGCGATGGTACGGGTCACCAAGAAGATCGGGGACGCGAGAACCGAAATCTTTGGTAATGCATCGAAGGAACCATGAGTTTTGGGGATTATGAAGGTACGAGGTAGCGCTAAATAATCGCATTTATGATCCCCCGATAAATCTGCAAAAAGTGGTAAAAAACAAGTAGTAATGTCTTGTTAAAGCTAATTGAAATATATAAGTATATATAGGTATATAATGTAAGACTACCATAAAAACCTATAAAAATAAAAGTTTCTGTTAAAATGTTCCAAGAAGAAAAACGGGCTCCAATAAATTATAAACTCGCCAGTGTAGGTATTCTTGCAATTTTAGTACATCAAAAATGTGGACATATTTAAATTTGCGACAGTATCCAAAAATAAAGTAAATTCCAATTATGTTTTTAGGCGTTTTTGCTGGTCTGCAGATAAAGTCCATATTTATTCCATTGAAGTGACCATAGACCCCGGTTTTTGAACATATGACTAGTCTGGAACAGAAGTGATCTATGTAATATCTTAATTGTTTTGACATATTATGCAAAACGGGTTTTTTAAAATTAAGTCGGTATTTTTGTAAATTTTCAAAAATGTTTCATTTTAGGATATTAGCAACAAGGAATACTTTTTGTGTTTTTTTAATCGGAAATATTTCTGTTGCAGAAAAAACTAAAATACTCACTTAGATCACTTATGTTATATAAAAATGGTAGTAATATATTTTTTGTGCTCCAAATAACAAGCAATATTATGCAAAAAAATATTTTTATTAAATTTTAATACGACTTAATGTAACTAAGTATACAGAATGGCAAAAACATTAATCTTTGTAATAGTATGCTTTGCCATAATCTGACCATTTTCACCTTCTTCATCTCCCACAAGATTAGGTGGACATCTACATCTACATACATAGATCATTTCTGCACTCACTTCCTGATAATATCAAAGAGATCTGTGTAACAGTTCGACAAATGGACTACTCCTGCTGCCAAATATTTTTAAATTAATAAAGAGCACAAGGAGTATTGAGACAGTTGCACTATAAAAATCAGTCCCGGCACTTGGATCACTTTTTCACATGATAGATATCATAATTAAAATTACAGAAATGATGGTAACTCGAATTTGAAGAAAATATTAGTTGGATCACTTCTGCTCCAGGCTAGTCATATGTATAGGTGCTCTAAAAATAATTATGCAATAATGCTATGCGGTGGGAAGTTAGTAGAAAACCTCCTAAGGCCAAATCGCCAAGCGGTATATAAAGGCAAACATTTTTAAATCAAGAATTATATGTATTAATAAAAAGTGTTTGTTTGGCGGTTAATTTTACAATATTATCGATTTTAGTCGTAAATTCATTACTTTCGCGATTTTTCTTTCGACACGCTGATCAATCCGTTACATGCTATTATGGAAAACTCTTTCTCAATGAGCAATGAAGAGGAAGAGTGGAAAATTATTTGAAGCGGTACTCAGATAAGTACTCTTAACAAAGATTAAAAAAAAATGACAATACTCGCAGTTTTGCAAGTTCTTGGTACGAAACTCATATCTGGACCTGGATTTGCGGTAAAACAGCGTTTATATTATTGGCCGTGCTTATTATTGGGAGAAACATGTGAACCTCTAGTGGCTACGTTGCTTTAAAAAAAATTTCTAGAGCTGTGAAATAATTTTTTCAAAACAAGAAATTTTAAAACCCGAATAATCTCGTTCTATGAAGAATTGCAAAATAAACTTTGATTTATTATGATATCTGAGGACTAAAAAAATCCTACTAGACAAAAGTAAAAATGTCATGGGGTAGGTATAAATAACAGGTTGATAATATTGCATCCGAGAAATCGCCCCACCGCCTCTAATGGTCACGAGCCGCCACTGATGTACATACATCCCTAATGAGCATATAAACATCATAACATAATAGAGCACAATATTTTATTTACTAGGAATAAGTATGAAAAAGAAAATACCGCCGCAGACCAAAATTTTAGATTATTGGAAGGTTTTTTTACAATAATTTACTGATTACATTTTTAGCCCAGATCAATGCCCTGTATGGTCAATGTCGCCCTATTGGCGCCCCTAAAATGGGATTATATTATATACACAGTATATAAAGTTTATTGTATGGATTTATGATGTGATTTTTCTATAATTTGAAATTATTTTACAGGAAGAAAAAAGTGAATTGTATTCAGAGGTAAAATAAATACAATTTGCTATTACCTACAAATCACAAATACATTATATTGATTTTTCCGTTTCGAAGAATTTCTCGAAATATTAATACCTACTTACTTTCAGGCATCTAGGTATCCATACATATTTTCTTCATGCTTTGCTTTTAGTAGTTGCACCTTGCAGTTTTGTAGATTCCTTGTCTTCTTGGACCTTGGCATTGCGAGTCGATGAACTTGCTTGGCAGCTTTAAACGAAGCTTATCTGAAATCACGAATATATTTTAAAATAAAAAGTTGTTTTCCCTATCAATAATAATTATTTTTAAACGAGGAGCTTGCGGTACTTTTGTATTTATAGAATGTTTAATTTTGTGCGTTACATCAGTAACATTATACAGTGTCGGACAGGAAGAAAAATGTCAATAATTTGTATTTTTGAATTACATAAAAATATTTCTGAAATCTTCTTCAAGATCTCGTGGTATCAGGCGTGATGTAAAGAGAAATACTGAATTTATCGTCGCATGCCGACGAAATATCGTCGTTGCTCATTTAACGCATTAATTACTGCGGCGGTCTTCCTCTTCAATGCAGGAGTGGCAGCACATGACATAATTGCATTTTAGAGAACAAATAATCTAACAATATTACGATCTCTTGAGTCAATCATTTATTGAAGGAATGTGTGATAGTTTTTTGTAAAGATAAATAACTTTAAGTCATTTTATAAGCCGATGGATTGGATTTAGGTCTGCATAAAAATAACGCGCAAGTTTGAAAAATCCATAAAGCGGGTTACCCGTTACGGACCTCTCTTATAAGCCAACAATAAACTATTATTATCCACTGTATCTTCGCCTTATCTATATAGGTATGTGTATTTAGTTTGTTAACCCAAAAAAATACATCAGTTAGCCCAGATAGGACTAACGTAATCTATCTACTTTCTGCAAGAGTAGAGCGTTATAAAAAAGTAGCCCATCAGTTAGAGGAAAGTAACCTGAAGTTTCATGATAAACAATTTTATGTTAGTATTTTAACTGTAGTATGTATGACGCCTCTGATGCTATTTTCGGCGAGTAATAAATAATGCGATAAACCGTGTATAATAAAAATAAAGCTTTAGTAGTTTGAAAATTATTTAAATTTTATGTAATTTCCAGTTAAAACTTAAACTACTATAACTGTAATCATTTTTGTCACAGGTTAACTAACTGGAAAACTATCGGACGGAGACTTCATTCTTAAGCTATAACTTTAGTAATTGGAAGAGTAAATTCTTGCTTTCTATGTGTTAAAACGCGAGACAAGTGTACACACCCTGTCGAACTATTCGATATATACTGTAACATCAGTAGGCTTTCTTATCAACCTTGTAATACCAAATTTATAAAATTATGATTAAACTCTGTTCCTGATTTTTTTGAAATGATTTTTGAACTCAATTTTTGATGAAAAGGAATAGTACATTCAAGAAAGGCAGATGAATGTAATTATTGAATTTAAAAAAATAAATTTTCAATTGGTCGATGGGAAATTCCATTCATCAGAGAGGTCGAGGAAGGTCCAGAGGGTAGAGTGTGACTAACTTGGTGACAGAAGCAAGGTGAGAAAGCGATAGCACCCACCTGTCATTTGTCTATGGCGATAAGGATTTATTTATACTTCACTGAGAAAAAATTCTGGACTGTCTGCTATCATAAAATTAAAGAAAAAATATTTATCTCAATATTTATATTGTGGATGCAATAACAAAGTACGACCTGTATGCACCATGGGAATTAGTAGATGTTTATGCCTCGAAGGGGGACGATTAAATCATAGTCATCTGCTTAATAATAAATAACTAATATTTATTGCTAGCCCCTCTATAGGGTATTACCATTATTATCTAGTTATAGGTACTGATCAATAAGCCGTAAAATAAGCAGTATACTATTCACCGAGGAGTAATTACAGTTATAATCTACGAAGCCTAAATTTACGACAGGAGCTGTAATCATCCAAGTAAATTGTAACCATTACCGAGAGTAGAATACTATATTTTTCAACGACTATTTTTATGTATATCCAATCATAAACATTCGCGAGCGGAAAAAGTGGCAAAGCAAAAGTGCAATTTACTTTAGAATTCGATCTCAAAAAAACCCAGGAAAACAATAAAACGATTTTTCAGAATTTCGGTTTTTTTCGCATATCTCCGGAACTACTCGGAATTTTAAAACTTTCTAAACGGCATATTATTACACAGTTGGGTTTGTTCTGGTTGTAGTTAACGTCCCACATTTAGGACCTCATCAAGAAGAAAATTGAATATGCTGTTATGGAAGTTAACGTCCAACATTTAGGACCTCATCAAGAAGAAAATTGAATATGCTGTTATGGAAATTGTTTATTATATTATATTGGGTTTATGAAAATCTCTAAGGCGTGCTCTTAAATAAATACACTACGCCAATTAATTACCGAATATTCAAAAATTCATGAACTAATTAATAGCTGTTATTTCGTTAATAATAGATAAGTTTAATAATTTTTTTTTAACTTTGAAATTGTATCGTTATTTTCGAATTTTTAACAGAAGCCAAAAGTGATAACATGTTGCATTAATTATTTGCGAACCGTGTTTTTGACAAAATAACCTGTTTAGAAGACATGGTAATTTTTTTTTGTTACCTCGAGTGTCATGGCGATTCTTTTCAGTCAGTGTCTAATCCAGATATACCTCTAAATGGCTTAGTTTAAAAATAAATGAAATTCAATTTTTATGTAAGATATTATGTCAAATTTAAATTTTAGAAAATTTATATGCATCTAGGTTTTATGCGCTATCCCATAGAAATAGATTTATAGGGCGTAAACTACTCGCCCCTAAACTCTAGAATTTATTATCAGTTGAAAATTATTAGAATTGGCTCATTATTAATGAAATAACAGCTTATTAATTAGTGAATTTTTGAATATTCAATAATTAATTGGCGTGGTGTATTTAAATGGGCGACGCCCTGGCTGCTCAAAAGGAACAATCTATATTTTTTCTTTAAATCGCCCGCTTAAAAATTATTAGGTAATGATGGAAAGTATTTCAGCAATGATACGTACGATAAATTTTCTCACTTACTATCTCAAAGGAAGGTTCCTCGCCATATTATCTCCCACCCTCTTCTTACGTGTACATTAACGACCGTCTAGTAAAAACCAAAAATCTAATATATACCTTTGCTGATGACAGCAAGCTTATCTCACACATCTGTTGCTGACGCGCATCTGCTCAGGCCGCCCGAATTATCAGGCCTCAATAAATACCTAAATCTAATATATACCTTTGCTGCCGACATCAATCTTATCTCAAAAATCTGTTGCAGACGCGTATCTGCTCAGGCCGCCCGAAGTATCAGGCCTCAATAAATACCTGGAAGAAATTTTGTGTTGGAGTGACACCACATGTTTAATTTAATGTTAAGAAATCTCAGGCAAAAGTTTTCTTTAAACAGCTTAACATTGGAAAACTGGATGTACTCATGGCAGGACACGCAATTCCATTTGTTTCGTCAATTAATTTGCTGGATGTCAATATGGGTGGAAATATTATATCTTGGCATAACCAGTCAGTCGCCAGACAGCTTCGCAGAAACTTGGTGTACTTTTTCGGACCAAGAAGTTATATACACTTCAACGCCTTCGTCCATCATTAGATTACTGCTCTCATGTCTGGAGTTCTGCATCCAAACGCACTCTTCGGTTTACTGGATTCCATCGAAAGGAGAGTCATTCGTCCGATCGGAGACCACGAGCTTCTCAAGAACCCTGACAGCCTAGAACATTGAATACAAGTTCTCTTTTACAGATATTTTCATGGCATACAGCTTAGTTAGTACTCGTCGAAATTGTTTAAGAAGCATTTCTTCTGGAGGACGTCATCCTTATGGAATGACCTTCCGGGCGCCGTGTTTCCCAACGAATATAACCTCCAGCGATTCAATACCAAAGTGAACCGCTTTATTCGCACATGCACCACTTTCAGGGTGCCGTGGAGGATTTTTCCTATAGTGCTAGTATTTGATCATTAAAAATCAGCAATGATTATTTTTCTTCAATTTCTGTTCAATCCATTTCCATAACACCCTGTATAACCGAGGATCCATTTTGGGTTTCTATATTTATACCATATCGTATGCGGATTAAATGTTCTATTACACCAATGCAGATATGGCTTCCGTCTTAGGGGTAGTAGAGAGACATTTACCTTAATGATTTAGCTATACTAAGATATACTTTTTCTGTAATATACTAAACTACATTTTGTTAAAAATATCAAGAATCAAAATTAAAAATCATGAACAGTAGTAAATATTGCCTAAATTGCAAAATCAATATTATAAAATAAGCCAGACTTTCAGATTACGTTTAAAATCGTGATATGACTATTTATAGTCGACTGTCTACATAATATGTAACTTAATAGGGTGCCCACTAGTTCGACGAACTTCAATATCTAGTTGTCAACAGAAATACGAAGAAATATTAAATACAAAAGCTATAAGAGGGTTCCATTTGAAAAAGTGTGTTACTTCAAAAAGAGAAATATTGTCACCTCCGTAAAAAACACTCTGTATAAGTTATGGTCAGTTTTCTCTATTACGATTATTCTGTTATCCCTTGCGGTGTGAAAACCGTAACCCAGTATTTTTAAACTTAAGTCAGTTTAATATTTTGAAAACATTTTTAATAGGTCGTTTTCCTTCTATTTTTAAAAAAATTATAAATAGCGTGGCAACACGGCAACGAATATCAAATTAAAATACGGCTATATGCGTAGAATGTTATGCCGATTTCAATTCCGCAATAAAAAATCGTTTAAAAATCATACCTTTTTGCCGCTCTACTTTTGTGGGATACCCCACCCCGTATACTAGAAAATGTTTTTAAAATATATATTTTTACGGATCCTATAGCTTTTATATGTAATAAGAATAATATATGCAATATTTCTTTGTATTTCTATTGAAAACTGAAATATTTCATTTCCTTGCATTAATGGGCTACGCTATACAGGATGTCCCAAATTCGATGCTCACCATCTCGGAAACTATAAAAGATACACCAAAGATTAAATTACGACAAAGTTGCATAATTTAGAGCTTAAATAAGAAAATTCTGACTACTTCCCGAGAAAACCGAAAATATCATTTTCGTTTCTTTATGATCAAACACAAGCACTATAGGAAAATCCTCTAAGGCACTATGGGGGAGGTGCGTGTGCGCAAGTTGGTTTTGAATCGTTGGAGGCTATACTCGTTTCGATCCACGACCTCGGGAAGGTCGTTCCATAAGGATGATGTCCTCCAGATGAAAGCATTCTTAAGTAGTTCGAGGAGTACTAAGCTTAACCACATATGGATGGGCGGCAGTGGTTCGCCATGTATTTCTGCTATTCACCGGAATTAAGAGGGTAAGGTCAGCCGAGCACTTTCCATGAAAATATCTGTAAAAGAGAGCCGAATCACCAATCTGTCTTCGACGTTCTAGGCTGTCGAGGTTCTTTGTCAGATCGTAGTCTCCGATCAGACGAATGGACCTCCTTTCGATGGAATCCAGTACCCGAAGAGCATGTTTGGGTGCAGAGCTCCAGACATGAGAGCAGGTGATGGTCGAATCTGGGCTTTGTATAGTATCAAAAGTTGTTGAGATATGTCCAACTACATCAAGTTTCTACGAAGCTATCTTGGCGATTACCACAATATGGACAACAAGCTAGAAGGTCTCTCGTTGATCTGGACTTCCGAAAACCATATTGATGATCGCTGATAATGTTGAAGCCTTCCAGGTATTTTAAAAGTTGTTGGTTCATAATTAAACTTTAACACCCTATATCTCATTAACGATCAATATTTTATTAAGACATGTTTAGCTTAAACCCATTATTTTCATGTGTAGAATCTCTGATTACTCTATTGCGCATTCATTACAGACTAATTTGTATATTATTTTAAGGATATCGACAAGTACGTACAATAGATTTTTTTCAGGTTTATTCGTTAAAAATGGCCACAGTAATTCTAAAAACGACATATCACTAAAGATTGATGACAAAAATGGAATTTCATTCCCTACTCTGACCTCTTCCTTGAATATTGTAATTAGAAATTGGCTTCTTGGCTTCAATAATGCCGAAAACGACATAAAACTCAACCTAAGATCACATTGAAAACCCACATACAAAATGAATTATTAAACTGCGTTAAACCATAAACAAATTATGACCCTGAATTGACATCCCCTTGTTTTAAAATTTTTAGGCGAATTTGATTAAAAGATTGCAACAGTGCAGTAGGCGAGAAACCCAAGGTTTACCAAACTATTTATATGAGTATTGAAGACCTTATGGTCTTCCTTATGTCGATTCTCTAAACGCAAAATACTTTGATCTCGTCAGCTCGGTATACTCGATTTTCAACTCATTAGATTCTGAATACCACAAAATTGTTATTTCGGATATTTGTACTTAAAAAAATGAATTGGTGATTTACGAAGAATATTTTTTATACACACAATTTCTTACACATTAAAAAATTCACATTCACGACATCAATCATTCAACTCTTGACTATTTTCTGTGAAATGCAATTGATTTCCTGCATTAAGTCATATAAGGTTGTTTCATTACTTACAAGGCATTAAAATTTTTTTGATGATATTTCTATTTTAAATTTGTGTAAAAATATGTATTAAAATTTAAAAGCAGATCATCAATCTCAGTTGATCATATTTGAAAATAAGTAAAACTTTTTCTCGAGAACTAGGAGAATTATGTGAGTTACTATATTTTTCCATCTAAGGTAATTTTTTAGGTATAAAAAAATATATCACATCTTTAAAGATGGTAAACCAGTATGCACAGAGATTAATGGTATCACAAGTTATTTTTTTAGAGCATTGATATTATCTTCGCCCAGGAGTCGGGCGTTGGTACAATTGGAAACAACATAACAACACGAAAATGTCGCTTAAGCGAACCCGAAAAAACAAAATTACATTAATTTAATAGGCCAGCCCGTGGGTACAAAAAAATGTTGTCGGCTTGCAAAAGGTGGAGTAGAAACAATTTTGGAATATGTTGTTTAGGTATAAATAGATCCTGATCATAAATTTTTGATAGACAACTTCTTTTCGACATTTTTGGGGTGGGGGGTGGGTTTTGGGGTTTGTCGCGACCAGCCATCTTGAATTACAATAAATTAGTTTTTTAACAATAACTCCACCGACAAAGGAAAATTATACTCATTTTCAGATCTCCCCGATTGTTTTTCTCTAAAGATGTTTACAACCAACCTAATTCTTCAAAGACTGTGAACTAACGCCGTATCCTCCTTGATTTAAAATCGTTGTCGCAACCATATTGTATTCCGTACGAAAGGGTTAAGTTCTTTTCATGGCATCTGACTGAAAAGTGTCGATTATGTGTTCCTGTCTTAAATGGGATCGACTCTTTAGTTTTATTGCAGTCAAACATTTTTCGTGAAAAAAACTTTAAGAGCTGCGTTTAATCACAGGTTGCCAAGCAGGCACTAATTTATGCGAACGTTTGGCCAAATATACTTAGTTTTTTTCTAATCTAAAACTGGATTCGTAAAGTCAAAGGATTGGAAAACGCTAGGAAAAAATTGCATTAAAAAATATAATGTTATAAGAATAATAATAATAATTTCAAATATGAACAATTTTCAAATTTTTGTCACAGATCTTCCTGAAACTTGTTGATACCCCAATCAACATGTCAGACAATCTAAATATCAATAAATTAACTAAAAAACTTTATTATTAACGGCTAAAACTTCACGAAAAGAAATATCGATCAGCTGATGACTCGTCACTTTCTAACCTGCCAAAAGTCGGCATATTCTTTAATTAAATTGATGCAATATAGAGGCTCTGATTGATAATTTGGGATTATTTGGGATCCTCATTTTAAGGTCTCGAATTAAATAGATTAGTAAAACAACAACTTCGTATTTAAGTGCAGATCAAGATGATAAAGAAGTCGTCCACAATGTGAATTTATGTTTTAATTTTAATTTTAAATATTTTATAAATTTTGTGATTTAAGCTTCTTTGCTTCTTCATAAAAAGAAGCATCTTACTGAGTTTTGCGAATTTTGTAAATGTTTACTTAAAACCTACATGCTTCTGTATGATTTTTTAAACGACGAAGAATCCCTGACAATGAGGCACTGAAGATGACCGGAAGGTCGAAACGCTCTGCAAATAAAAATTTTTCAAATCTTGCACTTAAATACAAAGTTGTTGTTTTACTATTCTACCTTGTGAAGTGCATACGGCCACACCAAAACTTCTAATGAAAAAGACAGAACGGAAACTTTCTTTCGTTAGGTATCCTAAGCTACATATTCAGATAACTGATGGTCATCTACAATAAATTGTAACTTCTCAATACTTTTAGGCCATATATATGTCTAATATGTGTCAACAAAACTTTTGTTTCAAACAAAAATGAATATGCGCAATAGATTTTCTGGATGTAAACTAGACGAATACTGAGGACAACCTATAAAAATAAAATCGACATAATTTTGTAGGCTGGAGTGAACAGCAGCTTCCAATAAATGGACTAAGTTTAGATCTAACAGCAGAAATAGAAAGAATCAATATGTAGATAGTTACATTTTCAAGCCGACCATGATCCCATTCATTGCTGTTTGAAGAATTTGGGTTATACACCACAATGGGGATTAATCAGGTGATTTATTGCAGTAAATGCCAACGGTATAATGTAAACAATTTTCCACACATTTTGAATAAGTTGGGGATATTAAACTTATAGTACCTACTTTATTTAAAAAAGAGGCCAAGATATTTTATTACAACTGAAGAATTTAAGAAGAACATGAAGCTGATAATCTGATCATTTTAACCTTGATCGTTCTACATTCTTCATGTATACTGTATCTGTATTAAATAAGTCCAGCTGGTAATAATCTGCTTCTCTCGGGAATGGGACCAGTTCTTTATGGAATTAGTTATTTCCGCCATCGCCACAGAGGAAGTCTTTGTTTTGATTAATTAAATCTTAAAAATAATTGTTTTTCTAAATCGAAAAAATGATCTATTTTGCAAAAGGGAACGATTGACACATGAACAAAAACAATAATACTCTAAATCTACGGTAAGATATAATTAAAAATATTTGTAACATGTTTCTGGGCATCAACAGACCTACAATAAAAAATTTAAATGGCGTTTATTATTATAAAAATTTTGTAAAATTATTCTCAATTACCGTAAATATGAACAATGTCACTACACACAATTATTTTCTGCAAAACCTCTTTTCTACCATTATCCCTCCGTCATACCCTAACAAAGCTGCAAATAATATTTCATTTTAGCTCCTCCTAAACACACCAGCTTCTCCGGCTAGATAGTCAATATCATATAGATAATGTCACCTCAAACATGCCCTAATCAATCAAAGCAAGAGCATTTTTTAACGGGGTAACTGATTTGTACTATTTTTTAACTGTTATGTAATAGCGCTTTATTCACCGAGCGGTAATAAGAGTAAACAATAATCACTACCGCAAGTACAGGGTGTCCCATTTTCGACACTTTTATAGGGTATCTCCGTTATTGTTAGTGCTATCAAAAAAATAATCAGGTGCCATGTGCTCTTTTTGGGTCAAACTTTAAATGGTAAAATCAAAAATCAAAAATTTTCGCTCCTTTAAGAGATACGGGGGAAAATCAACAAATTGACAATTTCTAAATTACCCCATATTTTCTTAGTTAAAAGAGATACAGAAAAAAATTTTATATAGAAGTTTATTTATAATGATTGTTGGTCAGGTAAGAAAGTTATCGGACCTAACCTCATTTTTTTAAATGGAACACCCTGTATATTTTAATCTAAAAAGATAGCAATTTAAACTCTCTTTTCAAATTTATAACACACCATGGATGATATATATCATATCAAATTGTTCAAAATGTTGATAAGTCATTTTCACAAATGAATATATAAAAATGAAATTGACGTTAAATGTTAATAACAATTAGAATGTCAACATAGTTGTCTCTAGGATATTAGCTTTTGTTTCATGGCCTACTGTGGTTTAAGGTCATAAAGTTTAAATAAATCGCCTAGGAAACCAATATTATCCATGGTGTGTTATAAATTTGAAAAGATAATTAATGCTATCTTTTTAGAGTAAAATATACAGGGTGTTCCATTTAAAAAAAATGAGGTTTGGTCCGATAACTTTCTTACCTGACTCCGTATACTTATTCTGAAAATGGCAGATTATTCAACAATCATTATAAATAAACTTCTGTATAAAACATATTTCTGTATCTCTTTTAACTAAGAAAATATAGGGTAATTTCGAAATTGTCAATTTGTTGATTTTTCCCGCATCTCTTAAGCGAGCGAAAATTTTCGAATTTTGATTTTACCATTTTAAGTTTGACGCAAAAAGAGCACATGACACCTACATTATTTTTTTGATAGCACTAACAGTTACGGATATATTACTACCCTATAAAAGTATCGAAAATGGGACACCCTGTATATATATATATATATATATAGTTGTACGATTTCATATTTAGATTTGTATAAATTAGGACAAATTGTTATAATATAAACTTTAGGTAAAAAAGATACAATTATTAGGCTTACTGCATTAGATTGGTGTTCATGGCCATGATATTTGTTGAGATGTATTTGTTTCTTCCTGGTGTGGCAACTTATTAAATGTGGATGTTGATGGTACATTTTGTAGGACGATGCACGATTCAGTTAGAAGTTATTGTTTTGTTCAAAATCGATTCGTCTACATAGCCGCCACAGTAGAAAATTACCATTCATATCTTAAGACCATCAAGTCACCTCAGGCGTCGATTAAAGTTGTACAGGGTTCTTCGGAAATAGGGACTTCTGTACGAAACAGCATTCGACAGTTTTAAAATACTCTGCAATATTTTTTGGCATTACTCCTAAATTATGAATGCAGACTACTTGACGTGTTACTTTTTTTGGAAGTTTAAGAAAAATTCTTGAATAATCTGAATTTCCATATATTTTTTACATACCATACCATAAAATTTTTTGGAAATTATAAAGGAATGTAGTATTTTCCTCTTTGTTTTAGGAATCTTTATAATAGGAGTGTTTCCAGTGTTCTCAATATCAGTTATATTTATAAGCTCTTGTTTTCTATAAGCTCCAGAAATTCCAAGAACTAAAACTAATTTTATAAACAAAAAATATTGATCCGGTGGTTTAAAATTTTTTATATCGATTGCGGTGAGTATCTTGGATTTTGACTCTTGTAGCCATTCCCTTCAAATGCCTTAAATTTTCCCTACAAATTAATGCGAAGCCAATAAAACATTGTCTTAGTAGGTACTCAAATGGTTAGCATAGTCAATAAATTTTTGATAAAATTTTTCAATCGCTACCTGGATTTTTCTGGTAAAAAAATTTGATTTGCTGCGGAAGCAGCTTGTAATGCAATTTCCGGTCGCGCTCCCTCAATCTCAATATCGGAGTCACTCATACTTAACTGTGTGACGCGATGCCAGCCAACTTTGCGCAAAATCTATTGAAAAGTTTCACGATTTTGCTCTAGGCTAATGTGAATAACAGTGCATAAATAGGTTCTTACTAATACAGGAGTAAAAAAAGTAATTTTGACAGAATCTGGTTTGGCAATTGTTCTATTAGCTTATTATGGGATTCAAAAAAAAAATAGAATGTCCTGATTGGCCGTAATTAATTTGCTTTTGCCTTGGGAATTCTAGCAATAAAGGCATGCTGTGGGTTCGTTTCTTTAGGACTTGCTTTAAAAAATGATGTTTCTGATTGGGAGATTATGATTGTTGCCCTAACACCAGGATTCAAAATATTCCCTTGAGAGAGGTGATTTTTGATAAAAATTTCACTTTCTTGATATAAATACATACTGATATAATATGTAGATCAGATCAATGTAAATAATACAATGTAATTGTTTCTATTGATCTTTTTATTATAATGTTATTTTTGCTACACGATCTAGGCACCATACAGTTTGCTAAATTATTAAATATTTTGTTGCACGCTGGTGCAAAAATTACAGTCCCTTCTATTATTTCCTTTACAATAAATTTCAAATTTTTGTCTTTGCCTACAAAACTGGATTGCGTTAACAAATAAAAATAAACAATGCATCTGCTGCAATTTTCATCGTTGGCATCTTTTTTAATTTTTGTAGTATATAATCATCCCCATCTTGTATGATTGGTCAGTATATAGGTTACTGTTGTGAGAGACTTGAGACTTTTAAAATGTATTCGGTAAGTTTTCTGAGTGAGTATATTGTATGTATAAGTTACCTACTATGAGAGGCAAAATAATTTGTAGTTTTAAAACTACAATATTCGTTAAGACATTGTTAGATTTTTGTCATATACTATAATATCATAAATTAACGCCTGACATTATGCTTTGTATTTCTTGGGAGACTCTGTGTGATCTGTTGCTGTATTAATTGTATGAATTCTTTTTAAACTAAACTCTGAACAATTGGAATGTCGGACTAACATATTCGTCAAATAAAGGCATTGTTAGGATATGGCATAAATTAGCATGACACTAGAGGTTTTATTTATATACATTTTTTGTATTTTCTTATGAAACATAATATATAGCACCCGTGGTTATTTTCGGTAGCTATTGAGGTTGTTTTTGATAGATAAGGGTTGTTTTCGAAGCAATCAATCAATAACAATAGCTAAATGCATGAGGGTAATTTTCGAAAAAAGAAAAATAATATTATGGGTTAGAAAGAAACCCATAATAACCCATAATATTAGTTATGGATTCCAGAATATTTATTTTTTAACAGTAAGAATATAAAAATACTTTGTTTTGAGTATTACTTTATTTGTGATATTCAAACAAAGTAATTTCTTATTCTTACTCTTAATATTCGATATCACAAAGTAACGGACTACTCAATCCACTATTAATTTTTTCAATTACTGGACGCATTTTCGATGTAATCAAGTTGTTAAGGCAACTGTTTCCGCTCTTTGCTATTATATGTTATGTCTCTTTGGAACTAAAATTTTTCAAATACGGTCCTGCATTTTTAATTGTAAAACCTTTAACTCTTCTTCGATATAATTTTTAAATTTTCAGGAATATGAAGCTATTTATTTTTAGATATTCCATTTAGCACTCGTTTTATATTATTTAGTTAAATATACTTTTACCAGAAAAAAACTAGATGTGTAAAAACTTTCTCGATAAGAATTTATTTTCCTTGTTGACTTCCTGAAAGTCCAGTACAAAATTAGATATTTTCTGTTGATTTTTTTTTAAGAACTTTTAATAATTTTGTAAGAAGCTAAAAAAATATATTTGTATATCGATTTGTATGCTACATCCCGAACAACTTAGATTTGGTTAAGTCACCTTATAACAATATTACACATACATGCATATGCTTGCATATCATTTTTACAAACAATTAAAATATTAGTATTTGGAAAAACTGTATTATTATAACTAATATTTGAAAATAGAAATTAAATTAATAATTATCTCGAGAACGATAACAGATAGGTATAGGAAAATGTTAAAGAACGTTATTAAGAAATCAATAGGAAATCTAAAAAAAATAATACACAGGCACTGTAGGGCTGAAAATATTTTTAAAAGTGAGAGTCTACTTACATAAGCTATCAAAGTGATCCGTTTGCTAAATGTCTAATAGTCCATTCACCATCAATTAATCAATCGCCCTGATTGATTGTTTTTTATCGGGAAACTATTTTTTGCAATTATTTTTCAATTTTGATCGAAATGTGGAATAAAGAGTATCAAAAAGCTCCTTTGGGTAGCAATTTTTTTTGTCCTATATGATGATTTATCTTATCTTTGTTTGTTAAGATAAACAAATATAGGGAAGAAATGGTTAAAACACGTTAAATGGCGAAGCGAACCCGAACAAATTCCTAAAGCAAGCAAGATAATTTCCATAACAGAAATTAAAATAAAAATAAGTTTGGATGTGTGTACTAATGCCAAAATCCATGGATATTATTAATATAATTTCGTCTCCAATGCATACATAATAGTAATCATTGTACTTTTTAAATATTTCGAGATTGGTACAATTCTGTCATACAAAAATAATCATTCTGAAGATATTCTACATATAATTCTGTTTTTATTTACTATTTACCAATATAAACAGTTTTATATACTATTTAATAAAAATCAATGGAGATAATGCTATTAAAGAAAGAATATTGTATCGTAGAGTAGTATACTTATAATTTATATATTTCAGCTTTACATATTGCTTTTGGTTGTTTCTGTTTCACAATCGGCAACTGTAATTCCAATTCAGTCATCTCATGTTGATGTTCGACGATCTGGTGCTGAATTTTCCTACAACATCCAAGAACATCATGGTATTGCTACTATTGGAGAACATCCTCCTTTTGTTTCACCCATAATTAAAGCTTTAACTACAGAAGGCCAATCATCAGATCTGCATATTAAGGATAAACACCAAGAACATCATCAAGGTATGAGATAATAACATTAACTAAATTATAAATTTGGATACAAGAGTAATTCATATATCGTTGGTGTTCGTACAAAATGTCACAAAAGGGGCAAAATTGTTTTTTGTCGTAAGTTAAATAGTTTCGCAATGCCCACACAACTGCAAAATATCACAATGTCTGTCTCTAATAGGTGACAAGCTATTTCCCATTTACAAAATGTCCGATGTTTGTCTAGTGAACAAAAAGTATTGCAAGATGTTTTTATGTCGTGCCATTCTAAATGTTAATGTTTTCAACATACGACATTTTGCACGAATACCAACGATATAGAACATTCGAGTTTTCAATCCAGTGTCTTTATTTATCCAGTTATTTAATCCGCATATGGAAGCTATGCGATTTCCACCAATCATTGACTTTCTGGATGTTTGCCTAATATTGTGAAAAATTCAGTTAATAATTTAAGGCAATTTTTTATTTCTTTTAAAAGTATATTACATAGTCCTTTGTCCACTATATTGTTACGTATAATAAAAGATACCTTACTTGAACGATTTATATTGCCATTTTAATAAATAGTAAACGATTCGATCCGGATCTAGTTCATCATTAGTATATTTTATACAATATTTTTACAATTCTAATATTCAGGACTTGACAGGACTTCGTCATTACCAAATATTGGTCAAGTACTCCAGTCGTTTCAACCCGGCTTTACTCAAGCAAAACTCATCAAATACAATTTTTTTATTTACTTATCCGTTTCAAAATAGAGCATCTAGGGGACAACAAATAAAAAAAATGTTAAAACATTTTTGGCGTTATTTCACGTCACAATGACAAACATCCCCTTTCTACTTTTGCACAAATAATATTTTTCCTATACTAATTTTAATTTTTCTCTCAAAATACGTTCTACAAGACATTTTAAATAGAAAAAGTGGTTGCACCTTCTCTTTAGTAGCACAATACCATTTGATACCAGCTACAGAAATTAATTTTCAAATTCTTACATTTAAAGTTAAAGCTGGTGACTAAAAAGGCAAGACTTTTATCATGGCCCATATTTTGAACAAACAAACAACGAACAAACTCGAACAAACTCGAACAAACTCGAACAAACTCTAAGAAACTCAACTCGTCAGGTAGCGGAACAGTTGGCAGTTACGTGCTTTGAAATATACAGGGCGGCCGTTTAGTGTGGCAAAGTATAATAGTACAATAGTTACTATTTCAAATACATAAAAAATGTTAATACAAAAGTTGAAGGGCAGTTATAACCCAAAAAATATTTTTTAGTCTATAGGGTGGCTCTATATTTTTAGATTTTTAAATTCCCTTTAAAATTGCACGTAAATGTAGTTTTTTATCATTTTGCAATGTTGCAAAGATATTTAAAAACAAATCTTTTTTGGAAAAAAAAAATGGTCATCTTAAAATTATAAATATAATTGAATTGACCTAACATTCTCGAGGGTATAAAAGACCAGGACTAATAAGACTTTAGACCCTAGGAACATTCCATATTTTGTACAGAGTGTTATATTTAAAAAAAATATTTTTTCTTACTCCACTTTTTTGAGCCACCCTATAGAGTAAAAAAATAAATTTTGCGTTATAACTCACTTACTGCCTTTCAACTTTTATATTAACATTTTTGTTGTATTTGAAATAGTAACGGAGTTATTGCACTTTGCCACACTAAACGGCCACCCTGTATATTTCAAAGTACGTAACTGCCAGGTGTTCCGCTACCTGACCTTGCGAGTGGGTACTGATGTACTGGACTGATGTACACCCGTAATACTATATCATGGACTGATGTACACCCATAATATTATATGATGTTAAAATATGGGTCATGATAAAACTGTTACCGTTTTTTGGAGGCTATTATACTTTTCAAAACTGACTGAAACATCTTACTTTTCATATTACATCTACATAACGTTTACAAAAAGGTTTTATTTGTCATTTCTTCTGCCCAATTTTCGATTTTAATTGGTGTGACAAGATTTCCATATAATTTTTAAATATAAGTGGGGAGTCACTCTCCTGGTATGGAATCCCACCAGCTGTGTATATATCTTTATCTCTTAGTGAGAAGTTTATAAAGTTTCTACCCGACTAGAGCATTCTATATCTTTAAACGACTTTTACCTATGCAATTAGTCATCGAACCTAGGGAATATTCATTATGTTCTGGATTCCCTGCTACTTTAATGCAAGGCACTATAAACACCTGTTCGTTATAGCTGATATTTCTGTATTTTTTAAATAATACATACTTAAGTTTTTTATGCTGTGCCTTTTTGATATCGGCGCAAACCAATATTCTGACAGTTAGTTGCACTAATATTAAAAATATTAGTATAAGAGACTAAGAATATTATTATAATTTAATACAGTTTTGGTGTAAGTTACATTTTCCAACAATTAAATTTGTATTGTAGTGATGTTAAAATTGTAATCAAATTAATAGAAACTTCACTTTATTATTGTCTTCCTTAGAGCAAATTATTCATGATCAAAAACAAGAAGCCAGAGCCAATGTCGATACACAGAAATCAAAGGAAACTGAAGCTATAATTACCCAATCTTTACTGCTGTCGCCGTATGAATACTATGGCTATTATCCTTATTCATTATATTCTCTTTCCACTCTTCCAAAAACCTCATTTATTCCCTATATATCAACTGTACCGGAGATTTCCCATCCTTATACTTTTATCAGAATTGCTTAGAAAAGGTTATAATAATATTTTAGTTTTATAAAATAAAAATTTGAAAGTACAAAATATTCTCTGAATTTAGGATTAGAAATATAAAATCCGTTACCAATAGTGACTTAGCTTCCACCAATACTATTTAAATATTTTAAGCTTTTACCCCTGGTGTAAAAAGGTAGCATGCACTTAAAACATATTTGTATTTTAAATAAAAATTGTGAAATAAAATGGTTTTGAAAATATGAACCTGCCAATCATAATGCACCTGAAATATTCGATGGTTAAATTTAAATCTAGATAACCTTGTACAATATCGAAAAATAAGTCTTATCTTCAAATTGGATCCATATCAGGTATTGTAAACTACAGATCCCATAATACATTCATAAAACTCTTGGAAAGTGAAGCTGTGATTGTGTGAAATGTTATTGAAAATCAGTAATGGGTGGAAGAGAGAACTGCATATTTGTTGGCTGAATGACAACAATGTTGATGTCTGGTTATATCAGATGGTTAAATATGAATCATAACCATACTTACCGATGAAGAGATAAATCCTTATTTAAATGATCAAAACACAACACCAAACAAACTGCACATGAATGCACTATTATTGTTTATAATAAAGACGATTCTTCACCAATAATCACAAAAAAACATAAATCAATCAAAATATATAACTAATTCATTAGATCAAAGAGCAAGCGTCGCAATTTTTACGTGATCAGAATTCATTCACATTTTTGGGTTCGAATCGTAGCGCATTTGTAAAATAAAAATAGATGTTGCCAGAGTGCAGTTGGATTAGTTCAAGATTCATTTGATACTTTTAAGTATAATAATATTTTATTAAAGAATCTCTCATCGTCTTTTCACAGTTCATAGTAAAATTATTGGGAAATAAATTTATTTTAAGAGCAATTGCGGATTAATCTTAAACCAGTTGTATTTGCCAAATTAATAACTTTTAATTGAGATTTTGCAACATACCTTTGCGATAAATATGTCTTTGCTGCAATAATGACCGAAAAAGGTGGGAACTACTGTTTGCAGTCATTGCGTAGGCTAGAAATGTACATTTTTCTATCTGTAGGTTGTAATATCTTTGATCCATATCGAATTTATATGCTGAAAAACCAGTGTTTTACTGGATACGCAGTTAACTTAGAATGAGTTTTATTTTAATGTTACATTCCAAAAACATGTTTACGGAATTTTGAGCAGATTATGAGTGTTGGGATCGCTCGAGTGAAAACCGCTCGAGTACTCGATTATTGAAATAACCGACATCGCTCAACTATTAAAAAAAAACTGCTTAAGTTCGTCATCGAAGACGCCCGATAATTATGGTTGACAGATTGTCTTCAGATTTTTCCGGGACTTTGTTTTCGTCAGGAATTGAGGATGATCTATGAGATTTCTGGTATATTATTATAATTTACCAAAAAAAAAGTAAAAAAATAAAAAGGTAATATGATTGTTAAAACATTTTGGGATTATACACAACAATCCGGTTGGTTGGTTGGTTAAAGACGGGGGTCAGTTTAGAGACCCCAACTTCAAATCACTGCAGCCTTCCGGCTTATTGTTTACCCCGATCTTGTTAGAAGATGTTCGTTCCTTCTATGAGGTCCAGTAACCTTCTACCAAGCTTGTCATGTGGGAGGTTGTCACCACGTTGTATGTTCCCGAACAATCCGGTACTCGCGAAAAATTCAGGGAATATCCCGGCCACCTGTTAATCCTAGCCAGAATACCTGTAAACGTCATCGCTTGATGAATATTAATTTCGAGTGAAATTGCTCGCGTATCAAGTACTGGATTATTAATATCATCAATTTTCCCAACACTACACATTATACACATTTGTTTCTCTGCCGATAGTTCTACAATTAACTTTTCTACAAGGTTTCTCAATTGAGAGAAGTCACCTTTAACAACTTTTGAAATATTTGATCTGTAAGAAATCGCCAATACACGTCAACAATTATTATTAGTATAAAATATTTGAATATAAATTTTTTTCTTTAACCAATAATTGGGTACGGCACTGGATTACATAACCTATAAAGGTGTAACGCATGGCTCCTTTTAGCTGAAATGGGAAGCCCTGTATAATTTAACGAATTTATAAATTATCTTGTTTGAACTGAACGTGCCTTCAAAATACATAATTTTTGGGACAAATGTTAAATTCGTCACCTCCTATTTTCTTTTATTTATTGATTATTCGATACGATACGATTATAATAAAACTCTAAAGTTATTTGTAATCTGAACAAGAATTACAGAAAATAATCGAAATTTAATCAAAAATAATTATTGATGTGATTAAGATAGCGAATTCGCCCCATCTTAAACCCTTTTAGTAAAGTTTATTCAATTCATCTCTTTAAGGTTTTTCTATACTGATATTACTTTATACCAGTGGACTACTTAAAAATGTAAAGAAATAAGTAGATATACTTTTATTAATAGTATAATTTGCAATAACATAACATCAATTAGATAAGTTACATATACCAGTGTCACCATCAAAGTTGGAACCATATGGGGAAAAATGTATTGGTCAATTTAGGTAAAATTTGACTTCACCATAAGTTTTTGCTTCAATAGGGACCAAAAATTACATAATTACATGGGATCATGCGGCTTTTGTTAACTGTCAAATTTGACATTTTCTCCACAAAATGTCGATAAAAGCTATTTATTGACCGAATTCAAGAAAAAATTATTTGGAGAAGTTGTTTGTTATTATAACCACCGTAATTATTTACACAAAACTCATCGTCTAAATTCATTCTTTATACCAAAAATTTTACCAAAGTACGTTGAAATAATAATAATACGTTAAAAAAAAACATATTAGAATAACAGTTCCATTGTTTATAATTACGATGGTAGGGTCGACTTCCGTTTTCAATGAAAATGGATATTGGCCAAAAATAGATAGAAAACAAAAATTATCATAAGTGATATAAACTTGGTATGTGGGCATAAAATTACAATACAAACAACTATTCCAATTCTCTCTAGTTATTCGAAGGTAAGGTAAGGTAAGGTAAGGTAAAGGTTGGTCTTAATGCCGGTAAAACTAAAATGATATTATTTGGTAAACAAAAAGAGTTGTTAGTAAATAACGCTAATTTTCAAATAAATGTCGATGGTGAATTCCTTGGAGCTACGGACAGTGCTAGCAATCTGAGGGTGGTCATGGATAGTCAGTTAAGGTTTGGTAAACATAATTCCGGGCTTCTTCAGAAAGGCTATGCCAAACTCAAAATATTATATTTGCATAAAGACTATTTGCCTTCAGATATCAAAATTAAACTATGTGATACTCTAATTTGGTTAGCTCTATCCTATGCAAGTGTCGTTTATTGGCCAACTTTAGTGGCGAGAGATAGGGAGAGCTTACAAAAGTTACAGAATTATTGCTTGAGGTTTTCCTAGCTCGCAATTAAGTATGACCATATTACACCCTTGTATAATATCTCGAAATGGCTTAAACTAAATGAGCGATTCAAACTTCATTTTGCACTTTAGTACAAAAAAATTTAATTTCTGGGTCCCCTCATTGCCTTAGAGAGAAACTCGTTTATGGATTTAATATTCATGGAAGAGTCACTAGACATAATCGACAGCTAACAGTGCCTAGACATGTATCAGCCATGTTTCAAAGATCTTTCTCGTATAATGCGACTAGAAGATTTAACAAATTACCTGCACAACTTAAAGCGATTAATAAGATACCACAGTTTAAAAAATCAGTTAAACTCTTTATATCGGAAGATCAATAGCTGATCATTGGTAGATATTAGAGTAAAATGAATTGCAATTATGTTTAAATTTTTAAATTTTATTTTTATTTAGAGTAAGAAATAATCTATAAAATTATATTTGATATAATGTATTGTTCCATGTTTTGTTTGAAACATCTATAGATTGCTTTGAAACTATAATTGTTAAGTATAAAATATTTTTAAGGATCCTTTATAGCGAATATTCAAAATTAATTTAGTAGGTGACGTGGGAGGTTAGATTGAGTAGCTTTGGCTAGATCTCGCCTCTATTCTTTTATTTTGTATTTAATTTTCTTAACAGTAATAAAATACTTTTATTATTATTATTATTAAATTTTTTTCAACATTTTGTGGAGAAAATGTCAAATTCGACAGTTAACAAAAGCCGCATGATCCCATTTAATTATATCATTTTTGATCTTTATTGAAGCAAAAACTTATGGTAACTTTAAATTTTACCTAAATCAAAAAATACATATTTTCTCGTCCAACTTTAATAGTGACACTGTATAAAATCAACTGTACTTATTATGTACCTAATCATAAACTATAAGGAAATAAAACTTTTTTCGGCATCTAAATTGGCGACAGGTAACATTACTTATGATATAACAACCAACAAATAACATTATTTATAAAATAGCATGAAGAACGTTCAAAATCTGCAGACCGTTTTCAAATCGGTGAAGGCGTTTTCGAAACATAACTATGTAAAAAGGTGATAAAAACCAATATATCGATATTTTTCATAAGCAGTTTATCTCAGTTACATATTATAAGAGTTTTTAAGGCTCAATATCGTACACTTAAAATTAAAAGTCATTAATTAGCCACATTTTGTGGTGTCATTGCCCCAGAGGAATATTACAGGTAGAGATTAGTAAACTGCGAGATAAAGATTAAATTATCATTTTTTAGACGTAAAGCGCTAATTGGTCATTGGTAAACATCGAATGTCTGAAAACGAATGATGTAGAACTTGTATGCGAAATAATTTACAATCAAAATATGCCCAATAATATATGTCTCTAAAGACCAAAGGAATTGGTAATTTATAGAATAAAAGAGTTTTTCAAATCCGCTGGTGATTTTTTAAATACAAAATTTAAGCCCAAAACTTACAATAGAATTGTTTTGAAAACTAATCATAACGTAAAATAAATATTTTCCATAGACACTCGCAATTAAATATATTTATGATAAAGTGAAGAAGCCAAAAATATGCTAAAAAAAGGACAGATGGTCTCACTCTCCCCACCATGATTTGATTGATATACGTATATACACGCATATATCTCTATCATACACATATTAAACTAAAAATAATGTGAAATAATGTGAGAGATGTCCTAAAACTCTATAAGTGCATGAAGGTATGGTTTCGGTAGAACTGCTGGCAGTAACGTCTGGCCGCTACGTCTGGAAGTAACGACCAGCCGTTAACTGTCGAGTGTTTTCCCTGCAACTGCTGGAAGCCATCGGTAGTCAATTATCCCCGTTGAGACAAGCAGACGTACTGTGGTATCTGTGTGTATATCATGAATACCGATAAGCTCGCTATTTTCTTATTGGAAGATGATGACGATGAAGATATTCTTATAATTGATGAAATTTCCTGACCTCTGAAAATGAGCTTCTCATCATCGTCCGCCAAAAAAATTTTGCTACTTATGGCAGAACTGAAACTTTTTCATACACAATCGAATATCATATACAACATTAAAGACTTTTAGAAGCAAAATTGGTTATAAAATTTACATGCAAGCAAGGAAGTTGGTTCTGATTTTTTTAAAAATAACAACCTTTAATTTTTTAAGAATTTACAATCGCCTCTGGCTAGCCAGTCCCAGTCAAAACAAAGCCCATGTCGCGCTGAATCCACTAAGGGATTTGGCAAACTTTTTTATATGCACCTTCTCGTTGTGTGCCTTTAAGAAAAACGTATGTCGTGTCAACCTTCTAGCGTCAAACTCGAACGTCGCAATTGGTGCATTTCGGCTTGCGCGCGAAGATCGGGTATCAAGTGAAAGGCAATTATTCGATTTTTCTCCTGAATTTACAACTAGAGTAGTATTTCCTATCGAGCGAAAAACTGTTCGAATATACGTCGGCGTCAAGCGAAGCTCGGGTATCGAGTGAAAGGTAATACCCATACCATCTTTAGAATTCCCATAAAGAAAATATTGTCGACCTTGTATGCAGCTATTTCTGTTGTAAAACGGGCGGGCGCGTACAAGCTTTATACATGGATGGGCAAATGTTCCGAAACGGCTTAATTACAGGAGGATGAAAAGTGATATCCGACCCGGGCTTTCGACAATCTATAGGATTAAAATTTTACTATTTTATTGTGCACTCCATATGTTAGTAACGTCATCTGTCAAGGGGTGACGTTAAATTTTATTTTTTTTTTGAAATGGAACAAGCCTGTATATTATTAGTTATTCTAAATTCTCAATATATTTAAAATATTTTTTTTTTAAACGTACCATATGTCTAAATTCAATTGTTTAGGAAATATTGACAGTGTCCAAGCCTCTTTGAAACCCGAACAAACCCGAACAAACCCGAACAAACCCCCCCCCCCCTAAATTTTCAGAGAGACTTGGAGCCTGTCAGGCGGCGGTAGGACGACATTTTGAACATTTAGTTAAATAATTTTTATTTTAAATTATCGTTTATGTAAAAATGGTTACTTTTTTTAAAATTAGTAATATAATAATATTTTTGAAACACTTGAATTTAAGACATATCGTATGCGTTAAAAAAATATTTTAAATATATTGAGAATTTAAAATAACCAATAATATACAGGTTGTTCCGTTTTAAAAAATGTAATATTACGTCATCCCTTGACAGTCAATGACGGTACTGACATATGAAAGCAAAGTCAAATAGTAAAATTTTAGTCCTATCGACTGTCGAAAACCCGGATCTGATATCACTGTTCGATCTTATGTAAGCCGTTCCGGAACATTTGCCCAGCCCTGTATATTTTCAGTATATGGTCGGCAACATTATTGTAGTATTTTTTTATTTGGAATTAAAAAGGTTAGTGTGCTATGCTAAAATGATTACCTATTGTTTATACGAAACTCTAAAAACATTTTTACTAATGTTTTGCGTTACTGACTCACTTACTCGCTGTGTTTCGTATGGGAGTCAAAGGAGATCAGGTAAGGTTACTTAATACAAATAGCAACAATAAATATTATAACAAATCATATTTATGCATATAATTAGTAGGTACATTTCTTATTTTATTTTTATAAATATCCAACTCGAACTTCAAATCGGCCCTACAAATCTAAAAAGCTGTTAAGTGCATTTTATTTTACTAGAATGAAATACATCATAGGGTCTATAATTTATCTTCATCATCGTCTACCTCAATCGAATACTAAAGTAAAGTTACGATTGTTGTATTAAAGATTAAAAAGGTAAATATTTAGTACTTAATATTGGGTTCCAGAAAGATTCTAGTCCATAATCAACTAATAAGAAAACTTTGACTTTAATAAATTATTTTCTCACAATTAAAGTAGCAGTAAGCAATGAATTAGCTAATTATTGAGTTCAATTAATAATTAATCAGACAACTTTGAATAAGAGAGAATTTCTGCTAATGTTAATGTCACAATGTGCTAAACATATGGGATGAATTACTGGTAAAATTAAATTTAGCATTACTTATACTTATCAAATAAGTACTTAGAGGTTTCACTGTACGGTTATGGGTTATGGGAAAATACTGGTTAGTACTTAACAGTTAAGTACATATTACCGGTACTTACAACAGCTCTGAGAGAAGTAAGTATCTACTTTTAAATTAATAATTTAAAAAATTATTATTTTATATAACCTGAAGCAACCAAACAATCATTATTAATTAAAACCTAATCACTACTCGTTGTTTCACCTATTTCAACAGGTGATGACGTAGCATCTTCTGTCGAATTATCAGAAGAAATTTTGGATTCAGCTTCTTCTATTTTATTTAAAGGTGGTCCACTGGACGCTTCATTTAGTTGTTCTCGCTTTAGCCCCTTGTCGGCTTGACTTGATTCTGACCAATCATAGTATGGATAAAGGTCTATGGATTGAACATGGGCCCTGGAATGTTGAAGTTATAAGATTTAAAAATGGGACTCCTAAGTCGAAAAAATGTAGTACGCGTTGTGATAGTACTCATTAATTATATGGTATTTTTTATAATTTGTTTATGGATGTGTCAAAAGGCTGCACTTATTGTATACTGTGTCCGCCAACTAAGCGGGGACATAACATAACATAAAGTTATATTTAAATGGGACACATAGTACTTTATTGCATATTTAGGTTTGTATACTTTCCTAAAATTTTATTTAAGTTGGTTCCCTAGTTTACGAGCAATAAATTAAAAAATTAGAAAAAATGATTTTGTAGGCAAAAAACCATCCAAAACTATTTTTTTAACCTTGGGTGAGATTTATAACAGAAGATATAAAGACACTCTGAATTTATTTATTTTATATATGGTGTTCATAATAGAGTTTCCAAAACGACACATTTAAAAATATTTTCTCTTAAGATTATCAAATGGAATATGCACAATAATTCCAAATTTCATAAATTATGTTGTTTAAATAGCATATGCGCCCAGACTAATAATTGTAAACTATAGTAAACATTCAAAATGTCTTCCATCTTTATCTATGGACAAGTAAACATGTTCTTGAAAAATCTGTTTACATCCCATAACATTTTAGGTGGAGAACTAGCAAACACATCTCTTATTCTTTGCTTCATAATAATAGCAGTTATAGACGGATCTTTATAAACAATTTAGTTACCTGTCAAAGTCAAGTTTTGGATAATGTGACACAAAAGACTCCTTGCTAACAAACATTTTTTTTCGCTCACACCAAGTACAAAGATCATATCAACGAACCAATAAAATCCATTTTAATTTCTTATTATGATTTATTCGATCTAAAAACAGCTTTATGAGTTAAAGAACTAATCAAACAAAATAAACAAATGAATACCTATTTTATTTCAAAGCCTGACATAGTTTCTACGCTTAACCCCTGCTAATGAACCATTGTGATAGTATTTCACCAATATTAAGGGATGTGAACAGGGTTCTCACGAACGTGTTTAGATCAAAAATTTACTTCAGTTTAGAATTATTAATCTCAACATAATTTATGAAATTTGGAATTATTTCGAAAACGGCTGAAATAACTTATATGATTTATTTACAAAAAAATATTGCTTATGAAGTCTACATCAAGTAGCCAAATAATATACACCCTGTATATTTGAAAATCTAGAGAAAAATTATTTTGAAATGTTTCGTTTTTGAAAGCTTATTAAGAAGATTCTAGATAAAATAGGCGAACGCTATTATTCATAGTATAATTCAAAGAAATTTTTAGATTGTTTTTTGATTTTTTTCAGAACTACGAACCTTTTTTTCAGTTTTTAATTTAGTGCTCCTACAGAACCAAATAAAATAAAATTTTAGTCAATTATAAAGGACACTAATGCAAACACACTTTTTTGGTAATGTAAAATATTTTTAAAACATGCCGTTTCTAATCCCAGGGCTCAATTAGAATATATTTTAGCTTAGCATGATACAAATAACAAATTGCTTAGATAGGTAAAGCGTGGAGTTCCTTTCTCCCAAAATTACAAACCCCAATTCGCTATCGAATAGAACACCCCACACAGTTACTAGCAGTGGCGGACATATGGTCGGGCCAACCGGGGCAATGATCCGGGGCCCAGGCCTTAAGGGGGCCCATTAATCAATCCAAGCTAAGATTTTGAAACAACAAACCACTAAAAAATCTGAAATTAGAAATAACTTAAAACATTCCTAAGAGCGCCCGTTCTTTGTTTACACGCGGCAACACCGAACATTACCGCTTTGTGATTACCGCCAGAATTCCAGATTTCTAATTATTAAAATAACTTATAGTTTAATAAGAATTGTGGTGTGGATTGAAAGTATTCATTTAAACAGTAAGGAGTTTTCGGTTAACGACTACGTATTTTTGGGCTTTGTAAACTTAATCTTGACTATTCATTCATTCTAAAGTCTGTTTAATCGATTAGGATCGGGAGTAGCTTAACAGCTTGGAAAACAATATTGATACTTTAAAGGGTCTGACTGAAATTGAGTTAAAGTCAACAAAAAAAGATGAAATTATGAAAGCTTCAAGTTTAAAAAAGAATATGGCTAATTTTGGTTCTAATGACAATTTTCATGTTCAAAACTTTAAATCGAATAAATTTGGCGTAAAAAATCGGATATGACTACATCAATTTTAGATCGCGTATACAAACATATTTCTAAAAGGGACCCCGAAGAATATAACAAAATTAAATCCGAACAATAGACAGACCTTGCCAAAAAGTAGAATATAGAACCCTCGTTTCAAATAAAAAGACAACCAAGAGTAGAAAGGCACTTTGACGAACCTTCCTTAGATTACCAATTTGAAAACAGGTAACAATATTTTAAAAGTAAAATTTATTATTTTACTATTGACATAATTTGCAATCAAATCAAAGACAGATTTACAGGCATGCTTTCCGTTTAAGAAAGTTTCCAGGTTTTCGAACCACAAAATTTGCTGAAAAGTTGAACAGAAGCGATTCGAGAAAAATGAAAAAAAAATATCCCCCCCCCCACCTTTTATCTGCTAGTTTTGTAAATCAATTCGCTATGATGTATGATTTAGTTAAACAAGAACTTAAGTCAGCCAGTTCTCGAAGGTGATTTTTTTGAAGTTTACACAGCATGCTTATTATATTTTAGCCTGCCTGTAGAGGTTGCGTCTTTAGAGCGTATTGAAATTATTAAATAATTGTTTGAGATCTACAACTGGCAAGGAAAGATTGCGTAATTTAGCTATATTGACCATAGAATATAAAGTTGCGTCAAAACTAGATATAACAGATTTAATAAATCGGTTCGCAAATGCCAAAGTCAAGAAAAGACCGTTTTAGACTTAAGTCCGTACCTATATCCTTATTCCTTATATACATACTTATTATATTAATAGTTTCCTATTTTATTTCATTATTGTTGTTGTTATTAATTATTTGTTCTTATTAAAGACTATTTTTTCAATAAGTACATTTTATTTCTCCTATGTGTTTTTTTATCATGAAGGGAAACTTGCTATAGCTATAGGGATATGGTGTATCGCTTGAATGCAAATTTAACGGTCCTTTTTTTTAGATATATGGAAGGGATCCATATTGTTTCCCATATATATATATATATATATATATATATATTGATAAAGGGTACCATGTCACCTCCGAAGTATATACTGAAGAGCCGTTGTCACCTCATATATGACGTTGTCACCTCCGATTTCGGAGGCGACAACGTTTTTTCCATATTTTCAGTAGTTCTGACCTCAGATGACCTTTAACGTGCTAATAGCAAAATTTTTGTCGGAGGTCACAACGTACCCACCATACCCCCAAAAAAAGTTTTTAGTTCCGGTATAGATCACCGGCGCTAGTGCTGCATAAAAAGTTTACGGAAGGCACGATGACGCCTCCGATCATATAAATCGCATGTTTGCGTCACATACGGTTGACGTACGTAACTTTCCCGCCTCCGCTAAATGGCAACGTCGGTGAGGAGGTGATAAAGACGCTTTCGTATCATTTTATACCATATTTGCAGTTCTCCAATTAAAGCCGTGGTAGTGTATAATGGAATGATCCCAAAAAAATATTTTTTTTAAATTTTGATTCGCTGTAACGCGAAAAACTTGTCTTTCTGCTAAATAAGTAAAATAAAGCAAAGAAATATTAATATCTTCATTATCATCCTCGAAAATGCAAAAAACCATTATCAAATTTAACATTTTTTCGTAATTAACAAAAAAATGTTGTCCATGTTAGTGAAACGCTACAAGTTTAGATAACTAATAAATAGCACAGAGGTGATAATTAAATTTAAAAACTATAACAATGGGTTTAAAAAATAAATTATTAACCCTGTTTGTAACTCCAAAGTTGAAAAATGTTAGAAACTATAACATTACGTCAATTGTTATAGTGTTTTACTAATTCTTTTTGGTACTACTTCTAAACTCCGATTTGTGCAGAAACCTTGGTTTTCTAGATAGAGAAAAAGCGTTGTTCTAATGACCCCATCCCTAACTGACAACTTTTGTGACGCTTTTGATACCAACTGTTCACACATCGCTCTACTACTTGACTATGACATGGACATCAATTCCATTCAGCTGCTATTCTTGACTTTATTAAAGATAAAATTCCTCCATCGCTTACTAGTTGCAACATGGGCGGCGGAAGATTAAAGGTACTCCAATCTATCATTTCGGTGAAGTTAATGTCTACGTCTAATGTGTGTCTAATGAAGTTACTGTCTAAAATAAATTTTGTTTTGGTGTCACAAAGTTTCTAATTGGCCCATTCTTACGAGTTTTGTTTCGCGCCTTCATTATTCTTCTAATACTTAATTCTCTGATGTTTTTTCTACCATCATCAAAAACATGCTCCAAATCAAATTTTTGAAATGAGCAAACATAAGACGCTCGATCACAGGATCTACTACTTTAAGTATATTTTCAAGTAGGAATCTTGATGTTTCTATAACTTCAAATACATGCTTAGGGCCATTTGTAAAATATTTGCGTTTCTTGATATTAAATCAGACAGGCAAATAGGACTTTAGGATGAAAGAAACTGATACATTATATTCATCTAAAGAATTTATCACAACTAAGTACAATCTGAGACCTCTGTTTGCCGCAGTTAACCATATTAAAGTGTGAAAGTGGGCCTGGATCATGAACAGCCAATTCTTCTGGACAATTACCTAATTGTATTACAGTATTAAAGTCCAGGAGATATTGAACATCTTTAATTAACACTTTTAGATCAATTTCAGGAATCCCTCTCTGAACGCCATCAAAACTTACCACTGGAAGTTTTTCACAACCATTAAGATGAATTGGAATACCTGCCATCTTTCGCTACCACCCAGACTAAGCGATGAGGGAATTATTTATCTTTATTAAAATCAGGAACAGTCTGAATGAAATTTCGACAAGTTTTCATGTCATACTCAAGCAGTAGAGCGATTTGTGAAGTTGCATGGTGTCAGAAGAGTTGCTAGTGCCGAGTTTAGGAATGTGTCTTAACCACAACAACGCTTCTTTCTCGATAACGTTTTTCGCACAAATCGGAGTTTAAAAGTAGCACCAAAAAGAATGAGTAAAAGACTTAATTGACTATTGACATAATGCTATATATAGTTTGTAACATTTATCATTTTGAAATTTTGATGTTACAGAGTTAATAATTTATTTTTAAAATCCAATGCACGACCAATACATACTGAAATATCTTTTAATTTAATTCTCTGCTATTTCTTACTGATCTAAACCATAGCATTTAACTAACATGGAGAAACTGTTTTTGTTAGTTACGCAAAAATGTTAAATTTGATTAATTTTTTAGATTTTCGAGGATATGCGCGACCTGAAGATATCAACCGATTTCTTGTTTCTTTCCTTTATTTCACTGTCTGTCTGTTAGGCCAATCTCCCGCGGTATACCGAACAAAATTTAATAAAACATTTTTACAGCCCACTCTAGTGAAATAAGTTCAGTATAATCTGATAATTATGATCCAGTACTGAAAAACTGCTAAGCCTTTAATTTATTATGGGACCACAAATTGGACTTTTATTTGTCTACAGGGTGTATATCCAAAAACTCAACCGTTTGATAATGGAAAAACTATAACTGGGAAAAATATGAAAATCAAATTTAAATTGTTAATGTGAAAACTTCCCGCCCTTAATATATCGTTTCAAATAAATAATTAAAAGTGAGAAGACACGTGAATGTTATTGTAAAGGGAGACTATATGCAGCTTTCGTGGTTTAACCCTCTGGAAAGCGTAGATGCCACCCTTAAAATCTTAAATGGGTAAGTGGTACACCATTTTAGAGGTCGTTTAAATCTCTCTCCAATTATTAGTATTTTTTGAGTAGTAGTTTCCAAGAAATCAAGTTCCAAAAATAGATTTATTTATGTATTGCTTTAGTCGATGAGTTTGCTGGTAAAGACTTGGAAAGGGTGTAGTAACTACCTACGTACCCCCAAATCATCCTGCTAAAAGAGGAATGAACATAATAATGTTTTTTAAATAATAACTTATACCCATAAATCTCAGTGGAGGCCGTTCTACTTACGTCCAATTTTGTAACGCGATTTCTAGGAAACTACCACTCAAAGAATAACAAATTATTGTTATTACTGGAAACAGATATAACTACCTTTAAAATGGTGACCCTGCTTCCTATTTAAGAACATTAGGGTAACATCTACCCGGTCCCAGAGACTTAAACCCCGAAAGTTGAAAATATTATTTAACAGCGTACTCGTTCTTAAAGAAATTGACGTGTCTTTCCAATTTTTAATATTATTTACTGGAAACTAGATATTAAGGGTCGGAGTTTTCAATGCCCTATATTACCTAAAAATGTCGCGTGCAGTCCGGAAAATAAATATGAGTTTTTTTTTCAGAACAGCCCTTGTTATATAATTTGGGCTGATTTCTCTGTAGAAAGGGGTATACTTGACCAGACTTCGTTTAATTATTAGATTTTAATACAGAACTCTCTAATGGAAAAACTAAAAATGGAATTTTAAAAAGTGTCACAAGTAATTTTTTTCAAATAGTACCTAAGCCAAATTTATCTTGTTAGTGAGGATGGCTTTACAAAGCAACAAATCATACTCGCAATATAGTATCACTTGTTCTTGATTTATTTAGCACTTGATTGTTTACTAACCCCCTAACCAACAGAAAAATGTTAAATTGTCAATATGTATTTTGAAAACTACAAATTTTCGAAATATATGACTATAAGAAGTTAACCGTGTTTTAAATAAATTTAATCATAGTTACTATAAAATTATTAAAATACACAGACTCTCACAGTTTTCTTAATTTAATTTTTATCTTCTATTTTGAGTGCCGTGTAATAACAATGGTTCCTTTTTACAAATAAATTAGCTCGAATTAAACAATGAAGGAAAATTGATAATTATTTGCCGGCCTCCAAACGACATTTTTACATAAAATTTTAAATATGTTAAAAACGGTTAAACTTAGTTATAGGTAGGATATTAAATGTATTTAGAATTGTAAAATAAGCAACTTGACATTTACTTGATTGTTGAAAATATTTTAGCCGCCCTATCGACCTTAGCATACGACGAAATATCCAAAATTGTACTAATTATAGTTTACCGATAATCGACCATAGGAATTCCTAGGGGGCACTATATATTATATCACACTATTTAAAATATTTCATTATAATGTCACACAGCGTCTGAATAATCTTCCATTCGTCTTGATATTCACCTGCATCTAGATATTAAATTATTAATTGTTAATGTTTAACAATTCAATTATTAATTTGTAATATCCTTGCCATTACAATCTAAACATCCTTTCATTCTATATTTTTTTATTGTTTTCATGTTTCAAATTTACATTCACATTTGACACCGCGCCTTTCAGTCTGCCAAAAATATGGTAGAAACTGTCCGCCTATATAAATATTTATATTAAAAACCCAACATGCGGATACAGAGGTGTCTATATGACCTCCGACAATGTGGCAACACTGTCGGAGGTAATAACGGCACCAGGATATACGCGCATATACAATCTTCGGAGGCCACATAGTACTTTCTGTGTTCCCCATATATGACCCGTTAAAAATTAAAAAATCTTTTCCCCTCTCAAGGAATCTGGATTGGTTGTCATTTCAACACCCCATATATAATTTTTTTTTCGATGTAAACCCCTGGGAACACCCGGAGGCCAGGTCGCCTCTTCTGTATACCGGAGGCGACAACATACCGTGCACCAATATATATATATATATATCTTACCCACCATAGACCTCGAATCATCCCGCTATATACCACTCTCATGCATAGCAAATTAAGGATTTCAAGATGTGCAAACTTAATAGAGGGATGCAGACAGAAACTATAATAATGTTTGTCAGTGCGACCCAAAGATCGTGCGACCGTTTCGCCGCGGTCGTTTCGCACGGGTCATTTCGCCGCCGGTCGTTTCCTAGCAGGATATTTCGCGGTCAAAAAGATTTTATTTTGTACTTGGTTGATATTTGGTAGTGAGGCATAGAGGATAGGTACTACTACTCCACCAACTTCAGCAAGAATCATATAGGTATACTTGACAAAATAGAGGTGGTGATGAAGTTAAAGTGTCGTCCATATATATACATCTTTCCATGTCCCTTCAGATATAGACCGATTCATACTTGAATGATACACGTATTAACTAACACAATCCGCATCTATTGCCTTCTACCTCAGTGCCGCCCATTTTAAAATTGACTGAGCAAGAAGACAATAGATGCGGTGGTAGGTATCACACTCCTGCATCATTCAAATTTGAATTGGTCTTTACCTCATGTTGTTTTGTCTCCCAAAACTTAAGATCCCATCACCGCCTGGCCTACTGTCGCTCAGGAGAAATCTTTCGTCCTGGTAATTATACTTCGTGTCCAGTCCGAAGATATCACTTTATTTACCACGTAGTCCGTCTCTGGCTACTAGTCGCGCACCAATTTTAAAGAAAGAATTCCCCCCTGCCTCTGTGTTCGGTATATTCCACTCTGTTCAAGGCTCATTCGTTTTTTGGTGCTATGTCGTGCGACCACTCATTGTAGCAGATCAAGTTTCAGGTGATTTTTATAAATATAATATACAATTTACGGGTAAGTAATCAGATCTTTTTCCACTCCGTTCATTTGTTAAGATAATTTATATTTTTAACAGTTAAAGCATGGGTAAACATAAAAGACATTATAGTTCATCTAGTAGAAGTACCGACATCAATGCAAATGAGTCCCTGCGGCACACGATACGGGAAATCCTGAGAAGTGAGCTTTCTAAGATTACTAAACATAATCCCCTATCTTGCGATGGCCATAATGCCGAGGGCCGATCTCGAAGCAGAGAGGACTCGCATTTTTCTGGCAGTTATCATCGCCCTATTTCTCATTCTCGACATTTCCGTTCTCGGGCAAGGCGTGGCCGGTCACCGAGCGTGTCGGAACGCCGCAGAAATAGACGACGACGGCGGGATTCCCACAGCAGCCGCAATCGTAGCCGAAGCACCCAAGGCCGGCATCAGACGACATCGCCGAGAAACGTGGAGAATATGCGTTCGGAGAGCTCTCAGGGTCGTTTCCCACGTGGAACGGACTGTGAGTTGAACGCAGAACCGAACTCAGTGTCCGTAGAGTCAAAATCGAATAGGGATGACATTCTACTTATTACCGAAGGTGATGATTTAGAATTGTCAGAGGACACACTAAATATTCTAGGCGAGGACCCCATTAAGTCAAAGACCCAAGGGGTTACCCTTCATGAAGCAGTGGCTTCCAGATGGTCATACACCACATTGAATGGCATCTCAAAGGAGGAAATTACTCCCATTTTAGAAAAACATCCGATCCCTAGTAACTGCTCTTTTCTCCTTTCCCCCAAAATAAACCCGGAGGTCATTGGCGTAACTAGAATGATTTTGTAGGGGGGGCCTGGCCCCTAGTCTAGTAGGATTTTAATGGCAAGTGTCACTATGACGTATGTATGGCTTCGAACTTCGGAAATTCTGGGGTGGGCACCAGAGCAATCTGGGGTGGGCACAGCCCACCTGGCCCCCCCTCTAGTTACGCCTATGCCGGAGGTTAAGACCATTTTACAATCTATCCACCTTAAGAGGGACTCAACCCACTCCAGTTACCAATCTAGCATTGGTTGTGGCTTATCGGCTATGGGGAAAGTTTTTAATACATTACTGGACGATGAGCACACTATCCCTAAACTCACTAGGGAAAACATCTTGGCTAATTTAACAGATTCGGCTCGCATTTTAACCTCCCTTTTTAATGATATTTCCAAAATGAGAAAACATTTAATCTGTCCCGTGCTTAACACGGCGGTCCGGGAAATAGCCGAATCCTCTACTCCGGGCGAATTTTTATTCGGCCCAGACTTGGGAGAAAAAAGATATAAAATCTTTTGAGAAGGCAGGTCAAGATTTACGCTCGGTGTCCATTCACCAACGCGAAAAGGGAAAAACATCGAAAAAGGGGGGGGGGAGCAGCATCACGACCCGTCGGTCCTTTAAACAGGCATCGCCCATCTTTCCAGAGGAGGGGGATAAGATATTTCCAAGGGCACAATCCCTCCAAACAGACGTTTCAAAATCGACGCCAAACAACGAGGAAACGTTAAAGGTTAGTTCATATCCTTTTGCAGGTCGTCTGCAGTTTTATTTTGATTCTTGGTCAAAAATTACCACAAATCAAACAGTCCTATCCTGGATTAGGGGTTATACTATTCCGTTCAAAAATACGCTCCCTAGTCAGAACCACATCTGTAACAATAGGATTTCACACGGGGAAAGGTCCTTAGTAAAGGCGGCAATAACGGAGCTTCTGAGATTAGGGGCTGTAATAAAGTCCAACCACGAGCCTCTCGAATTTCTCTCACCTATTTTTTTAGCTGTAAAGCGAAACGGAGGTAGACGATTCATACTGAACTTAAAACAATTTAACAATTATGTTAACTGTCCACACTTCAAGATGGACGATCTAAGAACAGCGGTTCGATTAATACACAAAGACATATTCATGTCCACATTAGACCTAAAGGACGCATATTTTCTGGTACACGTCCGTAAGGACCATCAAAAATTTCTTAAATTCCAATATGATGATACTTTGTACCAATTCACTTGTTTACCGTTTGGACTAAGTTCGGCCCCATTATGCTTTACTAAACTTATGAAACCTGTGGTGTCGCATTTACGGACCTTGGGAATATCGATCATCAATTACTTAGATGATTTTCTGATCTTTGGCAACACATACGAGACATGCGCAGAAAATACGAATACCACAATCGAACTCTTAAAATCTTTAGGGTTTATTATAAATAGGGAAAAAAGCAACATGATACCAAAAACCTGCACGAAGTTTCTAGGTTTCTGGTTAGACAGCAAAGATTTAAAAATAACTCTTCCCCAAGAAAAGATAGATACTATAATCAAACTAACTTCATTATTTTTAAGTCGATCAGATTGTAAAATACGTGATTTTGCGAAATTTATAGGAGTCTTAATTGCAGCATGTCCAGCTGTAAAGTATGGTTTCCTATACTGCAAGCTTCTCGATAGAGCAAAATTTCTAGCACTTCAAAGGAATAATATGAACTATAACTCGAAAATGTTAATTTCGAACTTTAGCAAATCAGACATATTATGGTGGCAAACAAATGTATCCCGAACTTTTAATGATATTAGAAGCGATAGCTTCCACCGAGAAATTTTTTCAGATGCATCCCTGACGGGTTGGGGGGCTTGTTGCGGCCCTGAACGTACTCATGGCTTCTGGTCTGAATCACAAAAATTACGTCACATTAATTATTTGGAATTACAGGCCATTTCTTATGGAATTCTGTGCTATGCACGAGAATTAAGAGACTGTAATATATTGTTACGATGCGACAACACCACTGCCATTTCTTACATAAATCGAATGGGCAGTATTCAATTCCCAGAATTATCATTACTCTCTAAAAAGATATGGCAGTGGTGCGAGGAAAGAAATATTTGGCTATTTGCGTCTTATATCAGCTCAAAAGAAAACACTAATGCTGACATTGAGTCACGAAATTTCAGCCCGGAAACAGAGTGGTCGTTATCAGGACCAGCTTTCGATCTACTAGAGAAAACTTTCGGCAAACCGGAAATCGATTTATTCGCATCACAAATCAACAACAAATGCGAAAAATATATTTCGTGGTTTAAGGACCCTAATGCTGCAAATGTCGATGCATTTACTGTATCTTGGAACTCTGAGTATTTTTACGCCTTCCCTCCTTTCGCTCTGATCCTTCGAACGCTACAAAAAATAATACAGGATAGGGCTGAGGGGATTTTAGTTGTTCCGTGTTGGCCTTCTCAACCTTGGTACCCTCTGTTTCAAAAGCTAATTTTTGATAAAGAAGTTTACCTGGAGCCTTCACCAGATTTACTTTCTTCTCCATTTTTTAGGTCACATCCGTTAGCAAGGAACCTTACCCTGGTGGGGGCCAAATTATCAGGCAAGCGATTTTGCTTAAAAATGTCCCAGACTCGGCAATAGATACGATTTTATCTTCCATTTCACCTTCAACTTTACGTCAGTATGATAATACTTACAAGCTATGGTGGAAGTTTTGTCTGGAATAACATACTCCAACGTTTACCCCCACAATAAATAATATAATCAGTTTCCTTCAAGCATTGACGACTAACATGACCTTACGATATGGGACTTTTAATTCACATGTATCAGCTCTCTCTCTAATTTGTCCTACAGAGGTAGGAACCAATCCAATTATTAAGCGATTCAAAAAAGGGCTGTACCGTCTTCGACCCCCCCGTCCAAGATATAACACTACCTGGAATCCAGCACCTTTATTGCAATATATTGACAACTTGCCTTCGACCATTAGTCTCGTGATATTATCGCAAAAGTTAGTTACGCTGCTAGCCTTAACAACTGGGGAAAGACTACACACAATCTCTCTTATTCGTTTATCAAATATAAATCAAACTTCAACTGAAACAATCATTTATATCTCAGACTCAGTTAAGACCTCCGGTGTAGGGAGAACTCAACCTACCCTACACCTACCCAGATTCAAGGACAAACCTTCCCTGTGTGTAGCCACTACCTTGGAAACGTACATTAATACAACGTCTTCGCTGAGAACTACAGGGCAAGATTTTTTATTTCTGTGTTGTAAAAAACCACACAATAAGGCATCAAAGGACACTCTGAGCAGGTGGGCAACCCAGATGCTCACAAAGGCAGGAATTGATACCACAATTTTTAAGCCGCACTCTATTCGACATGCCTCAACTTCTGCGGCCTTTAGGAAAGGTATATCTTTGGATCTTATTTGCAAATCGGCAGGATGGTCACAAACCTCAAGATTTGCGAAATTTTACAATAGACCTTTGGCGTCAGAAAACATATTTGCTCAAGCAATATTAGATATAGACATAACCTAAAATTCTTTTTTATAAGTAGTTATCAACAACTAGTTTATATTTGTTAAAATAAATATTTCTTGATTTGTTCGTCGTCAATAGTTTCGTTTAATTTACATATAAATATTTGTCCAATAATTCCTTTTATCATTGCTCACAATATATTCTTATCTTTAAACATCTACGTGGTAAATAAAGTGATATCTTCGGACTGGACACGAAGTATAATTATTCGATCAAACGAACTTACCTTAAGTGAAGTTCGATCGTAATTATACGAGGGTCCAGTCCGAAGATATCACTCCCCTCCCATACCCTTCGAGCCCTCTATTTGTGAGCAATCCTGAAAATTCTTTCAACCTATGAGCCTTGAACAGAGTGGAATATACCGAACACAGAGGCAGGGGGGAATTCTTTCTTTAAAATTGGTGCGCGACTAGTAGCCAGAGACGGACTACGTGGTAAATAAAGTGATATCTTCGGACTGGACCCTCGTATAATTACGATCGAACTTCACTTAAGGTAAGTTCGTTTGATCGAATAATTAACTCTTATCAACTGATACCTCTCCGGAAAATTGAACTCTAATGGTGATGGCGGCGCAGGTAGAGGAGCTTCAATTTCCCTTCACTTCCTTCTTACTACTTTTCTCAAAAATCTAATGTTGCTTGCTCTACCTGAGACAAATTATGTATAGTTTCCTTCATTACTTATACTATTGCCTCTTGACTACCTTAACTTTTGTAGGTGTGGTATCGTGAACTTATTAACTTTTGTTGTTAGTAAATACAGAGAATATCATAATTGAAAATTATACCCATTAGGCAAATAATGCCTTAAAATTTATGTGTGAAAAAGGAAGCGGCGAAAGGCCGGGTCTACCTATAATTATATAATTTAATTTTGAATTTACCTTGCAAAACCACCGGGCGGTACTTTAAATGGTTTGCTTCCAGTATTTCTGACAATTGTAGGAGAACACTTTGAACAAGGCGTTGATCCTAAAAAGTATTAAAATTAAATGTTAAAAAATATTTCCGATTCACAGCTGGTGCGCTGTCAAAAAAATTTCTTTTGTAATATTGGGTATTTACTTTACTACAATATTTTAAAATAAAAACAACGAAGACAATAACTTCGATATATCAAAAAATTCTTAACGAAAATTCTCTTCTTTTTCGAGGAGGAAATAACAGTATCAATTTTTTGATAAACAATTCAATTATTTTCTATAACTTTTAGGTAACTAATTCATTTCTCTCAGAATTTTTATAATTTGTACATTTAAAAACAGCATGTTTTTGAGTTAAGTTAATAAAATAAAGGAAAGTGAATTTCCTTAGTTTCGATTAATTTGTTGCAGAAATACTCCAAATATATTCTTTTATTTGAAGAGAATATTGAAATTGTTCCTTAAATTACATGTATTCAATTTTTACTTTTTGAAATTATTTTGATACTTACCCTTACTTCCGAAGTTTAATTGGGCTCCGTTTCCATTTTGACTGTTACTATCCTGATTAAAACCATCAGAGTCATTGTAATCCCTGTTTGTAGCTCCCGTGGTAGTTCCACCTGAATGTGACGGTCCAGGGGAATAAGTAGTAGTAGACCCAATAGCTATAGAAAGTATTAAAGTTAGTTTTAATCGATTTGACACAACACCATTTGGTTCCAATACATACATAGAGTATTAGAGGTACTTACTTAAACACCGATATTCTGTTGCTTTTATGTAGTGCTGACAAAATCCGGGAGAACGCGAAACCGGCCAATGGGTTACGAAAAAATTGATTTCGGATAAAACCGATTAGCCGAATAATAGTTAAAACTGTTTTTTTTTTTCTTTTTTTTTTATGATCAAACACAAGGACTATAGGAAAAATCCTTTAGGGCAGTCTGGGAGTGGTGCGTGTGCGCAAAAAGCGATTCACGTTGGTTTTGAATCGTTGGAGGTTATATTCGTTGGGAAAAACGACCTCGGGAAGGTCGTTCCACAAGGATGAAGTCCTCAAGTTCGAGGCGTACTAAGCTTAGCCACATATGGATGATCGGCAGTGATTCGTCGTGTATTTCTGCTATTCGTCGCTCTTGCGAGGGCAAGGTCAGCCGAGCACCTTCCATGAAAATATCTGTAAAAGAGAGTCAAATCCCCAATCTGTCTTCGATGGTCTAGGCTGTCCAGGTTCTTCGTCAACTCGTGGTCTCCGATCAGACGAATAGCCCTCCTTTGGATGGAATCCAGCAGCCGAAGAATATGTTTGGGTGCAGAGCTCCAGACATGAGAGCAGTACTCTAGTGATGGTCGAATCTGGGCTTTGTATAGTGTCAAAAGTTGTTGAGGTGTGTACAACTTTCTGGTTCGGAAGAGTACCCCAAGCTTCTGAGAAGCTATCTTAGCGATTGTCACAACGTGGTTATGCCAAGACATATTTCCTCCCAGATTGACGCCCAACAAATTAATAGATGAAGCCAGTGGGATTGCGTGTCCGGCCATGACAATATATAAATCGGATAATCAGATATCCGAATACTTTGCTTCCCGAGTAATGGTCAAAGGCTTTAAATTATTAACCTACATTACAAATACAGATTACAACATATAAAAAATAATATCTTTCAGTAATTTCCAATCAATTAATTAATTGTTAATCTCATATCGTCTTTTAACTTAAACTTACCTCTGCTTTCTATTTTTGCTTAATTTCTCCCCAATATCTACATGTGTACTTTTTAGGTGATTCCACATATTAGAAGTCCCACTTAAATATTTCGGTTAGCCGAGTAACCGATTAGGCGGATGTTTCAATAATCGGTTATACAAAACAATTGGATATCCGAATTTTAATTCAGATTTGCAATAACCGAATAAGTCAAAACCGGCTTACCGAATATACAAAAAAAAAACAGTTTCAATTGCCAGCACTACTTTTGAGACCCAACAGGTATTAGTAAATATTTAAATTAATTTTAAACAATTTGACACTCAGCCATTTGGTGCTAACAAATATATAGGTCTGGTCAACTAAGAGGCCGCATGCCATATCTCACTCAAAAACTAATAACGATAGAGCATCCCGGTCAATTTTTTTTAAAGCAAAAGTGCCCCACAGAAATTAATTTCGAGTTTGTAAAATATCAGCAGGGAGGCGTAGCAGTCATGATCAAGGTTAAAATGAAGATTTTTTTTGTGGTTTGCGTAATGAAGAGGTAACGAAAATATATCTATGTTAATCCTTATACAGTGAGGACGTAAAGTAAGGAATAAATTCATTATCTCGCAAACTCCAATTTTTTTTAAAAATCGCTCGGACCCTTCGATTTTGTTTTTCGAACGCGCATATTCTGACATAAAATGTAGATATACAGGGTGTTGCAAATAAGAGTGACACCAAACATTTTTTTTTCTTAAATAGAACCCACTGTATATTATTGCATGTACGGATTCTTCGGGAAATCCTAAACATTTTTCATGTAGCATGTGCTATACCTTAGCCCAAGCGTTTTGAGTTATTCTCATTCAAAATTTGAAAATCAGATATTTCGCAATCAATCAAGACTTGCATTGATTCATGCACGCTGAGGAAAACCTGTAGTCGGCATGCGTGAAGCGCAAGAAAAGTCAAGTAGGCTTTGGACTTATGATGCAAGAACCAAAAGAATTAATGTCAATAGTTACTGTTATTGTCAGTTTTATGTGTATTTTCCTAACGTTTTACTAGTTTTCAAAAGACTCATTTCGTTTTTCATAACTAAATTAAATTAAAATGCGGCTCACTGAGAAACAGCGCATAGAGGTTTTGATGATGATGGGCTACGGTGATAGGGTTAGAACACAGCAAGAAACTTGTGAGTTATTTAATCAAACATACCCCAATCGTCCGCCAATATCACAATCAACAGTAAGCAAAATTGAGTACAAGTTTAGGCAATTCGGTCATAGAGATGTCCCTAGATTTGGTCGTCCTCAAGTTGATGAAAATCAACAATTAGAAGTCTTACTGGCAGTTCAAGATAACCAGCATGTGGTGTCTAGGCAGGTAGCAAGTGACGTGGATATTGGAAAAACAACAGTTCTTAAAATACTGCATACAAATAAATACCATCCTTATAAAATGCAAGTTCTCCAAGAACTTTTGGAAAGGGACTTTGAGAGGCGCCTTGAATTTTGTGAGCGTTTACAGGATATGTGTTTCGTAAACAGAAATTTTGTAAAAAATATAATTTTTTCCGATGAGTCCACATTTTGCTTGAATGGTGACGTAAATTCCAAAAATTATCGATATTGGTCCAATGTAAATCCACACTGGATGAGGGAAGGACACACACAATTTAATCAAAAGATCAATGTGTGGGCTGGCGTTGTCGATGACATTGTTATAGGGCCTTTCTTTTTTGACGGAAATTTAACAGGCGAGAGATACTTGAGTTTTTTAGAACAAGAACTTGTTCCAGCCCTGGCCACCCTTTTTCCTGAGTTAGAACGTCCCGATTTGCCACATCATAATATCTGGTTGCAACAAGATGGTGCTCCCCCACATTTTGCTGTGGGAGTTCGTACATATTTGGACGATACTTTTCCAAACAGGTGGATTGGAAGAGGTGGTTTTATTGAGTGGCCGCCAAGGTCACCCGATTTAACACCACTTGACTTTTTTTTATGGGGATACCTTAATGGAAAAGTATTCAAAAGCCAGCCTGCAAATTTAGATGATTTAAAAGATCGCATCCGGCAAGAAATTCGGCAAATTACACCCCAAATGGTTCGAAATGTTCAGCGAGAATTTGTAGATCGGTTAGGCTATTGTCGTTTGTTTTTTCGATAATAAGACATTTTTGAAATAATTTTATTCTTTGTTTTCTCCATGACTTTTTCCACTTTCCAAATTTTGAATGAGAATAACTCCAAAACGCTTGGGCTAAGGTATAGCACATGCTATATGAAAAATGTTTAGGATTTTCCGAAGAATCCGTACATGCAATAATATACAGTGGGTTCTATTTAAGAAAAAAAAAATTTTGTGTCACTCTTATTTGCAACACATTGTATGTCAGAATATGCGCATTCAAAAAACAACATCGAAGGGTCCGAGCGATTTTTTTAAAAAATTGTAGTTTGCGAGATATTGAATTTATTCCTTACTTTACGTCCTCACTGTATATGTATTTCCTAATAATTTTGTCTAACACAAATTTACCAATCTAGTAAAATAAAATGGTGGGGGGAATTCAATTGTTTTTTTAATAAACTAAGGTTATTCCGGTTTGGGTTAACCGATTTTAACAAACTCGGTCTCGTTTAACCTTACGAACTGTGCTTCTGATCTTGTCTCCTTGAGTTTTGAGTCCCCGCTTGATGGCGTTAATTGAAATATAAGTAAAAATCTGGCCTTTTCTCAAAAAAGTTAAATGATATGTTCGTTTTAACAAAGTATCCTTAACATTTTAGTAAAAAGTCCAAGTTTGTATCTTTTTTAGAACCGGAATTATTCACCAAAATAAATTACATATACGAATTTATCCGTTTTACTGGCGTCTAAATTTTATTTATTGGGCAATTTTAACACATAACACCATAATAAATGTAAAAGAATTTATAACAAATGATTACAATCTTCAAATCACAAATTTTACAAACCGGTATTTTTAATTGTCAAAATACCTACCCCTATTAATTAATTATCCAATCTTCAAAAATGCACTTCCAAATTAATATACTGTTATTTCGTTAATAATATACCAATTTTAATAATTTTTATTTGAACTGATAGAAAACAGATTCTACTGTTTATGTCGCCGCTCTGAGCGGTATATCTGTAAAAGAGAGTCAAATCCCCACCCTGTCTTCGATATTCTATGGATGCTATTCTAACATCGGAACGTGTTAGAAGTGTAATAGTTCATTTAGTAAAATTTTGGCTGACGGCCTTAGCGACTGACCAAAAGGAGCTTGATCCGTTTGGACTGTCAAGAAGTTTGTTATTGATCCTCATGAGCTTTTTTGCTTTGATCTAGTGTTAGCTTACATTGGCTTTGAGCTTTAACAAAGATGGTATGATTCTCAGCGGTACGGTTTTTACGCAACTGTCGGTAAGCCAGATTTTTTGATCTGACAGCAAGCTCACAATTCTTGCTAAACCAGGGCTTCCCGTTGGAAGGGCGTTTTTTGGAGGAGGGGGAAATGTTTCCATGCAGTTAAAGTGACGTCGGAGACCTCCCCAGTACAGATGGATGGATCATCAGAAGCATAGAAGCATAGGCTAATCCAAGGAAAAGTGCGAAAATGGTCTTTCAGGCCTTCCCACTTGGCCGATGTGTAATGCCATATCCTCCGAGGTTTAGGAGGTTGTTCAAAATTAATTGGTAGTTCGCTTAAAGTTAAAATAAGTTTGTGATCGGAACCCGAACAAACCTTAACTGATTTGAAGGTTGTAGACAATGGTGTTTCTTGAATAACAGAAAAGTTTTGGACTTGCATTGTCTTTATTTGTTATATATCACAACGTTTCAACTGGTAAGTAAAACTTTTCTGTTATTCAAAAAACCTTAACTGAGGCTGTACGGTGGCTGTATATAGGTCTGGGTTTGACGTCAAGAAAAGATCCAAAAGACTAGCAAAATCTCAATCACGGTCTGGGATCCGCGTTGGTTCTTCTACTAGTTGAGTTACACCAGAACTGATCGCAAAGGATTGTGCCTCGCGGCCTTTCTCATCGTCTGTATTGGAGTATTTAAGCCAGTTAACATTGTGGACGTTAAAGTCGCCAAAGATAGCAATCTCGGCATTTGGATGGTTAGTTTGCAAGAAGTCGCCGTTGGCTAGTGATGAGAAAACGGGTCTGTAATGGGTTTGTTCGGAGAACGATAAAGGTAGCAGATAAACTTGATGATTTTCTGCGTTAATTTTTTATACCATCTTACATCTTTCGTTCAAATGTGAGTTTTCGTTGGCAGCAAAGATCATCTCGAATAAATGCACATACATACCCCGAAGTTTCGTCGAAATTGGAAATGAAAATCGTATCCAGGGTATAAATAACTGACGGTGTTTGTTGACGATCTGATCCTTATCTCGGTCAGTGCGAGGACGTGAGGCTTGGATGATTGTAAATGCTGGTAGACTGAATTAATGTTCGTGTTAAGCCCTCTAATATTGCAGAAATCAGTTTTGATGTTGCTAATTCTGGTTTGGTTAGCAACTGCAGGTGCCATACCATTTCTTCGTTGAGTGTTATTGGATGAACCCAGTAAATTATCGGAAATGCTTGTTGCTTGATGAACTTTGCTTGATGGGGCCCCAAGATTAGCCTCCGCCCGGAGATCCGATAGGGGCGCGAGTGCAGCTCCTGAGTATTTTGGGTCTGGAGCTTCCATCGTGCTACTCTTGGGGTCCCACCCTGGTAACCGGAAATATCGGCACGGCGACGAAACGTCAACTGACTGAGCAAACCTTAACTCAAGGAGCAAACTTCACGCTGCCTAAGCCGATGCAATGGCAACTCATTGAGCGATGCCGGGTGGGCCCACATCTTCCATTTGTACTTTATGATGAATACTTTATAGTCTATATTATATGATTACTAGTTTTTGAGATATGGCTGGCAGCCATTCTTAGTTGACCACCCGGTATTTAAATGCAGGCACTGGTATTTTTGAGACCCTACAGATACTATACTCGGAGACCACAATTGTAGACAGTGATTCATCTATGACAAAAGGAAACGACAACTGAATTTGAGCGAGAAGGAAATAGACTTCCAGCGGCGCGTAAAATTAAAAATTTATATAAGTACTTATTATTGAAAATTCGCAAAATTTCAGGTAATTACTGAATTCTCTTAGCGATATTTTTGGCAATCAGTCGTCCTTTTTTATTTCCGACATAATTTTTTTCGTATGTGGGAATTTCATTCTTAAATAAAAACCGTACTTTTCGACGAATTGCATATTTTGTCGCATTATCAAGTACGATTTTTTTTCGGCCTGCATGATTCTGAACTTTGGAGTTATTCTTGTTCTTCTTATTTTTTAAAGACCTGAGTACTGTACTAACCCAGGGGTAGGCAAGCTTTTGAGACGGAAGAGCCAAAAGTTATAATTTACACAATTTCTCAGTTTTTAGAGAGCCCCTAACGGCCGCAATTTGATATCCAAAGAGACACAACTTGACATCGAAAGAGCCGCATGCGGCTCGCGAGCCGTTGGTCACAGCCAATGTACTGGTGAAGACGCCAAATTGTCTTGCGTTGAAAACGAATTAAAACCTACATAGAAACATCCGACGACGGCGTCATTCGAGAGCTTTCGGCGGACTGACGACAGTAACGACGCGTGTCACGGGGGAGGGGTGCGGTGAAAAGCGAGTACACGTGGCTGAGAGATTGAATCGGTGCCTAACCCTCGTTAATCGATTCAGAACGAATTTTTAATGTTTTTTTTTTTCGATAAAATAAATAATATTTGTGTATGGAACTAAAGAACCGCAGCTTCACATCCAAAGAGCTGCATGTGGGTCGCGAGCCGCAGGTTGCCGACACTTTCGTTAAAGAAGCATATAGTTCCGTTGCATCTAGCACAGATAAATCCGAATTTCGGGTCTAAACACCTTCATACACAGATTTTATCATGTCTTGTTCCCTCTGTGTCAAATTAGTTCGTCTTTTTTTTAAAGGTGGGCCGCTAGTTGATGCAGTAGTTTGCATTTTTACCACTAGCACAAATAACACTATTAGTCAATAATAGAAAAACACCAACAACAATAATTATATACAGTAACAACTATCCACAATAACAACAATACTCGGCAACAACAATACTCAGCAAACAACAATACTCAACAACAACAATACACAACAACATAAAATAATAAACCCGAATTCAAATTATCTATGAAAATACAGTAAAACCATTTGGTTACACCTCTCTGTTACACCAGTTTGCAACTGATACAATAATATCAAACACTGTTGCCACGTGTATGCTATATTTAAACACTTGTCCGCTGATCCGTTCCCCGTGCAAATCCTATTACTATAAATAATATAAAGCTCGAGAAAACTACAGGTTGGCTACGCCGCGCGTTTGCGACCAAATAAGCGCGAGGAACGGCTTTTTAGGTAATTTTAAACAGACAATAGCGGGTAAACGTACACGATATTATCAACCGCATTCGCTGCATTGTTGTTCGGAGAAAATTATCTGGCCACATGTGATGACTGATGATGTTATTTTCAATAATTTTGGTAATTAGTACCTGGTTTTCTAGTAAATGAAATACCATCTCTCTCTGGTTTATATGATCCATCATCTTCTTCGTCAAGAGGTAATCCAGGTTTTGGTGTAGGCCTAAAAGTCGTTATTGTAGGCCTTCCTGTTGGGCCTCTGGATGAAGAAGCACTACCTGGTCTTGATGTTGTACTACCGCCAAATAAATCTCCAAAATCGTCATCGTCAAACCCATCACTATTCGATCCAGCTCCCACGGGTCGGTTAGCGCTAGGTTTGTAAGCACTTGAGGTGTCTCCGAAATTATCTCCACCAGAAGGTCTTGAAGGTCTTGTCGGCCTAGGCCTGTCACTGCTACTGCTGCTACTCAGTCCCCCATCGTTATCTAGATCAGTATTATCTTGTTTCTCTCCACCAAATCGATCGTAGTCTTCCTTGCCAATATCAAGACTGTTCCCGAAGTTTGAAGTGGGTCTTGAAGGCTTACCTATATAAAATATTTTTTAGATTCAACAACAGAGCATACTGTTCAAATAATCAAAATATACAGGTGTTATGGAAATGAGGTATTATATTTAAACCGGCAAATCCTGAGATGAACATAAATTGAAGAAAAATAACCATAAATGGCGCTTTGAATTATTAAGCGAATTATACACTTTATATGAAATCTGAAAATTTACAAGGCCGCTACTGACGACGGTCGCAATCAATAAAATAAAAGGTCTGTAGTGTAAAAAGAGCTCAGCGTATTTCGGCCGGTGTTGTCATATCTACACGGCAAACTCTTTAGAAAAAAAATTATAATTTTAACAATTTTTCATTCTATCATTTATGAACAAATATGATTCCAGAAAACCGACGGCGAAAGATGTGTTGCAAAACAAATAATGGTAATATCACACAAAATTTTAAAATTCGTCACAAGTACTGGAAAGTAAATAGGTCAAACGTCATTGACCTTTTAAATTATTGTCTTTCAAACTCTTTTAAAAAAATGCAATTTTATTTAAGACACATCGTCGATGTTCATGCAAAATATCATATGTCACAAAAAGGGCAAAATTGTTTTTTGTCGTAAGTTAAATAGTTTCGCAATGCCCACACAACTGCAAAATATCTATCTAATAGATGACAAGCTATTTCCCATTTACAAAATGTCCAATATTTGTCTAGTGAACAACCAGTATTGCAAGATGTCTTTATGTCGTACCATTCTAAATGGTAATGTTTTCAACATACGACATTTGGCACGAACACCAACGACATGCTCTCTTACCTTTACTTATTTAAAAAACAATTATTAGTTTCATATCACACAAACCACACAGAATCGAAGTGGAAAAAACCTCTCACATAGATTAATTTGTTTATACACATTTTAAATACAATTCCTTCAATTTAAAAATGACATACGCGACGAACGAACTAAATTCAAACTACTTCAAACTGCGTTGTTCCAAGCTTTAAATTTTTGTACCGACTGGATCGCCAAAATTGTACCGAATTTTTTAGAAATGTACAAGTACGGCGCCTAAAAAATAGAACGCTACTTCACTGGACAACAACTTAAAAGAACTTAGAGTTCTAAGAAAAAAAATGTCGTTACCTTCACCAACAAAGTGAACTTAAAAAAAAGGTCGTTACCTTCAACAAGAAAGTGAACTTAAAAGAAAACATCGAATTTAAAAAGCGATTTGTAATTTAGCGTATGTCAGTTTTGTTTGTCAGGTTGAAGAGTAAAATTTATAAAAAATTACGAAAGAAGTGAATTAAAATTATAAAAACATATTATACACGATCTCTGTTAGTGAAGAGGAGTATTAAAAAGAAAATTATCCATTTCAAACAGAATAAAATGTAAAATTTGAAAATATTTAGAAGGTTACCTAACCGAACAAAAAACTGACAACAAAATGCATTCAGTAGAACTACAAATCAATGCGCATCGTGACGTCACCGGCTTAGAAATTAATGGTTTCTGTTGAATGCAGCCAATACCTTGTAAAGTGTACCGAATTCGGTACAAAAGTATTCTCTGGAACTGCGTTCAAAACTCAAAATGTCGAAATGGTACACACTCGGCTTACTACGGCTGAGCCGAAGTAGTTCGTATATGTCGCTGTACGCTTGCGAGCTTGTGTCTGTTTAACACAGACAGCGTCGGAATACGCTCGTTCAAAACTCAACATGTCGAAATGGTACACACTCGGCTTACTACGGCTGAGCCGATGTAGTTCGTATATGTCGCTGTACGCTTGCGAGCTTGTGCCAGTTTAACACAGACAGCGTCGGAATACGCTTGATTTTATTGATAACCCAATACACACTCTGCAATCATCGAGGTTTTGCAGGCGGTACTCGTGTTTGTAATAATTTTTCGATTTACTCGTGTATCTTGATAGTCCATAAATAAACTATGAATATTGTTGAGCAATGAAACTAAATTGCTCAGTTTAAGACCGGTAGTTTCTTCTAGACGCAACAGCTGCTGTTTGACAGAAAATATGGGATGTCGCTGACGAACAAGTCAAATTTCGTCATGTCGCGTTTAATAAAATCTAATAATCTGAGTGTATTTTGAAAAAAAACTATCGTTTCCGTCTCACTATTATTGTGTTCTATATTGCTACCAAGATCTAAGATGTTTCGAGCATAAAGTGTTTCCAGGAGTGTTCCCATGAAAAAGAAACTGACTGTTTGTGCCTGGATTTCCTCACTCTTTAGGTTAAAAGATAAATACAAGTAGATAGATAAATAATTAATTTTTATAATGTATATGCAATTTCAGTTTTACATTAAGTTTGGCAACATTGTCATTGGGTCTTGATGAAATGTTGTACATTAGCGCGGACTGACCTGTGAGTGTTTGTTAACCCACTTTTAAAACGGTCGATTTAAAAAAAAATATGCTTCTCTAGGACACCCAAGGAGTCACCCATTTAAATATAACACGTCATTTCCATAACACCCTGTATAAGATTTAATTTCTTATGTAATCAGTATACGTGGCAAGGTTAATCCAACAGAATTAATTTAATTTATTGGTTTTATAATTTTTGGTAGTGAAATAACGATCAAAGAACAGAAAAGTATGTAACAATTTGAACATATTTCTAATTTAAACACCAACTTAACCTAATATCAGTTGTAAATAGTTCTATTATTTGTAGATATTAGATACAGTGGGCATATTGGCCAATATTGGGGATGCCTATACAAGGGTAAATATGACATTATTACCTGGCTTTAGAGGTCTTCCACTAGCAGCAGTATCGAATAGATCTCCCTCTCGTGAACTATAGAAATCTGGAGGAAGAATTTCTGGTGTGTCGAAAGGGTACACAGTGGGCAAATGTGGTCCTTTTACTGATTTAAGAACCCTGTATCCAGTTTCGGGACCTGTAACAGGATTTAGATAGTATTTACATGACCACCAGGAGCATTTTTCCAGATGGTGCAGTAGTACACGAAATATGCTGTTGTTTATGAATTGTAAACAATGTAAATGCTACCTTAGCAGTATGGTTGTCCTTAAACCAGAGCTTACATACCTATAAACTGGTCTAATAAACGTAATATAAATTGCAATACGATACGCCCATTTTGGATATTCTTACATTAATGTGTTAATGTTTTAATTAACTATATGAAAATGTTAACATCCGATTTTCCAGTTAAACCGGAATTTAAAATATACGTAGAGTTTTAAGCATAATTAAAAAATACTATAATCTGCGTCTATATAAAAAATGGATGTTGGGTGTGCCTTGCTTTCCTAGCACTTCCTCTAGGTTTTAGTTGTAAACAAAAATCCCAAATTACTATATTAGATCTATTATCTAATATAGGTCTAAGAAGTGAACCATTTCACAGTGGCTAAGATAAAAATTAAAGAATTAAAGGTCTGTCTGAACCACAAATATACTTAATTAAAAATATTTGTGGTTCAGACAGACCTTTATTTTTTTATAATGATTATATAATTATACAGATCTAGGTATATTTGGAAATATAAATGGTTGTAAGTTGTGGCAGCGATTTTGTTGTGACCTACCTGCAATGTAATGTACCGAATGTTGAACACCTTTATCATCTAGATACGTGTAAGAACCTCTTACATGTCCAGTTGAGTCACTCACCTCGGTACGTCGTTGATCTGGGCCAGCAGACACAAATCTAAATAAAATATATATAAATTAATTCAGTGCTATCTATTGTTATTAGCAGGCGGGAAACGGGAAATAATTTATAGGGTTGCATTACAAAAAAAAATATTTAAAAATTCTAGATTAAATATCCAAAATATATACAGGGTGATTCACGACGAGCGTGCATTAGAACTTTATGGAGAACTACTGAATATATGTTCCTGAAACTTTGGGGACTTGGGTTTATCGATATGCTCTCTTTAACTAAAATATTGACATGTTCCTGTCATTTCCGGTTATACCGGAAGTAGCTGCCAACTTTCGTTTTTTAAATACAACATGGTAATTTTGATTACATTTTTCGATTAAGCATTAAATACTAAGCACATTTTATAGAAAATGTTTTTGTCAGACTCTATTAGTTTTTGAGATATCTGGACTTTTTGTAATTATTTGGCAAATGCATGACGATGAAATAATCCATATAATTTTTTACGTTAGCGCTTGGACTAAAAAATTTTTCTCACCGAGTAGCTAGAAGATCATCAAGTCTCAAAAACATTTCAAATTCGGCATAAAATGTACAGGGTGGTCACAATTCAAGCCTCATTGTGAAAGAATTCAACCATTAAAAACTTTCTTATTTTAAATGGAACACCCTGTATATTTTTATTTAATTTGATGGCAAATTAGCTGTTCTTTATAAATAGTATTTACTGTCCTATACCTATATCAAAGCGTTTTCTCAAAAAATCCAATTTTATTCCGAAAATACTATTTGTTCAAGTGTGCTATGAAAACAATTGTACTTAGGGGCTGTATACTGATGTCTATACGGAGGAAAAGTGATTGGTATCAAAACGATGGGGCTCCAGCACACAACGTCCAAGTTGTTAAGACTGCCCTAAACAGACTTTTTCATGACCAATGGATCGCAAACCAAGGTCCCTTCCACTGGCCAGCTCGTTCGCCGGACTTAACTCCACTGGACTTTTCATCTGGGGAACCATTAAAGATAAAGTTTACGCGCGTCCCATCACCAAGAAGGAAATTGAAAGGGTGAAGGCAGCATTTCAATCTCTCACAAGAAATTAGGAATGCTACAAGAAATAACATGATGAAAAGAATACATAAATGCTTGGAAGTAAATGGCTATCATTTCGAACATATTTTAAAAATATAATAAAAATATATTAGGTATAATTTTCAAACACATTTTTAATTAAATAATTTAAAGTTTATAAACTTGTTTCCTTGCTATTTAATTTAGCACAATTAAAACAATCAACTGCATTTTATTTATAAATTATTAAGAAACACTTTAGAATATTGTATTTTCAAGCAATCAATCACTTTTCCTCCGTATAGACATCAGTATACAGCCCCTAAGTACAATTGTTTTCATAACACACATGAACAAATAGAATTTTCGGAATAAAATTGGATTTTTTGAGAAAACGCTTTTATATAGGTATAGGACAGTAAATACTATTTATAAAGAACAACTAATTTGCCATCAAATTAAATAAAAATATACAGGGTGTTCCATTTAAAATAAGAAAGTTTTTAATGGTTGAATTCTTTCACAATGAGGCTTGAATTGTGACCACCCTGTACATTTTATGCCGAATTTGAAATGTTTTTGAGACTTGATGATCTTCTAGCTATTCGGTGAGAAAAAATTTTTAGTCCAAGCGCTAAGGTAAAAAAATTATATGGATTATTTCATCGTCATGCATTTGCCAAATAATTACAAAAAGTCCAGATATCTCAAAAACTAATAGAGTATGACAAAAACATTTTCTATAAAATGTGCTTAGTATTTAATGCTTAAACGAAAAATGTAATAAAAATTACCATGTTGTATTTAAAAAACGAAAGTTGGCAGCTACTTCCGGTATAACCGGAAATGACAGAAACATGTCAATATTTTAGTTAAAGAGAGCATATCGATAAACCGAAATCCCCAAAGTTTCAGGAACATATATTCAGTAGTTCTCCATAAAGTTCTAATGCACGCTCGTCGTGAATCACCCTGTATAAGGCAACCCGTTCAAAAAATTTGGGAAAAATTATTTTAAATAGTGTCGTTTCTGCAACTTTATTATAAACACCCTGTATAAAATAAACACCATTATAGTTATAGCATCTCTAAAATACCTCTTGTCATCAATCTCACCCAATGCCGTGGTTAAAAAAGTGATTTTAGATTGTTGTTTCAACTTTTCTTTCAAATTTTAATTTATTTCTTTCTGCCCAAGAAAATTAAATAAAACTATAATATAAAGGACACTAATAAGAAACTAAATATGCAATGAAATAATGGGTGTCACATTTAAAAAATAGTACTTTATGTTATCTGTTTTCATAATTTTTAAGCCATCCTGTATATGAGAAACTTAATTCGTATAGGAAGCTTTACTATTTCAGGACCCTGGACAAGAGAAAACTGTTCTAAATCAATGAAACAAAATTACTATTTAAAGTAAGTATCATAAAGTAATGAATTGTGCCAGGGCCGATTCTACGTGAGCACATAACATCATGCGGAATTTTGGTTTAAAGAGAAAACCAGAACAACTATCCCATTAAAAATTAAGTTAATATTTGAATCGGTCAGTTTTGAATGAGACTTATTAATTCTGATAAAAAGTTTATAATGGGTATTAAATTCAAGTAATTAGTTTTATTATCTCAATATTTAAATTTTTAAAAATAACCTTAGATGTATTGTACCATTTTATTTAAGCAAAATTGTGTAAGATATTTTAAAAGCAATTTCTTACTAACTGCAACTGCAATAGTAATAACAATTTAATAGTTGTGAAACATACCTACATGTTTAAACATGAGAACAACACAAAATAATACTACTATTAATAAAAAAAACCTTATTGTTATAAAAATATCGATTCTTAATTATACTGCCGTGCTAAGACTATTTGTTCTGTCTGCAAAATTTCACGTTTTGATATGTGTTTATATCTCTTATACTTTTATAATATAGTAAAGTAATAGTGTATATTTTCAAAAATATTTAAAGAAACACCACTATTCTGAATCAAGAAAAAAAGTGCATGTAATAATTACAAAATGCGTAATTTCTTCTAAACTATTTTTAACAAGTTAGGATAACTATAGTCTTAGCAGGGAAGCATATATCTAACTAAATCTTTTAGTTTTTTTCAACTGTCAACTATTCCAAAGCAGTAGAAGTGCATAGCCGGATTTTAAATTATGTTTTTTTTGTATTCGTCCAGAAATTTTAAAATATATTTAGATTTTAACGGCCTTCCTTGTCGGCATCTTCAGTCGGAGCACGCAGTAAACTACCACTAAAACAGATCCTGCTGATCCATGTACAAAATATATTCCTTTCCCATACATGTGTTTTCATTATCTAAAGACTCTAAAAGCCAGGATCTCGAAAATACTTTTTTTATTATAGATATATTCTTACTTGTAACTGCCATCAAGTCCTCTTTGTATCGAGGTCCTACCTCTTGGTATCGGACGACCTCTGCCTCTAAAATACAGGGAACCATATGGTCTAATATCGCTGTCAGGAAATGGTGTTTTGACATGAAAACCAGTATTTTTTCCTGCAATATATTCCACATTATGGCGTTCTCCAACGTCATCTAGATAGGTGTATCTGGTATAACAAAAATATTACCTTAAGGCATCAAATAAAACTGAATTTTGATTATTATTAGATTCAAATAGTATCTGGATCATTTATCATTATAGATGAAAGGGTTATTTCAAGATTCAAACTTCTTCGTGTATACTTCAATATATAATAATCATAATAATAACTGCCTTTATTTAATAGTTGAAAATGTGATAAAATTAATTATATAATGATGGTGGCGGTATCCAACTAGGCGCTCATATAACCACCCTCGTTGAAAAGTTTTTAAATAATAAAATTAAAACTAAAAATACAATTTGAAGAACTATAATGTATGTATGTGAGAGAAAATCAGAATATTAACTATAAGTTCTTGATTACGTAATACAATATAACCAAAAATGAAAGTATAAAAAAAAACAATAGATAAGATAAAAATTACAGTTTTCTATTTTAAAATAATAAATTCCTTGACACGACCTCCGTGCACCTATGACCATTGACTCGCGTACTCCAATACCAACTATTCATCATTATTTTCAAAGCTACATTTTCAAAATTTATGATATAGATACGTTTTTACATTTTCAAAAACAAAAGTTATTTAATAATAAACAAGGGAGACTGGCATTGCAAAAGGAATTTGTAGGCAATATTATGTTAGTACGTAATATATACGAAAAATTCTTTAAACCCATATTTAGGTACCTGATACAGCAATAATTATCAGACTTTTGAATTAAACTAAGAAGTTTAATACAAAAAATGTTGGAAATGCATGGAATAAATGAACAGTATTAACCAATATAAGGGATAGTTCTATTTTTCTCTTCTCTTTTTATGATATGCATGTGTGTATTGACTAGTTTCCACAATTTTTTAAAAATATATAAATACATTTAAATACTTTTTACCTTCCTGAAACATCACCAACTCTGTTTGCTGCTTCTTGTTTACTGTAGGTTCGTGTTCGAAAAGCAAAGTTGTAGCTTGGATCTTCGTATGGGTCGTAAAATGGGTCATCGCGGGAACCTACTGGTCGTGGTCCATTTTGGTTTAAGTCATATTTCCTATATACATTTTTACCACGGGGTCGATAGCCTCTTGGTCCTGCTGTGTACACTGTTGCGTCTATTGCACCTATTTAAAAATCATTATTATCATTTTGGACAATAACGAGACCGTTCGACCATCCATAGTACTTCATAAATAATATTTAATACTAAACTTCGATGCTTTTACAATGATCGAAATCAGCAGTATTATGTTACGGCAACATCGATGTCTCAATAGTACCTATTATAGAAAAGCTCCTTGACAATAAGAAAATGACATTCTTAATTCTAATAGGTGTTTCACAAAAATTGATATTTTGATATAGGATGTACTACTCCAATTACTAATTGCAACTCCGCTCTTTGTCAGTCTTCTTCACTAATGTTTAAGACCTGAGTGCCGAAAGTTAGAATATTTTGGCCACCTTATGAGAAATGAGGAAAGCTACGTAGACAAGGGCCTGGAAGAAACAGAAAGAATTTCGTGTACCCACAGGACACGTCACTCTAATGCGTTATTATAAATACCTCCCGCGAACCATTTTGGAGTTAGTTTTTCAGAAATAAGTTTTGAGTTTCATCTTTAGAAAGTTATTATCAGTTAATACTGTGCCTCGGACAAAATTAAAGTAAATTCGCCAGATTTATTTTGTTCTAAGAGATAAAATTGGATGGCTTGGATATTTTGTAAATTAACTGTACGAGTTAAAAGTGGAATAAAATTTCAAAAGGATTGAAGCGTGTTTTCATAGCAGACAAGGATTAACTCAACAGCAGCAACAAATAACGTAATAGAACAAATAGGCCAACTTGATCTGCAGTGATTTGCCCTAATAAACTTTGGGGGTTGTGTTTGAGATAAATATAGAGATAGGGCAAGCCATTACACCTCTGTTACTCCACTGAGTTGGCGTTGTCGCTTCGCTCAGACATTTATTAAAGAGTCTAGCTAGGGCTCGCAGAGTTTTTTCCCCCAGCAAACTTTATAGCTTCGATCACTATTCCGTCACTTCCCGGGGATTCATGTAGTGTTATGTCTGGCATCTCTTCGGAACCTTGGTTTATTACCTTTGTTAATGGTCGTTTTTCGTCTTGTTGTTCTGATTTTTTATACAGTTCCCGTTAAAAACTCTCTACTACCTCCAAAATCCTTTCCCTGTCACTAACAACCTTTCCCTGCTTGTCCTTTAGTTTATGGTATGTTCTTCTTCCACGTTGGCACGTTTTGTCTCAGGACTTTTAAGCTTTTGTTTCCTTCGATCACTCTGGATATCTCTCTTGTGTTGTGCTGTCTGATGTCGTTCCGAATTTTCTTCTGGATTTCCTTGTTTAAGTTTCTCAATTCTGCCAGATTTATATCGTATTTATTTCTCAGTGTTCTTCTTTCGTACAAAAGGGTTTTCGTATTCTGGTTAGTATTATGAGTAAAAAATATATTTTTTTTGAAAATAAATAAATCGACATTGAAAACTTTCTAATATAGCAAAAGCAGGCCATTTCTTCTTCTTACATGCAAACTAGACGTATCTGGAATTTGTTGGTTTAATGATTTCTCCGAGAAAAATGTTATTTTGTAATCCATTTTTTACATTTGGTGAATTCAACCCGACATTTGATCTAGTTCATACAAGGTAAATTATATAAAAATAATACGGTATTTGCATTTTTTTGTAGTGTTGGAATAATAAGACAAAATAAAAAAGCTTACCAGATTTGGGATTTCGCTCACCAAATTCTCCTCTTACAACATTATTTCGATTGCCGTCGGCAAAATGATATGAATCTGGATTAGTATATCCAAACTGGAATGATCCATCTTTTTGTACTATGTTATAATCATCATCGGCTGCATTAGAATAAGATATAAGGATGAAGAGTTGCCAGATTAGCTTCAAAAGAATAAGAAACCTCAATAAATATAGAATATATAGATTTCCAATAAATTATAACGCACCATCAAGAGTAGCTAAAAGTTTAAAGCAAATTTTTACCAAAAATACTTATTCGATTTTAACGATTTTTATTTTCAATAACAGGTTGTCTCCTCCAAAAAGTTAGTGTACTGTTATTCGCATAGAAATTTATTTTTTATAAATACCGGGTGTAACCATTATAACTTACTTTTCCATAAAAGTTGTACGCCAGTATAAAATAACAACAGTTCAACAATATAACAACATTAAGGTAGAATTAAAGTCTAGCCTTATATTATTTTATTTTTTAATTAACTATTTTTGCTACTATACAATTTTATTACATAATAAATTATTTTTATTTTATTATTTCATTTTAAATTTTAAGTTCCGTGGAAAATAGAGAGTAGAATTTTTTAAATATTTAAATTTATAAATATTTAAATATTTTTTTATTTTGATCGTCAACAAGGAACATGAAACTGGAAATCTAACTGGCGAAAAATGTGATTGATTAACGTTTGACGAAAATTGGCTAACTGTTTCACGAGACATGCGAAGATGCAAAGAGACTAAAAGTCATGGTGCAGAGCGGGATAAAAAAAATAAAAAGAAGCAGATTTAGACCCATCTTTAACACTCTCAGCTTTAGACAACGTTTGTAATAACTCGGACCCTTCAAATTCAGCTTCGAGATGTAAGAAGTTTACAAGTTTCTGGAGGTCAGCATCTTCCTAACTTTTAATCATCTGGAAGAAGCCAGAATTGTTACCAAGGCATGACCTTACTTATTCAGTTTTCATTTGGTGTTTTTTCCTCTAAGAATAAGCTAAAAACTACTAGAATTTAAAAAAAACTCGCTTTTCTATGTGACAAAAAGCGCACTTTTTTAAAATGATACACCAAATAATACCACTGCCGTGTTAATTCAAAGGGGCGTATCTACAATTGTTGTCAAAAATTACTTATACCATTCAAGCAACATAACATGAATGAGCTCATCTAAATGTTTCTTAAATTCGAAAGCAGTATATGCTACCAATACATATTAATACATTTGTAACTACAGATATGGGCATAATTGAAATTTGGAAGCTAAATAATCGATGAATTCCACAATAAAATTTTCAGCAGATACGTCCCTTTGAATGAACACGGGAGATTTAATATTTGCATAATATTTTACTTTCTCTTTTAGCTACTGACGTGCAGGCAAGTAGATAAGTAGTAGGATAGTGCAGTGGATAGACATAATAAATAAACCATGCCTTTAGATGATAATTTACTTCTGGCTTTTTTTTACCATTTCATCTCGAAATTACATATGGTCATAATTTCGGTATCATTAACTTTAGGCCAATAATGCATAGGAACTTTTTTGTTGACAAATTTATTTGCGACCGACATATAGAGAGGTATACAGGGTTTCCCTTTGAAAAAATGTGTGACTTTTGAAATAATACAGAAACGTGACATTCAATTTTTTCGTTTGTGACATTTTAATCAACGAGAAAAATGCTACTAGTTTACTAATTTAACCAACAACAGTGCCGACTTAATCGGAAGCACTTTGTTTATGCTATAAAATTGTGTTTTTCTTAAAGTGGCAAAGCCATAATTGAGTAAATCAACAGACAAAATGTTATAAACGGATAAGGCTAAGGCTATAAGGCTAAGTGTGACTTCAATTCTAACTTGATGTTGAAATTGTTCCACATGGTGTTTCAAATTTTATTGAAAAAACACGTTATAATTTTTACATCCGGTATTTATAAAAAATACAATGCGAATACAGTAGGACATCAGCTTTAGGAAATGAAAAAATTCTCCAAATCGGACAAGTGATTTTGACAAAAATTAACTTTATACGAAATACTAATGTATGGAATAAATTATTGCCTAACCACCCGAAGATAGATTTGTACACATACCCTGTACTGACGAGAACAAAAGAGTTCGAAACCGGTCTGCAGATGGTGACATCCTATCAATGCAGAAGACTTACATTTCTTAGCAGTATCATTCAATCTGAATTAGCATTTCAAGTGCAACAGTGAAGACAAAAATAAGCCCGTATAGTATAAGGTTATCTTCGGGTGGTTAGGAAATAGTTTATTCCACACACTAATGTTTGATATTAATAACACCTGAAAAGCAAACAGACTTTTCTTTTGATTTAACTTTACATTTTTGGTTACTTCTCTTCAAGAAGTATTTGAAACAAGTGACAGGTGATTACATATGACGTTAAGACTACAACATTGTTATTGATTTATGTCATTCGGTTTATTTGTTCAATAAAAGTAATTGTCTAAACTTAATTACCTACATATTTAGTTTGCAGTAACTTTAATCTATATTAATAACAAGTAGCTACATGTTATTAATAAACATAACATGGTTAATCGAGTTTTTATAACTTCCTATGCTAGCTATAAATTTACTAATTAATGTTAAAATATTCAAAGTCGTAGCAATGTTTCTGCCTTAACATTATGCTCAATTGGATTGAAACCTACAGCCTTTTAAAGCTTAAAATAGTTTTAATATAAAAACAAAACGTTCAGAACTATACATTAAGTTGCCCAAATTCCCGCTATAGTAATCCTAATTTACTAATACATGATAACTAATAACTTTTTTTAGTAAGCCGGGAAGAATGAGGTCGATTACCAAAATATAAATGCTGAAATATCGTTATTATATCGTTATATTATCGTTGAGTGGGGGAGTACACTAAGTTCGGGAAAAATAGCATGGCAAGTTAAGTTTAGAAAAAATAAAGAACTTGATAAAAATAATATATAAATATTTATGTTCTTGATTTATTCGTAAGGTGGGACCTTAAGCTGCATGCTTGGAAGATATTGTCAATTTCAAATTATTTTTCTTCAGTATATTTTATTAGTTGCATTGGAAGACAGTGTTGCAGAAAGCGGTGATGCATGAGGTACCGAAGAAGAAAATAATTACCGAAATTTTCAAGAAAAATTTGTAAAATAAAATTTCACTTTTAGGACGGGGCGAAAGCCCCTAGGCCCTCTCGATACTTCCTAAATAATACATGAATGCAAAACTGTACAAGTTGTAGAAAATAATAAGGGTGTGCCTTTTACCTACTCTCCAAGGAAATTCTAGATGTAATCTTGTATAATCGGATAACAGAGTCATCCGTCCTCGGAAGACAAAAGTATCTCAGCAAGTCTCAAAATAATTATTAATTCTTTGTTTGACGACCTTTTAATTGTCCTAGTCATTGTTGTTTTTTCTTGATAATTTGATTAACGATCAAAATATTTTGATTGTCTTAAGAACAATAGTATAATGAACTAATTATTCCATCATAATAAAAATTATATAACAAAATAACATTTAATATGTAAATGTTTTAGGAAAACCCTGATGCTAATGTCGATGTGAAGTATCTAATTAAAATTATTTTAAAGGAGTATTTTTATCTGATAGAGATTCGCCTGAGGTTAGAGTCCATACCCATTAATAAGGTAATTACACTTTGCTGACTGACCAATGAAATTTTAAACCATACAATAGCTAGAACTATTACTTCTAATCCGAAAATCTCGTCAGCTAAGAAAGTCAATTTTTTAGCCAATCTAAACTACTAAAATATCAAATCCAATTTTCTTTTGGTTTTTAGGTAAATCTGTTTTGCATGGGGATCTCTTTGCGGGAGTAGAGTATTAATTTATAAAATACGATTTAGCAATATTTGTTATAAATTAGGCATGTTTTTACTGAATTTTAGACCAAGAATAAATGTAAAAATATGACGGAAATGTTAATCATTTTAACTAGTACCAATTTGCCAATAATTTTCCTCATTCTTGAAATATGCATTGATATTTGTATATACACATAAGATGGGGACAGAAAGATTCAAAAATCTTATAAATTCGGTACCCACACACAGAAAAGCTTTTTGACCATACTGGTCTCACGCAGACTATAATTTGTATTGGGTAACAGGTCCTTCAGGGGCATAATCTTTTAGTTAATGGATAAATTTCCTGAATGTAGAGGAACCGGGACGTACGACCAAGTTTACACAAGTTTAAAATACTACGTGAAATATTGCGTTCAAGTAATATGTATAGGATACAAAAAAAAATAGCCACTATAGGCTTGTGTTTTTTGCAAATTGATCAAGAAAATAAGATAACATAACATAATCTAAATTGGTAAAAAAAATGGAATTTAGAAAAAGAGAGATAAGGCCAGACGTCCGGCTTTAGCCGAACCTGTATTCCTTTTGGAATTTGCTAGCTTCGTCCTGCTTTTCCTAGCAACCAGTCAAATTTAAAAATTTACCATTTGTAGAGTATATTTTTAATTTTTGCGGAAATAAATGCGTTATATTCGTTGGGTATTGTCGTTTTATTAAATTAAATTGACTAGCCTTCGCAGAAATTAGAAACACCTGTTCGTTTGCCATATAGGGCCATAGCACAATAGCGGATTTGGCCCAATTTAATCGGCGATGGATATATAGCAGCTCCTTCAAAAAAACTCTCGATGTATGGGCACCTATTGGTTAATAGTCGAGAGCTGACCAGTATCATCTTAAATCGCCCGGTCTGGAATTAGTGTTGCCAGAAATTATTTTAGTTGGGTACTAGATTGTTGCATAAGAAAGTACTAAAAAGTATTAGATTTTATGAAATTGAAGTTTATGCCTAACCGACGACAATATAATAGGTAGGTAGGTAGGTATAATAGTATAAGCCGTGCTAAAGGTGACAAAAAAAGATAATAAGCAGTGCCAAAAACACTGTCCAACGGTACTAAAGTACTAAATCTCGCGCAAACTTATTAAATCTAGTACTATAGTACTAACTCTGGTAACACTGTCTGGAATTAGTGCCTTTGCACTTTAAAACTTTCACATAGTATAGTACTTATATGTTATATTTTTTATCAGAGTTTGGTCGATATCGTAACTATTCTTGTTGAGTAAGTTCGAATGAAACGTTTGAATGAAAATGGGTTATATTGGGTAATAATAAAATTTATTTTAAAAAATATACTACTGAAAATAAAAAAATTAATAGGAATTTTTAAAAAAATTTAAATGTTACTCAAAATAATTTTGATCGTCTTAAAAAATATAAGGAAAATATGTAAATTTGGGAATCAGGTAATATAAAATATTGTCCTTCCTTTTATTAGGTTTATTGCAATAATATTCAGATTTTACCAGGTTTAAAGATAATCCTCACATATAAAAATGATTTCACAAATAAAAACTATAACTTATCCACTTTTCACAAAATAACACAGTAATCCAAAACAGGTGAAGGTCACTGGAAAAATCGATAAAGAATGTACTCACATTTGCATTAATCAAATTCATCTTTAAAATTATCATTTCAGAACCCCAAACTCTCGTTCGCAACTGAATTTTAAAAAATTACAAAAAAACTTTTATACCACCATACAAAGTGGGGTAAAATATAATTTTTATCGTTTCAGTATTGTATTAATGAAACATATGCATCTGATAGACCAAACATAGGAATCTTGTTAAGGTAATGAATATTTCTCAAAAAACAATTGTTCTACTGCAGGGAATTCCCTCTAGCGTGAAGATTAAAGATGTCCTTGTATGAGTATAAGATTTGGAATGGTCTGTTGACTACAATTAGCGTCCAGGACCTTTATATTAGTCCGATAGTAAATGTATTCTGTTGTTATTTTCTATTCAATTTTTAGTTTAGAAACGGCTTATCTACTTAGGTGGTTTCTAGTGATACCACCCGATATCTGGCGATTCCGGCCTTCTTTTTTAATATCCGATTGCCGGATTCCGCCTGATTTTGTAGCGGATGAATAAATATAATATTATGACACACTAATATTTGTAATTAATAATGGAAGATTATGGTTCAAAAAAATTAATTTTCCCCGTTGCTTGCAGTCTTTTTTTTATAGACATCGCTGGTCTCCGAAAAATATCTTTCACTGTTAACACCTCCTGCAGGCGCAGTATTTTTTTACGTTTTTTGATAAAAATAAAAAAAATTCTCTCTTTTTAGAACTTTTTATTCGGGCTTACAGAATCTCGTTCCAGTCCGGGATACGAAAAAAAAAATGTTGGCGTTGTCGGTGTCCGGTAAATTCAAAAAGTGGATCAGGTGACTTCATTAGTTGTTTCAGTACAATATTGTTAGTAATTGTGCCGAAACATAGTAAACACATTAGGAACTATGTCCTCCTTACCTTGAGCGACAAGTGAAAACGCACATATAACAAAACAATTCGTTAAAGAATATATTCAATTGGAATATAATCAATTCCATCGGTACTAATTAAAAATTATCATTCACTTATTTAACTATATTATGGCCAAACTTAATGGGGATTGAATTAATTTTTAAATTTATTGTTTGGGCAAATTATGAAAGTATAATAAAATCAAAACCAAAAAAAATATTTTAGGTAGCGTCGGATTACATTCATGACAGATACCATGTGATTTGTCGGTTATAATTGTTAACCAGTCATGTGATATTTTCTTTAGAGCTTCGTAGGGGTCCTTCGACATCAAAATTAAACAATGAAATAGCAGAAAAATGTAATTTGGCAGACGAATGTAACGTTCTGACTCTTATGAATGAATATTTGTGGTGTCGGATGATTTGACCGTCATTTTTTCTTATGATCAAAGAGTAGCACTATAGGAAATTCACTCTGAGAGTGGTGTTTGTGCGAATAAAGCCATTCACATTGAGTTTGAATCGTTGGAAGCTACATTTTTGGGAAACATGACCTCAGGAAAATCGCTCACAAGCATGATGTCCTCCAGACGAAGGAATTCTTAGATAATGAAGTTCGAGGAGTACTAAGCTGAACCACGTATGGATGGACGGCAAAGGTCGTCGTCACTCTAAGTGGAATTAAGCGGGCAAGGTGAGTCGAGCATTTGCCATCAAAATATCTATAGATTACAGTGAAATCACTAACCTGTTTTCCATATTTAATTGTTTTCGTAATGTACTAATAATTTTACCTAAGTAACTTTTTCTTTTTCTGCTGTATAAGTTTAGTTCTTATATTTTTTCACTGATTATGAGGGTGTGTGCCTTCGAAATATGTATGGATTAATTTAAACTATATTTATTAAATTAGTGAAGCAGACTCTGAGTTTTTATCTCTTCATAATTTCACTCCACTGAAAGATGGACTACTTCCAAAAAAAACTTTATTATGTAATATATAAGGAAGCCAGCGTCGCCTCGCAAAATAAGTGAACCGATGACGCCTTGGCGGTGTCGAACTGTAAAGAAACCGTCGCGGGCAAAAAATAATACTTAAGATAAATAATTTAATGGAGAATTTTTATCTGTATTGGAATTCGATCATATAATGTGTTATACTAACTATTAAGAACTCAAATCAGTTACGCAGTGATTTGTAAAATACTATAAAAATGATAAGGGTGCTGCTCAAATATATTGTTATCTACAGAAAAAAAAATTTTTGGCGATCCAGTTTTTGACCTTCTGCGGTTTGGGCCTGGACGGCGGACCGCCAGTTGCCAATCCCTGTTCTAGGCTATCGAGGTTCTTTGTCAGCTCGTGGTCTCCGATCAGACGAACGGCTCTCCTTTCGATGGAGATCCAGTAGCCGAAGAGAATGATTGGGAGCAAAGCTCCAATCTTGGCCTTGTAGATTGTCACAACTTGTTGAGGTGTATACAACTTTTTAGTCCGGAAAAGTACACCAGGCGTTTGCCACAACGTGGTTATGCCAAGACATATTTCTTCCCAGATTATAATTCCAAAACATTTTTTCCTCGTGGACTGGCCTAAACATTCACTTTTTATGGGAATAATTTAACAGGGTGTCCAAAATTTAAGTCAAGCTTTTCATATTTTAAAGCACTTTATTTTTCTTATTTTCTATGGTATATTTTTATGACATTCGATGCAGAATTTAAAAAATCAAACATTATTAACTACAATATGACAATTCCTAACACAAAACTCATTTTATCAACTATTCTAATAGCTGTTTATTTCAATGAATAGTTTTTTAAAGTCACCTTTGATTTTTAGTTACTAAAATTACCATTGGAATAGTTGCTATAATTAGTTTTTTACAAATAAGTCTTTATGTTACAGGAATTGTAATAGGACTGTTATTAGGAAAATGGTTGCTTTTTAATTCCGCATCGAATGAAATAGATGAAGCTGAAGCTCCAATTGAAAATAACAAAAATAACTTGCTTTAAAATTTGAAAAGTTTTACACTAACTTGACACTAAGTTGTTTATAAACTAAATAAAGTCTAAACAAGCAGAACTTTTTTATAAAGAACGAGTTTTGGTTTTAAAATCAATTATACACCGCTTGCTGCTGCTGGTCAAAAATCAGAGCGTGTCTGGCGTATGGCAGTGTGTGGCGTATATCTGCGGCAGCATGTCCAAATCAATCACGTATTATATTTTTGTCTCTATTTAATGCTGTGACACCAAATAGATGCAGAAGTGATCCTATTAATCGACTAAATGTTTGGAGTAAATGCACATTCACATGTTGTCAGATTTGCTAGTAAATAGAAAATTCAAATAATATTTTAATATTTTCCGGTAATTAAAATTAGTCAGATGTGAACATATTAATTAAAACTCACAATACCTCCCAGCTTTGGTAGCCACAGAACGAAGCGACAAGCTGTATTACAATTCGTATTAGTCAAACTTGGTTAACAATGTTAGTAGACCTTAGTGCTTAAGTACCTTGTATAATTTTATAATAGGGAGTTATTTTTATTCTACATTAATTTTTCTTAAAACCAGTGGTGCAGTGATTTTTTTTTAGTTCTTTTTTTCTGCTGTTATCACCGAACCGATTGGCATAAAATTTTAGGAGTATGTAAGTAATTATAAATAAGAAACAAAATATATGGCATGTAATATAAAAAATGTGTATATCATCATGACGTCACCCTTTTTAGAAACCTCTGTATATTCAAAAATATTTTTCTGATACGCCTCCTCGGATACTAGTCAACTCTACAATATATCAAAATCCTAACTTATTGAATAACCGAGCTATATGTACAGGCAGGCAATAGGATGCTATACTGTTATGGCTATATCCGAAACCGTAATAGTTACGATGCCGTTTAAATTAGAGAAAAGTTTACTTTTTAGTGATCATTTATAATGTGTTTATATATAGTGTTGGTTATGTGTTTTTAGTTTTAGCGATATTAAAGGAATTGTGAATATTCTTCAAGAAAAAAATTTTTAAAATACTTCGAAAACTACTGATTTGATCAAAAATTGTTTAATTAAAAAGTTGGTTTATCAGTCTTCGTTTTCTTAAAATGACGTTTATCGATTAAGTTATTGCTACCAACTCGGATGTTTTCAAAATGGACCTGAATTTTTTTCCGTATCTTGCAAGAAGATTCAATTTGCAATTCAACGGAATATCACACAAGTATATTTGCTGATGATTCGAGGTGTAAAATCAACATATTTTCTTATAAATGTCCTTAATACGGTTCTACCCTTTAGCATTTACGAGCGGCATTCAGATACACTGGAGACCACCTCCCGCGGGAACTAAGAGAATCCAAAGAAACTTCGTATAGTCATAACATATCAGATCTCAATTATAGTATAACAATTGACTTAAAACCGATTAAAAGTAATTAAAAATGTTTTTTAATAAAGAAAAAAATACACTGTGTTGATTCCGCGTTAGGATCTTTATGAAACATTTTTTAAATTTTTATAATTAAAACACTTATTGCTTTTTAATGTTTCAATTTATATTAGAGTTATCTCTCATTTGTATACAAATGGTACTCTTGATAAAGCCCTAATAAGGCGAAACATATGTAGAGATAACTCTAATATAACTTGAAACATTAAAAAGCAATAAGTTAATTAAAAAAAATTAAAAAAAAAATGCTAAATAATTTATTGCATTTGTTCCGTTAATAATTAATAGGTCACTGTGTGTCCTATTACGAAAAAATGTAGCTAAATAGCTAACAACGACAGGACAAACAGAGTATGAAGGAATAATAAATGGAACAAATGCAATAAATTATCTCTTATTTTAAAACTTTATTAAAAAAAGATTTTCGATTCCTTTTAATCGGTTTTACAAATAATAATATGGTATAGGGTAAAATATGGAGGAATAAATTGCTTTAGGTTCCTAAGAGTAACTAGTTACGAAAACTAGCTAACTTTTCCCAACTAGTTACGATAAGTTCATTCAACATATCACATACTGCTTTGTTTATAAGATTCAAAAGCAAACTCTTTATTCGTAATTTATTACATATACGCTTGCCACTGTACTAAACTCATCAATTGTGAATAATTTTGGATCAATTTTCTTACCTAAAGTTTCGAAATTCGGGTGATTGATGTTACTTTTTCAGATTTTTTGGTGATTGTGAAATTAGCTTTTTGTTCAAACATGAAATTATTGTGATAAAAGTATAACCATTTCCTTCAAGGATGTGTGATAATCATCGCGTATGTATTGTATTTTTTATTCATATTAATGAGTTTTTAGGTAAATTACAATCATTCGCACACAACTATTATATTTTTAATAAGCATTGTTATATTTAAAAAAGGATGGTATGTTTAATGATTTTGTATATTATACATTTTTTGCTAAATATTATTTAAAAAATAAAATAAGAGCAAAATGTGAAGAATCTTAGTTTTGTTACAAGACGGATAGAAAATATGAAGAGTCTGTATTTATTTTAGGAGACTAGTTCCTGTCCAATTTGACACCTTAAAGCGGAATTCCACTAAAGCAACATTTAGGCAACATGTGGCATGCGGCGATGATACAAAGTCTTTTAACCGAAAGGCTATGAAGCTACAGTGTTAAAAGTGTGTGGCAAGGTGGCATGTCAAGGAACTCCAACACGAGACCACTTGTAGCATGCTACATGTCGTCTACTGTTGCCTAGGTGGAATTGAGCTTTTAGATCTAATTCGAATTTATGAACGCTTCTTCGTTGACCTTAATTATCTTCTTGGAGCAGTGGTAGAAGTAGAGTTTGGAGGCGTGAGCGAAGTCCTTTTGGGTTGCCTATATTTTTAAATCCACATTTTGTCATATTAAGTATCATTTAAGTAGTATTTAAGAAGATACTTAGGATACAGGATTCTTAAATGCATAGTTATAGTACAAACAATTTAATTCAGGGTGTTCCACCGGGAACCAATTCGATCTGTGGTGAACTGTCTATTAGATGTTTATGACAAACTAGTCAATGGATCACTTTGAAAATTTGGTAACTTATATAAGTAATATAAAAATATAAAAACATTTACAGCCGTTGCAGCTTCCACTAAAAAGTATTAGCAAATTTGATATTTTAAATGGAACACCATGTTCATTATTTTTTTTTAGAATCCCTAAATCCCTTTTTTTTTAGAATCCTTAATTTATCAAAAACTGGGATCAGAAGGGGATTTTAGCATCACTCCGCGCTCCGAACAAACCAGCAATTTTCAGGTTCTATGCATGCGCAAACCCGGAGCCTGACACAAACCCGAAAACTGTTAAGCCGTTTAGAGAAAAACCGAACTCGATCGGACGATGTGATTAGGGTAAAACGGAAATTTTAAAGAACTCTTGCTATTGAAAAAATAAAATGGTCAAACCCGAGTTTGAAGATTTAAAATATATTTTTAAAATCGAAAATTTTAAAGACGCTGGCCATTGAAAAAATAAAATGGTGAACACAGAAGATTTAAATATATTTTTAAAACCGCCATTTTTAAAGATAAATTAAATTATATTTTGAAATAGAAAATTTTAAAATAAATTTTTAAAATAGAAAATTTTAAAGCCGCCTTCTGTTAAAAAACGTAATTGGTAAACAGAGAGGATTCAAATTATATTTTTTGAAATAGAAAATTTTAAAATATATTTTTAAAATAGAAACTTTTAGCCTTGCTGTTAAAGAAAAGAAAATTTTCCAACCCGAGTTTCAATTTTGCCGCTGATGAAAAAAATAAAATGGTAAACAGAAAAGATTTAAAATATATTTTTTACAAGTTCTTCGAAAAGGGGTGCTCTGAGCTTCGTGCAGTATTTAAGAAATATATTTGCTGGAGAAAATTGAAGTTGCTTGAGGAACAAATCGGACTGAGCTTTGTCAAAATTTTGAGGTTTTGAACTTTGAACATTGTAAACAATTGGATATAGTTTAGTTCTTCGCCCCGGGGCAAAAATATATTTTTAAAATCGAAAATTTTAAAGACGCTTGCTATTAAAAAGCAAATTTTTTTAAAATCTTTTCTGTTTTCAATCTTATTTTTTTCAACAGCTTCTTCTTCTTCTTGTTCCATCGTTCTAAACAACTGATTGGATGTCATTCCGAACCAGTCTCTCAGGTTTTTAAGCCAAGAAGTTCTTCTTCTTCCTGGGCTCCTCTTGCCCCTGATCTTCCCTTCCATTATGTTCTGTAGCAGCATATATTTAGGTCCTCTTATAACATGACCAAGGTATTCTAATTTATTCTTTTTGAGGGTGGTAATTATTTCCTCCTGCTTTTGTATTTTCTGACGTAGTTCTACATTTGAGACTCTGTCTACCCAAGAGATCTTCAGCATTCTACGATAACACCATCTTTCGAAAGCCTCCAGTCTATTCATTTCAGCCTTTTTGAGCGTCCAGGCTTCGGAACCATATAAGAAGTCGAGAAAACATAACATCTCAGCATACGGACTCTTAGTTTTAAATTGATATCCCTGCTGCAAAGAAATTTCTTAAGTTTTACGAAAGCGGATCTCGCAGTTTCTATACGCCCTCTCACCTCTTGAGATTGATCCACAGTTTCGTTCAGCCAGGTTCCCAAGTATCTATATCTTCTCACCCTCTCCATTGGTGTGTTGTCTATTGTAAGATTTCCGACAGCGTTTGCATTCTTCGTAAAAATCATAAACTTGGTCTTTCTTAGATTCATGTTCAGCCCATATTCCTTACAATTATTAAATAGTTTTTGCACGAGAGTTTGGAGATCTTCCAGCTTATCGGTCATTACGACCGTGTTATCGGCATAACATATGTTATTTATAACCTGCCCGTTTACGATAATACCCTCTTGGCAGTCGTTTAGAGACTCGGAGAAAATGGCCTCACTGTATATATTAAACAGAAGTGGGGAAAGTATACAGCCCTGGCGTACGCCGCGCAAAATCTCTACTTCACTGGAATACTGATCTTCAATTCTGACTCTCGCCTTTTGCTTCCAATAAAGATTTGCTATAATTGTGATGTCTCGACTATCAATATTTTTTGATTTTAAAATTTCTATGAGTTTATGGTGTTGAACTGTATCGAAGGCTTTTTCGAAGTCAATGAAGCATGTATACACATGCTGATTCATGTCCATACATCTTTGTGTTAACACATTTATTCCAAACAGAGCTTCTCTGGTACCCATTCCCTTTCTAAACCCTACCTGGTTGTCACTGATTTCAGAGTCTAGTTCGTTGAATATTCTATTATGAATGATTCATAGGAAGACCTTTAAAGTGTGACTCATAAGAGCGGTTGTACGATGGTCGGAACATTCTTTAGCATTTAGTTTCTTTGGAACGGTTATAAAAGTAAATGACAGCCATTGATTTGGTATAGTTCCCGTTAGATATATCATGTTAAAAAGTTCCACCAATATTTTAATGGTATCTTCATCTAAAAGTTTTAGGAGCTCTACTGGAATCTCGTCAGGGCCATTGGCTCTTCCCCCTTTGTTTGCTGAATGGCATGAAGGACTTCCTGGCGTAAGATCTCCGGTCCCGTGTCTTCCGCAAACTCAAGTTCAGGTTCCCGTCGTTCATCATTAAAAAGTTCTTGGATATACTCCGTCCATCGAACCAATTGTTGTTTAACCTCAGAAATAATAGTGCCGTCTGAGTCTTTTAGAATTGTCGATTGTCTATATCTTTTCATACCAGTCATATCCTTTATCTTCCTATGCATGTTAAAACTATCGTATTTTCTTTCGAGGTCTTCTATTTCGTCACATTGTTCACGTATCCAGTTCTCCTTGGCAAATATTATTTTTCTTTGGATGATATTATTTAATTCTCTATACTTGATGATGTTATTCTTATTCTTACGTCTTTCGTCCATTAAAATTAGAATCTCTTCCGTCATCCACGCCTTTTATGTTATTCTCTTTGAAACTAGCGTTTGTTGGCCTGCTGTTAAGAAAGCTTTTTGTATGTTAGACCATGTCTCATTTATATTCATGGTTTCCTGCTTACTTGTTATCATTTTTATGCTATTATTGACATTTTCCCGTGTTTTCTGGAGAACTTCTGGTTCCTTAAGTCTTTGTACATTCAGGGTTTGTCTATTTGTTGCGCGTTTTAGTTTCTTCAATTTAACTTTAATACTGGATACTACGGGGTTGTGATCAGAATTGACGTCTACTCCTGGGTACGTTTTAATCGATTTAATGGAATTTTTGTATCTGTCTCTGATTAAGATAAAGTCGATCTGATTACGTATTATGTTGTCATTAGTACCATCTGCCGGGAATTTCCATGTCCATAATCTGCGCTTTGGCAGCTTGAAAAAAGTATTCATGCTTATTTTTTTTCAAAAAATTATTTGTATGCTAAAACTTAGATTTGGTTAATTAACCTTAACCTTTTACGAATTAATTTGTGATTTTTATCTGTAATAATTAATTTTGCTAAAAAAATACTCATAATTAAGTCAAAACTGTTCGATATAGGCATCGCAACATTACACATAGAAAGATAGACAATTTCAAGAGCTTTTAGGACAGCGGATAAAATATGGACAGCGGAAAATATATGGATAAAAAATCTATGGACATGTTATGGCAACTCAGCTAAAATATTTTTAATATTTTTTTTTTATGATCAAACACAGGCACTATAGGAAAAATCCTTTAGGGCAATCTGGGAGTGGTGCGTGTGCGAATAAAGCGGTTTACGTTGATTTTGAACCGTTGGAGGTTATATTCGTTAGGAAAAACGACCTCGGGAAGGTCGTTCCATAAGGATGAAGTCCTCCAGATAAAAGAATTCTTAAATAATGACATTCGAGGAGTCTTAAGCTTAACCACATATGGATGGGCGGCAGTGGTTCGTTGTGTATTTCTGCTATTCGCCGCTCTGGGCGGAATTAAGAGGGCAAGGTCAGCCGAGCATTTTCCATGAAAATATCTGTAAAAGAGAGTCAAATCACCAACCTGTCTTCGATGTTCTAGCTAGAATCTAGGCTATCGAGGTTCTTCGTCAGCTCGTGGTCTCCGATCTCCGATCCGATATGTTGGCACTTCCGGTTGTAACGGAAGTAGGTGTCAACTACTTATTTTAAATAGAATATCCAATATCTTATTACATTTTTAAATTCTATGCAAGATTCTAGGCAGATTTCGTATATCATATCCTATACTTTAGTCTAAGCATGTTTGACATGTTTAAGGTTTTATATGTAAAATGACCTTAAAATAATTATTAATTTTTCTTATTATTTTTCTTCATTGTTTAATTTGGGCTAGACTCCTCGTTGAAAAGGACTTGTTTTAAAAGATTCTCATAATATTTGGATAAGCATTAATAAAATAAACAATGAAAGTGAGAAAACTGCAAGAAATCTTCATTTTCAAATGAACACCACCAAATTTTATAATTATTTGTATTTAGCATTAAAAATAAGGGTATAATAAGTTGGGTTGGGTAGGTTGTCTATTCCGAAAATTTGTAGTTTTAAGTTAAGTTCAGTAAGTCCAAGTTGGCTATGACGGCGTTAAAAACAGTGAAATGCTAAAGAATTATATGAAGCTGTCACTTACCGGCAGGGCACTTAAATTATACAAACCAAGATTATTTAAACTTAGTTATTATTTAGGAAGAATGTATGCAAGTAATATCAAGAACAAGTGACACATTTATTTCTTTGAGAAATTATATGTCAAAATAGTTTTGTGACGATAATTGAAATGAAAATAAATTATATCTCTGGTCTCTTATATATTTCGGAGGATGAAGAAATTCAGGTACTGTTTGGATATCCACAGTAAACGATTAACTCATCCGATGAAACCAGCACAATTATTTTTAATCTGCATTACTACTTAAACTATTCGTTTTTTCCTAAAAGTAAAATAAGTATTTTAGTTTTTAATTAATTATGTAATTTTAATTTTTAATGGGTAAAATAGGTCATTCACGCAAGGTAATAAAATAACCTATAACACAAATTTAAATAAAATTTCAGAAATACGCCTATTTGACAGGTGAGAAAAAATAATACTAATTTGGAGGGTAGGTACCTACAGGTAATCAACAAAAAGTATCGTGCTCATAAAAATAGACTTTCCTTTGTCGTGACTAATTATTTACTTTGTTTAATTAAAATAAACTGTTTATAAAACAATTGTAGACACAATTTAACTACAAAATAAGTTGTCTGAGAAGTGTAGAGGTTTTTTATGGTTGACCTCCCTTTTAGATCTGATTATACCATATACCTATTTTAGCAATAGAATGAATACCTACATAATATGTCATACCCGTGATTTGAAGAGAAATGTTTTTGCATTGAGCACCAGGGTCATCTTTTCATATAGCACACATGATTTGGCATGTTTTTCCTCCGCAAGAAGGAAAGGATGTTGTAATCGTGAAGAAAATTGTTCTCGATATCATATCACGGAAAAAAGACTATAGTAAAAATATTAAAATAAAGATTTTATTATACGATTTCCCATAAAATATAGTATTAATTACATTTTGTATTAATAATTCGCACCTAAATAATATTATTTTTTATTTTTTTATTAATACAATGTATACATAATTTATAAGAAACTTTCGTTAGTATTCCTAATCAGGTTAGTATAACCAAGTAAATACTAAAATATATTTTAAATTTTCGAATGAATGTAAGTGCACGGAACAAACACTATAGTAAAATTATTATACTAAAGATTTTATTATATGATTTCCTATAAAATATAGTATTAATTACATTTCATTAATAATTCATACCAAAATAATTTTATAGATATTCATAATTTATAAAAAAATAATAATAGTTAGATTTCTAGCAAATTTAGTACAATCAAGTCAAATAATAAAATATATTTTAAATTTTACAACGAATTTAAGTGAAAATAATTTATTTATAACTTGCATTATATTTTAAGTATTTTTATTGTAAAAATGACCAAGTAAATGAAGTGTAAAGAATAAAAGGCTGCAACGAATCCGTGTGATTTCGATCTTCGTAACAAATAATAAATGGAGAACTTATACAGGGAAATATCATCAATCGAAGAAGTCGAGCAACGGAACGCAAGGTTACCACTTGGATGGATGACCGCGTGTGGCAAAATTTTTACAAAAGAAGAAAGAGTAAATAAATTATACAAAAGATTTTAATAAATTTTACGAAAGACGAAAGTAATTTTTACAAAAGATTTTAGTAAGCTTTACAGAAGATTGTAGTAAATTCTACAAACTTTTCATATAAATGGTAAATATTTTTGTAATTATTACTAAAAAGTTAGGTTAAAATGTTGCTATAGTTTCATAGCATTTCTTAATAAAAGTTATTCCAGTCACAGTCCATTAGTTATGTTATGGTTAGTTTAATTATTCTTTTTTTTTTAGTAAATTTAACTTTTCTGTCCGTAATTAGATGTTGCACTTTACTGTCACCGTTTCCGTCGGTCTGGTGCTTCATCTAACTCAAAAAAGATTGTTTTAATTTTCATAAACTATTATCAAAAATGCCGTTGGCCATCGTAAAGAATCGAAACGTTGTATCGAAATGTTAGCAATGTTATCTTGTCAGGACAAAAAGTGAGAATTGTGATTCCCACTTTTTGTTGTGTGATGCAGCATTGATTTTGAAATATCTCTTCATATTAACGCTTCATATAAAGTAAAGAAATATTAACAATTTCCTAACAATTGAATAGTATATGACAAATTTCTCGACTATTTAATTATTACGCATTTCATGTAGCGCATATCGTATCGCTATCCTGGTTTAAGATATAAATGTATATTTCAGCAAAGCGCATACTGCGTGCAATAGCAATTAGTCCTAATTCAAACAGGATGATCAACTAAAGAAAACAATTAGCAAGAAAAGTTATTTGCTGCAAAGCTATTTTCTGATTTTTGTCAAATGCTAGATATTGTGCGATTAAAAAAACTTTATGTACATAAAACCTACAGATGGTCGATTGATATAAAACTCCGAGGTTTAGATTTTAGTTGGCCGATGCATCATCATAAAACGAGAAGCAAGATGACAGATCATCACATCTTATGTGGGACGTTCTGATCTATATTGGACATCCCAAATACATTTTGTGCTTACTTGAGACTAATTCTTGACTTAAGTCATATTATTTGATAATGCTCATATATATCTACCATATAAGTCTGTGTTTGACATTTTAAGTTTTTATATATAAAATGATGCAGACCTTAAAGTAATTATTAATTTTTCTTATAAGCCTTTATTACTTAACTTGGATTTTATTCCTTGTTGAAAAGGACCTGCTTTAATAGGTTTTTTATAATATTTTGCATTATCTAAAAATAAGGGTAGTTGGTAAAGGTTAAAATTTGCAGTTTTCGAAATCTTGCCAATTTAATATTCTCATATGGCGATTTTGCTGTGGATCTTAAGTTCAGTTACTCCTAGTTGGCTATGACGGCGCTGACAAACAGTCAAATGCTGAAGAAATTTAAAATAGTACCTATGAAGCTGTTACAATTTGAAAATTATTAATAATTACGCCAGGGCGCTTAAATTATACAAACGAACACTATTTAAACTTATTTATTATTTTCTTGAAATGTTCTATGATTTATTTGAGTTAGAGCACATGTTGATGGCATCTGTTTTTATGGATATCGAATGACAAATGTGTCACCTGTTCTTGATATTACTTTATCACATCCTAATAATAACTAAGTTTAAATAATTTTCAATTGAACAATTAAGCTCCCCGACATGATTTTTTATTAATATTTCAATAAGTGCATGACAGCTTTATACATTTCTTTAGCATTTGACTATTTTTCAACGCCTCACATGCCGTCATAACCAACTATAGGAGTACCTAGCTGAAGTTAAAATCCGCAGAGAAATCGACATATAAAAATATTACATTGGCAATATTTCGAAAACTACAAATTTTCGAAATAGACAACCTTCTACAAACTTAGATGTCGATTCCTAGATTATTGCTGCTACTATCTTTGACAAAGTACTCCGTTTTTGGGCAAAAGCGATGATAAAATTTTTAATAAAATATAAATATACTAAAGCACAAAAGAGTTGCACTTGTTACTATGTACCCGGAGTGCTGCAGCGAGCGCCCTCTACAATCAACATTGCTCCGGCTCAAGCCACCCCCCCCCCCCCCATTTAGTTCCGGTACTGTATTTAAGTATTAATAAAGGATAATGGTCAAACAAGAAATAATTTTATTTAACTTTATACATTTTTGACTAGACTTTACTTCATAGTAAACAATTAATCAAATCAAAACAATACATTAACAAAATAAATAAATAATTACAGAACAATTTTTAAACGGCGAGAATAAATAACAATTTAGTTTTAAAATATATATATTAAAGTAATATCTAAGTATAATGCTATTTTTCTTCTTTAGGGACTTTGTCCACAGTATTTTGCAACTTCCTCAGAAACACATTCAAATACGTCATAGGCTACATCGCAAGATTTGGAAGCTAAAAAAGTTTTCGTTATAAATCAAGAAGGACTAGGGGTTGATATGGAAGTTACAAGAGCTTCCAGAAGAAACCTTTAAAATTATAGTTGGGATCTCTACTATTTTCTTAGTAAGTTCGTCTAAACCAATAGTTAGGACCAAGGTCAACATTTTTACTGCTTTTATAGGCTTGTGGAAAGCAACCGCGTATACTAATAATAATAATAAATAAATTTATTTACAAAAAGCAAAATTTGTCTACATGTTAAGTCCCTAGGACTTGTACGCAGTTTTAACCTAAGCATAGAAAATTTGATAAAAAAGAAAATTGAAGAAGAAAAAAAAATTAAATTAAAACACTTATCTCATCTTTCTCTTTGAATGCGTAAACATCGGCTGCAGACGCACATCTTCGCAGACAGCATGAAGTATCACGCCTCAACAAAGATCTGGAAGAAATTTTGGCTTAGGGTGACATTAACCAAGTCGAATTTAACGCTAAAAAAATCCAGACAGCAGTTTTCTCTAAAAAGGTTAACATTACAGAACCGGAAATAGTCATGGCCGGACACGAAATCCCACTGGCTTCATCTATTAATTTGCTGGGCGTCAATCTGGGAGGAAATATGTCTTGGCATAACCACGTTGTGGCAATCGCCAAAATAGCTTCTCAGAAGCTTGGGGTACTCTTCCGAACCAGAAAGTTGTACACACCTCAACAACTTTTGAACTATACAAAGCCCAGATTCGACCATCACTAGAATACTGCTCTCATGTCTGGAGCTCTGCACCCCAACATACTCTTCTGCTACTGCATTCCATCAAAAGGACTATTCGTCTGATCGGAGACCACGAGCTGACGAGGAACCTCGCAACACTACGCTCACATAAACGATACGATTGATATCCAAAATGGATCCCTATCCCAACTATCCAGAATTAATCTAACCTCTGTTTAGTTCGTTACTACCCATACTTATAAAGTGTACAGTGTATTTCAGTACTTTATGTCAATTCTCTAAAAACATAATTTTAAATTACTAATAAAGGCATCATCCGAAAGAGATATAGTATGTTGACCAAAAAATCCATCGACAAATTTAAGATTGGCCTAGTGTAGGAAGATAATTTCTTACCTTGTAATTTTTGAGACGTAATCTTGTGAGTCCTTTGAGCTTTACTTAAACATTTGGTAACAGCTTGAAGGGTCGCCACAATGTAATCCTTTTGAGAAACTCCTTCTGTGTAAAGGGAAACTAAACCATCTACAGTGGGGAATCCGTATTCATTTACCTAAAAAAATTGAACGGATCTAAAAGCAGTAATATTTCTCAAAGGAAAACGCACGGGGGTAATACAACATTGCTGCCAATAGTGTATTATACATACACAGTACACACATACGTTCAACACTATTCATTTAAGAGGACTCCGTATAGTACATCTTTAGTACATACATATAGTACACCTTTAAAAAGAAACGAGAATTCTTCCCACGGATTTATTAATCGATTAAGAAGAAATGTTCTATATAAAAGTTTATAGAAATTAAACAAAGAATATTTGTCTTTATTTTTTGTCATTTATGTATATTTTGTCATTTATATACACTATACAGGATACTATACCACAAATGAACCGAATTTCTAATTTCTCAACAAGAAGTAATTCATTATAGAAAATTTTGCTTGTAAAAACATTAAGATTTGTCATTAGACAATTTAGTTTTTGTATATAGGGAGGTCAAAATCTTAAAAAATATTGATTTTATCTAATAGTAAACTATCTTAATTTTTCGTTTTAAGAAAAATGAAATTTGGAAATGTTCGTTAGAATTACCTCTCGAGTCATAATTCAAGGTTTAAAGGAAATTTATTTTTTGTATACAGTGAGGTCATTATCATTTTGTAGTGTGTAGAAAAGTTGGGACTTTTTCTTTGATTAAAATGTGTTTAAATAAAATGATATTGACCTCACTGTATACAAAAATAATTTTAAGTTGAATTCTGTTTCAGAACAAAACACAATTGCTTTAATGGTTTTTAAATAAAATGGTTCATTTTTGCCATGAGCATGTTGTTGTTACTCTTGTGACGCGTTTAAATAAAAATATTATATACAAAAACTATTGTCTTGGCAGATAAAAAAAACTTTAAAGACCATAAGTTTATAGACGATTCGACTGCTGGTAATAAGAAAATACTTACAGCTTTCATTTTATGATATACACATTGCAGGAGGCACTAGAATAAAAAAATATATATATTATTATTTCGAATAAATGAATTTGAATCATAACCATAGAAATTAGTAAACCTAGAATGATCACCAAGCCAAAAAATGGGCTATCATTAGGTGCTGTCAAAGGTTGTTTAAGAGCCCTAGAAGTGGCCAGAAAATGAAGCGGAATTATTTTAGTCCCTTTTAAACATTATATCAGCAAGAAGAATTTATAAGTGTCGGTGACGTGGTCTGGTGACAATCGACAATATCTAAGCATAAATGAAGCCCACAGCGTTAAATGGCAGTAAATAGTATAGGTTTATTTAATATATGTCATAACAGAAAATTTAACAGCAGAAATAAACTTAAATACCTACTGCAAATGTATGTTTATTTTTTACAAATCTCGAATAGAAGTTTTCACAATCAATTAAATTTTTTTAAGATCTACTACTTTATTTCAGTTTTTTAAGATTTCTCATATAAACGGTGATTTTTACTTAACAATAATTGTACGTAGCAACACAAAAGAAAAACATCGTTTTATAATCAAATATTACAATTTACGCCGTGGGCTATAAAAAGCTTTTAAAAATTTTAAATACTATATATTTTAACGAGACATATTAACTTTGTTAAATAGGTCATTACTAAAGTAATTTTGTTATGATATTAATATTAGTTTTAGATATAGTACCAAGAGTTAATTATCTAAATATGTAGTAAGTAAGAGCTTCCCTCTGTTAACATTTTTAAAATGATCTTCTTTAGACATTTGTCGTCGAGCTATTAAAAAAAACAATTTCTTGCGATTTTGACTATATTTTCCACAAAATTATTGAAAATAAAAATTTAGATTCTTTGGCTTTTAAGTTTAAAACAGTGGCAGATGTAGTACACACTTTATATACAACCATAACCGTCATAACATTGAAATTTGGAATTATTCCAAATTTGAACTGTTTAATCACTGGGCAAAAATATTCTTTCGTAAAAAAGATGTTTTGTATTTTTAAAGTAATATGAAAAGAAGAACAAAATAGTTAGGATTTGAAGAAATATTTTAGAAATTATATAAGTGATATACCCATATATTTAAAATCATTTTTTGTGGTAGGTATTGTCGTTAAATTTGACACACTTTCTATAAAATATTACTATAAATGCGGGTATTAAAGTTCATGGTTATTCAATTATGTTGAAAAAGTAGGTACTTAGATAACCTAATATCTTTATTAATTTTCATTTATAGCGAGTACCAGTATTCACTCACCGTGAACGACCCTGTATTTATTCTCTATAAATCGCCTGCTATATTTTTTATAAATAATACTTACCCCTGCAATTTTTCTTTCATCGTTGTTAAATGTTGATCTCTTTTCCCTGCTGTTTTTATGTTCATTAAGATTAAATACTTCTAGTGCCTCTGTAATTAAACAAATATGTAGTTACAAACGATAACAATTCCGATCTATTACGATGTTCTTGGCCAGAGAGAACTTTTAAAAATAATTTTAAAATGGATTTATTTTATTCTGTTAGAATAATATACATTTAGTTAGAACCAGTGGTGTATTTAAGTGGGGGGGAGAGGGGATATATATCTCCCCCATGGGCTCGGTTGTTTTTAGAACTATTGTATTAACTGAAGAAACTATACTACTTACTACCAAAGTAGTGCCCTGACGTCACGGGGACCACCCGAGCGTCAGCCCAGTAAATATATTTTTCGCAGCAAACATTTTTTTATCCCTCCGATGGTTAGAACCGTAAACTATAATAATAGCCGAATATTTTTTTGAAGTTTTTAATGCCACCGTATTGTTTTGTTGCACAGGGCATTTGCCGTAATAATATTAAATCAGGATATCTTGAGACAAAAACGAATTACAGAAAAATAACCATAAATGACGATTTGAGGACGCGCAAACGGAGGAATATCACCTTATATTATTTTCATAAAAAACCGCCTGCTCTACTGCCAGCTTAGAAACACACCCATATGATCAGTCAAGAGACGTCAGTCGTCAGCGATATTGTCGATTTTATCCAACAAATTGTTTTTTACGCAGTTTCTAGTAGCATTTCCGAGGTAGTTAAGAATCTTTCATTTTATTGATATGATGAAATAAATATCTTAGATGAAGATGTCCATATTGAAAGCAGTGCTTATATTATACAGACCATCATTCGAACTACCACTGATGATCGATTTTTATGATAGCCAGGTTTCCATATTCATAAATCCGCCCCTGGATTGATCCACTGAGACGTTTGACCAATTTGACAATAAGATGATTTACAATGTATATTTTCCAGTTAAAATTCGGGTAATTCTTACAATTGAATACGATAATTTTTGGAAAAATTTGGTTTGTTATTCTGGTTTAAAACCCTGCCGACATTTCTTCAAAAACATTTCTTTTGTCTTTTGATCAGATAATAACTACAAATTTCTAAAAGCGTTGTGTTTTTTTTTATCTAATCTTTTCTAAAAAATATGAAATAAAAGTTTAAGATCAATTAATTGCGTGGTTGATTAAAAAAAATCTTTAAAAAAATCGATTAAATTATAAAAAAATTCCTAGAGTTTATACGGCCTGTGTCGGAAACTGCTTTGATCTATACAGTATGTCCCCGGATCGACTCATGAATAGGTGAAAAAGACTAAACTTTTTTGAGTTAAAACTAAAAAAGGCCTACTCGAATAGAAACTAATTATGTCGTAATTTTAATTTTAAAAAATCAAGTATATGCATTGATAATTAGAATTTTTTTTCCCTAAAGTGCATTTTATCTAGAAGATACGATAAACTGCTTTTAAGAAGAAACGTTCAGGAAGAAAAACTAAGTAGGAGTATTCCATCCTCGCTTTTAAGATGTTAAAAAAATTCTTCCAAAATAATAAATTAAATTAATTAAACACTTTTTTTATATATAGAATGAAAATAATGCAAAATATCAAAGTAGCCCTAGGAGTTTCAAATTTTGTACTCCTACTGATCTTCCTGAACATCTTTTTTAATAACATTTTGTCGTATCTGGTAGATAATATGCACTTTACTAGTGAGATACCTACACTTTTTTTGTAAATTTCCAAGGCATACTTGATTTTTCGAAATTAAAGTAATAACACAAATTGGTTCTTATCCAAGCAGGGCTGAATCCCAGAAGATGAAGTTTCAACTCAAAAAAAAATATGGTTTGCGTTTTCACCTTTTCATGCGTCGATCTGTATATGGAAAACTAATTAAACTAAACACAAACCTGATAAAATTGCAATCTTTATTTCATCTTGACAGGTGTGAATTACTTCTTCAATCCTTTTAGGTGCTGAAGCAGGAATCTCACATTTATTGTTCACCTAAAATCAATTCACCGCGTTGTTTAAAACTACTACAACAACGATAAGTTTTATTAATTTAAATTTTATTTTTAGAACGAATTTAATGTAATGTTCTAATAAGGCACATGTATATTTCAGGTACTTGGTTGGACTTTACACTGTAATGCTATAGGCATAATATCGAGCCAGAGCGGTAGTGTATTCAATCAACCAAATTTATATAGCCAACATTTTCAATACGCTTTTTGAGTTTACTGATCACCGAGAAAGAGTGAATAAACTGCTAGTATAAGAGCCCAGAACTATATGATATTTTGTGACCAACACCCGAAAAAATACCAGATTTAGAATATACATATGCATATGTGCGTACGATACAATTGCACTCATACGCTCACCGTACGACGCATGGAAATATTTCTATAGCTTGCCCACACTCAATCATATTCATTCTGAAAATAATTACATATTAAAAATGCCAAAAATGCAAGGCAGTAGATGGAAAACTACATTTACTTTTAATAGCACATGAGAGACTTCATTAGTGCCATATTAAAAAAGTTCAAAAGTTGGAACCAAAAGACTGGTACAGACAAGTCAAGGAGGCATTTATAATAGAACTACATATCTTGCCTGACAAAATAACTTGTGTAGGTACCTTCTGAATTATTTAAAAAAGGATTTTAAAATACATGTATTTAAATAGCATATTACTAAAATAAACAACAATACCATTATTGAAATACCACTGATCTTTAACATTTAAATTTCTCTAAATGGTCTATGCTTTCGAAAGGACTCTAAGGACTTCTCTTTTTAGAATTCTCATAAGAAAAAATCTACGTATCAGGGGACCTTGGTGGCCAAGCAAATTCTGACCTTCGTCTAATCTGCCTATGTAGAAATATGCTATTTTAACATATTATTATTTAGCTTAAAGAGTGAATTAAACTTGAATCATTTTGCACTTCTAGGCGACTGTTTATTATGTTATAGTAGTTTGCAATTAAAATTAAATATAGTTTTTCATCTAGGCATTTAGGGTAAAGTCGGGTTAATTGTACCATTTGTTAAATTGTACCACCTAATAAAATTATTAAAAAAAACTATTCATTTCGAATACACCCCATTATCGTAAAAAGCAACCAAAAACCTTAACAAGTCTAATATTTACCTAATAGTGAAATCTATAAATTTATCAAGTATTTCATTATGAGGTGAAATAATATTAAGCGCAAATTCATATAAGTAAACTAATTTTAGTGCGTTGCAATGTTTATAAAGTAAAACAACTTAACAAGCCGGTTTATTGTATGCCCAGCCGTTTCTGAACATCCGAAGGAATCCGAGCAAAAAATTAAGCTATGCTGGCGTTAGTTAGTTAACAGAAAAGAATCCTAATTGTGGTATAGTGATAAAATCTATAAATGCAGTATGTTTTACCCACAGCAAGTTAAGCTTTTTGCTCAAGTAAACGCTAGTTTGATTTTCCTAAAATAAGCTTTATTTTGCTAGAATTGCGACAGGTAAATTTTAATCTAATCTCACTTTTAACGAAAATATTATGATAAATCAGCCAATATTGCCAGTTTGCTAATTTGTACCGGTACAATTTACCAAAATATTTTTATTTTTTCGCAGATATGCCCTGAAAAGGAATAAAATACGGCCAGTTGCTCGAAGCAGACATGAAAATATAGCCATACAAAGATATAAAACTGAAAATATAGTGTAAACAAACTTTGCAAACGTTATAACATTCCTAAACCGACATTTAAAAGACATTTACTCGGCTCAAATCAAAAAGCTAAGGACGGAATCAAATCATTTGGACGTTTAACTGTGTTTAGTGGTAATATAGAAAAACAATTAGCGGAACAAATTTTAAAATGAAGGCATGCTTCAAGACCTTACCATTACAGATATAAATGTTTCTTTTTTGTTAAAAGCTTGTTCTTTACATTTCTTGTGTTCAAATAAAACTTTGTTTCTTTACGTCGTAGTTTCATTCGAAAATCACCAGCATTCTGGGTGGTGCAATCTATAGTGTCAGGTACAATTCAACCCGGATGGTTCAATTTAACGAACTCGTCTTGCAAATTGTACCAGTTGCAAGTTTTTCTTTTGACAATTATTATATTCGAATCGAAGTAATTGTCTATTTTCAACAAGGTGCATTTTGTCCATAAAGTACAAAAGAAGCATAATGTGATATTTCTGTGGGGTTTGTTCGGACAATCATTTCATTTCATTTCATTTCATCCTAAGGAAGCAAACTATGAAAAGTGGTCCAATGAACCCGAATTTAACCTATATGTTTTACATTTTTTGACACCCCCCCTCCCATATGCTAGCTCAAAATTTTCGATTTATGTTTTATTTTCTCAAAAAGCAGAACTTTTATGAAGAATTACTTTTTCGTAAAGTCAAGAATAAAAAAAGTTTGCCAAAGATTCGGAAAAAACTAAAATTTGTAAATTTATATTTAATTTTTGCATATAGTAGTCCCAAACAATTATTAATTTGTCTGCGGATATAAGGAGGAAATCCTAGGTATTAAATAACATCAGATATCCCTGGGACTATCCTCCTAAAAACCTAAGTATAATATGTTTATCACTATTTATTTCTTCTTTATCTTTCAAAAACTGGTTTTAAACAAGGGATAGGGAAATAAATGTATAGACTATAGCAGTGACGGCCCGTCAGGGGCGGCAGGGTCGGCGTTCATTTATATTTTTATCTTTTATTTTAATATAATTCTTTATTCAACCAATTCAATTATAATATTTGTAATATTCAATAAATTATCGTATATTTTACAATTTAATAAATTTATTGTTTTCAAATATCCCCTGTAGCGGCATCTCCAAGATTACTATTCGCATCCCGCGTAGACATAGTAGTTGTCAAGAGACCGGAGCCGAATGACCTTGAAATATCACCACCTAATTGGTTTGGAAACGAAACATATTCTGTTGATGATATGCAACCAGTGTATTCTTATTCATAAAAATAAATATTACCGGCTACCAAATCTGAGCCGCAAGCTGTGACGTAGATATCTGACTTTTCTCGCGAGCGGGAAATTAGGGAAACAAAATCAGTGCTTAATTATTTCGATTTGTAACGGTTTGTATTCGATTTTTTGAAGAGATATACGGTCAATTTTCGGAAAATTATAAATTCAGTGTTAAAGTTACTTGACTTGTGATAGTGTGATTTGTATTTTGTATTATTTGTTTTAGTAAAATAGAAAAGAGGTAGGTTTGAGAGTTTTTAGTAATTTAATTTATAACAAAAATGGAGGGAAATATGCAGGTGATGGATGGAAACCGAAGGCGGTATAAATACTGTACCTAATGAATAATATTAAGGACAAATCTGATATTGTTAATTTTCGTTTAGAAATAATTTATAACCAAGTTTAGTGACAGACATGTCACTGTCATACTTCTTAAAATTCTTAGGATTTTTGTCCTTCAATTGTTTTCGAATTTTAAATCAGTTATGTTCGTTAAAACACATCTTAAAAACTTGTTATTGTATATTAAATTGTTCTATCTGAGTTAACAAACAATATAAAAAAAATTCAATCTAACTTAATTTATGAAATAAGACAGTATTAAATGGGTGAATTTTTTTTTAACTTTGGGCGTGGCCCTGAAATTTTTTCGCCTTCGGCGCATTGCCCCCGGCGTTTTTTCTGCCTGCCCTACGTTCTTAGTTGCGAGCCGCCACTGGACTATAGATACCTATAGGTGAATTTGCCTAAAAATACTTGATTTGTACCAAGAAAGTCAAAGTAAAGAATGGAAAAACAATTTTTACTGTTTATAATTTCCAAACTATTTAGGTTCCGAAACAGATATTTTAAAGGTAACAATGGTCCACAAAAATTGATAAAAGTTGTCTGAATATGTTACATTATAGGTAAATCTTTACCTTTAAAGAATCACCAAAAATAGGTAACCTATAAGAAATAATAAACCCATTTACTAAATTTTTAATTGAGTACCTGTCGTATTGATTTATTGCATGGCCACTGATCTCTAAGCCAAACTTTAAATCAGAATCCGTCCATCATTATTTAATTGTTTCTGTCTTTTTCAAAAATTGACTTCAAAACAAAAGATAGAGAAAAAATGTGTTGGGTACGTTATTAATTTATTCCTATAAAATTGCCTACACAGTATGTTATGGAAATGGTTAATTATATGGTGGCTCCTTTGGTGTCGTAGAGAAACACTTCATACTTTTTAAATCGACTGTCTGAAATCAGATCATATGAGCTGCACGCCATTGGCGCACATGTGTTTAAGCCGGCTTGTTTACATGTTAGCAGTGGCACGCACTGCCATCAAATAAACATATATATGGTAAATACATCTTCTCGCTTCTTATCGTGATGCGCCATATTACTGTTCTTCTGCAATTTGTTGTCGTATCAGGGTTTGGGAATTTAAATATAATAAACCATTTCCATAACACCATATGTACACTCAAAATGCAACGTGTATATGTGTCTAAAATAACAGTTTATTACCTGAAGAGATGCGGTTTCCACGACCAATAAAATAAAAACAAAAATAAATTTTTTCACAACTAACATTTTTTCTGCACCTTTCTTCAGAAGCAGCTGGTTACCAACTATGAAGAAAACAAACAAAATAATACCATTGATCACAAAAGAACCTAGTTATTGCGAAAGGTAATTATTATTTACTCCTACTTTACCTTTTGCAAGTCCCCATATGCAGGTCGCAATTATTTCGTCCAATGAAAGGCTTGGTTGGTTTTAAAAGTTGCGTAAATGCTACTTCTTTTTATGTTAAAAATGTGAAAAAGATGGAAAGGTAGAGACAAATTGGGTATGGAAACGTATTATTATTATTAAGGCTGTACTCCAATAAGTAAATATAAAACTTTAATGCATTTTAGGGATAGTTCGAAACTTTTACGAATTTTTTAAACTACTACTATAACGAGATAAGTTGGATTACATACAGAACAACGAACTATTAATAAAAAAATGAGAAAACTCTTTACGGAGTAAGTTCTAAATTCGGGTTTTAAAATAAAGTTTTGTTTGTTTAAGTAAATAAGGGGTAGTGACAGATTCGTCATTTAATTTTTAAATCAATATTGATTTACTTTTTTGTACAACCGTAAAAAAAAGTCACATTTTTATGTTGCTATACAGGGTGCCCCAAGTAAAGTGGCCTATTAGAAGTATCTCGAGAACTAAATGAGATTTTATTTTGAAAATTTGGCTATGGCTATAAGAGATGGTTTTCTACGTTTCTAAAATATTTTGGATGATGATCATACCGAAAGTGGTAGCAACTTCGGAATTTTAAATGAATTACCCTATATATTATATTTTTTTTGGAATCTAGGTAAAAATCTAGAACAGTTTTCTGTATAATATCATATACCTATCTTTAAGAGTTTTTGAATTATAAATAATTTTGTGATTTTTTAACACAATATCGGGACCTGAAAAGAAAATCGTATCTTTTTAGCGGTTACAGCTAGAACACTGAAAATTTGACAATAGTTTCGCAAGACCATCGCAATTTTATAATTTCGAACAGTATTTAATTAGTTTTATACAGGGCGTCTCCATAACAATATTTCTGAGGCAGATGAATTATTGCAAAAATCTTATTTTTTTTAAATGGGACACCCTATATTTGATATGTTTTGCTAATAGAGGATCCAATTTTCTATCTAATGATATTATGTGTTCCTATACCTATCTTCACTATTTTCGGACTTATAGCGAAATTTAAAAATTATCTTATAAAAATATATTTTTTGATAGTGTGGTTGGCTGTGGAATGGATTCATAGGAACAAAATAATGAAAAATCCATTTGACGTTATGTCTGAGTTATTGTAATAAAAATGGCTAATTCACATTATTCGAGCTTAGATATTTTAAGTTTATTTTATATTCATGGGGAGTGTGGTAGAGTTTTATCTAGAACTTGCAGAAAATTTAATGAACTGCATCCTGATGCAGCTCCTATGACTCCAAAAAAGTTGATTGGCCGAGGCGGGCCATGGAAATGGCCCCAAGGTCTCCGGATCTTACCCCCTAGAATTATATCTATGAGATAGGATTAAAGAAATAGTATACAAGACATCCCTCACAACAAGGGAAGATTTAGAAAATCGACTACGAACAGCTTTGGGGTCTCTAGAAGAGAAAGAAATGAAAGAGGTGACAAATGAACATGTTATAACCACAATTTATGAATGTTTAAGAGCGAACGAGCATTTTAAACAATTTAGTTATTAGTTATTTTATTGATGTAATTTTCATTTTGTTTATTTATTTATTAATAAATTCCTTATTGGTTAACTATTTTTTTTACAACAACACAGACATAACGTCACATGGATTTTTCATTATTTTGTTTCTATGAATCCACAGCCAACTACTAAAAAATATATTTTTATAAGATAGTTTATAAATTTCGCTATAAGTCCGAAAATAGTGAAGATAGGTATATGAACACATAATATCATTAGATAGAAAATTTGATCCTCTATTAGCAAAACATATCAAATACAGGGTGTCTCATTTAAAAAAAATAAGATTTTTGCAATAATTCATCTGCCTCAGAAATATTGTTACGGAGACGCCCTGTATAAAACTAATTAAATACTGTTCGAAATTATAAAATTGCGATGGTCTTGTGAAACTATTGTCAAATTTTCAGTGTTCTAGCTGTAACCGCTAAAAAGATACGATTTTCTTTTCAGGTCCCGATATTGTGTTAAAAAATCACAAAATTATTTATAATTCAAAAACTCTTAAAGATAGGTATATGATATTATACAGAAAACTGTTCTAGATTTTTACCTAGATTCCAAAAAAAATATAATATATAGGGTAATTCATTTAAAATTCCGAAGTTGCTACCACTTTCGGTATGATCCGGCAACACCGCATCATCCAAAATATTTTAGAAATGTAGAAAACCATCTCTTATAGCCATAGCCAAATTTTCAAAATAAAATCTCATTTAGTTCTCGAGATACTTCTAATAGGCCACTTTACTTGGGGCACCCTGTAGATATCATTTTTCATCATGAAAAAATATAATTTCTTTACTTTTAAAAAAATCATATAAGTACTTAAAGAAACTAAAAATTTAATTGCAAAGCTAATATAGGTGGGTTTAAAACTTTCGAACAGAACATTTTGCGATATATTTTTCACCTTTTCATAGTAGGTACAGGGTGATCACGCGTACCTATAAATAATGTCCCCCTTTCTTAACTTTTTTATTTTTCTTACTTGATAAAAATTTAAAAGATGTCTATACAGGGTTTGTCAAGTAGTATTTGCAAGGGGATCAATATCATTTTAGGTGTGTTGATATATACGCGGAATCAAAAAGTTTTTATTTTTAAATGGGACATGGGTATATTAACCGATATTCCAATTCTACGTCAAATGCTGAACGTAATTTATGTAATATATCCTATATTCAAATTCAACCGTTTTCGATACATTGACAATTTAAATTTGGCAAGATCAAAAATTAGAAATATCTAAAATTGCAAAAATGAAAGAAAATCTAAATACGTTATCAGCAAAAGATTGTATACTACAGCAATTGCTGCAACGGATATTTATCGAGGTGTATTGTTTCCACTATAAAAATTCTTCATAATGAAAAAATGTAAATGAAATCTGCAATATCTCTGAAACAAAACACAATTCAATCAATATTATTGATTTCATTTCTATTCTGAAAAATTATTTTGTTGTTCTGAATCAAGCGCGGATCCATCCAGGGGGGGGGGGGGTCATGATTTTGTTTTTGGTTTGGAAATTGTGAAAGGAATCGTTGAGTTAAGAAACTTATTAAAATTGCCGCATACATTGTTTTTCAAGAGTTTGAACTCGCACGATAAAATCGACATTATAAGTGCTGACTGACGTCTCTAACAATCTGTCATGTTTTCTTATTTGTCTGTAACTTGTTTTTATTTCAGGATTTGCGGGATATAATAAGACAATTCCATAAAAATCTGTATATCGATTCAAACCATATTCTTTATGCAGGGTGTTACAAATTCGACCTTCGCCATTGGGACTTTGAAAACGGTAAGAGATATGAAGCCGGTTAAATTGGAGTGAAGTTACGTTATTATGGGCCGAAGAATATGCCGCGAAAATAATCATAATATTTCGAAAAATCTAAAATTTTCCGTTTCGTTTTTTTTCTGACTTTGTTTGAAGATAAGTCCAAAAATAAATTTGACTTTCTCATAGCTACTTCTTATTCTCCACAAGATGGCATTATCAGATCTTTCATGCGACGTTTCGTCTTTACCCCTAGTACGTTTCTATAATTTACTTTTTTTGTTAAATTCGATAATTTGAAAATATAAAGCTCCATGCCTCTTTTTAAGAAAGTACTGGCTTTAACAGTCAAATTTTATTTATATTAATAAAATAAATTAATTCTACCTACATTCTAAAAAAGAAAACAGTAAAAGTTCGTAATAATAATTAAGGACAGAAATAGCAATACTAATTTAAAAATATTCAGTTTCTTTGAAACGAAAATAAATTACAGGAACGTACTAGGGGTGTTTTAATGAAGATGGTCAATTTAAGGAACAAAACGTCGGAAAACCAGTAAATATTGTAACATAGATTTCCGCCGCTCATAATTTAAACAAAAAAAATCCAGGCCTGTATTCAAAAAAATTAAGTTGATGATTGTGACCTAAAGACGAAACGTCGCATGAAAGACCTGATGATACCATCTTGTCTAGAATAAAAAGTAGCAATGAGAAAGTGAAATTTATTTTTGGACATATCTTCGAACAATGCCAGGAAAAAGTATAGAGGCATACGAATATTCTGAATTGTTTACAAATTTTAAAACCGTACCGAAATATTAATTTCTTTACAAATTTTGACATAATTGTACGGAAATATTCATTTAATTATAAATTTGAACCAATAAACAATTAAACAAGCTTTGAATGTGTCCAATATAATAAAATTCAAACGAAAATTTCAACAAGATTCTGATATTCTTAAAATATATTTATTTTAAAAGTAAAGAAAAGGGACTGAAATAATATGTAAGCATAAATACTTCCAGAAATTGTAGGATCTACAAGACTATTTTTTTAAACTTAAAACTTAGGTACACAGACTGCGGTAGTTACTGGATTCTGGAACTATAAGTAGTTGTGGAAAATGTATAGTGTAAAAAGTTTGCCCAAAAGCAGAAGAATATTGCCGCATCGTATGAGTTATAATATAATCAAAACGGAATACTTATATTAACGACCAACGAATTATTAAAATAGTAATTCATCGCGCGGTCTACCAGAAACAAATAAAAGAAATTTACTTTGTTGCTGTTATTTATTTCTATTTGACCCAAGAAACTTGCCTTAAGCTTGTTAAGTATATTGTGTTACACACAAGCGCTTTCACTTCACCAAAAGGAAGATAAATTTTATGTAAATTGTGTAGATATACACCTATTAAATAATAAATTAGGTAAGAGGAGCAGTCGAGTCGTTTCATAATTATTATGGTATAGTTATTGTTTTATAATTAAATTGAGTTAAGTATAGGTAATTAGGTGTATGTTAAAGTGTCTAATAAATAAACTTAAAAAAGACAATTGGGAATTAATTTGGAGAATCATAAAATTTAATGTTCCAAATTTCTGACTTAAAAACTTAAGAAATCCTAGGAAGCTTAGAAAGTAATTATTGCCCTCACGTCTTAAATCCCTCGGCGCTTCCCGTCTGATGATTTAATATCAACGGTCGGGTAATAATAGCCTACTTAACAAACCCGAACAAACCTTGGTTAATTATACATAGTCGTCGTAGAGTTTCCATGCATCTGTGATTTTTTCCTTATTTTAGTTGTATTTTAGCTGTAATCTCTCTTATATTTATTTCTGTGAAATTACCTACTATGAAATGCGCGTAAAACCTTTTAATACAAATTGGAAAATTCAATCACCAGCTGACGTCATTGTGCGCGTCATTCGAAATTGTAACGGATAGATACCTTTTACCTTGTGTTTATTGTATCATAATATCACTCCACATCACAACGTAAAAAGCTTTGCAAGAACCATTTTGTGAGAAAAAAAACTTCAACTACGAGTTGAGTTAGACCAGAACTGATCACAAGGAATTCGGCCTCACGACCTTGCTCATCGTCTGTATTTCAGAGTTTACGCCAGTTGATATTATGGACGTTAAAGTCGCTAAAGATAGCACAATCGGATGGTTGGTTTGCAAGAAGTCGATTCTATTGGCTAGTGATGAGAAAAGGGCTGTGTAATTGGTATTAAAAGGACGGTAAAGGCAACAGATAAACTCAATGCTCATTGAGTTGACGTTTCGTCGCTGTGCAGATGTTTCCTGTTACAACAGCGGGATCCCAAGACTAGCATGATGGAAGCTCCAGGCCCAAAATACTCCAGAGGTAAACCGCCCCCTATCGGATCTCCGATGGTCTAACGCAGGGGTCGGCAACCTCAGGCTCGCGAGCCGCATGCGGCTCTTTCGATATCAAATTGCAGCCGTTAGTGGCTCTTTAAAAACAGGGAATTTGTGTAAATTATAACTTTTGGCTCTTCCGTCTCAAAAGGTTGCCGACCCCTGGTCTGACGTCTTGATTTTACTGTAGGTATGTATGAATTGGAAAACTTATTTTCTAACCACCTAAAATATCTTACACAATAAGGAAAACCTATACAGGGTGTTTCCTAATAACATGCTAATATTTAAGGAGGTTATTCTTTGGTCCATTTTCAGAAAAAAAACTTCATATGCACATAATATGTCTTAAACGTCTTAACTTTTGATATACAGGGTGTTAAAGATTTTCAAAAAATCTCCTTTTTTGTTAAGGTTGGTTGGTTGAAGGAGGGCTGGCATGTTGCCATTATACTGCAGCCGAACGGCTTGTTGTATCCCTTTTGTTTAACGTCTGGGAAATGTCAGCCAGACGGGACCTACAGCTTTTGACGTGGGATCCGAACCACGCGCATGCCCCCAGTCTGTCCATCAGTCCCCAAAGGAGTACGATTATCCGGTCCAGTCAGGTCTTATTCAGGACTAAACCCCCAGTCTGTCCATCAGTCCCCAAAGGAGCAGGATTATCCGCTCCAGTCAGTGGATCTTATTCAGGACTAAACTAGCAACATGCTGCATTCTTGCCTACTAAAATTTTGTGTACTGACGTGTGGGACTGCTAAGAGATTTCGCTGCGCTCTGTATTGTCTCGACTATCCTGTACTGACGAGAACAAAAGAGTTCGAAACCGATCTGCAGGTGGTTACATCCTATCAATAGAAAAGGCTTCCTTTTCTTGGTAGTACCATTCAATCTGAAATAGTATTTAAAGTGCTACTGTGTAGACTAAATACGCCCTTATTATATAAGGTATCATCGGGTGGTCTGGGAAACAATAATTTTTCCATACATTGGTATTTTATTAATACCACCTGAAAAGTATAGACTTTTTATAAGACAAAAATAAATCTAAAATATATGAAATAAAAACTCTTTCTTCTTCAATGTATAAAGATAAAATTTATGGGTTCATAATATCAGAAATATGAATTTTTAAAAAATTTAGGTTTACACCTATTGTCTGTATAATCTAAATAAAAAAAGATCGTCCTCTTTGCGCAGTCGGATGTTTTCTTTCAATATGTATTTTTAAGTGTGTTACAGAAGATGTATACGACATTTTTAATTTGAATATATTACACTATTGTAAAAAGTTCTAAAGCGGAAAATATTTTTTTTTTATGACAGCCGATGAGAATCTGCATACAGACACGATGCACAGAGTATGCAAAGTAGTGTCGGGTTTAGCAACCTGTGGGGATGAACCTCCGACAATATCATCCTTCCTGAAGGGAAGGATCCGCCTCGAATGAGGAGGGCCGACCGACTAAACTCACCGTGGGAGTCAGGCTAGAAGCCTGTGACTCTTTTTCACTAATTAGTGTTATTTTTGAATCATGTATGATTTGTTTGGTTTTAGCTTCTAAGCTATACACTTATGTTTGGTGCCAGCTCTTGATATTTTTTTCTCATTCGAATTTAATCGAATGAACAAACAATCAAGAGCTCCGAACGTATAGGGTAGAGAGTAGGCGTAGTTTGTCTATTTGGGTTTTTGCGAATTTTGGTTCTGCAATCAAGGCCATATTCTTGTGTTTTTGAGACATTTGTTTTTGGATCAATCGCGATCTCGAGTGATCCAGTCTTTAGGTAGCTTGTAACAAGTGTTAGGCTGTGAGTGTATGTGCGATGCAAGTATCGTACGGTTGTTGGCTATATTACCCTTAGTGTGGTATTTTGCGATTGTCTTGTCAAAGAACTCGGAAATTGTTTCAATTTCGAGATCTCTGTGTATATGATGTCATTTCTTGTGTATCGCGGCACGTTTACTATGATACCTTGTTTTGCATAACATGAACTCTTTTTATGTCACTCTTACTTATGGTGCACCAAGCTGGAGCTCCATATGTCATCGTTGACCTGATGAATGTTTTGTAGAGGGTGACCTTCGTTTTCATGTTTATCTTGCTGCGTTTGTTCAGCAGACAGTAGATTACGCCTAGTTGTTGATTGGCTTTCCTTATTGTGTTGGCTGTATTTACTTTCCAATTGAGCCACCTGTCAAAGTGCAAACCTAGATATTTAACGCTTTGTTGCCAGTCTATTTCTTTGTTTCCAACTTTGACTTTCCCCGCCAGGAATTTGTGGCACGATTTTGAAAAGTAAATTGCCTGTGTCTTGTCAGGGTTTATCTTTATCTTCTATTTGTTCAGCCATTCTTCTAGAATGGCTATGTTCCTTTTTAGCCTGATCATTATTAATCGAGGGCTCCTTCCTGTTACTGCGATGCCCGCGTCATCCGCATATATATATTTGTCACACTGGGGAAGCTGAGGAATATCCGCTGTGTAAATGTTGAAAAGTAGGGGGGCTATTGCTGAACCTTGTGGAACGCCAGCTCTTATGTTTTTCAGTGTAGACAGTTCGTCATCTATCCAAGTTTGGAATGTTCTATCTTCCAGATAAGAGGCTATTAGCTTTATCAGATAGTTCGGCACTCCTAGTCTTATGATTTTTAATATTAGCCCGTTGTGCCATACTTTGTCAAACGCTTTACTGATGTCAAACAGCACGGCTCCTGTATGCTTCCTTCTGTTAAATCCTTTAAGTATGTTAGAAGCGAATCTTGTCGCCTGTCTAACTGTGCACAGATTTGCTCTAAAGCCGAACTGCTCCTCTGGTAAACAGTGATTAATTTCGACAAAGGGTGAAAGCCTACCCGAGATTAACCTTTCCGCTAATTTGCCCACGTTAGACAGTAGACTGATCGGTATATAACTACCTCAAAGGGTGAAAGCCTACCCGAGATTAACCTTTCCGCTAATTTGCCCAAGTTAGACAGCAGACTGATCGGTCTATAACTACCTATCAGATTTTTATTCTGGCCTGCCTTTCCTATCATGATGATCTTTGCCTTCTTCCAGGCGATAGGAAAGTGTCCAAGCTTCTGCATTGCTTCTGTTATGCAGACTATATCATTTATGGTGTTATCCGGTAGATTTTTTAGAGATCTATTTGATATGCCATCTATACCGGGTGCTTTTTTGATTTTGGTCTTGGCAATCAGACCCGTTACTTCTTCTGCTGTGATGTGTTGCAGGTTTGGCTCGGGCGGATGATCCATGCTTTCGAATATCTCCACAGTTCTGTTGATCCGATCCTCTGCTGCTTGGTTGGTTGTTGGGTTTTTGCTGAACTGCTCGTAAAGGGCTTCAGCGAATTTTTCAGCTCAGTGATCGTTACGTTGTCGGGTGTTACTAGGTAAGGCATTTGCTGTTTGCTGCCTTTTGTCAGTGTCCTTGTCATTCTGTATAGGCTGTTATCTACAATATTAAGGCCTTCGACCTTTCTATCCCAATTTTCAGATTCGGTATCCCTTAGTAACCTTTTGATGCGCTGAGTTGCCTGGTTTGCCTGTATTTTGATTCTCGGATCACCAGTTCTGTAGGCTTGATTTTTGAGTCGGTTCTTCGCTCTTATTTCATCCTTTATTGCTTGGCTTATGACGCCGTATTTGGTGTAGGTTGAAGTCACTGTGCTTGTTGATCTAGCAAGTGCTTGCTGTGTTGTGTGCACCTTCACTGCCTCGTCAATATCTGGTTTGCTCACAATTGGAGGAATCGCATCGTATCCTTTTAATTCATCTTTGAATTTTTTCCAGTTAGTCTTGGCTGAGGATACGGTGCGCTTCCCTCTCCTGCGAGAGTCACCGTATTCTATTATAACGGGCAGGTGATCAGATGTGAGATCGTGACTCATTATGGGCTGCGATATGCTATCAGTGTTTTTGATCACGAATATGTCCAGTGTTTCCGGTAATCCGATAGGTCCTGGATGAGTGTGGTCCTCAGGGGGTAACATGTGGTAATCAAAAACATCTGACTTATTGTAAAGCAGCTGTCCTCTACTATTAGTTACTCTGCATTTCCAGATACGGTTTTTAGCATTTAGATCTCCGCCGATTATCATGGTGTCGTCATTGTCGAAGATGTCCTGTATACAGTGCCTGTCAAAATCAGAAGTCACAGCTCTTCTGAGAATTTAATGAGTTCGAGTTTTTTGCGGATTATTACCTTGGTGAATTCCTTCATAAAGACTTCATGCTCTGTATGGTTTCTTGCATAGATTCCTCCTTTTCAGGCTGTGCTGTAATTTTTTGGTTAGTTATTTTGTCACATTTATTAGATTGCAGATTGCTGTTTTTCTGCTGTCCCCATACGAATTTGACTGGGCCTGCTGCTTTTTTAATAGCAACAGCCTCCTGCAGATTCTTTGGGTGCCGTGGGCATGCCCAAGAATTTGACTGGTGCTCAACATTACAGTTGCACACTTTTTCACTTTGCATCTGCATTTCTAGTACATATCTCTAGTGATATGATTCGCCGCGCACTTCATGCATTTTATTTCGGCGGTAGATTTTAGCTGAGTGTGGCCATAGATTTGACATCTATGGTATTGAGTGTTTGTGCTTTTAGTGCGCTGCGTGTTTACGCGCACTCTGAGACTGTCTAAATTATCTAATTTGAATATGTGCTTTTGCACTTTTGGCACTATTACAGTGCAAAAAGGCATAGCGCTTCCGTCGCGTCTTTTCCATGTTCTTACACTGGAGGGTGTGAAGCCACGGTCTTCCAGGTCGGCTTTTATTTTTTCCTCAGACCAGGTCTCAAGGATTCCGCGAATTACCACGTGCAGTAATTTCTCGTCCGTGAAACGGAAAGAGTGACACGGTATTTTATAGTCATTTAGCAACTTTAAGGTCGTGTTGTAAGCTGACGGTGTTGTTGGATGGATTTTAACGCCTTCCGGGACGTTAACTGCCTTTCCGTAATCTACATTAGTAGCCTTTAGGATGCCTCGTGACATCGTTGTACTTAGTTTTGTCTCTTATTACAATTGGCGGCACCTTAATTCTGGGGGGCGCCACGGTCACATTTTCGTTTTGCTTGGTTCCCTTCGATGATAGTCACGTTTGAGCGTCCTGACTAGGGGCTTATTATCATATTTGAGGTTATGTGAGCCTTAAGGGCTTCATTACTAGTTTTGGGGAAGTTGAGGAGCACTGTTAGCGGTGGAAACTCCACGTTTGAGCGTTTTGTTGAGTTGCCCTCGCTCTCAGTGTCTTTTTCTTCTCTTTGTCTCAAGCATTTTGCACGCCTGTTTTCTACTTTTGTGAAATTGTCCTGTGATGCAGAACGAACGTACCCTTTTAGTGACCCCTCGATGCTCATGTCATCGTCACTATTAGCTACTGTTTCTACGGGTTTATTAACTACATTTACATCTACCTCTAAAGCGATTTCATGCATTTTAGCCAATTCTAATATATTGTTTATACTTTCAGTCTTATGCCTGTCTAGCTCTGCTAATAGCTCGGCTATCTTCGCATCTTTGGCTGCCAGAAGTGTCTCGAACTTCAGCTTCATGCTAGCGTTGGACTTTGGTTGGACTCAGCGATGCTGGATGCCGTATCTTGCTTTATCTTTTGTCGAAATATTTTTTCTCGTCTGTCGAGTTCAGCGGTGATTTCCTCCGCTTGGGAAAGCAGGATGTCTTCCGACTGCATCCTGCGGCTGTTATTGTTGCTTTCCTCCTAATGGGGGGAATCTAGAAAAAGTTGTGTTTTAGAACACAATTATAGTATTATTTTAAAGCTGTGCACTGTGACACCAGTGCACGTTGTTTCTGTAGATTTACGAATTTTTGCCGCCGCTATCGTCTTAAAAAAGACGAAAATGGGGCCAGCGTGGCTCCAACGGTTTTTCTCTCCAAAATCGAAGTCCTCTCACGGCGGCGAGGGTGGAACTTGTTGTTGAAAAGCGGAATACTTTTATGTGGTGTTGATAAACTTTTTATTCAAACAAAAATAGAACTGGGAAGTCCCTAAAAACGAACTCCTCTGAATGGAACAATCGGCAACCCATCAGCCCGATTTATCAGAAGGCGACTCGACTTTCAAGGAGTTGTTGACTCGACGCGGCGTTACGATGTAACAGCGAACCTTTTGAAATAGTTTGGGATTGAAACAGGTTTCTTGAAACATGTAGTTTTTAAAACCGGAACATGTTGCACCTATTATTGAAATGCCATGTTCCAACCCTAGTAAGAACATGTAGCAAATTACATTAACTCTTGGACTTGAAAAAAAGCCTAATCAAAGCATTAACTACTTTAACAACCCAGAAACAGAACCAGTATGTCAATCAGAATTTGTAAAATTACACAATTAGTTGCCAAAAACGTACTACACTTTAAAAAAAAAAGCGTCCAGAAAATGTAATAGTAACACACTTAGCTGGTGGTTTTCGAATTACACACACCTTGGACTGCACAAAAATTACACACAAGACAATGAAAATATATGCAAATCGTGTAATTACACGCTAATTGGTAACACTGGACAGAACACAGAACTGCTCTGTGTTCAACAGCAAAAACACGAAATAAAAGAGCTCACAAGTCGTTTGGCTGGATGCTGGAAAGAGGGGGGTCATGATCGTCATTGGAATTTCGAACAGAACAGAACATATGGTGTGGTTAACTGGTGTCTGGTTATTAGATGCTAGTTAGTTGCTGGTTGTGGTTGTTGGTTAGCTGCTGGTTAGTGGTGAACTGTTTTATCAACGAATAGTTATAACCAGGAAGAAGACAAACTGCCGTGTTAAATATTCGAAGCAGGCGATGATACGGCGACATCCATTATGCCTGGCGCGCACGTGCTTTTCAAATGTCACTTTTGTCCAAATTTGTATTACTGTCAATATTTTAAAGTGACATTTAAGCAAAGAAAACATCAAAACCCTTTCATTTGATTTACTAAGTAGAGAAAATCAAATATTAGGATTTTGACATAGGTTTTCAGCTGTAAATATCGCTTTAAAATTGTCCTTACATACTTTTATATTATTATTGAACTAGTAACAAAACTCAGAGATTGAAGGTTGTAATTAGTTTTATTAAAAAATAGGAAATAAATCATAATTTACATAAAATATTTTACCATCTTAAACTTCAAACAAATCAAGGTAAATACAATACTATATGTACAGCTACTAACCAAGTAAATATATGCACCATCATTATGATTATGGGCTTCCAATTTGTTTGTTTCGTAGCATACTCCTGGCAACATTAGTGATCGAAGTCCTCTTTAATGTTCAGTCATTATGGGATTCTCAATTAAACTATGAAAGGAAAGAATTATTATAATAATATATTACCGGACTTATCAAAATTCTGACTACGGGTTAATATAACTTATATAGCTGTAAATATTATGTTGTAGCTTTTGACTTTTAGATTGTAAAATTTAAGTAAAATTCTTTAAAAATGTGTTTGTTGCTAGTTTGCGTGAGAAGTTTGGGACATAATGGGACAATTTTATAATGTAAAATAACAATAACGAATAAAAATTAATAAAAAAATATTTCAATCATAAATTACTTACCAGCAACAAAACGAAAAGGTCCGCTTTCGTGAAAAGAATAGAAAATTTAAAATTATTTTAGAATTTAATGACGTTTCCTCCACCATTTTCAATCACATTATAAATCATATGTTACTTGATTTTTATTCCATTCCAGACGAAGGATGTTCGGTTGTAAAATAATTTAAGAACTTGTGCTGCTCGCATTCTATGTCTGTCTCTGTCTGCATGAACCTTCTCCGATTCATTAAAGGGAGATAAATATGGCCTAGGTCAAATCGAACAAACCCGAGTCTGATATTGACACAGAACCATAGACACAAAAGGATAAACGTATGGAGTAACCTGCCTGGCTGTGACGTCACTTGCACGGCCTACTTATATGCTTCGATCCCCGCCATAAGAGGTCTCACCCAAAGAAAATATAACATGGTCTCACCACTCTCACCGAGCTGTGTTTTATGGTGATTAGTGTTTTCTGCTGCTCGTTCGTGTTTTGAATTTAAAAAGGTTTAGAATTATAAAAATTTAATCAAACTTTAACATTTTATTCTCAACAAGGCTAAATAAAATGTAAACGTGCATAATATAATTTTTCCGTCCCGCAACGTAACCAAGTAATTGGCTCTCTGGATAGATAGATAATAGATATACTAAAATCGATTGTAATTTGAGGTTAGTGCAAAGTACAAGAGTACAAGTAGTGATACGATTCCAAAAGCAATAATAATTTTTAGGTCCTGAAGAAAATAATTGAAAATAAAATGATGGATTTGAATATTTTAAAAAGGTCACGAACATTGCATTTATGTCTTGCCATGACATTTTTCACATCAGGAATTATCATAAACATAGTACAGGCATTTTTTTACTTTGGACTGAGGCCCTTTAATAAAGAATTATACAGAAAAATAAATTGGTACTTATGTTATTCTGTATATTCACGTAAGTTTTATTATTACTTATTAGGTACAGTAGTACAGTAAAGCCATGTATTGTTATTATTAGTAAACTAGGTAGCCACTGCACTTGTCCCACTACTTATGTGAATTTTTTACTGTAGGTAATCTTTTAGTTATGTAACACAAATTCCACATAATAGTTAGTAGTGGGCCACAGGTCCAAGAAGCTACCTCAATACACATTATGAAACTGAAGATATTTATTATGGTACAGACATGTCGTACTACTTCCACATATTAAGAGAAATACAAAAAAAATATCCTTTTGCCAATGCAAATTGAAATCAGGTCCAACACTGGTATCGGTGCGAGGTTGTATGTTTCCCCAGGAAACTGTAAATTATGTATACATATTTTGTATGTATACTTTCTTATGTTTTGCCAAGTTTATCTACCAATCATATTACAGAATTATTGGATTAGACAGATGATTACATGTTTATTCATAAAATAATTTATTAGTATAAATAAAAAATAAAAAAAAACTGCCTGATTAAACCCTATTGTGTACGCCTCAACCTCTTCAAAGCTCAATAAATGGGATCAGGGCCGGCTTGAAAATGTATACCACACCACATGATTTATTTTTATAATTTATAATACATAGGTATTTTTAGTTTTAGGTACCTATAATAAATGTAAAATAATGATAACAATTAATGATAATTGAAAATAATATAATTCAAAAGTATAACTATTAGGATAACAAGTACAATAAAAATTAATTAAATTCTAAGAAACTATCGATAATTTATTAAAAATTTAACCTGTATCACTATCACTATCTTCATCTAAGCCTAAACTTATAATTAAGGGTTGAACATTTGTAATCATATACAATTGTAAGAATTTTCCACCTTAAGTACATGCTGTACACAGTTTTTCCAGCTGTCTTCAGAAATTTTTCTTACTTCGTTTTTAATTAATTCTACTACAGATGCATTTAATGTAATATTGGATTTTAATTGGTGCCATATTAGCTCAATAGGATTGAATATACAATAGTACGGAGGAAGATGCACCACTGTATGTCCATTTTCTGCTGTAAGTTTGTCACACTCGTATTCCTTATCCCCATTGCGAAGATAAAGGAGTTTTTGTCAAAGTAGACGTCTTTGCTAAAGCATCCATCGAATTAAAATTTCTACTCAACAACGATTGATACACATTTCTAATTATTAGTTTGGCATCGGTAGATAAATGGTAGACATAGCAACTAGCGGTTTTCACTGAGTTCTTGAAAATTTAGTTCTCCTTTTAACTATGTGAAAACCAACATATGCTTCCATTTACAATTTTGAAGAAAATCAGCAAATTTCGTCGACATTCCCAAAAGTGCTCTCTAGCGGTTACCGCTAAAACTAAAAGGGCGTAATTTATAATGCATTTGATAAATCAATAAAATCTCTTTCTAACGAGACTATGTTTGATAAATTTCGTTTATCTTAACCGGAGTTACTTAGTTTTTTGCAAATAAATGTTTGTCCTTCCCCCACCACTTTATTTGATGAGTTGAAGCAATAAGTATAAAACCGAAGTTGCTCATACTTTCCCCGGGATTACTACACATATATTTTTAATAAGGCATAAGTGGGCGTATTAAAGAGAAAACCTCGATTTCCCAGTTGGGTATTGGTATTACGCCCTCTAGCGGCCAACTGGTAAACTTAAAAATTATTTCCAGCGATTTCTCTCGACCACTTTTCCTATAAAAAAACTTTTTTGAAAGCTGTACGATTGATGGTTACCGAGATATAGCCGGCTTCCTCGCTTATATGACCACCCGGTACACACCTCAACAACTTTTGACACTATACAAAGCGGAGATTCGACCATCACTAGAGTACTGCTCTCAAGTCTGCAGCTCTGCACCCCAACATACTCTTCAGCTACTGGATTCCATCGAAAGGAGGGCCATTCGTCGGATTGGAGATTACGAGCTGACAAAGAACCTCGACAGCCTAGAACATCGAAGACAGGTTGGGGATTTGACTTTCTTTTACAGATATTTTCAAGGAAAGTGCTCGGCTGACCTTGCCCTCTTAATTCCGCCCAGAGCGGCAAATAGCAGAAACACACGACGAACCACTGCCGCCCATCCATATATGGTTAAGCTTAGTACTCCTCGAACTTCATTATTTAAGAAGTCTTTCATCTGGAGGACTTCATCCTTATGGAAAGACCTTCCCGAGGTCGCTTTTCCCAACGAATATAACCTCCAACGATTCAAAACCAACGTGAATCGTTTTTTGCCCACACGCACCACTCCCAGAGTGCCCTAAGGGATTTTTCTATGGTGCTTGTGTTTGATCATAAAAGAAAAACACTGATAGTACCTAACTACTTACATTATACTATCTTATAATAAAAAGACATACATTATTTATAAAAGTACCTATGAAGTAAAAAATTTATTATATATGCTTATAAAATTGTGTAAGTTGTAGGATGTAGGCATTCGCTTTGTGGTCTCAATACATTTTGAACTTGTAAAAACCTGCACATAATGATATACCAGTATTATCTTGTTACAAGCAAAAATCAATATCAGGTAAGTAGGGGGTCTACCAAAAACCGAAAAACATGGCAAGGGGTCTACGACACAAAAAGTTTGGGAACCTCTGTCGGAAATTGATGCCCACCATGTTTGTGCAGGTATGAGCGGTGTCTCCCATTCAATTAGATAGCGAGTATGGTTTTTATATAGTCAATCATATCAAAAAATCTAGACAGCAATATTAAAGGAATCTTAATAAAGGAATCTTACCTGACATTGGGTCAGATCATTTAGCAATAAAAACAATAAGTATGTCCACACCACCACAAGTATTGCAAGAACCCCCAAAATTTGATTTTAACAAAACCCGGATTAACCAAGCAAATGCCAAAATTAATAATAATAATTATTTCATATTTGTTACATACATAAAGATACCAATTATTGAAATAGGTCAATCAGCTCATAGGAGCATAATAAAAGAAAATACTTAACTAAAATAAATATTATTGATTTGGCAGTTATTTTGTTGTTTACATGTTTATGTAGTGATCCAGAGTATATGGATCCAGGTTAATAAGCATTAATTTCTTTTTTAAAAATAGTGGCACTTTCAATTCGTCTAAGTTGTAGGGGTAGTTTATTGAATAATTTTATGCACATATACTCTGGGTTCTTTTGACTCAGATGCAGGGTAAGATAAATATTCGGACCTTGTGTTATAATTCTCAGAACTTAATTGTTGAAATATGTTCTTATTCCTATGCAAAAACATAAGACATTCAAAAATATACAAAGCATACACTGTCATAATTCCTAACTGTCTAAAAACATTTCTACACGATTGGTTAAAGTCCATTTTTTTATCTATCCTAATCACCCTTTTTTGAGCAACAAAACATTCTTGAACCCTTGCACTTCTACCCCAAAGAATGATTTCATACTTTAATGTGGATTCAAAATTAGCAAAATACAATATTTTCAAACATTTTTCATTCATAAACTTACCAACCACTCTTATACCATAGCAGACTGAATTTACTTTTTTAACTAATTGGCTTATATGAAAGGACCAGTCCAAGTGTTCATTCATATATAGACCCAAGAACTTTGTGTTTTCTTTTACTATAAAGTTGTCATTTCCGATGTTTAAATGGTCAATTTTTACTACATTAGATTGTTTAGTTCTAAAAAATAATATATTGGTTTTTTGAGAATTTAGAAACAACCTATTTTTGGCAAACCATTTGCTTACTGTCTCAAAAAATCGATTGGTGTTAGTTAACAAGTGACGAAGGCTTTTGTTTCCTATTAACTGGTTAGTATCATCTGCATAATTAATTATTATCTGACCTGGATTTTCTATAACAGAATATATGTCATTTATAAAAATTACAAACAAGAGGGTCCCAATATACTACCCTGAGCTATACCATGGTTGTTATATAATTTTTTAGATTTGCTACTTTGGCTATTTTTATTTACATTTACGATTTGGGCACGTTCAAAAAGATATGACTTAAGCCAGTGCCATGCTTGTCCTCTTACCCCATACCTTTCCAGCTTTTCCAGTAATATATTCATATCTAGACAGTCGTAAGCCTTTGATAAATCTAGAAACAATCCAAAAGCGGCTTCCCCTCTTTCCAAAGAATTCAAAATTAATTGTGTATATTGGTATATGGCAGTTTGCGAATCCATGCTGATTTTTGTTGCATAAATGACAATCATTCATAAATTTTGTAATTCTTTTACACATTGCTAGTTCAAAGATTTTGGAAAATCCAGGCAACAGACTAATAGGCTTATAACTGTCTATTTTTTCAGCGTCGCCCTTTTTATATAGCTGCTTAATTAGTGCTAATTTTAAAGTGGTAGGAAAAATACCATTTTCAAAAGACCTGTTGATTAGGTAACATAGTATGATTTTTAATTCAGAGATACTATCTTTTATTATACTTGTTGGTATTTCATCTATACCACTACTATGCTTATTTTTAATATCTGCTGCTAATTCACAAAGTTCTTGGGGTGTTACTGGTGACAAATTCATATATTGATTGTTATATGGAATATTACTAGTATATGGCAAAGAGTCCAGGTCTTTTAATAGATTTGGAATTAATGATACCAAAAATTCATTGTACTCATTTGCAATTTTTTCAGCATTTCCCTCTAGAGCTATTTCTCCTTTAGAGAATTTTTTTCCTATTATTTCTTTGCTGATGGCCCACATGCTTTTCATTTTATTATCTGAACGAATAAGTCTGTTTTCATATTTTTGAATTTGGGCATCTTTTAATAATTTATCATATTCTTTTAATTTGTTCTTATATACATCTTTATATTGATTATTATGATTACATAGTGTTAAAAGTAAATCTAGCCTTTTTTTACAATCGGCTAGTTCTGGAGTCATATTTCTCCTGTTTTGTTTTTTTTTGTAAACTTTCTTTAGAGGGAAATTCTGATCAAGTATTTTAACATAAATATTCATAAAACTATTCCACTGGCCATTTACATCATTTTGATCTATTCTATATATATTTTCAAAATTATGATTTCTCAAACTGCTCAAAAAACTGTTTTTATTTTCTTCAGAGAAAATTCTTTTATAACAAAAATTTGAAGTGTCTTCTAACTGTGTTTCAGAAACAATTTTTTGGGCCGAATGATCTGAAATAAAGTTTTCTATTATACTAGTATCAATAAAGCGTAAATTCGTGAAAATATTGTCTATACAACTTGCACTGGTACATGTTACCCTTATATTAGTTTTTATAGTTGTACATAAATTAAAAGAGTTTATTATGGCAACAAATTCAGTACCTGTCTTATTTTCTTTAAGCAATTCTATGTTAAAATCGCCTGCTATGAAAATAGGTTTATTTTCATTAAAAACACTGGATAGTAATTGTTCCATTTTGGTTTGAAATAGATATATTGAACATCAAAGGAACTCACACCTTAGCTAATGGAGGTTGTACTCGAATTTACGCCACAAAGCAGTAATTTTTTACATACCCTTGCCACCATTTACCATCAGGCTCAAGATCAGAGAAAAATCATATGGGACTACCAGACCAATCCAGACCCCCCTGTTAAAAATAAAGCTCAATCAGGTTCAACCAAATAATCCACAACATAATATACAGTATAGAACAAAGTTGGCTAAAAACTTGTCAGGAAATCAACGACGTAAGAGGTAAAAACGTTTATCAAAAAGCCAACGACATGACTAAATGCATATAAAACCAAACTCAATATTCCCCAGATCGGAACAAATCGAAAATGGAATCAGAAAAATTGAAAATCTTTCTTGAGCACTGCAAGGACTACTACAAAATAGAAGACAACTTCGATCAGGGTTGATAAATATCTTTATTTAAAAAAAATCAATGATTTTTTAGAAAAGTGCATATTTACTTTATAAATCAGGTTATTTCTTGTTTTTCCATTTTTGTAAGCATAAATAATACACAAATCGTTTTACCCACAATATTGTCCTTAAAACCAAGCTTTACTAAAAAAATTATAAAAATCTTTAGAACATTACCCTTAAAACTAAACTTTACTGAAATAATAACAACTGTTTATAAAATAATACAGAACAGTAACGTAACAGAAACGAAACAAAATTCAACTTGAAAGGGAAACCTACTTGCAACACTTGGCAGAATATGCTCGACTATATAAAGGACACGCACGCATTCTAATATTCTAAATATCAATAATACTTTTTGCTTCTGTCTGAGTGAGTTCTGACTCCTGAGAAGTAAGAGTAGGCTGGCATAACATTTTGAATCATGACAAGTCGGGGCAGAAAGGAATTTACCATTTGGCAACATTTTGTAAAAAAGACAGTAGGTGGCAAACTAGGTTGCAGAGCAGTATGGTAAAGAGGTGCAAGGTCTAGTGAACTATAGACTAAACAGCCACTTAAAAACCTGCAAACGTAAAACTAGGGATATTACTGATCCTGAAGCTTTTGAAAGTGATTGTCAGTCCCAATCTTGAATTAGCCAAAATGTTCTTTCGTTGTGTGAACTGGACAAGATAACAAGAAAGAATTGGACAACCAAGTAGCCAAAGCCGTTTACGCGACATATTGCAGTTTTAGATCGATAGAAAATTAGGAAGTTCGAAAGGTCATAGAAATGCTAAGACCCGGTTACGTTACGCCAACTAGATTTCAGTTATCATCTCCTAAATGAAATATTTTAAGAAGAAAAATCTAAATGTTTTGGTAAGTTATCTGGACCATCTGTGCGCATATCTTTGGATGGATGGTCTAATATACATACATAATGTGTCCTGGGTTTGCACTGACTTGGAAAACCTGGAGAACCTGAAAAAGTCATGGAAGTTTGTAATTGTACCCAAAATCCTGTAAATTTGATATGGCAACCTGGAATCCTTTAAGTATTTTTTTTCATTACCAAATTGAAATCCAAGTACGTTGCGAACATTTGCTCATATTTGTTTAGTTCTTAATTTTTGATAAACCATAATACACGGCTGGCAAAAAGAATGGAACATCCTTAACAGGATTCCGGAGTACCTGTAAACGAGTTTTCTTCCCAATCGTTTATTCCTGTTTTAGGAAAAAAATGTCTAAGGAAAAAAACCTTTATAATAGAACTGTTACTCGCGGAAAGTCTATATTTTTTTGTTTCGGAAGATTTTTAGATTTATTTTTTTTTACTGGTCCATATAGAAAAAAATGATGGACTTTCCTCGAGTTGTTAACAAAATTTAGACATCTTTCGTTAAACAATTTTTTTAAAAAAATGTATCATTTTCATAGGAGACGAAAACTACGTTTTTCAGCGTAGAAAATTGAAGTATAGACCCAGATCACGTGCGGTCCCTTTCTTCCGATTATCTCCGTTTCTGTCGGCGTACCGATCCCGGGCGGGCTCGACGCTTGAATTTATTGTTCGAACGGCAAAGAAAGATCTAATTATTTATTATGCATTGCGATTTTCGTTTTCAACGCGTGGCAGTTATATTGAATTTTTGAAGTGCAATCGATTTGTTGTGTTATTTTACTTCCTAGAAGTTGCTATTTCCTTTATATATTTTATTGGTTTTTATTCGTTAAATATATATTATTATTTGTATTATATTATTATATATAGGGGAAACTGGGGAGGGTTGGCCATACTTCACAACTTTTATCAATATTCATGAAGGGTTATTTTTTTAAAATAAAATTGTTTCATAGATTTATGGTGTGATCCTTCCTGCGTTAATTTAGAAAGGCAAGTATATGTTATATTTAAAACAAAGTCTTTTAACACAATTTTTATTTCAATATAAATGTTGGTCAACCCTCCCTGTATGTGGGAGACTTGGCCATACGTAAGGGAGGTTTGACCACACAAACAAGTAGGTAATTTCAGAATAACTTATAATAATTAAACAACTAAATTTTAATATTTTTTTTGGCATTGATAGGTAACTATAATAAAAAAAAAAAACAGAAAGAAAATGAAAAAAATCACAACACATTAAATGAAGAAAAGTCATACTCAAATGAGAGTTTTAGCACTGCACGTTCTGTACCACCTTTTGAAAGTGGAAGTGGTAGTTTAGTCATATCTTCCAAGGGCACAGAAGCTTTGTCTTCCTTTTCAGGATAAATAAATAGATATTCAGGACCCACTCTTTTCAAAAACATAACCTCGAACTCACATGCAGGAAGTTTTTCTAAAATCCTTGCAACATAATGGCAGACACGTGTCTGCGTAGAAAGCTTTATTAAGGCAAAATCTCCAATTTCAAAGTTTCTTTCCAAATCCTCAAAATCTTTGGGATCAGAAACTTCATTACTAAGGTGAGGAGAAGGCTCATCTTCACTGGAAGATGACTGTAATACCTGTTTCTTCACTTTCTTCATTTTCGGTTCTTTTTTTTGTTCTTTTTTTCCAGCCTTTGCTTATACTCTTCTTCGATATCTTCTTTGTTAGGTGTTGAAGTTAAAATAAGGGATCGTCGTGGTTTTCTGCCACCCCTAACATTCTTCCTAGGGCCTGCCTTTGGGTAAGGGCGAACAAGTTCCGGAAGTATAAGATTGGGTGAAGGAGTTATGGGATTTGATTTTGAAATGTTATCTACGTCTTCGGAATTCGGATCTGATGAGTTTTTAATTGTGGAGATTATACTAATTTTATCTGTGGAAAAGGTTAGAGCTTCCGTGGATGAAAAGGCAGAAGTCGAAGGTAAGTTAAGCGAGATCGTAGAGGATGGCATAGGCATTGTTGTAGCATTTGTCTGTTCGGGCTGTGGAAGGGCCCTGTCAGTTACATAAGCCCCGAGAAAATCAGATTCAGTGAAAAGGGACGAGTCGAATGGATATATATTCCTGTAGAGCTAAATCCTTTTTGAATATTCACTGGAGTAAAGGCTTTGGGGAAGCCTTTCCCACTAATTCAGGAATATTTTGTATACGAATGGGTTGTGCAGGATGATTTACCATGAAGTCATCTGCAGCTTGATTATAAAATGTTTTAAATGGGCCAAACACTGCGCGATCTAACGGTTGTAAACGATGACTCGTATGAGGGGGAATGTTATACCATGGTCTCTACAAATATTTATTCCACTTGGAGTAATATGACGTGGTCGTGGTTGTCAAGAACCACCAGTACCGGATTTTCTCTTGATGCTTTGCTAAATCTAATAAAATGTTTTAAAAATATGTCAAAGTTTTCACGAGTCATCCACCCACTCGGATGAGCTACCACGTGAGATCCAGTCGGCGCTCCTTTTGACATAGCTTCCGTAACCCGTTTTCGTGGGAAAATAAAAAAAGGTGGTATAAATGTTCCTATGGCTGAAATTGCACAACAGAGAGTAACTAGAATGCCTCGTTCTCCAGAAGTAACTTTTGCTACCTGTTTTTTCCCTTTTACAGATATAATCTTTCCAGGCTTGTGTACTGTGGTCACCCCAGTCTCATCTATATTATAAATTGATTCAGGGCTAAACTTTTTAGTTGTTAGCACTTCTTTTAAATTTGTATAAAATTGGTCCACATTTGTTTTATTAAAAGCCGTGGAGCGACTTAAACTTGCCGACTCAGGATGCCGCAGTGACAATTTTTTATGTCTCGCCATAAACCCTCTAAGCCAGTCATACCCAGCAGCTTTTCTCTCTGTCCAACTTCGAGGAATTTTTACATTATTCAAAACAGCAAAATCATAGACAAATGATCGCACTGTTTTTGCAGTTAAACCATAGTGTAACTTTGACGATGTTATTAAATAGTTTTCCAAAAGAGTCTCCAGATGAGCTGTCAAGGCCTGTCCTCTTTTATAGTTCGGTGTCAATTGCATATGTTCATCACCAGACTCTTTAAATTTATTTACATATCGTTCCAAGGTTTTTCTCTTAATATTAAATCTGATTGCTGCTGCCCTAACACTACTTCCTTCTTCAGCAACACATTTAATTGCCGCACGCATCCTTTCAGGTGAATATTTTTGTCGTTGGTGACCTTCCCTTGCTTTGTATTTGAATGGCATACTGAAAAAAAGCATTATAAATTGTTTCATCAATTTAAAAATCATAAAAGGAGACTTGGCCATATGGCCAACCCTCCCAATAATGTGTTGGCCAAGTCACCCCAATGGCAATTTTTTTCTCTTTAAAAAGAAAAAAAATATTTACTATAAATATAGTCAATATTAATTCATATGACATCCCAATACACACAACTATCTACAAAATGAAACAAAAACTACTTACCTGCTGCTTGTATTAATCCCTTAATTCGCTTACAAAGTGACTCATAAATTTACAACTTTACGACGGAAAACACGTATCACTCGCTATCTTTTCAAAGAGCAACTGATTTCGGTTCAAATATGTATGTCTGCTTTAAGAGGGTAGTACCGACAACGCCTTGCAGACGACGCCACGAAATTTGCTTTATAAGCGGTAAATTTAAATATTGGCCAAGGCTCCCTTATGGCCAACCCTCCCTAGTTTCCCCTATATTATTATTTGTCATATTTATATAATGGTTTGTCATATTTATATAATGGGAAAGTTCAAGGAACGAGAAAAGAAAGGAAAAGTTATGTTGCTTTATTCGAAAAGAATAAGCAGGAGAAGAGCTCAAATAATGTAAGAGCATAAAATTATGGGGTTGTCAAATTTCGTTTTGGGGGGGCCATGCATAGAAAAATTACGAAAAGTATTACCTTGGCGCGTTAGTCAAACCGGTATATATGGTATTTTTCGTGTTAAATTGATGGTTTGGGGGTCATGACCCCCATAAACACCCCTCCCCCCTGGATCAGCGCTTGACCGCGTTGGTGTGAACAACTTAATTTTACAAGAATATGAAAAAAAAATCTGTGCCGTACAATAAAACTATAGTTTAGTGGTAAACCATTGGACTTGATAGACTTTTATTCTGGGGTATATAAATATTTATGTAGTTTCTCAATATAAAAAAATACTAATATAATTGTTAACGATTGATTAACGAACGATATTTTTCATATGTTCATAAGGGCGTACAATGCGCAAATTTATAGGATGATTAACAACGTGAAAGAAACTATCATGGTAGGATTTTGCTACACTGAGAAAAATATCTAGGTTAGTAAATAGGGCTAAATCGTATGTGTTTTTTTGTATTGTCAGTGCCAACCACATAATATGTGTATTAATTTTAGAAGACGTTACTATTAGTTTTACTTTTAACTTTTAGATCTAAAGACACTTACTTACATATTAACATATACTGTGTGTGTATATAGTTTGGAAACGGCTTAATAACTTTTGAGCCGTTAATTTTTTTTACAAAATTTGGGAGTGGTTTATAGGGGAATGTAAACTTCTTTTTGAAGGAATAATGACAAACTGTCAAAATGGCTGATGGGCGCCATTTTCGGGAAGAAATTTAAATAGGAAGGGGGTCTTGCGATACATCATTTTGAAGATACTATCGAGTACTTTACGATCTCAGAAAATTACTTCTGTATACCCGAAAACAAAATGGCGACGTTTTAAAAATTGCATAGTTGGTATTTTTTATTATCCTTAATTTCATTTACCGTCTTAGGAAAATAAATACAACTTGACATAGTGCAGTAGGAATCAGAGAGCTACTCTTTCTTGAATATTTTATGGTGCTCAAATCCAAAATGGCCGCGGAGCGACATCTTGATAAGAAAAATTGAATAGGAAGTGAGGTCTTGCGATACATCATTTTTAAGGTCCTATCGAGTACTTTACGATCCCAGAATATTGTATACACAAAACCAAAGGGCGGCTTGTCAAAAAATAATATTTACTATTTTTTCTTTTGTTATATAGCTTTAGATTTGTTGTTGTGATTATTAGTGGGTATTCTTCCTTACTTTTCAATTTTTTACATTGCCTAAAGAAATAGTAACCCTTTCGCTGAGGACGAATTTTCGGACCTTGATTTTCTGTGTCTGTGGTGCGGTCGTCCGATATTTAGTAGTTTCATATTCTTTTGCTGTTGGGTCAAAATTTGTTTACAGGCAACTTTCAGTAAATCGGAATTTAAAAATAAATCATCTCAAAAAACCTGTAAAATTTTTAATAGGTTTCTTATAGTATCTAATTAGAGGAATTATATATGTCCTCGCAAAAGATCATCGTCACAAAGATATTGGGTCTATTTTTGTATTTAGCATCGAATTTGTAATAATTTAACGCCCGTCACATGGCTAATTTTACTCTTCTGAATCATATAACGCCCATATTTGGAACTGAGTTATTTTAATTTGTCACTATAACAATGTTCCTATTATTTATAACAGCCCTGTCTTATATTGGCTTAAAGATTTGGAATGTTCCTTATAGAATATTAAAATACTCAGAAAATTAGTCATATTTTTAATCTACCTAAGGTGTAAAGGAAACTTGCACATCAAAATATATTTTTCCTTAATGGTTTATAAATGGTTAATAAAAAAATATTGTATATAGCTTCGGATAACAAACCATCACATCAATTTTCATGCGTGACCGGTGTTACTGTGACCAGCGATACAAAAATGCATAAATTCGTGGATAACAGCTAATACAAGCTATATTTCTTAAACTTTGTTAGACTGAAATGAGTGTCTATACTCAAGAGAATGACTTCGTATAGTAATTTTTCCTTAATTAAGACTACTAGGTCTGAGTTAACCCTGTGACCGGCGACACAACATAAAAACATACGCCTGATAAAAATTAAGCAATGTTCGAATAAACATAATAAGGAACTTACCTAAACAGGAGCACACTTTACACAAATTCAAACACATACCGTCATATTTGTAAAACTATTAGGCCGACCCTAGTGGCTTCATTTATAAGAAATTTCTGCCGTGACCGGCGATACATGCAGCTGCAGGGACGGAACTTCTAGTTAATAATTGCGTTAAAGAAACTAAACTGTTGATATTTGAACATTATTTTTTCAATACAAATTGTAGTAGGAGTGTAAATTATTTATATATAAAAGTATCTTTAGTAAAATGACGTGAAATATAAAAGGGTAAAGTAAGAAATTATTGACTGGGGACACGTGACCGGCGATAAATTTTTAAATTCAAATTATAGTACTGCAGCTATAGTCTAACAAAAAATTTTAAAATTGCTTTCTATGTAAGCGGTTACATATATTTCGCAAATTATAATCATTTCTACAGGCAAATAGTTTATTTTAGTAAGTTATATGCTAAGGACTGAAAGTTGCCTGTAAAAAATTTTTGACTCTGCTACAGTGTATACATCTTATTTAGATACAGGAAGTGGTACAGAGTGTCAGTTGATCTTTAGAATCGTACCTGTTATACTTGGGTGTGTATAACGGGTGTTTCAGCAGGAACGCTCACCTCTATAACTTTTTTATTTTTTAAATTACAGAAATAAAACTAGTGTATTGTGTTGTATGTGATATTAATTTGCATTTTATGACATGTCGGACTAAATTTTGTCACTGCCGTTTTAACCGGAAATGACGTCAACTTTGGATTTTTAAATAGAATACCCAATATAATTTTGGCTATATCGATTTAAAACATCATTCCAAATTCAACCACGCCCATACGTCACTTTTTGACATCTAAATAATTTTTATTTTTTGATCTAGATTGCTGTGAACTCTCTAAAATGGTTTACTTCTATGCCAAATAAATTATGGCGGATTTTAAAGTTGTATTTATGTTCATTTGTTTGTTAGCATTATGGCGTCATGGGGACCTAGATAAATGCGAAGCCGTTTGCACTTCTTGTGGTATTTCTTGTCATGAATTCTATTTTTAATAAATTATCTCTCCTTTTTAACTTGACATAAAGGTGTGTGATATCAAATGGTTGGAAAAAAGTGCTCTATCTTTTTGCCCGAGTGAGTCAATATGTTTCCATTTGAAAAAATTGAGTTTTCCGGGAAAAAGCCTCCTTAAAAGTTTAAAAAGTGTGTACAAAATTTAAAACGCAATAGAATTTGAAAATTGCATTTTTATCAAGAAATTGGGTTAGAAGTAAACCATTTTAGGAGTTCATAGTAAGTAATCTAGATGAAAAATAAAAAGAAAAATTATTTTGTCTCAAAAAGTGACGTATGTGGTGTCGTTCCATTTGGAATGGTGTGGAATCGATATAGCCAAAAATACATATACAGGGTGAACCATTTAAACATTCAAAGTTGAGGTCTTTTCCGGTTAAACCTGAAGTGCCAAAATGGAGCCCGTCATGTCATAATATGCAAAATTATGTCAAACTACATAAACCCACCAAATTTTATTTCTTTAATTTAAACAGTAAAAAAGTTATAGGGGTGAGCGTTCCTCCTGAAACACGCGGTATGTGTTTATATATGCGTATATGTTACTACGAACGTTTTATATGCTTGCGGGTATGCGACTGTGTGTGTAGTACTTTTGCTTGTTCGCGTGAAAGTACTTATGCGAGTGCATTTATTATTATACTATATAGGCATAAGTAAACATAGGTTATTTTATCGATATTATGTATTCTTGTGGAAATTTTGTATTTTTGCAAACTTCTCCTATGCTACAGTACTATAAAGTATCCGACACTGGCGACTGAGCTAGGTTGAAAACCCCAAATTTTATTAATAGTTTCTATTAGCATTAAAATAAAGATAAGTTTGTGTAAGGTTGTCTATTCCGAATATTTGTATAGTTTTCGAAATATTGTCAATTTAATATTGTTATGTGGCAAGTTTGCTGCCAATTTTTAGTACAGTTACTATACTAGTTTTCTATGACGGCTTTGAGAAACAGTTATTTTAATGCTAAATAGGAAATAATTAGAAAATTTGGGAGTTTTCGTTTGAAAATGTAGATTTTTGCAGTTTTCTCAATTTCATTTTTAATCTTATTGTTTGAACACCACAAAATATTATATAAAATCTATTAAATCAGGTTACTTTTAATAATATTTTCAATTGAAATTAAATGAAAAGCTTTCTTATAGGAAAAATTAATTATTATTTTAAGGTCTGCAAACGTCAAAGACATAAGACCTTGAATATGTCAAACACACTTAAACTTAGGTATAGGACATGATATACAAAGTCTGCCTGGAATCTTTCGTAAATTCCAAAATGTAATAAAGAATAATCCATTTAAAATAAGCAAGTTGACACCGACTTCCGGTATAACCGGAAGTGCGACCATATTGAAAATACTTTAGTCAAGTTCCATCAACATCCAGCATACTGTCCATTTTTCGAAATTTTTGCTATAGTGGATCGAGTTGATTCCCGATGGGACACCCTGTATATAACTAGAGAAATTTCTCTATGCCACTTTTCCTATAGAAAAATGTTTCCTAAAGCTGTGCGATACATACATGAATAAATTGTTTTATTAAATTTGATTTATTTAAATATGAAATCTTTATAATAATTGGTTACGTTGGAAAGTAAAAATTAAATACAACTGCCAATAGTGCCAATGAATACTAGCTGAAACCGCGACCCACCGTCGGCGTCGAGCGATCTACATTATGCCTACAAAGCGCGAAATGAAAAATATAAAATGAACAGAACAGAGGTCAAATCGGAGAATTCGACTGACCCGGCGTCCACGTACCTTCGACCGATCCGCCCCGTGCTACCCAGTGCGAAATGAACACGGGTCAAATCGGAGATTTCGACTCACTCCGGCGTCCTCTTAATATTTTCATAACCATGTATAGTTTCGAAAACCTTCGGACCCGTCAATTTTATTTTCAACTTTTACAAATTTTGAGACTTTTTTGTATTCTACAGGATTGCTCAAAAAGTCGGTTCACACGTCATTTAGTGTTTTAATTGGAATACTCCAAATCTTATTCGATTTTTGAGTTCTACTTGAAATTATGAATATTTTTCATGTAACATACCCGAACAAACCTGGAAAAGTCTTGGAATTTTCCAGCTGTTGAAAAGTCCGAACCCTGGAGTCAGCAGATGGCAAGATTGTTCTTTTGGAAAGCATTGATACATCTGGTCATCTCAATACAAGGGGAATATCTTGCAAAATGGGCCTGTAGCAACCAGACACACCTTGCAAATATTTTATTTTTAAAAATTAATTGAGACAAAATTTCTATTTTAAAAAAAAATTAATAAAATTTTAAAACACTAGAAAATTTTCCCTTCTTTTATTTAAAATAATTTTTAATTATTTTAATTTTATTTAAAAAAAAAACACTTCCGTCAATTAATTTTTAAAATAAAATATTTGCTAGGTATGTCTGGTTGCTACAGGCCAAATGCTTGATACAAAGGAAAAGGGGCAAAGAATTTATGTTGCCTTAAGACGTTCATTCCATTAACGTCGGATTGTCTTGAAATTTATAATTTCTATAACACGACACAATACAACAAAAAAGTGACGAGAACAGTTGTTAATTGAAGTTGAAGAGAACAGAAGTTTGCACTAATTGCAACTATTTAAAAAAATATATGTGCAAGCTCTTACACCCTTTGACTTTTTGGCATATACCGTTCAGGAGCAACGCTCACCCCTATAGCTTTCTTACCGAAAAAAAAATATGGTGGGTTTGTATGTGATATTATTTTGCATTTTATGTTTTATGACATGGAGGGCTCCATTTTGTCACTCAACATTGGATTTTTAAATGGAACACCCAGTATATGTTTAGCTATATCGATTCAGAACACCATTCCAAATTCAACGAGACCCCATACGTCCGTTTTTGACACTTTAAATAATTTTTTCTTTTTATTTTTTCACCTAGATTCTAGACTATGTAATTATACCAATACAACGTGTACCAACAAGTACCAAAATACATTTTTTAGAAATTTGACCTAAATTCTACAAACTAATTTATAATGCCAAACAACACATTCTGAACTATTTTTTAGAACTGGTTTGTTTAGCAGAATGGTGGGCAAATGTAAATTTGCTGCTTTATATAGACAAAGATGATTGGGAAAAATATTTCGGTAAAGAACATGGATATTGCATCATGAATCATTCCTATGAAATTGACTGGCTAATGGGTTGGATGGCTTGCGAAAAAATGCGAGTGCTTGGGGTAAGGCTAAATAGGAAATTCCTTTTTATAATTAAGCCTGCAAATCCTGAGATGAAAACAAATTGTAGAAAAATAACCATAAATTAATTTGAGTTAATGAGCTAAAAAAATCATCTTATGTCATTTTCATAGAAAGCCCCCTGCACTACTGCAAATTTGTAAACGAACCCGTATGATCAGTCGAGAGACGTCAGTCGGAACTTTACGATAGTTTCGGGTGCACGAGCGTTCGCGTTGGCGTACAAGTTGCTTTGATGCGGTTTCCAGCAGTACTATCTGTTTCCTTTCGGTTGAAATTTGCTTGTTAATTTTCGTTTATTAATTTTATTTGATACAAATAAAGTTCGTGATATCGAACACATTACACACAGGTAATGTGAAGACCCCCTTAAACTTTTTAACACGACTGAATGCTTACAATTATTTCCAAAATGGAAAATAATGCTTTGGATGTAACTGATATAATATTTTTGGACTTGCCCTGGATTATCGTAAGCAGATAATATAAAACATTGATAACTATGCTCCTGTTACAAGTTACAACCTTAATACGAATTGAAAATTGTATGGTATTTAAATTAAAGATATTCCTGCCGAAATGAGACACAAGACTCACTTTTTGAGGTACAAATGTAATTTTTTGATAAGCCCATTAGTTTACATTTTTTAACCGGAGAATATACATTGATGATATGCTTTGCTTATAAAATAGTTAAGTTGCTGACACAATTGGCAAAGTCACGTCAAAACTATCAATTTTGAAGTTTGCTGTTTGTTGTCCCAAATAAACATAGGTTCTTCAATTTTTTATGGATTTTATACCTAATATATGTAAATTTTGTAAAAAAAATATTAAATAATTTTCTGCTTCAATACTGAACTCTTTCAATACTGAGCTCTTCAAAAGAAACCCCCAATATAATGGGATCAGTTTTACTTCAGTTGCAGATGGTCACAGGAGTTTTTTTTTTAGAATTGCAAAGCCTATGCTAAAAAAGCCATTCAGTATATACCCGTATTGGGATGGGGTTGGAAATTTGCTGAATTTGTATTTTTAGAAAGATCATATGAAAAGGATAAGGAAGTTATCAATAAACAAATAAAAGAGTTAGCTGATCATCCAGATCCTATATGGGTAAGTAATTTTATTTAAATTCATAAATTACACACGCTATAAAATGAAATATTTTGTTGCTCAATCAAAATACAAATACCGTCAAATATTGCTAAATACGTTCAATAGCCACATTAGATCAGATTATTGTTATTATTATTGTTGTTATTATTCTAAAAAAGAAATAATGAAAATTTTTAATTATCCCCCTATGATATTTTTTTAATATTTTGCCTTAATTAACGTATTTGAATGGACCACAACAAAATTATTTTATATTATTATTATTTTTCCATGATATTTGTATTTTTTCTAATACCTCCTTATTTAGGTTTTTAATGCAAATTTTAAATATCGATTTCATACTTTGATTACAGTTTTCTTATTTAGCCCCTATGTATCACATTATTATTAGTATTTTACTTTGTTAAAAAGAATATTTGCGAATTATGTTAATATCATTGTAGTAAACATTTGTTTTTTGTCACCTAAAAATATAAATCTGAGTAAATTTTTCAAAAATTTGCTTGAATTTAAAAAAAGTCAAAAGCCAAATTGACTTTATTTATTATAAATCATTTGAATACGAATTTGGTCATATTATTAATTCTACTCTCGAGTGAATTTAATAGTTTTTTTACCTCCCCTACATGTTACTTGATTCTCTTTAAGTACACCCACTTTTTTCTCAATTTTTTCATCATTCGCTTGATAGGCAATTCCCGAGGATACCTACAGCTTAACGTGGGATCGTCGATCCTGCGCTGCTCCCCCAACCCTTGGTTTCTCGCATTGCGGTATCATACCCACCGTGTATTTTATTCTGAAATCCGAGCGGCTTGATATCAACACGAGGTGGGCTTCTGTGCTAAATTGCAAACAACAATCCCACTTAATTTTTATGCCCTTTGTTAAACAACGACCATGTAGATACATTTTGCTTTAATCCTAACAAACCCTGATAGCTTTAAGTAATTTGTTCAATGACCTTCAAGCAATTTTTATTATCTCACGAAGACAATAATATGCTAAATCAAATTTCACATAAACAATTTGGCCCTAAACACTTAATTCTTTCTTTGTTTTAGTGATTTTTTTATAACATTGTAATCGATATTTTCGTTTTTGGTGTAAAATTCCTATCAAAACAATTTTTTCAAACATTAAATTCACTAATTTTTTGTTTGACTTCACTTAACTCCAAGGTTGGGATGATATATATCACCGATATATATCATTGATATCCGATATTTTCAATATGATATTTACCAACCTTGGTTGGCATGACATATCTCACCGATATACAGGGTGTCCCATAACTAATGGTACACAGGAAAACTGCAGATTCCTTGGGTAAAAATACTACATACTTAGTTTAGTTCAATATCTGGTAATAACCGAGTAAAAATTTAATTTTCAATTTTCCTAAATAACTTATTCTGAATCAATATTTTTGCACAAAATTTTGGGACTAGGGTTTTTTTGGGGAAAGGAATTGAAATTTGTTAATAATTTTGATGTAGATTGTAGGGGGCGCTCTTTGCGGTACTCTGGATACATAAAAAGAAGTGTAACTTTCTTGGGCCTTAGTATAATTATGTTTTTATTAAAAATATCAGTTTTTCCGTCATTTTTAAACAATAAAGGTATACTTTGTAAAGATCGCTCCGACTAACCGTTTTCGAGATATTTTCAATTACAATTTCTAATGCGCCCTTTTAAATTTTGATTTGTAAATATGAAATTTGTCACAGCAGGCTTTGGTACAAACAAATACAATGAAAGCACTTTGAAACCTCATTTCTGTCAAGATTTATTTTCATTTGTCAGCATTGTGGGTGTTTTTAAGGAGTTTTTGAAGATACTGTTATCAAAAATTAAACTAAAAATGCCGCGAGATAACTGTTTTCTAACGGAGAAATGCGAGACATGGTATGTTTATACGCACAAGAAAATTTTAACAGGATCCTTGCGTCCAAAACGTAATAGTGGAGGATCCTGTTTCTCCCAGTCTGTCGTATAGGCTTCTAAAAATTTTAAAATCTGGCTTCCTTCTATTTGGATACATTTCTAAATACCGCCGATGTGCCCCGCGTCTGTTAAAATTTTCTTGTGCGTATAAACATACCATGTCTCGCATTTCTCTGTTAGAAAACAGTTATGTCGCAGCATTTTTAGTTTAATTTTTGTTAATAACAGTATCTTCAAAAACTCCTTAAAAACACCCACACTGCTGACAAATGAAAATAAACTTTGACAGAAATGAGGTTTCAAAGTGCTTTCATTGTATTTATTTTTACCAAAGCTTACTGTGACAAATTTCACATTTACAAATCAAAATTTAAACGGACGCATTAGAAATTGTAATTGATAATATCTCGAAAACGGTTAATCGGAGCGACATTTACAAAGTATACCTTTATTGCTTAAAAATGACGGAAGAACTAATATTTTTAATAAAAATATAATTATACTAAGGCACAAAAAAGTTACATTTATTTTTATGTATCCAGAGTACCGCAGAGAGCGCCCCCCTATAATCTACATCAAAATTATTAACAAATTCAAATTCCTTTCCCCAAAAAAACCCTAGTCACAAAATTTTGTGCAAAAATATTGATTCAGAAATAAGTTATTTAGGAAAATTGAAAATTAAATTTTTACTTGGACACCCTGTATCTCGGTTATTACCAGCTATTGAACTAAACTAAGTATGGCCAAATCTGAGTATTTTTACTCAAGGAATCTGCAGTTTTCCTGTGTACCATTAGTTATGGGACACCCTGTATATCCGATATTTATGTAAATATCATGATATTTACCAACCTTGCTTAACTCCGATTCCGACGTAACACTTTACTAACAAATTTCCCGTTCAATTGATGACTGAATTCTACAACCGATATGTATACCGATATATACGAACAAACCCTTTTTTCTTCCCACAGCAGGTGTTCAAATTATTCATTATTCCACGAGTTAACCTACGCTCTCCTTCAAAAGTCATAAATTTCCGCGATGTGCCATCCCCGATGTATTCTTGTTAGCAGGTGTGATTCCAAGAACTCGGACAATTACAGATTTATCCACTTATTGCTAGGTTGATTTTAGAGTTATCGTCCCTTGAATTTAGAAGTGGGGATACGAATTCGAACACTTGGCCAGGTGTTGGCACGTTTTCCTGGGTCTAATTACTTCCGCGGTAGTGTCCAGTCACTTTTCCAAGAGTTTTAAATTGTAGTGGTGAAAAATAAAAAATGAGATCATCATTTTATTTTCTTAAGGCTGTTGTCCTTCTATTCGTGCAAAGTTTTGTTTATTTTTGGATTATCGTTAACACGTAAAGTTTTTATTTTTAAAAAATTTCTAGTTGGTTTTTCAGGTTTTTCTGAAATATCACTCGTAGAAAATATTGAATATTTTTATATTTTTAATTAATCCAAATTTTAATTAAATTTAAATTTTATTTATTTATTTAATTTTTATAACCTTTAGTACTTTGCTGATCAAATTTTCCCGTTTTTAAGAAAAATATGAGTTTCTTTACCTCTGCATAATTCCATTGAGAGATGGACTACTACTACTACATTTTTTTGTATGACGTGTAAAGTAACTTGAGACCGTAACTATGGAAGCAGCTAAGTTGACAATAATATTGATTGTAAAATAATAAATTGTACATTCATCATAAATTAAATTATTTTTACATCTTGTGCTGGGCAAATCCAGGCAAATATATTACAATACGTCTTAGCCACAGTGCTGCCAGATCGAAAATGACAAAGACGGTAGATTCGACATTTAAAAAACGGTAGATTACGGTAGACGGTGCACGGTACCACATAAAATAGATTTTTTTAAACAAAATACTAAGAAAAAAGGTAAAATTAAACACAAATAGAAAACGGTAGGCGGTACACATAAAGAACTTTGTTTAGCAAATTACTAAAAGAAAAAAAAATATTCTAATGATAATTTTGAAAGGGAAAACCTACTAAATTCAATTTTAATTTCAGTCGTTTTGCTTCTGCTTCTCATTTTTACGACTCTCGAAAAGCGGTAGACTACCGTATTTTCATTTTTTATGACTCTCAAAGCGGTAGATCTACCGTAAAAGCGGTAGCTCTGGCTGCACTGCTTAGCCATTCAAAGAATTGTTTAAAGGGTCTAAGAATGTGCAACATATTTTGCGGACGGTGCCTCGTTCTGCTGAATTAATTTTGTTGTACGTTTTTTGTTTGGTTAGGATCTCTCCTTAATATTTTCATCAAATATCATATTTTTTTCTGTACGATAATTTTATTTGTAATCCTCTTTTCTTCACCAGCGGATATCGTATATAATATGTATGTTTTTATAATTCACTTCTTTCGTCATTTTTTTTTACTCCTCAACCTGACAAACAAAATTGACATAAATTGCTGTCAAATAACAAATCGCTTTTTAAATTCGTTGGAAAAAATGGCGGCTGATTTCCCATCGATTTGTGATTTTAGTGCATTCAGCAGATGATTACTAATCCCTTACAAATCGATGGGATCTGCTGAATGCGGCCATTTTTAACAGTTGTCAATTCCAAGATTTGCAATGTGGCAGATTCTGTCAACTTTGGTAAACTATTGTGAATTCGAAAAGTTAGGTTAGATATCATGTCAACATTGTCACGACCGATCACACCTAGATAATAGTCTGTAATAGTCTAAGATACATTAATATTTGTTTACATTTCTACTTCAGCAAACTCATGATATTCTGCTGAGATCTTCTTATTTATATAGTAGAAAGTTACTTCAAGACTTATATGCAAGATAATAATAATTTATATTTAAAAAAAGTAATTTTTATTAATATCTGTGATACTGCTCTAGATATTTTTGTGAAATTTGGTACACACTATTCATCAAGAGGCATTTTATGATGTATAACATGTTTTTTTATTCCGACTAGTGGCGTTCGTGCGGGAATTGTCCTAGGTATTTTTGAAGAAAATAATGATACCCCACTTCTTTTTTTTTAAATAAAAATTATTTTTGAAATTCTCATTTCTTGCTGAGGAAATGTCGTCTCTTGCTTTTTTGTCGTTTTACGTACAGTTTTCGTATAAGAAAATGAAATTCATTGATTTGCACTCTGTTATGAAATTAGGTATTAACAAAGATTGAAAAGGATCTAGTAGGTAAGAAGCAGATTTTGTTAAAACTGTTAATTTTGACAGTTATATACCTAGTCTAGTTGTCACATAGTTAAGTCATTAACCTTAACAAATTAATAAAAAACATGAAAATCTTTAACACGAAAATAAGAGATAATCGACATTAATTCTCTATCATATATTCCACATCTTTACGACTGTCGAGTCCTTTGGAGTCCGATGAGATGGCATTCTTCTTTTTAATTATAAATTTTGCCCTTTTCCCGAAACATCATTATTATCGATTAATTACAAGAGTTGACTGTATTCTGAATTTATTTATTTTACATAAGGTTCCAGTGAATTTGGCTGGTGTAGGGTTTCTGGTTCTCTCTTGGGCGGTCTCTTGGGTTCTCTTGTAAAGAAAGTTGGGAATGGTTCTACCGCCCCTATAACGCCCATCTTCACGGTTTTTCTCCTCATTGTCAGGTTTACAACTACTAATGACAATTAAATTCTTTAACATGACATTAATGACCTCTATTTTCACACTTGGGTGAGAGATCCTTCAGTAATAATATCGCCACCTCTCCGTCTAAAAGCCCTTAATCGCGAATTGAATGGGATGCTTTGTTCAAGATAAACAATGCATATTTTTATAACATTTTGATTTGAACTGTATCTGTCGATATAAACGAGGTGAGGTATTTATAGATATAATTTTAAAAATTCTTTTAGCTCCTGCTATTCCCCGAAGGAACAAGATTTACGCCAAAAAAACATCAAATATCGCTGGAATTTGCCCGTAAAAACAACCTTCCAGAGCTGAAACATCATCTTTTACCCAGAACAAAAGGTTTTGTAGCAAGTATACCGTCAATGAGAGGAAAAATTCCTGCTATCTACGACACTTTGGTGGTATTTAAAGAAAGCGACCCTGTAGCACCAACCATGACAAATTTAGTGTTTGGAAAAGAAGTAACTGCACATATGTACATAAAAAGGGTGTCTCTAGATGATGTACCTGACACAGAACCAGAACAAGAAAAATTCTTAAGAGATCTTTTTGTCAGAAAGGTAAAATTTACTTTCCTGGTCCTCACCGACCTATATCTACGAATACGTACAGGGTGCGCAGTAAAAAGATAAAGTTCATGAGTGCGCACGGTTCACCGGTCATATTTCTAAAGGTGGCTCGTCTCTCGTGTTGCGCACAATGTTGTCGCCGTCATATGTTGTTCCTTAGGCAACCCATGCCGGTCAAGCAAGGCGGTCGTCCAGATTCGAAATCAACCGTAGGGATGTACCGATATTAAAAATCTATCGATAAGATGACAATGGATGTTAAAATTAATGAGAACAGTTGCTTTTCTGTGATGTGCAACAAGGCCCTTTTTATGCGAGAAAATAAATTGTTTATTCCCCAGTAAGGAAGGTCTTAATACGCCAAAATTTTGCCATGTAATGATATTCATTAAGGTCGAGTACGGTCCTCTTCGCCGGTTTAGGTCAATTGTTTATCATTAGGCATTGCGCATGACCAATTACGATCGATCTGCTTTTTTTACATGCGCGATGCCATATATTTGCCAATTTTGCTTTTAAAGATTGGCTATCCATAGACATAGGTCGGTGAATTTCCCTCGCTTTATAGGAGATATAAAATATATATTAAAATTCCTTTAATAATCTACGTCAACTATTGTACAATACAGTAAGAAATTATTATTTTATTTGACCAGTTACCGCTACGAGACCCCATTGATATTTTTTTAACTTTAAATTATGGGTTCTACCTTCTTAAGTACGTTTTCGACAAAATATTGAAGAGGCTGACGTAAATTTTTTTACAAGATTGAGATAAAATCGGAATATCATAAAAGGCCGACAGGAACGTTTTCATAAACCAGGGCCAAAAAGTCTATGACCAAAACATTAAACATCTTTGTAATCACTACTTTTTCTAACGAACACAAGTACCTGTAACAGATAAAGTATATAAAATAAATTAACCCATCTCATCGACTTTACAAACCTTGTTATTATATCATAATGCATACATTTTACTAATGCAATAAATTTTTTTAAAATATAGGGCGAAAGCAACATTTTCTTATGTGGAACTGCGATAAGAACTAAAACTAAAAACTACCCAGTTACGGCAATTTATTGCCCAGCTAACTGAAGAGTAACCAATATCTTGATTTTTTAAATTGTTATTATTTTTGTGTATTAGCAAAAGTTTCTAATAAATGTAGCTTAGCTCTAATCCTGAGTAGTTAAATAGATTGTTTTTACTAGTTTCAATTTAATAACCATATTCACTAAAGAGTTTTAAATTTATAACAATCCTAATTTAATAGTTGGAGGCTTAAAATTACAAGTATTACAATACCCTATAGCAAGGGTTTAAAGCGGGACACTTTATTTCGGTATGCCTTCGCCATTCTGGCCACACCTACCCAGCCGTGTTTTTTCGTATGAACAGTTTTTTGTGGTCTTCCTTATCTCAAAGGCCCACGTCGATACGGTACCAACTGCCTGCTATTTGATTTCATTTTGCTGGCAGCTTCTCGACGTTCTGTGTGTAGAGTTTAATTAAGTGTTTAAAATCTACTCCTGAGTCTGTAGTGCTAGGTAGGTGAATTACCTTTGACTATTATTATGTAATATTCGTACGTTTTAATGTAATCTGAAAGTACCTGCTTAAAACGCCACTCTATGACTACTAAGTATGTTTTTTCTCTATTTGCTAGTAAGATCAAATTCATTAAATCAACCTGTTCCTCAAATCAACGTGTACAATTATTCACCCCACCTACTCACCAACCTGAGATCTGTTACAGGTTCCCAACCTTTTTCAGTTCGCCGCGTAGTTACAAGTTTGGTATTTTGTCTAGGCGCCCTACTGAGTAGCAACCAAAAAAAAAAGTAATTTTCCTACTTTCATTGGAGACGAGTACCGTGCTCGGAATACAAGATTGCACCTCAGGTTAGATGAAACAGGTAGCTTTGCAAAAAGCAAAATAGTCGGCCGACCACTTATAGTTAGAACCGTACAACTTGATGAAGAGGTCTTAAACATGGTGGAAGAATCGCCACGCCCGAATACGAGGAAATTCGGGAACGAGTTGAATGTGAGTTACAAAACAGTATGGAGTATCGTAAAGGACTATTTACTTTATCCTGATCACTTAGAAAGAGTGCAAGCTTTGTTGCCTAGAGACTCCAGCCAGAGTTAATTTTTTTTAACACCCTGTATTTCGAAAACGAATCGACATCCGAAAGACTTTTATACCCCATTGTCGTCTTAAAATAAGGTGAGGATTCACCTCCTTTATTTTTTCAGACAGGTTAGGAAACACCCTGTATAAAATATGAAACTAAATCGAGCGTATGACATTTAACAAGTATCATTACACACGGATAAAGCACAGACTAAAGGACCTAAATATTTTGATGGACTAGACTTAAACCTCTTTATTGAATAAGGTGAAGTTAAAATTGCGAAATTTGTTTATCTTTTATCAAACCATGCTGCTATGATGAAACTGCTAGAGTTCGAAGCTAAATTCGAGAAATACAATGAGAAACAAAACTTTCAAAAATCCAATTTTCAAGAGAATTTTTGAATGTCAAAATCCTACTCCTACATTGCGTCACTCCACTTGCAAAGTTATAGATGTCACCCTGTGTAAACGAGTTCTAACCAGTCTCTATATATGGAAAGGGTTACAACGTGCTTTTACAGGGAGACATTATTTAAACGGTTTTGCGACTGAAGTGAACATGTTTTCCATATCAAAAGTCTATTTACAAAAATGTATTCATCCAAAAAAAATATTTTCCAAAATCTTTCTTTGTAACTTTTAATAATTTCTGTTCATCTTTTGAATTTTCTATTTGTCTTTCGAAAGTTTATCCATTTCAAATTTATATGTTTCGAAAATATAGTTTTGAAATTTTTGTTTTAAATAAATAAAGATTACAACAAGGTGCCATATTATTCATAAAACTTTTGTTAATTTCTGTCAACCATGTAATTGCTTATTATGCTTTATAATGTTTCTAATTATAATTTTCGGATGTCAAAATGTTACTACAATATTTATTTTTTTAGGATAAATTAAAAGAAAGTTTTATCCAAACGGGTGACTTTTTTAAGAACTCAGAAGAACTTCGGGTGGAACCATGGCCATCACAGAGAAGGCCTTGGGCATTAATAAATATGGTTTCTTGGGCTATCATCATTTTAGCTCCAATGCTCTACTATCTGGTTAAGCTATTTTTGAGTGGAGAAATCCTTTACTTCTCAATTGGATTTGGCCTGATCTTAGCTTGTAAGTGTTACATATTTCAATAGTTCACCCCAACAATATTGTAAGCGACAAAATATTTAAAGAGGAGGTTCATAATTCGTCTTCTGAAAATTATTACGTAAAACAATGGCTCGCCCAGAGAGTGGTCCTGGGGAGAGATAACCGAATTTTGAGAACGTTGTATGTACACTTGCTTTTTTCTGAAATATTAATTTTTATATTATATTTATTTATAATTAAAACACTTTTTGCTTTTTACTGTTATAAGTTTAATAATAATAATAATATTTAGTTCTGCATTTGTTCTGTTCTAACTTATAGACAAATAATTAAACTATATATTACGATTCAAAATAGCATTAATGCCTAGCTAATATATACATAGCTGTATGCGTCATAATGTTCTTAAATAGGTTTATATATAACAACAACTATCAATATATTTCCGTTAATAATAATGTACAGTATCATACAACATACCATCATATCATCAACATACAACAGCATTTTTATACAAGAAAAACAAAGCTCAAAAACAAAAAAAAAAACAGAAAATCGAAAGAATCAAAACAACCTCTCAAATTGTTCAAAATTTCTACAAACAAACTCCTTGCAGAAACATGCAAACTTTTTCCTGTTGTTAATCTCTAACATGCATTGGCAACAAATGGTAATAAACGTTAGGTCCAATATAATTTACATATTATCTCAAGTTTAGATTATTGTTACTTATAGGTATTTGCAATTTTTTATTCACATAACCACGTGTAACATAACCATGATTTATGAAATTCTCCAACTTTTCTCTCTGACGTATTTGTTAATTAGTTTATGTATTTTGTTGGACAAGTACTCAGCATGCGGCTGCCATTTAATGTGCTGGTCAATAATGATTCCGAGATACTTAGTCTGATGTTTCTTGCATAAGGTGGTTTCCTATTAAAATGTTATTAAATGTTGGTCTGTCAGCTTTAGTTAGTGAAAATGCTATATAATTTGTTTTCGTTAAGTTTAGTGTCAGTTTGTATTCTTGAAGCCAGTCTTTTACTTTGTTCAAACCACTCATTGTTCTATACTTCACGCATTCCCAAGTATCACCAGAAAATACAATGGCTGTATGAAAGCCTATGAAATCGTCAAGCAATCAATATTCAGTTTCAACAAAGATTTTATGTAAACAATGAACAAAATAGAGTATATCTCTACATATGTTTCTTTTTTTACATACATGTTACATTATTACATTAGTATTACATACTAGTATCAAAATAGTATTCTTGAAAATACTGTAATAAGGCGAAACATATGTAGAATATACTCTATTAAACTCGAAACATTAAAAAGCAACAAGTGTTTTAATTATAAATATTTAAAAATGTTTTATAAAGAGCCAACTGAGGAATCAACACAATGTATTAATTTACTGTTTTAGTTCAAGCACTAACTTTCATTAAGAATATAATTTTCTGACAAATCTGAACTAACAAGTTTTCCAAATGTTGCATACTTTTTGGACACACTGTATGTCGACTTTAGTCTAAGCATACGTAAGGATGTAAGGATATTGTTATAAGAATTAATGCTAAACTAGGTAATTTGTAGAATAGTTGACCCCGTGTTAAGTTGAACGTGATTACTGATTTTGCAGAATGGAACATTCTTTAGAAAATTTCCAGGAACAAACTGTTCACAGTTACTGTGATTTAGAAGGGAGGAATGGGATCTTTTAATTGTTCTCTTGTTCAGAAATATAGGTAGCTTGTCTGGGACATTGCGCGGCCCTGGGTTTAAGCAGCATTAGTGAATTTGCTTATTCCTTATTGCTGTTTACGTATTTATGAAATCTCTTCATTTTACTTCAGATTTATTTTTGTTTCAGTTTATATGTTACTCCAACGTACTATTGCAATGTCTGAAACTAAACATGGATCGACATATGGAGCAGTGCGAGAAACTCACCCAGCAAAAACAGATTAACTTACAACCAAGGCGTATTCAGAAAACATTTACGGACATAGCATTATTAAACACTTGAGAAATATTGAGTCATCAATGTTCAATAATACCCAAATTATTATATTTTTAAAAGACAATACAAGGCAAGCATCATACTACAGGGGCCAGATTTTGCCAAGTCTGTTTTTATTGGAAATTAGCAAAGTAGCGTAGGGTCCCTTCGCGAGGCGAGCAGTGTGGGCCCCTTATCGTCACCCGTACCTCATACTTTATTGTAGTTTGCCATGGCTTGTTTACTGGATTTTATAATGGTAAATTTTTTCCAACGATTCTCAATGTTTCATTTGTTTACAGTATCGAACAAGTATGTTATCAAAAGTATAATTAAAGTACATAAATAAAAGTAACTAACAATTCCCATGTGTGTATAGTCTATCCAAATCAGATAGCATTTATTTAAATATAAATTCTCAGCATTTAAATGGTAAAAAAAATACAAAGGGAAGCCGCTAATACCATGATAGCGCGCTAACGCACGCCAAGCGCTCAGATTTTAAACACAATTCTAAGTTATATAGGCCCGAATACATTTCTATGTAGAAAACCCGGGCGGTGTCTCTTTTCCACTTGAGGTAAATATAATCGCATGTACTATTTGAGACATAAAAATATAAAATAGGATTTTATATTAGTGGTATTGCGGCTGAATTTTTTTATTGCCATTTACATGGGAAGAAAATAAATTCTATTTCGTCTGGATAAAGTGTAAGAAAATCCTAAACAATTAGATTACTATTTTTTTTTGATCAAATTAATTACCTCAAAGGATAATATAAGTTTAATGGCATAACGTGTTCTTATTAATAATTGAAAATAATGCAAACATTAACGACTATTAATTAAGACATAAATAAAATAATAATATTTTTTGATATACCGATAATTAGGAGATTATCAAACCTTATCATGTTATATACCTAAACATCGCAAATCCTGTCCCTATTTTCTATTATAGATGTAATACTATTGGGATATCAGAAACCGTAAGAGTTTGAAGTTTTGTTCTTTAGTTATTAAAAATATTTTTTTTAAAATCATAATTTTTTTGTTTTTATTAGTTCAAAAATCTAACCACAAACGCGCTTTTAACGCGTCGTTACGCTTGCCAATATTCCAATAAACTTTAGAAGACGGAACAGGAAAATGTTTTAATATTTGTATGCTGTATGATAAGGTTTTTCACTTTTTCTGGTAATAAAATTAAAAAGATAAACTTATCTACTAGAGCGAACATTTTAAGAATAGTAGATTACCAAGTAAATTATTGCATTGTATTGTTATTTTTTGTATGTAATATGTATTTATAGAAATACTTTTTGGACTTCCCCATGCGCCAAACAAATATAAAATTAAAAAATGTTTTCAGTCTTCGGACTACTGTACATTTTCATGACTTCTCCAGACCGATATTTGTTTATTATCGTTAAAAAACACGGTTTAATTTTTTTTTGTTCGTTGTTGGATTTTGAATGAACGTGAAATTAATATTAAATAAATGTTAAGACTTCCTCAAGTTCGGACTACTTCAAATTTTCATGACTTCTCCAGACCAATATTTTTTATTTTCGAGATTAGTAGATAATACAGTTCAGACATAGAAATAAGTAAACCTAGAATGACCACCAAAAAATGAGCTATCGTTACGTGCCGTCAAAGTTTGTTTAAGGACCCTAGAGGTGACGACCTCCAGAAAATAATGCGGAATTATTTTACAGCCCGTGTTAAACATTATATTAGCCAGAAGAATTTCGGGTTTGTTCGGTGACGTGGTCTGGTGAAATTCGCCAATATCTACGCGTAAATGTTGTTGTTTTAGTTCTCGATTTTAAAATAAAGTTACCACTATTTTTTCCCATCATTTTTTAATGAAAAAGAAAATTCATCGAATGATCCAAAGCATAGGCCGAACAAATTTCTGTTTGATGCCGTAGCCAGAAATTTCGTAAATATATAATGGCTGGGTCGGGACAATATTTATTATTTGAAGTAAAAATATTTATAACTGGTTTATAAAAACATACGCGGCAGGCCGACATTTTTGCGAATAATAACCATAAATTGTGCTGTTATAAATTTTTATACAAGCTAAGGAATTAAAAAAATACGCCGCGGACAAAAGTTTTTCCAAAAACTGTTATACAATTCCTTCATTTTTCTATGGGATGCAATTGCCTCATGTTGTCTATTTCCTCGCCGAAATTTGGCGTTCCATGAATCTGATTCCCCGTTAATGTATCAAATTTTAGGATGTCAGATACAATAAAAATATCCATGACTCTTACGATCGTTTTCAATTCCATAACTTTTTCAGGTTTGTCCGGCCCAGAAATACGTAAAGTTGCTAAAAACGATGATTTTACTAAACTGCTGTACTACTGTACAATGCCGTTTTGAGTGTTTTTTCTCTACGCTCCGTTCGATTGGTGCCAAGTTAGTAAAGAAAACTTTTTATTAAAATTTTCCGGATAGAGCTTGTGGGTTTGTTCGGGTTGTGGGACAAATCCTCTAAAAACCCATGAATCCGCTAGAAACATTTATATTCTCACTAAAATAAATCATCTCGTGTTATTATTGTATTGATTTCTCGATTCTTTTCTTCGTTCCCATCCTTTAGTATAGACTATAGACCATGGGGTCGGCAAACTTTTGTCGTAAAAGGGCCAAACAGGAACATGACAACTAATGCGGGCCGCACGGAAGGGGGCCATTCCCATAGGCGTAACTAGGGGAGGGGCCAGGTGGGCCGTGCCCACCCCAGATTGCTCTGGTGCCCACCCCAGTGTTTCCGAAGTTCGAAGTCATATACACGTCATAGTGACACTTGTCATTAAAATCCTACTAGACTAGGGGCCAGGCCCCCCCTACAAAATCATTCTAGTTACGCCAATGGCCATTCCGCTCCGTTGTGTATGATATCGTAAAAGTTACGTGCTTCGCGGCGAAATCTCGGAGGCCGCACCAAAAGTCATCGGGGGCCCCAGGTTGCTATAGAATAGACCATTAGTTATTATTATGTTCGGGTATTTATAATGCAAACTTTTTTGAATATAGACTCTCTCGATATTTTTTAATGCAATTACTGTTAAATATTATTTTTTTTTTAAGTCGAGTATATCAATAATAAGCCTGTGCCAAATACTTGGCTAATAAATTTTTCGATTTTTGGCTATAAACCTCCATATTTTTTATTTGTTATTTTTATTAGCATAAATTTTTAGAGTTAGATATTTTCCACATTTTTTTATGTTTTGGGGTTAAAAAATTCGAGATTAATTTTATAATTATCAGAAAATACTTTTTGAAATGCAATTATTTTTATTAGGGTACCTACTATTAATTTTTGCAGAATTAGTAAATTAACACTTAACTAATAGCTGTATACTGTATACACCAAAGATTATTCAATTCAAACCCGTCCTAATTTGACTTAAGTTTAAGATGACATATATAAAAATAAGTTCGCTAAGTTTTTTCAATGTGTACCAAATATATAAACATCTAGTGATTTTAGATCATTCATAGTATATGGTTCAGGGCAGAATCCCGTCCATCGGTCAGAAAATTATGCGGATTTAATTTTTTATTTCTTGTCCAGGGGTTTGACTTGAGTCCAACAAAACTAATACGTTATCCATGGTAAAGTACCTATCGTCCACGCATTAATTTAATACAAAAAAGTTTAGTAAAATAAATATATTTAACAGGGAACATCGATAATGCCCGGAGTAACTTCATTAATTAAAAATGTTTGTTATTTATTAAATATTAAAAACATTTATATAACTAAAAAATGTTTAACGGCGTGCTGACGAGGGCTTTTTCGAAATTTAATAAGTTTTATGCCTTATCTGAAACCTGCACGCCGCTTAACACTTTTCAGTTTTTAAATGCATCGCTCTAACCAATTAGAAATTATCCCGCTCTGCGAATTCAAGAAATTCAGCAACAATAGTAAGGTTCTAATATTTACACTCCCTTCCTACGTTTTTTGAAACCGTCGTACCTTGTGTCGGCGAGCCTCCCGAGATGTAACTTGGTTAAGAATTGAGACCACTTTAATTTGTGTAGGTGTAGGTGGCAATGCAAGGGAGCCAGGGAGCGCATAATTTGAACAAAAGTATAATACTATTTTGTATAAATTACTAGTGCAGTTTATTTATTTTTGATGTTCCTCCTCCTGGGCATATTTAAAGTTTTATTATATTATTAATTATAGACGATATCCCTCCCTATGTTTGTAACAAATTTTTATCAAACTCTCGTACTTATTTGTTGGTTAAAATAAAAATGTGTATATCTAAACTGTAATTGGCTTTTATTATACCAATGCAATCAAGCATGGATCGAGGGGGGAGGGGGGTCGTGACATACCTCCCCCAAACCACACAAAAATATTATATTTACTTTTTTGACTAACGCGGCCGCCTAGTGCTTGCAAACGACTGGAGCGCCCTAATTACCCGATGGACAAAAAATCGTAGGGATGACGCAGATGATACGATACCTTTATTTTTAAATGATAAAATTGTACCCGGAAATGTCGCGCCAGTGCAATCAATTACCAACTAATTAAAGCAAATTTGAGTACCGGGTGACAATCTAAGTACATTAGTGGTCAACACAGTTTGAAACAAATGGAAAACTTTTTCATTACTGGTTTCTCATAAAATTTTATTCTTGATAAAAGTTTGTAGATGCTCTAAAACCTCTAATTATGTCAATAGATTGTCAAATATTTCTTTAATAAGGCGGACGATACAAAAATCAAATATGACTGAAGAGTAAACTACCCTTATTTTTGAAAACCGGGAAAGATTTTACTTGGACAAGTATTTTAAAATTATTCTTCTTCTTCTTCACGTGCCATCTCCGCGACGAAGGTTGGCAATCATCATGGCTATCTGATTTTGGAGGCGGCTGCTCTGAACAATTCATTTGATGTGCATCCATTCCATTGTCTCAGGTTTCGCAGCCATGAAATTCTTCTCCTTCCCTGTATAATCAACTGCAGCATGGCGTATGTCTCACCTCGTGTGGCATGTCCCAGGTATTGCAGTTTGTATGCGTCTGGACTCGCTCGATGTTGATGTCATTAATTGTTAAAATCTCGTCCGAGTTTTTGAGATTTCATATTTATAATTATTACAAAACGTAGGTAAATATGAAATAAAATTTTTAATAGCTTTTTTTTGGAAAGCTGCGTGCAACAAGACATTTTTTTGACAAAAAATAAATTTTTAATTTAACTCATTATGGTTCCAATAATGTTATTCTTTTTATTTCAGAAAGTCGAAATGATGACAGTCAAGCCATATCGTACTTATTAGGAGAAAAAAAGTTACAACCGTATTTTTATGTTTATTTTGCAATTATAAAATACTTTTCCAAGTAAAAGTTTTCCCGTTTTGCAAAAATAAGGGTAGTTTTCTCTTCTTATTCACTTTATGGCGTCGGCTGCGGTAAGCGCCATTCGCCATAATTTACTCTTGATATTTGATTTTTACTCCCGCTTCCAGTATTATAATTAGAGGTTTCAAAGCATATATCAACTTTTATCGTACGTAAAAGCACAAGATTTTTTTTTATGGGATAAACTTTTAATTTTTACGAAGACTACATTGCTTATAAATTTAATGAGAACAAACAAGCTTCTCTGTCGCGTTTTTATCTAATATCGTTTGTTCGAGGTTAAATTGCTAAAAAGCAATCTAGTTTGAGATTTTTAAATTAATGTCTATCCGATTTAAAAAAAGACCGAGTGGTTTTTAGCAATATAAATCATGAATTAATTTGTAAATACTAAAAATAATACTATATTTATTTTTTAACGCCAGTTCATATTTAATAATTAAATCGCAAATTAACGGTTCACTGACAAAAAGCGCTCGACAGCATCAAATTTGATTGTAACAATGTGTTACGTTGCTAACTGGCGACATTTTTACCACCTAATTTTTAGGAAGAAACATTTTTATTGCTGTAAAAAAGGATGTACCTTTTTTTATCGATGTCAGAATTACATATTTAAATAGACATTTTATTAAATGAGTGGATTTATCAAGATTAAAATTTTCTAATAATAATGAAAAGCTTTTCCATTTGTTTCAAACTTTCTCGCTCTGTATACCGGGTGTTTCAGGAGGAACCCTCACCGCTATATCTTTTTATTGTTTAAATTACAGAAATAAAATTTGGTGAGTTTGTATGTGATATTATTTTGCATTGTATGACATGGCGGGCTCCTTTTATCACTGCCGGTTTAATCGGAAATAACCTCAACTTTAGATTTTTAAATTTTTGGCTATATCGATTCAGAACACCATTTCAAATTCAACGTTACATACGTTACTTTTTGACACTTTAAATAATTTTTATTTTTTCATGTAGATACAATGAACTCCCTAAAATGATTTACTTCTAAGCCAAATTATGACTAATTTTAAATTTGTAATTATGTTCATTTGTTTGTTAGCATTGTGGTGTCATGGGTACCTAGATAAATGCAAACCCGTTAGTGCTTCATGTATTTTTTGTCATGAATTGGTATTTTTAATAAATTATCTCTCCTTTTTAACTTCACATAAGTGTGTGTGCTATCAAACTGTTGGAAAAAAGTGCTAATTTTTATGTCCGATAATTAGAGAGATGATGACAATAGGGGGTCCGTGAAGTGGAATATCAGTAATTTGGTTTTTCGTGGAGTTTAGGTTCCCCTCTACAACTTTTATATCTGATAAAATGCCGTAGAGCGTTGCTGTGAGGCGCTGTACCGCTTTAGATAGGAAATTCTCAATAAATTCAAAATTATATCGAGCCATGTCTGAAAATGAATTTACAGCATCTGCGTGGCCCCAAAGTCACGGGAAACACATTTTCTGACAAGTCAACCTTTGCTCCCTTGCAGATACTTTTCCGAGCGTGTCAAAAAAAATTATAAAGTCTCAAGTGACATGGGTCCAAGTGGCCTTAATCGATTTGTATTCACATGGAGATGAGTCGTAAACAATTTTCTGATAAAAAGAATATTGCGAAAGTGCGGTATTTTTTGCGTAATTTTACAACTGAACCATTCCTGCCTTCCGGTATATCTGCGTAATATTGTCAGAATTCCGCCTAGCCAGGTGCGATTCTTCTGAAATTTTTTTTTACACAATATTTGGGTGTCGAGAAATTTTTCTGACATGTCACGATCGTTTTCCGAATTTCCTCCGAGGAGATTTTTAAAAAATTCCAATAATGAAATGGCGAGACCTGGAACAACAAAAATTTTTTCACATAATCTTTAAATGTTCATTCTAGAAAGTTTCAACTTGAAATTCGCTATTTCTTTTTTTTTTATTTTCATTCACCTAAACTCCACGAAAACCCCAATTACTGATATTCCACTTCACGGACCCCCTATTGTCACCGTCTTTCTAACTACGAGTGGGCCAATATGTTTCCAATTGAAAAAATTGAATTTTCTGAAAAGTCTTTAAAAACTGTGTAAAAATTTTAAAACATAATAAAACTTAGAAGTAAACTGTTTTAGAGTAGTTGTTCATAGCAATCTAGATGAAAAAAAAAAAGATAAATTATTTTAAATGTCAAAGTGACGTATGGTGTCTCGTTGAATTTGGAAAGGTGTCCTGAATCGATATAGCCAAAAATACACTGGGTATTCTAAAAATCCAAAGTCGAGGTAATTTCCTGTTAAACCGGAAGTGACAAAATGGAGTCCGTCATATCATAAAATGCAAAATAATGTCATATACAAACTCACTAAATTTTATTTCTGTAATTTAAACAATGAAAAAGGTATAGGGGTTGAGCGTTCCTCCTGAAGCACCCGGCATGTATAGCTTTTTCTGTTTAATTTTTTAATAATATAATTTAGCAATATTTTAGTGTATGAGAGTGTTGTACGAGTATACTGGGCCAGGTCCCATACTGGGACTATTCAAATTTCCTGCAAACTACACGTTTTAAAAATGTTTGGAATCAAATCAAATACTCAGTATATTGTAAACCGACGTGCATACCAGAGTCTTCATCATGTCTTTTCTTGCATGATTAAACTAGATTGTGTTTTGCAGTTATTTATTAAAATAGAATTGCGATTTTCAGTGTAGAGATTTTTTGCTTGTGCATAACCCAAAATATCTATATGATTACACAGTGGGGCAAATTGTATGATGCATAGTGGGACTGCCCCACTATACACACCCTGCCGATTGTGCTTATAGTGAGACTGTTTATATTATCTGCTTAGTTGTGAATTTTTAACGCAAAGTAAATTCCATAAATAAATGTGAAATGGTATAGGTATAACTTTTTCAGAAAATGAATACCAAGAAAAGGCATAACAAAATAATAAATCCTACAAAAAGAGTAAAGAAGGCCATTTGCAGAAGGCTGAAAAATGAAAAAAAAAACGTATTAGCTGTTATAAATGATATGAAAATTAGAGAAGCCACTCGTCAATGTGACGTAACCATAAACATATAACATTCCATTCCTAAAACACCATTTATTTACCATTTTTTCATTTATCATACACAGTTCTACAGTTTCACCTAAAAAAAACATAACCCCATTATTCTCACTTACCGACGAAATATTAATCCGGTGTTAGAAGTCGAATTTCTTACACACCACGCACTGACGAACCATTGTAGATGGCTAATAAATAGCTCTAAATAGTTTTAGTTCGAAAAAACACTAAAAATGAATCCAAAAACACAATAGACCATAAACAATCACAAGCAGAAGCGATAAAACGATAACAACGCTGCCGAGTCGCCCGACGAAAATTAATGGAAATAGTAAACTTTAGGGTCATTTTTACAATAGCAGGTTCAAAAGGGCATACAGCATTGCCACTGTGATTTCCTTAAAACATTGCAATTTACAATGTTTTATTGATTAGATTGACATATTTGTCACAAAGGTTATACCGCATGTATTGTTTTCTGCAATTCATTGATTAGTGTAATTTCTTTCTTATTCATAACTTCAGCGATTTCAGATTGTCTCAATATACACATGGTCAAGTCCCGCTAGGTATGAGAGGTTGTTGCAAAGTGGGACGTGCCGGGTGTATAGTGAGACGAGGCGTTTTTGTAACTCTAAGAGTCTTAGAAATGTTTAATAACGTTCTGTTGATCTCATAATAAATAAAAACTGAAATGGAACCTACATGAAAATTTTTAAACCAATTGAAAAATATTTTCCCGGTATACAACAGTTTCCCCTAATTCACTTAACAATTTAAATAATCTATTGGGATTTTCTGTTCTTTGTATAATTTTAACTTAAAAAAATGAGGCTTTGACCAAAAACCAGGCTTTAATATTCTTTGTTTGGACTGAAAATTAATATGGCGCATCGTAGGATGTCCCGTTTCACGTGCCTATACGCGCTACGCTTCAAAATCGGTTAGCATTGAATATAGAGTTTATGTGGCTACAGCCTATGCGTCTATTCGCGGTTCGTCAATAGCTTGTGGTGGTCGTAGTACTTCGGCAATGAAAGTCTACAGACTAGGTGTGTATTCGTCATTTGCGACGCGCGAATCGTCTGGTTCCTCAATAGTTTGCAGAACTTCGGGTTTGTTCGCGCCTACTATGCGTGTACGCAATAAACCAGACTGGTTTGTAAACATTGCTTGTTCCGACGCCTGATAAACTTACTGTTTTTTTTTATTTTCCGGCGACGGGTTCTATATAATAATACAATAAACTAAAATACTTTTTTTTATTTCTTCAGCAGTCACTCCAAGCTTCTCTACCAAACATTTAAGTGTGATTTTTTTACTTCTATTTTTTTATGTTTATCTCTTGAATCCCACAATGTCAATTTTGAAAAAATTGTCAAGAACCCTCTCATCAACCACTGTGATTCTTGTTGGGACTCCAAATATTTTTGCATCATAATGTCTAGGCTAGAATCCACAAATTTTAATAACTATAATTAATTACTATTCTCCTAAATTAATTAAGTTTTCAGGTAAAACATTCATTAGACTAGAGCAACTTTACACTACGGCTTGTTATTGTATTTAGTAGAGTAACACCAAACATAGACGAACGACGAATAGCGAATCAACACATAGTCTGTAGTCACCCCTCTAAAGGCGGATCCAGTAATCGGTTGGGGGGGGGGGGACATGCGTTTTTGGGGGGGTCATACTGGAAAAGTTAGAAAACATAATACGCTTCCACGTTAGTCATCCGGAAAAAAATTTAATGCAACGCAAGGCATGAAATCTAAAGCACAAGCCTACGGGCGACCCCAGCGTAGCTACGGCGCGTGTAATTACCAGGTCTGTTAAAGTAGTTAATGTAACATTTACTACCGTAGTAAATGTAATTTGCTACATGCTCTTATAACGTATTTTGTTACATTTATTACATTTTTAAAATAAAATGATTTTCTCTCTCTACTTGCACTCTCTACTCTCTTACTTCATTCTTAGAATATTTTTATCTAAATCAAATCGTAAAGCAAAAAGCAGCAGAAAAACAATAACCAAACACTAATATTTCTATTTTTCCATTGCAAGGTTGCTGTGTTTTTGAGACTTCCAGCCAATCAAAACAATACTACATTTATTACACGTAAACTACATTTACTACGTTTGCGACGTAATAAATTCAACAATGTAGTAAATTCAATTTTTCTGAGACATTAACAACCCTGCGAGTGTTCATACCAGAGTTGCCAAGTCTGGTGAAATTTCACCAGATCTGGTAATTTTATGAGTATACCTACAATCTGGTGATCGGTGAAAAACTTTTTAAAAAAAGTCCGATTGATGACTGATGATTTTTTGTTGTATGTGTGAATTATTTATCCTGGCAACACTGGTTCATATTAACATTTCACAGGGACACGTCGAACACGAGTGATTATTGACCATTTTGTAGTTGTCTTCTGCGGCCAGTTTGTTTTTTAGATGAATAGTATATGCATGCATCAACAATGGCAACAACGCTTGACGTACTTTATCGCGCGTTTATTTTGAACCTGCTTCGTATGAAAGCAAAATAGCCGTTAAAAAACGCGTGGACTAAGAATTTGCACATTCGAATATTCGAAAATAACATTTCTCGTCAACACCAAGGCTACTGAACTAATACGTAGTGCTCGATTCCGTTTGAACAACCTTAGCTACACCATTACCTTCTTGAAGTAATGCTTCTTGCAATAACGGGTAACGATAGTCTATGTGGTTAAAAATATTCGTGCTTTAGTGTACAATAATACACAGCAACTATTTGTGTTAGCTTGTTTTGTTAATTATAAATTTTATTTCATGGACACTTCTTATTGGATTTTGAAAATTCATAGACAAAATGACTAGTTTGCTCTTCCTTTATATTTTCGCCCTCGAGCCGCCACTGGACTCCGGTAGAACTCCTCAGATTCAAATCAAGATTGCCTACTGGTGATCATAAATTTCTCTAAAATATTTATCACAGCCTACTTGCATTTTCGTTTGAAAAAGATTGAAAACAACAATTTATTTAAATTTTTTTTAAGGCGGTTAATAAACTTGAAAACACAAAAATCTTTCTTTCATTTATTATTTGAACCAAGTTTGAAAATGTCAATCCGGGGTCTTTTACCATTAGTTAGATTTGTTTCAAAAACACTATACATCGCTCACGACGCTTACCCGGTTTTGCAATAATTAAGGACAAAAGGCACTATGTTTTTGCACCAATTCCTATAATTAAATCGTATTATAAATATTCGATATTTTCTTCATCTTCTACTAATGCTTTTATTTTTCCATCATTTTCTTTATTTTATATTTTCTCGAGATTTTTCCTCGAAAATACAATGCGTTTTAAAATAGTGGATTTTAAACAGCGATCCATGCAGAAAATACAATACATTTTATAGAAGCAATTCGTTCGTGGTAATACTATTTAAAATCATTCATGGTTTCAATCTGAATATCTACAAACCCGAACAAACATGGGGATATCTTCTTAAGCACTCCATATGGTATATTTGTAAGGTAATTTCGCTTTGCTCAAGTTGGTAGAAACCTTCTTTATCCTCAGATTAACTTAGTCTGTCAAATCCATTCAATTGCCTAATTCAAAATTGATGTGCTTATGTAAGATTAGTTTCTGATTTCCGGAAAAACATTTTTAAAAATTTATTGAATCGCATTGTATATCTAACACAAAACTTGGGGTAAAGAAGTATGTAAGGTACTCAAGATTTTACGTTATACATGCTTACTACTATTATTTAATTTTAACTACAAACATATAAAAAAATTATTAAATAATTTTTTTTAAAAACTGTATACTATTATAAAATACATTTATTTTCAAATATAAAGCTCTTTTTAAAATTTCACGTCAATTATTTCTTGATGTTTGTTGATTATTGAATGTTCAGCAGTCCGTTATTAGATTCCGTTTTCTTAAACACCTTTGACAAAATAGGTGTTACCTTTCTCGAAATTCAAATATCTTTCTCTATTTTTATACAGGCATTTGCATTTGACTTAATCGTAGGAGAAAATCTAAGAGATGCATCTGAACTTTAATCTCCAAGGGGTTGGTAGTGTAATAAAAACCAGGAACTCCTGCTTGTTCCAAAATATTTTGTTGATCGGCAACCTACAAATAATGTAAATGTAATAAAAACCAGGAACTCCTGCTTGTTCCAAAATATTTTGTTGATCGGCAACCTACAATAAGATAAAATCAGACAACGTGCTCCGCACCTACCCTAGAAGTAAGTAACACATGTGTATTAAATTGAAATTGGAAAATGACGTTTAACAAATTGGCCAGTAGTTTAATTGTTGGGTTGTATATAACGAGAACAGACCCTTTGGAGTGCCTTAAAGAAAACTTTTCTATACTGAATGGCTAAAATATTTATTGAGAAATTCTATATCTGGTATTAACCAGTCAGTCTCTTACGAGTGCTATAAGGAGTATTAATATTTATAATGGAGCAGTCATGTTAGAGAATTAGGAAGGGTGGTTTACTCGGATTTATACTGGGGAATAGATAGAACCCCCCTCTTCTTAGCGACCGAACAGTGGCCTCGTCCCGGGAGTTCAATGAATATTTACAAAATATTTTGCTTCCGACGCATTCAGGATTCTGCACAACTACTGCATTGCTCAGGTAGGTGACGACATTCTTGAAAAAATTTGACAACTTCCTTGATGTTATTGGACTTTATTTAGTAGAGCTTTCGATACATTGGATCACTCAATGCTTTTTATAAAACTTTTTTTTTATGATCAAACACAAGCACTATAGGGAAAATCCTGGAATTAAGAGGGCAAGGTCAGCCGAGCACTTTCCATGAAAATATCTGTAAAAGAGAGTGAAATTCGCAACCTGTCTTCGATGTTCTAGCCTGTCGAGGTTCTTCTTCAGCTTGTGGTTTCCAATCAAACGAATGGCCCTCCTTTCGATGGAATCCAGTAACCGAAGCGTATGTTTGGCTGCAGAGCTCCAGACATTGTATAGTGTCAAAAGTTGTTGAGGTGTGTACAACTTTCTGGTTCGGAAAAGTACACCAAGTTTCTGAGAAGCTATCTTGGCGAGTGCCACAACGTGGTTATGCCAAGACATATTTCCTCCCAGATTGACACCCAGCAAATTAATAGAAGAAGCCAGTGGGATTGCGTGTCCATCCATGACTATATCCGGTTCTGTAATGTTAACCTTTTTAGAGAAAACTGCTGCCTGGATTTTTCTAGCGTTAAATTCGACTTGGTTACTGTCACCCCAAGCCAAAATTTCTTCCAGGTCGCTGTCTGCTAAGATATGCGTCGGCAGCCGATGTTTGTGCATTCAAAGAAAAAGATGAGATAAGTGTGCTATCGTCAGCAAAACTAAATATCGGATTTTTCGTTTTCACTAGAAGGTCGTTAATGTAGAGTAAGAAGAAAGTGGGAGACAATATGGGGAACACCGGCATTGATGGTGAAGGTGTCTGAGAGAAATCCGTCAATCGCCACTTGCAGAGAGCGGTCCTTAAGAAAGCTAGACAACCATGCACAGAATCGACTGGACGATACCATAGGATTAAATACTTTGGTCCCTAGACCATCTACTCCTAAGATAATGCAATGAGTTATCTTGGTAATAGAAAGCAAAGAGTGTGCATAGGTGACTTTATTTTGAATGTTAACATTTTGGGACCCTTGCTCTTTTCTCTATATATATGTCTGATTTTTGTAGCTTTTTAAGGTTCTGTCAGTCTTATCGGTACGCTGATGGCATGCAAATGTACTCATTTGATGCGAATATTATAGCTGGTAAAAAAATTAATGATAGTTTGCAAATAATCATAGAGGTATCTCAGTGTCATGGCATGCTTCCATCTGCATCTTGTAAGAACTTGGGTGTCATATTTGATTTCTAACTGCGATTTGAATCACATGTATCTAGCTCGTCGCAAAGGTGCTCCCATAAATTAAAGACTCTTTACATTCATAAGGATATTCTTAAAACGGATATTAAGTTGAGACTATGTGATTCTTTAATTCTGTCTTTAGTTTCGTATTATGATATTTTGTATTGGCCTGCACTTATTCTCCGCCAAAAGAACATTCTTCAGAAGTTACAGAATGCGTTCTGTTATAATGCCAGAAAATATCACCATGTTATCCCACTATTTCAGGCATCTGGATGGCTTAACTTAAGTCAGAGATATTCTTGTCATATGGCTGGCCTTGGCCATAGGGTTATTTTTAATAATAACGCTTCTTACTTATTTTTAAAACTGGCCCGTGGTAGCGATGTTCGTTGGGAAGCGAACGTGACATTGTTTCAGGTTGAATGTTCCAAGGCACAGAACTGTGATATTTCAAAGATCTTTTAGATACAATGCGTACTATAAATATAATTTTAATAAATTTTTATTTTTTCTTAAACAGCCAGTTTTTTTTTTATGATCAAACACAACCACTATAGGCAAAAATCTTTTAAGGCATTCTGGGATGTGGTGCGTGTGCGAATAAAGCAATTCAGGTTGATTTTGAATCGTTGGAGGTTATATTCCTTGGGAAACACGACCTCGGGAAGGTCGCTCCATAAGGATGAAGTTCTCCAGATGAAAGAATTCTTAAATAATGAAGTTCGAGAAGTACTAAACTGAACCACATATAGATGGGCGGCAGTGGTTAGTCGTGTATTTCTGCTATTCGCCTCTCTGGGCGGAGTTAAGAGTGCAAGGTCAGCCTAGCATTTTCCATGGAAATATCTATATAAAATATATATGTAAAAGAGTCCTACACATAATCGACTGGATATACCATAGGATTGCAGTTTACTTAGAAGCCCCTCATGCCAAACACGATCAAAGGGTTTAGAAATATCCAGTGCATAAGCCCGAGACTCCCCATGATGTGTCTCCCGTTGATCTGGATCGCTGATAATGTTGAAGCCTTCCAAGTACTTTAGAACTTGTTAGTCAATAGCTTTCTCCATCCTTTTGATATAACTGAAAGCAATGCGATGGAAATATTTCCTTTTTGTAGGATAAGTTGTAAACTCTACAAAATACTGGCGTTAGTTCATCGGCGTATTTCTTGAGAACTATAACAGGAATTTCATCTGGATCAGAAGCTTTTTGATATCGAGCCTTTTCAGGATTCGTTTGACGGAACACGATTTCGGTCATCGGGATTGAACTGCAGGAATGTTGGGTGGTGTCCTTCCCTGGAAATCTACAGTGGAATGCGAAGAAAATAGTTCAGCAAGTAAGTTTGTTTCGTCTCCGGCTGTGGATGCTATTGTACCATTGGAAAATTGTTAGAGGTGAAATAGTTGATTTGGTAAAATTTTGGCTGACGGCCTTAGCGACTGACCAAAAGGACCTTGATTCGTTTGGACTCGTTATAAGGTTCTTTGTTTTGATCTATTGTTAGCTTACACTGGTTTCGAGTGGTAACAAAGATGGTACGATTCTCAGCGGTAGGGTTTTTACTCCACTGTCAGTAAACCAGATTTTTTAATCTGACAGCACGCTCACAATCCTTGCTAAAACAGAACTTGCCGTTGGAAGGGCGTTTTTGGAGGAGGGGATAAATGCTGCCATGCTAGTTAGAATGACGTCGGAGACCTCCCCAGCATGGACGGATGGATCATCAGAAGAGAAGCATACGCTCATCCAAGAAAAAGTACGAAAATGGTCATTCAGGTCTTCCCACTAGGCCGTTGTGTAATGCCATATGTTGTGAGGTTTAGGAGGTTGTTCAGAATTAATTGGTAGTTCGCTTAGGCTTGAAATAAGTTTGTGATCGGAACAGCGTTGGTTCTTCAACGAGTTAAGTTAGATCAGAACAGGTCGCAAAGGATTCGGTCTCAGGGCCATGTTTAAGTATTTACGCCAGTAAATAAAAAAAAGGGCTCTATAATGGGTAACACTTAGAGGACCGTAAAGGTAGCAGATAAACTTGGTGATTTTCTGTGTTGATATTTTAAACCACTTTATATCAAAGTCTTTCGGTTCAAGTGTTCTCATTCGCAGCAGAGATCATCTCGAATAAAAAGACATACCCCGAAGTTGCGTCGACATTGGAAATGAAAATCGTATCCAGGGTATAAATAACTGACTGTGTTACACGTGAGACTTGGAAGATTGTAAGTGCTGGTGGACTGAATTGATATTCGTGTTAAGCTCTCTAATATTGCAGAAATTAATGTTGAAGTTGCTAATTCTGGGTTGGTTAGCAACTGCAGGTGCCACACCATTTCTTCGTTTAGTGTTGTTGGAGGAACCCAGTAAATTGTCAGAAATGAACTTTGCTTGATGGGGCCCCAAGACTAGCCCCCGCCCGGAAATCCGACAGGGGGGCGAATTTAACTCCGGAGTATTTTGGGCCTAGAGCTTCCATTATGCTATTTTTGGGATCCGGAAATATCGACAAAGTGACGAAACGTCAACTCAAAGAGCTCTAAGCGCTCGCGTTCTCACGTTAGCACGTTAAAAGTGTGTCCGTCTGTTTACTGTTATTTGAGTGGTGTAAAGTTAAGTAAAAATTTCGTTCTTTTGCGTACATACTGATGTTATAACTAATTTTGTGATATGTGAATAAGTTTTTAAAAAAAACTAGTGCTTAGTGCCTATTTATATGCAATCGGTGGTGATTGTTGTGTATCAAACCAAATATTCCTAAATAAAAAAAAATATTAAACAAGATAATTTGATTCATATCATATCATAAACTATTCTAATAAAATAAACATCTTTTTTGTCACGGAACTCTCTGTACATTTTATAGTATTAGCATGAGATGTTTTCTGTGTAGTTTTAGCACGACCTACGCTATATTATGTTTTGAACCGATTGTAAAAATAAACATTGTTGTTCGTTATTATAGGATTTTTGGTTAGTACTGTCTTCCTTCTATAATATAGAATGCCGGCTGTTTTTAAGTGTTGTAAGAATAAAGGTAATGGTAACTGGATTTGTGTGATTTGCCACAATGTTTTTCATCCGAGTTGCTGGGGAAAGTCAAGACACTTTACAGTCATAGACCAAAATCTAATTTGGTGTTCGAAGAACTGCGCCGCTGTGGCGGAAAAAGAAGATATTGAGGTGATAGATAGTCTAAGATCTATTATCCTCGACTTAAGAAAAGAGCTAGATCTTAAGGATGCTCATATTTTGAAACTCAAGAGAAATTCCTCTGTATTCGAAGATGAGGCCGCTGAAGCCGAATCCAAATATCTGGATGAGATTGAGGCTCAAAGAGTTCAAATAAATACATTGAAAACAAAAATTACCGATAAAGATAAAATTATAGATGGCTGGGAAAGTATAGAATTTTCTAACGTTGCAACTCAAACATTCGAGATTAAAAGAGTTAGTGTAGAGGTGCAGTCGGACGACCACTGTAAGGTCAACAAATGTTCAGGTGTTATCAAAGAACTTAAGAGGAATCTATCTATATATAGGGATATGGGTGATGATTTGGAACAAAAAATTCACCAAAACAATCAAGACTTTGAAAACGAAAGAAAGGAATTAATGGATTTAATTAGTAGTATGAGGGTTTCCATTGAGACATTATCCATGGACAATGAAGCCTGCATTAATGAAATTAAAGAATTGGAATTAAAAGTGTCAGAGTTTAAGGACGGCAATATTGTAAATAAAATGGGAATGGTAAAAAAAAATATTGCAGATCATCAACAACATTCTGTGAAAAATGTATCAAGGGAATGTTTCAGCGGGACTAAACTGAAGAATCTTTTGGTTTTTGGAGATCAAAGTTGCAGAGATTGGGCCATTTGTTTTAAAAATAACCCAAAAATGAATGACTATGAAATTTTAGGTATTACTCAACCCTACATTAACTTAAAATCATTAACAGGTTCAATTTTTGATTGCGCTAAATATTATACGGGATCTGATTGTGTTATAGTCTCACTAGATCTTGGATCGGTGAATTTAAAGAATTTTTCGGATTTAAAGTCACTTCTTGGAGTTGCTAAATTTACAAATTGTGTTATCGCTATAAAATATAATTTTTTTAATTCTTTGTGTTCAAAGGTGTATGAGTATGTTTGTGAATTTAATAAAATGAATAACACATCTATCAGAATTGTTGAAAATTATATGCAGGGTGTGAATTTTAGACATAGTAATTTTTCCATTTGTAATTTTTTAACTGACTATGTGCTGTGTCGCACTGGATGTAAGATTGTTTTAAAAAGTTTGACGAAGGTATGTTCGGTGGACGAGGGTGCTAATGAAGGTTTCGTAAATGATGACCGGGGTGTTCCGGATGCTATTAATTCTGTTCCACTTGATTGTGATGATTTACAGGCTAATGTTGATACAGATGGCATGTCCCTTGAGGAGGTAACTGATCGGTTCTTGTCACATGTACCTAATAGCAATAATGCTGTTCATAATTTTTTAGAACTAGTTCAGTCTCCTCTGGCGATAGGCTAGCAGCAGCTGCTATATTATTTTTGAATATTAGAAGTATTAGAAATAAGACTAATGAGCTGGAAATCTTATTGGAGGATATTAGGCCAAAAATTGTATGTCTGAATGAACACTGGCTCAATAATGATGAAATTGAAATGTGTAAATTAAATAATTATACTTTAGTAAACAGTTATTGTAGATCTTTGAATAGGGGTGGGGGTACTTCTATTTATATTGAATCTAACTTTACTATGACACCCCTTATTATAAGTGTTAAGCCTGTAAATACTGATTGTGAATTTTGCTGTGCCCAGGTCGCATTGATGGATGACATATGTATTGTGGTGTCGGTGTATCGCTCTCCAATCGGTAATATGTCAGTTTTCTTGGAGGTAATGGGATGTCTGTTGGACGAAATTTTTGGTAAGAATAAAACTTTGTATGTGTGTGGTGATTTTAATGTAAGGTTTGACTTGCCTGATAATGATGCCATGGATATTTGTGAGCTGTTTTTGACCTATAATTTGAAATCTAATGTCTCGGGTCTGACCAGGGTAACAAATACAAGTAGCAGCCAACTGGATAACATATTCTCAACTTTGAATGATAATGAATTTACAGGTAATATTATAAAAACTGATATCTCTGATCATTATGCCTTACTGTTGAATGTTGCAAATTTAAGGATTAAAACAAAAAGAGCTATATGTTGGCGTAGACATTTTAACCAGAAAAATATTGAAAGATTTGCAAATGCTCTAAAAAATGAAGATTGGACTGAATTAGCGATGGCGCGCGATTGTGATGAAAGATATGACGCGTTCTACAACATTTTTAGGTATTTTTTTGACACTTTCTTGCCTTTAAATAAAATTGGTGTTAAGTCCAGTACTGATAAAAAGTGGGTGACGAATGAGGTGAGAGAATGGTCCTCGAATCTTCGTAACATGTATGCGCTGTATAACAGATCGAACAACGAACTAATTTTGAACCGGTACAAGAGTGAACGGAAGATGTTTAGAAAATATATTAGGCATTATAAGCAGAGTTTCAACAGCAGCATAATATCCATTTCTGGAAATGTTACCAGATCGGCATGGCGATTAATTGATAGCATTAAGAATGGTAATAAAAAGACTGATCATATGGAGCTCTTGCATGAACGAGCTCAAATTAAGAATTCTAGTGTATTGGCGGGTCTTTTTTTGAATCATTTTGATGTTAGTAATGTCTATGGTGGGTTGGATGATCATAAATGTGATATAGTCATACAGCCTGTGCCGTATTCTTTTTTTCTTGTGCCTACAACTGCCGCTGAGGTTAATCAGATTATTGGCCTGTTGCCAGTAAAGTACTCCGTTGGTGTGGATGAGGTGCCTGTCAGTGTTGTTAAGGCTGTTTCTGATACTATTTGTGGACCGATAGCAGATATCATAAATGAATGTTTTGAGTCTGGCGTTTTTCCTAACAAGTTAAAGTTTGCTAAAGTTGTACCAGTATTTAAGAAGGGGGACCATGGTGATATTTCTAATTATCGACCAGTTTCCATCCTATCAGTTTTCTCAAAGATTTTTGAAAGAGTATTTTATGTTAGATTGTTAGACTATTTTTTAAAAAATAATTTATTCTACGTTGGTCAACATGGCTTCTTGCCTAAGCGATCCACGATAACTGCCATTTTTCAGTCGCTTAATTATATTATTGAACAGGTGGATAGGGGAATGATGGTGTCGGGTCTGTACTTTGATTTGAGTAAAGCGTTCGATTTGATTGATCATGAAATATTACTTCGTAAGTTAGAGTGCTATGGTGTTCGCGGTTCAACTAATGATTTCATAAGATCATACCTATCAAATCGAAAGATGACTGTTTGTGTCGGTTCTAATCATCAGACCTTTTTCTCACAGGTAATTACAGTTAATAAGGGTGTACCGCAGGGTTCTATATTGGGTCCAATATTGTTTCTAATATTCGCTAATGATCTCAGTGGTAAAATTGACATTTCATCTCTGTATCAGTTCGCAGATGATACGTCATGCATAGTGTCCTGTGCTGACAAAATTTTATTGTCAAGTAAATCTATTGAGATTGCTGCGAGCGTGTTGGAGTGGTGTACGTCCAATAAACTTGTTTTAAATACCAATAAGACTGTTTAACTGTTTTTCGAGATAATAGAAATGAATCTTTGTATGTTTCTATTGATGGAAAGAGTGTAGAGCAGACTCAATCTGTCAAATTTCTAGGCGTAACATTGGAGGACTGTCTGCAGTGGTCACAAGAGGTAAATGCAGTTGTGAGTAAAATGAGTAGGGCAGCATATGCCATTCGTTTCTTGCGTTACCAGGTCAGTTTAAATGTTGTAAAAACTTTTTATATGGCCAGTGTTCAGTCTGTAATTGCATATAGTATAATGTTTTGGTATCGTGCTTCAGTAGCGAATGCACATAAGGTTTTTGTGGCGCAAAAAAGAGTAGTAAGGATTATGTTGGGGATGCATTACTTAAATTCTTGTAGGGGTAAGTTTAAAGAGTTGAATATTATGACTGTCCCATCCTTATTCATATATACCTGTGCTGTATTTGTAAAATCTAATTTTCATTTGTTTGTTACGAATAGCGATGTTTCGAATAATATTTTTACTAGGGGTAGAAATGATTTGGTTGTACCTGTTCACCGGACATCTCTTTTTCATAAGGGTCCTCTAATGAGCTGTATAAAAGTATATAATGCTTTACCGAATAACATTAAGGCCATTCAGAGGATACACTTATTTAAGACTCATTTGAAGAGGTTTTTGATTGAAGAGGAGTTTTACTCGCTCAATGATTTTTATGACTTTTTTTGAAAATTTTTATTTTCGGTTTATTGTTTTGTTCCTTAAAGTTTTATGACATGTCTTTATTGATATTATTCTTTGTATGTTGATTTGTTTCTGTGTTTTGACTTATTTGTATTTTGTAAACATTTTTATTTTTGTCGATACTGTTTGTTTTTTTAGTGTAGGTTTTTTCTTTTGAAATTATTATGGTTTTTTTGTATGCATTTTGAAATTTGTAATGACGTTGTCAATGTTCACTTGTGAATGGTTTTTATGGCAATAAACGTATTATTATTATTATTATTATTAAACGTTAACTTAAAGAGCAAACTTCACGCCGCCTAAACCGATGCAGTGGTATCTCACCGGGCGACGCAGGGTGGGCCAACATCTTCCATTTCCCAAAGATACTTGAGTAGCTGTGCTAGATCTCGCCGTCTATTAGATATAGTAGTTACCAATGTAATTTTTGTGGAAATAAAAATGGATTTATTATTGTTATTAGTATAGTTAACCATGATTGAGGTAATAATGCGTTTCCATAATAATTATAATTGTTTACCTTTTTATCCAGTTCTAATACCAATTTCATATCAAATTCTCTTAATTCATCCTTTTGTTCAATCATAAACTTCTGCAAAATCTCAATTTTTTTGTCCGGATTATTTTCATAATTTTTAAGTAAATCCTGTTCCTCAACTGAAACGATAAAAAAATATCAATAATATAAACAAACGGTCCACGGCGCAACGAGAATATGGGAAAAACCACGGATTTTAAATCAAGCAGGATACGGCTTTGGTTTGCAGTCATTTAAGAATAAACAATTTAGGTAGGTTGTAAACAATAGGAGAGATCTGAAAATTAGTATAATTTTTCTGTTAAAAGGTAGAATAGAGTTCATTTTCTCCTTTACGTTAAGAATTAGATAAAAGTTAGAATACAAAAGTTGTAGAGATCATTAAAGTTCACATTCTAAAATTATATTGGTGTATACAAGGTGGCCCACAAAGACGTGACGAATATAACTTAGGTTTTTTTAAATGGGACACAATGTATTTCATCGCTTTTTGGATTATGCATAAAATTAGGAATATTTTTTATAAATTATATTATAAATCTTATAGTTTTTTCAATATTTTAATTTTTTCAGGAAAATGCCAGTTTTCAGCGTTGGATTTGATTATGAATATCTACACTATCTTTGCAAATTATAGATTCATACTTGGTATGGAGATTACATCGAGCTAAGGCAAATAAATTATTGAAACAAATTTAACTCAGTTTTTACAGGGTGTTCAAAATAAATTTTCTTATTTCAGTAACTTTAAACTAAAAAATCTCGTTTTTTTTAAATTTTATTTTTCTCTGATAGAATATATAATTCTCTTTAACTTTTGTTCAGTATATCATGTGTGTATTGTTAATACTTTTCGAAATACTTTAATATTTTTCTCTATTTTTAATTGTTAATTAACATACAAGGTGTTACAATTAGTAATACATATTATGTTCATACCTCAATAATTGTACCTCACAGGGAGTATTTTCATAAAAGAGTGTATACACAAATAATAGTTAGCAGAAACACGTTTACATGATAAACTAAAACAGCAAAAAAAACTATTCATTACGTATGAAAAACAAAATAAATGTAGCAAAAGATTGGTATAATTATAAATTGCCCCAATCTTAAAACCAGGGAAACCACCTAATATGACCGAGTCGTACAGACCGATATCATTAGCCTCATGTGTTAAAAACTTACAAAAGACTCGTTAAAAATAGGATTGAATACTAGCTAGAAAAAAATAATAAGATGCCAAAAAGCCAATATGGATTTAGGAAGAGAGGTTCCACGCTAGAAAGTATTGCAGAGTTTGTCACAGAAGTTCAGTTGGCTCTTACCAAACAGCACTCGGTAACAGCGGCATTAATTGATATAAAAAGTGCATACGACAATGTCAATTTAAGTATCCTTGCAAAAACGATGGAGAGAATGGGCATCCCATCAAACATAGTATACAACATATTTAAATTGTACCAGGAAAGGAACACGTATATTAAAAATATAAGAATATTACTGTTTGCTGATGACATTTGCATTTTTTCCATAGGAAGGTTGATTCAAAAAAGTCAGGACAACCTCATCATAGGTATGTCGAAAGTACACACATAGACAAGGGAACATGGACTACATTTCCGAAAGATATCTACAAAATTCTTAGGAATAATTCTACACCAAACACATAAACTCCACATTAAAAAAAAGCGGAAAATGCTACAAATATATTAAAAACTTTCTGTGGACATAGTTGGGGCGCTGGCCCCAATATAGGATTGTTATTTTATAAAAGCCTAGTAAAGTCAATATTAGACTACGAAAGTATTTTCTATAGTTTAGCTGCTAAAACACACTTGGAAAAAATTGAAAAAATTAAAAACAAAACCATATGGATATGTCTACGATTCCTACCAAGTACGCCGATAGTTGCCTTAGGAGCGGAAGCTTGCAACCCCCCATTAGCACTCCGAAAACAATACTGCCGTGCAATACAAGAACCTAGTAATTTTTTGGAAAATGGAACTATGTAACACTTAGCTTACTGTGTATAAAATTTTAGAACAAAAAATTAAATATTAAAAAAGTTGTGCAATTTTTAAATGGAATGTCTTAAAATTTACTTTTACGACTTACTAGGTTCTTGTATTGCACGGCAGAATATTTGACGGACAAACTCATTATTAAACTACATGCAAATAACTACGTTTTGTCTAACTCACAAATATTGGAACGTAAAGAAGTTACCACTTCAAGTAGAAAGCTTTATGTATGTCTCGGCAGAGAAATATATATACGGTGTTGAACAAAGGTCGGTACCCCGGAATAACTCCGGTGCATCGCATTGCAGCGGAAAATGTCTGCGGAAAAAGTTGTTTGGTTTCGAAGGAGGAATAGTTTGCAATTTAAACCACTCTCACCTCTTCAACGCCCGGGCGCGGGTGGGGTAAAGTTAAGATTTTCAAATGGAACCCCCATATTTTTTATTGGCGTATCGTGTTCTCCGACCAAAAATAAACATCTTTTGTCCGAAAAATTTTTTTATTCGGGCCCATCCTGCACCAATAATCACCATGAGAAAGACAAAATCAGAACCGTGCGAGAATCAAGTGGAAAAAGTTTTTCAGTTGATTTATAAATCTATTTAATAATTTAGGGTTTCTATTAAAATGTGGATTGGTATTTTAAAAGATGATAATTAGTTTTTTTACATGTGTCTCTTTTCATGCATGTTCTCTTCACCGAAAGTGGCGTTTTCCAAGAGAGCGGGCGGGAAAGTATCGAAGCGGGCGGAAAATATTTTTCCCGCCCGTTTCGAGTCACCATGTGCTCATAAATAAGTAAAACCAGAATTGTCGGTGCGGGATTTGAACCCGCGATCCTCAGATCGCCAGGCGGACACTCTACCCACCGAGCCATACTACAAGCGATAATAAATAGCAGATTATATATAAATTAAATTGGCAGTTAATTTTTCAAAGATGTTTTAGAAAAATGTCTGAAGAATTTCTTTATTTATATGGCCTCAAAGACTCGGGCACTTGTAAAAAAATGTGCCGAGTGCGGGATTTGAACCCGCGACTCTCAGATCACAAGGCGTACGCTATACCACTAGGCCACTGAGCCTATTTGTCAAAAACAATAAATAGATATTTACATTCTCCATGCGCGAGTGTTTTCATGTCATGTAGACAGGAAAACTGTCTAAAGAATTTCTTTATTTATTTGGCATCAAAGCTTCGGAGCACGGTACATATCTCGGGCCGTCGGAGGCTTTTCCGGACTCGTCCGTAAAAGCCTCTTTTCGGCCCTTGATACGTAATGTACTATTCTATCTAGCATGTTGTCAGTTATATCAAATGGAGCTTATGGATCTAAATCGTCCATAGTATGTAACGACTCAATTTCGAAGATTTAAATGGTACCCAAGCCCCAAGCACGGATCCAGGAGGGTCATGGGGGGTCATACACCACCCCCCCCCCCCCATCAATTTAACACAAAAAATACCATTTTGAAATTGACTTGACAATAAAACAATGAAGATCGATGTTTTCATTTGTTGTTTCTGTTTCTTAATACTATGCTAATTTCGCGATGTTTGTCCTCTTCAGTTGCCTACAGGGGCAGCGATGATTGTGTGTCTGTAGTTGGGTTGACACTTAAACCAAGCTGTTGCTGAAACTTCTTCCTGTTATTCAATGCCGATTATCCAGTTGCCTTAGATTTTCTGCTTCTAGCCCAACACTTCCGGATTTTTGTAGGTAGGTAGCAAAAGGAACCTTTCCAAAATTGCCCTTTTGAAAGTCTTATAAATCCTACCGACTGCGCCAGTTACCGACGGGCCAAATGGACAGCGTTTTACAATAACAACATAATTTTTTTTTAAATAAACTTGAAAACCCTCAAAGTATAACAAATTTAGGATGGAAGAAATTAAGTTTGCCTAACAACAACAAAATAATTGAATGAAGTATCCTTGTCCAATTTATAACATGTCTTAAAAGAAGTGAAGTAATTTATACAGAATGTAACTCGCATAGTTAGTTCCATAGTATGTAATAATGTATAAAAAATTATTGGGTATATTGTTACCTTATGCTTTTTAGCATACTTTACTGTCCTCTAGCGTCAAAGCTAGTCAAAGGGAGGACTTGTCCATGGACAAATTACTCCAGTATTTCATATACACATTTTACCATAGTTGATAAAATTTAACTACATTATAGTGAACTTTTAAAGTGCACCTATACCTTAGATAATTTCCATTTTCAAAAATTATTTCCAGGGTCTTACTTTTTTTTGCGTTAATAAACTGCAATCTCTGCTGAAAAAGATGTTGTTCTGTTACATGTTGAATTTCCAATAATCCTTTAACTATTTCAAATACAGTTTCATTCAAAAGACAATTCGCCAAACTTGAAAGTAACTCATAAGGTAAACGCATCTGGTATTTCCTAGAAAAAAATAACAAACATTAAGTAAGTAGGTAAAATTTGAAGGAATTAAAAATATTGTATATTATTTGATAACCACGCAAGTTTAATTATGATACTCTCTTTCGGCGATGCCTACCATGGAACTGTCAATTGACTTAAGTCAAGCAGCTAAATTAAAAAAGAAGAAGATCTAAACAACCACACTAAAAAGTAATTGAAAATAAAGGAAATATTTGTATTTGTTATTTTTCTGTCTGAAAAACTTGATAAACTGGAATATTCAAATATCAAAAAATATAAAAAAAGAAGAAAAAATTACAAAAAAAAATTATTCCTTAAAACGAAACTATAAAATGCAAAAATAAATAAACAGCAATAATCAAGATAGGAAAAAACGAGAGAAAATGTAGACTCCTATTTAAAATTTTTTAAATATCAAATAATGGATCAAACAGAACAAACCCAACAAATATACAAAAAATAATTTATAAAAAATTCATTAATTATTCAAAATAATGTGAAAAAGTGATTAGTCAAATATATGGTTTACTCATATTCTGAAACAAACAACTTATAATAATATAATATGTAGGAAATTATACAACTAAAATTATACAGAGGAAACAATGGATAGTGGATTAATTATATTAAGGAAGAAACAAACTTTATGAAAAATTGCAAAATATTAAGTGACAATTTTTGCTATATAAATATAAATTCCCTTATTTAGAAGAAATTAGTAGTCAAGAGGTTGAAGGTATGTTTGATAGTTTAAAAATTAAATATATACTGGTATAGTTTTTGCAGAATTATATCGTTGATCTTTTGACTGCAATAAAACCTCATTATCCATTGGACCATAAAATAAATAAGGAAATCCTAAATTTTAAAACCTTTTCGAGCAGAGCCGGACCAGGTATACAAATTCAATTTATTATGTATATATAAATACAAAGTGATTTTTAATAATTTTAATCTTTAGTGGTTTTCCGGCGAGTAATTTTTAGTTAGGCTTATTAGTTATAGAATGTGGCATCCTTGGAATTGTGCTGATAGGGGGGCATCTTCAAGTGTCGGGAATGGAGACTTAAATATTTAACAGCTGTTAAACAATTTGGAGAAGAAAATCGTCCAATTATTTACCTTGACGAAACATGGTTCGATACCCATGACACTTCAAGAAAAGGTTGGGATGATTCTTCAAAACAATGTCAAACCAAGGTACCATCAAATAAAGGCAAAAGAATCACAATATTACATGCTGGTTCAGAGAACGGGTTTGTTCCAAATTGTCTGTTGCTTTCAGCTAAAAACATAGCAGATTCTTCTTTAGATTACCATCAAGATACCGACGCACAACTTTTTGAAGTTTGGTTTAAACTTAAACTCCTTAAAAATATACCTGAAAATAGCGTCATTGTAATGGACAATGCTAGTTATCATAGTCGGCAAGCAAAAATCATTCCCAATTCTAATAATACAAAAGCAGAAATTCAAAATTTTATGATTGAAAATGATTTATATTTTGAAGAAACTTACAAAAAACGAGAACTGCTAGAAGTATTAAAAGCTTTTAAAATAAATAAGGAATACGAGCGTGACAAACTTGCAGCAGAAAATGGATATACAGTGTTGCGTCTTCCTCCGTACTATTGTATATTCAATCCTATTGAGCTAAGATGGCACCAATTAAAATTCAATATTAGGAGAAATAATATTTATTTCTCCTACATTAAATGCATCTGTAGTAGAATTAATTAAAAACAAAGTAAGAAAAATTTCTGCAGACAGCTGGAAAAACTGTGTACAGCATGTACTTAAGGTGGTAAAATTCTTACAATTGTATGATTACAAATGTTCAACCCTTAATTATAAGTTTAGGCTTAGATGAAGATAGTGATACAGAGTTAAATTTTGAATAAATTATCAATAGTTTCTTAGAATTTAATTAATTTTTATGGTACTTGTTATCCTAATAGTTATACTTTTAAATTATATTATTTTCAATTATCATTATTTTACCTTTATTATAGGTACCTCAAACTAAAAATACCTATGTATTTATTTTAAATTATAAAAATAAATCATGTGGTGTGCTATATATTTTCAAGCCAGTCCTGACCCGATTTATTGAGCTTTTAAGAAGTTGAGGCGTATACAATAGGGTTTAATCAGGTAGTTTATTTATGGCAGTAAGAGTCAAAGGTATAATTCTGCAACAACTATACTGATGATATAACCACAGAAATTTAGAAATCTGTTAACGCCAGTATTTCTAAACCACTAACTTTTCTTATAAAAAATATTTGTCCACTTTCAAGATTGGTGTCATAAAATCTTTGAAAATAAAAATTAAATTAATTGATAGCATAATTGCAGACTGATAATAACATAAATAACTTCATTTTCATCGAAAGTTTTTGGAAAATAAGAATTGATTAGATATTAAAAAAAGCATAGAACACAAATACATATAATATTAGATAATAAGATAGTTATCATGTGGGTTGGCCTTACAAACTAGTGTACTCTCTCTAATATTTTGTTCTAGTTCCATTCTAGGAGAACGGAATGGACAACCCAAACATATTTTAAAACAAGTATACCTAATAATATATTTTATTAAAGGTATTTTTGAATTCCAGCAATATATAAGTAACAGTTAAAGATAGATAAGTTAAACTCGGCACCAATATACAACTTCAGGCGTTTTTTAAAAATAAGAAAAAAATATTTGGTTCCTATTTAAACGAAAGTTGACCATGACGAGTATTTTTTGGTTTATAAAATACGCAAGGAAAAATAATAGTTCGTGTGTGTTTGAGCGATGTTCACACTGTATTTATAGGTAAAACTTATTAATCAAACTTACGGTGGCAGCTCACTTGCCATGCTCTGTAATTGCTCTAACAAAAAATACAACTTTTTTTGTAGTAACTGGGGATCCTCCATTTTACCGTCAGAAATAATTATCCTACCATTGCTAAGTTAAAACATAAAACAGATCACAGTAGAGTTACAGTATAACACAAAACACTATTCTTTAAAAAAAGCTAAAACATTGGTTGGTTTGAGTTTTCATTCTTTTTTAACTTAGGTTAGCCGGCTAGTTAGACAGTCACAGAGTAGTTCCAAATGGGAGCTATTTCTGCATGGTCGGACAGAAGTTTATCAATCTGCAAGAATCGTTTATAAGTATTCGTTGATAGTGAAGAGCGATATCGTGATTTTTCAATCACGTTGTGAATCGCGACTGTGATTTTTTGATATCAGTGAAATTAAAACGTGACGTGATCAGGGTTTATAAATATTCTCACTGTTAAGGAAGGATTATTCGTAAGAATAATGAACATAGCAGGCCTCGTAAAATAATTAGTGGGTGATGAATTTAAATTATTTATTATGTATAGGTACCACTAAATGAACTATAACAAAACAAAAATAAACTCTCTGAAAAAATATAACAAAACAGATAGAAAAACTAAAAAATGATATTTCAACGTAGACCAGGTGTAACAAAAGAAAAATAAAATCTAATATCTCGGTATTTCGGTCTATGTTCGCGACCAAAACTGATGGCAGTGACGTAACAGTCGAAACGGCCAAAATGCTGTATTGTCATCGGTGGTTTACAATGGTTTCGACTACTACGTCACTGATATCAGTTTTGGTCGCGAATATATGTAAGATTATACCTTCAAAAAAAAAATACCGAACTACTAACACTGTGTACTTTACGATGGTTTCTTAATCATTTTGTGCATTGTCTATATTGGCATATAAAAATAGAATCATTTGCGTCATGGGGTCATGCCCCCAACCACCCCCCCCCCCCTCAGCATCAATTTAACACAAAAAATACCATATGTACCCGTTTAACTAACGCGGCAGGGTAATACTTTTCGTAATGTTTCCATGCATGACCCCCCCCCCCCCCCCCAACGAAATTTGACCCCCCCCCAAGCTGAAGTTCTGGATCCGCCCTTGATAGACGTTCGCATGGAACTGAAGTTGCCAAGGTACGACATTATTATTCAAAAAATAATAATAAAACTTTAACTTTTCTTACCCTGTTATTCTAGTTTGCGCTGAAGTTAGGACTGTGACCGTAGGATGTCTATTTTTCAAATGTTTTTTCAAATTCGAAGTCCTGGTTCTAAATTTTTTTTTGCACATATTACAGGTCGCATAATTTTCATCCACTTCTTTAAAAAATATCTACTATACTATTACTACCCATTTTCGATTCACTGTTTTAAGATCAAAGGTCGCAACCCCAAGTCACAGTCATGTAACAAGTAACGAAGTAACGACTTCACGGAATTGCATTCTAAATAATATCGCGACTTGCCCGTGATTATTACTATATTTAGCGGCCTCGAACCTCGGGATTAGTCGGTTATCTTCGGTTTATAGATATTTAATATTCACTGTCTATGACTGAAAGTGAAATACGTCCAGTCCAAAAGTGATTTGTTTAAACTGTGATCACATATCACGCTTTTTATTGCTGCTGGGGAACTGTGACTACCTGTGATTTGTTGATATCAGTGATTAATTCACAGTTCGTGAAATATCGCTCACCACTATTCGTTGAGCGGCAGTGCCACTGACTCTTCTCAGTGGTGATTGCCTAGGGCCTAGACGATTTCGTTATAATTTGATATCTTTTTATTATCTTGTTTGGTCCACATATTTATTATATAAAGTATAATGTATTATACACCTAAAGTAACTTTTGTTGCCTTTTCATGGAGCGCAACGAAAAATAAAGTATCTTATACTATGTTCGTACCTTAGACAAGGGTCTAAGGTTCGTACACGGCATTTAACGATATCCGAATCGAGTGTGGTGTTCACTAGGGATGTGCGATACAATATTTTTGTGTACCGGTATTTTTTACCGATACTCGATATTTTGTATCAGTATTTTACAGTACGATACGGTCCGATATACAAAGTTTTTACCCAGTACCTATATCGTATAGGTACGTGCGTATGTGCTTTTTTGGCACATAATTTTATGCAGAATGATTTCAAAATAAAAATTAGTGTGCAGATCATGCTCAAACCGTAAGATAATTTAATTGATTAAATTTATAGGTGTAATATATTATGAATAATAAGTACATGTCAAAATCTAACATAATAATTATTTATTGATTGATATTCATGAATATTCTGTTAGGTTTATCAGACAAACCTATAACAAAATTATAAACACATATCGTTTGTATTGTATATACTTATTTAAAATAAAATGTTTTATATTTATTGTTTATATTTTTGTATTGAACGACGATAATTGGGTATTTCATTTTGTTATACTAAAAACAGTGACAGCCATTAAATTATAAGCTAATTTTTTTGCCAGTTTTTGAGATATACATACTTTTTGTAATTATTTGGCAAATCCATGGTGATGGTATGATCCACATAATTTTTTTATCTTAGCTCTTGGACTAAACAAATTTTGTTACCATATAATTAGAAAATGAACAAGTCTTAAAAACATTTCAAACTCGGTAGAACATGGGGTGGTCACAATTCACGGTTCATTGTGAAAGAATTCCCTGTATATTTTTATTTAATTTGATGACAATAAATTAGTTGTTCCTTTATAAATAGTATTTACTGTCCGTCAAAAAATTTAATTTATTACGAAAATATTGTTGTTCTAAGTATACTACATCAGTATACAGTACATGTACAATTGTTTTCATAGCACACTTGAAAAAATAGTATTGTCGGAATAATTTAATTTTTTAAGGAAACGCTAGGTATAGTATATACTAGGTGAATACCTACTATTTATAAAGAACAACAATTTGTCATCAAATTAAATAAAAATATACAGGGTTTTCTCATCGACCCATAGCTATGGATAGACAACCTCTAAACGCAAAAGTGGCAAATTTATGGCCTTGCACACGTAAACAAAGCTGCTCGTCAACTGCTACACATCAAAGATCTTCTTTACTGAGAAATAACCAATATATTTTCTCGCATAAAAGAAGGCCTTGAAAGACCACTTTTAGAATTAATTTTGATATTTATTGTCCCCATATCGATAGATTTTTAATATCGTTACATCGCTACGACGATTTCGGTTCTGGACGGTCGTCGTTGGATTGGCAACCAAAAACCGGCACCCATCCGTCGGGGTTGCCTATATGACGGGGACAACATTATGCGCAAGACAACCGACTAGCAACCTTTAAAAATATGACCGGAAAACCGTGCACACCAACTCATTTTTTCACTAATAAAATTTAATTTTTTACTGCGCACCCCTTAAGTTGTACGTATCCATAGTAATAGGTCGGCGAGTTTGTTAAATGGAACCATTTAAAATAGGTAAGTTTTTAATGGTTGAATTCTTTCACAATGAACTGTGACCACCCTGTACATTTTTTTCTGTCGAATTTGAAATATTTTTGAGAATTGATGATCTTTTAGTTATTCGGTAACAAATTTTTAGTCCGAGGGCTAAGGTAAAAAATTATGTGGATTATTCATCACCATGCATTAGCCAAATATTTCCAAAAAGTCCACATATCCCAAAAAATGGCAGAGTCGAACAAAAAAATGTTCTATAAAATTTGCTTAGAATTTAATGGTTAATCGAAAAATATAATAAAAATTACCATGTTGTATTTAAAAAATGAAAGTTGACAGCACTTCCGGTATAACCTGAAATAGCAGGAACATGTGAATATTTTAGTTAAAGAGAGCGTATTGATAAACTAAAATCCTCAAAGTTTCAGAAATATATGTTCAGTAGTTCTTCATAAAGTTCTAATGAAAGTTCATCGTGAATCACCCTGTATAGTATATCAATTTAATAAAAATGTATAATACAGATTACAGCTAAAATACCACTAAAATAAGAAAAAGAATTTCGGAAACTTTTAAGACATCTGTTTAAAATATACGGAAAGTGGTCGAGAACACAGGTTAGTTGCACTCGGTTGTCTTAGGTGCACATGCAGTCGCGTTAGCCCATTTTTGCATGGTATATGCCGTTTATTTTGAAACCTTATTATCAACACCCTGTATAAACTACACTATTAGTTCCATAGTATCTCTAGACCCCTCTTGTCATAAATTTCACCCAGTAGTGCCGTTAACTGAAATTTTTGAATTTTTTTTACCAAACCCCAAACTTTTTTTTAGTTTTTAAATTATTTCTCTTAAACTACCTAAGCAAATTAAGTTACATTTTAGGCAATTATAAGACACTAATACAAACCTAAAAGTGCAATATAAAATACTAGGTGTCCCATTTAAAAAATAAAACTTATGTTATTACACTTTTTTGGACATGGAAAAATATTTTTCTGAAATACATCCTATCATGCAGTATAAGCCAGCATGCAATTTGTAACTTAATTCGTATAGGAGCTATGAACGCACGATACACTATTGCAGGACCCTGTACTATATAAATTCTTTGCAATTTGTACTATCGTTGTTAAATTTTATTGCATGTATTTTCTCCCTGTGCAATATTTCTTGTAATGTCGCCTAGATACCATAATAATGTTCTTAGGTCAAAGTAGTTTAAAAAAAATCTGATTCTGTTCTCAAGATACTTTATTGGTATTTACAGAAGCCAAGACATGTTAAGTTATCAAGTCTATCATCACCAATTTAAAAAACTTAACAAATTAAAGAAGCTAACGATAATACCATATATAACTTTACTAAGAAATTATTCAAAAATATAGTAAAAGTTTAAATACTGAAAAATCAACATCTTGGTAATGTACACAGGTAACCACAATTCGCAGGGAACCTGTGTATTGAATTATCAGAAAAACCTATAAAACGGCGTAATGATATTTTTCCTTCTAAATTCTTTTCGATGAAAATAACTTAATAGGAGCCGTTTGGAAAAATAATAAAAACTATTGATGAAGATTTTCTTGAGGCCTTCTGTAGAAGTCCTTACTAAGCCTAGTTATTTCTTCTTTTGGGCTTTCTCGGCAGCCTTCGTGACTTTACCAGCGGTGTCTTTAAAGTTAACTTGTTTAATGACTCCGACTGCCACGGTCTGACGCATATCACGGACAGCAAAACGACCCAAAGGTGGAAATTCCTAAAATTAAATAAGCTATTCAGAAAATCTATACAAACTTCACTTTCCAAAAATTCATAAAATCTACACGCCTTCGTCTGAAGAGCATGAGCATATGAACAAAATGCCACGTTCTTATATCGTTTCCGTTGTCATTATACTACAATTCGAACACTCGCAGTGGGATGTAGAAATCTTGCTCGCAAGAAAGTAACGGCAAATTTATTTTATTGGCGATTAAAATAAAGTTGACTTGTATCAAAATTGAATGTTTTTGTGAAAATCGGTTTAGTACCTACCTGATAATGGTGTAAAGAGCATTTTTCTTTTCATTTCCTCTGGAAAATTAGATACAGTATCGATATCTAATAACATATTTAGTTTAGGTCTTTTTAGGAACGATTTCCAATTACAAAATTAAATACCCACTAGCAGATGTACGAGCCAAATTTCAACGTACCTGGAAGGATTCCACGCACATTGGTTTGGATGGCACTAAAATTACGATGGCAGCATCGCCCGACTTAATAGACTTAGGATTTTCTTCGGTGGTTTTGCCAGTACGTCGGTCACACTTTTCTTTAATTTCAGCAAACTTGCAAGCAATATGAGCAGTGTGGCAATCTAATACTGGAGTGTAACCATTCGCAATCTGACCTGGATGGTTCAGTACAATGACCTAAAATTATTTTATTTCATTTATTATTATAAAGCGGACCAATTTTTTGATTCTCGAGGAACATTTTTGAGCATCTCTGATAGATAGCCCTACTATCGTAGATGCTGTATGAGTATATAAAAAATAAACATCTTTTGTCCGAAATTTTTTTTATTCGGACCCATCCTTCACCAATAATAACCATGAGAAAGACAAACTCAGAACCGTGCGAAAATCAAGTTTTATCCCGAAAATACTCTTTTCTCTGTCTTGTACTAAAAAATGCAAGTGGAAAAAGTTGTGTGTTTTTTTTATTTTAATTTAAAGAGTGTATTAAATTCTTTGCGTAAGATAAGTGGTCTCAAGAACTTTTAGTTTATTTTAAGGTAACTTTAAAATCAACATATTTTTATTGAACATATTAAAGCACTTTTAAACCATAAATAAATCAAGTGTCTTACAATTGTTACTTGGGTAATATGGTAAACTAAATGGGCACAAAAATCATTTAATTATTCAAAGAATAAAAATCTACTTTGTTAATACTTATGGTGCTTTGATTAAAATAAATGGAGATAGTTAGGTCAATCACACCCGTATTTACTTGAACAATCAACAAAATAATGTATTATAGCCAAGGACGTTTAAACAAATAAATGGGCCAAGGAGAACCACGTGACTGACACAGAAACTGATGTTATCAGGAAACAATCAATGGTTGACAGAAATCGTCTGAATGTGTCACATCGTTAAAAGTAATATTTTTTTTTCGTCCATATAAATGTAGCTGCATTTTGTTCAAATAAGTATATTAGAATTACCTCTGAAAAATGTATATCGACAATAAATAATTAACGCCCCTTATTTATTGAATTTTTTAAAATTATTGTGGTAACGCTAAATTACCTCTGCCCCCTAAGTGTCTGTCTATCGCTATTTATGTGTCCTTTTCTCTTTGAATACTGGCATCACATTAAGGGATAGGAAAATATTGTATTGGATACAAGAAATAGATATGGTCCCTAATCTGCTTAAACGTTCTCAAATAGAATTATGCAATACTGCTAAACAAATCCGAACAAACCTGTGCCGTAAAATCAGCTGCGCCTCTAGGTGGATTATTTTTTGAGTCGCCTGCAACAAATCCACGTCTTAGTTCTTTAACCGAGACATTCTTAACGTTAAAGCCAACGTTATCACCAGGCACAGCTTCCTGTAAGGCTTCGTGGTGCATTTCCACAGACTTAACCTCAGTCGTTAATCCTACAGGAGCAAAAGTAACCACCGTGCCCGGCTTAAGGATACCAGTTTCAACTCGGCCGACAGGGACTGTTCCAATTCCACCAATTTTGTAAACATCCTAAAAATTAAAATAAAGTTTATAAGTGAATAAAGACTGCAGAAAAATAAATTTCAATAATAATATTTTACACATCGAGGTTTACCGTACTTTTAAATCTTACGCTTTTTGAAATATTTCATGTTTTCTAAAAATGCAAATTTCTCAACATATTTTTCTTATTTCACAAAAAATTCATACTGGAGCCTACTAACTGATTAAGTTTAATGTCGCACTTATGAAAAATTTACTAAGTCATACAAGGTGTCCAAAAAAAATCTGTATTTTATGTCAGCAGCAGATGTAAGATTTAACTCTCTCTCGTGCAAATCGTCAGTTAGTTATAATAGTGCTACTTTCAGTTTTTTATTATTATACACTACGCTAATTAATTAGCGAATATTCAAAAATGTACGACCTATTCAAAGCCAAGAGTCAGTAAATGTAAACAGAAGGGCACGTGCATAGCACGCTTGATCTGCGAGCGATACTGGAAATAGTGCATTGTGATTGGTTAATCAGCCTTAAAATATCTAATGGTGGCGCGCAGGGCGCTGCTTGCGACAGGATTGGACTTATTCAGTTTGTTATTTTTAATAGTATTTTATAATGGTATTATAACCATAGTGGTTTTGGGGCCTACACCGAGACCTACTTTTAATCACCGTTAAATAAATATGTCTAGCAGAACAGATACCGCATATGAACCTATCGCCATTGATTGTCTCCCTTGTATGAACAAAATATACCTGTATGGAAAATATTACAATTTCTTAGTGGGGTCCTGGTGAATATTACGGATCACGTGCATTTATTTACGTGTCCTGACTATCGGCTTTGAATATAGTATAAGTATAAGCTGTTATTTCGTTAATAATGAACCGAAAACAGATTCTAGAGTTTAGGGCAGAGTTCCCGTTCCGATATTTCCTAAAATTTTAATTATACATATCGTACAGTGCGTTTCACGAAAATTGGATACGACTTAATGATTTCCTTGGTCGGTCCCATTATGTCGACAAGAGCTTGGCAATAAACAAGTGAAGTATGAAGGGACGGACTAAGGAAAACAAGTAATGATATGATTATATTAATGTAATCAAATGAAATAACATTTTTTTAAATATTACTAGTCATATTTATTTACATTTATAATGTCATTCTATAGATAGTTCTGTTTCGCTATCCTCATCAAAATTAATTATAATTGAATTAATTATACGATCCAGACTAATATACGAATTTTCTACAGTTATTACGTGACGGACTGAATTTTTCCAACTACCTGGGGGAATATTATTAAAGCATTTTCGTATTAATTCTACAACACTAGAACTTAAAGTCGGAGAAATATTTTCAGACCTAACCAGTGATTTTAACTGGTGCAACATAAATGCTCTATGGGGTTAAAAATGCAATAATAGGGTGGAAGCTGTAGCACTGTATGTCCAATTTCTTCTGCCAATGTGTCACAAACATATATTTTTTTTATACAAAATGTCTTTAAAACTTCTAAAAGATCACTTTTTTTTATAACTTTCTTCAAAATATATATCATTCGCCGCCATGTAGTTCTGAATCTCCAATTTTGTATTATTTGAGCTTGGAGCTTTATGTAATTGGCGACTGTGATAGCTCGCATTGTCCATTACTATCACGGTATTCTGAGGAATGTTTAAAATATATTTAAATATAAATTAAGCAACCTAACCTACCTGATGTGCCCATATTTAACTATAATTATTACAATCCGGTCCTTTCCACATAATAACAAACGGTCATAAATAATGGGATGGCCCAGGTACTTTTACGGCAGTCATTAAGTTTTATTTATTTTTCGTGAAACAATCTTTACATAAAAATTTAATTTTATTTATTTTTTAAACTAAACCAATTAGATATAATATATCGATTGGACACTAACCCAAAAGTATCCCTATGCCACTTGAGGCAACATAAAAATGACCATTTTTCCTAAATATGTTACATTGCCGAAAAAGCGTTTCGTAAAGAATCAATGCTTGGCTTTTGCCAACTAAAAATCATTTCAACAAATAAAGCCTGTAATACAGAGTGCTACGCAAATATTTATTCATTTAATTCCTTTACTTAACATTAAAAATACAAATTAGGTATAGTTGACAGGAAAAACTACTAATTTACATGTATTCTAATAGCCAGTGGTGTTGCGAGCTTCAAAAATGTCCTTATTTACGAAAACCTTTATATAGAAAGTAAAGAATAAATATATGTATAAATGGGAAAATATTTTTGTACCTGGAGTGGCAATCTCAATGCTTTCTCAGTTGGCCGGGAAGGAGGAAATATGGCATCCAAAGCTTCAATTAGCGTTTTACCCTCAGTCTTTCCTTCCTTACGTTCAATAAACCAACCTTTAAACCATGGCATCTTATCGCTAGGTTCCAACATGTTATCCCCATGCCAGCCAGAGATTGGAACGAAAGGTACTGCTGCCGGATTGTACCCAATTTTCTTAATATAGGAAGATACTTCTTTCTTAATTTCTTCAAAACGAGTCTCAGAGTATGGTGGTTCAGTGTTATCCATCTTGTTAACCCCGACAATTAATTGTTTAACACCTATAGAAGAAAAAAATCTACAATGATAAACTATACGAGTTAAACTTATACTATGTTGCATTCCTCATTCCAGCTAATCAACCTACAGTAAATTACAAATACTTGAGGTCTGTATAACGCTACAACCCCCTGCATTTAATGAATCCCGAGAAAAAATTACATAAAAATCGTGTCATGACAAACATTTTGTGCTTCTAAGTGTTACTTTGAAAATGGAGGATGTGACTCGACGTCGCGACGCGTCGTATGAACCTTCACAGTGAAAAATATAACTTTAAATAAATCAGTTTTTGACTCTTAGATGGTATATATTTTATAAACAGTGAAAAATTGGTTCCGTCACGTCTTGGATGGATTAAAAGAAAATTTTTTTTGCAATTTTTGTAACTCGCCCTATGTTATACAGGATGATTCACGACGAGCTTGCATTAGAACTTCATGGAGAACCACTATCTTTTGGAAACTATGAAGATTTAGGTTTATCGATATGCTCTCTTCATCTAAAATATTGAGTATGTTCCAGAAATTTCCGGTTATACCGGAAGTAGCTGACAATTTTTAAATACATGGTAATTTTTATTATATTTTTCGATTAACCATTAAATTGTTAGATTTTATAGAACATCTTTTTGTCTGACTGCCAGTTTTTGAGATATCTGTACTTTTTGTAATTATTTGGCAATTGCATGGTGATATAATTTATTTACCTAAGCTCTTGGAATAAAGATTTTTTTCTTATCGAATAGCTAGAAGATCATCAAATCTAAGAAAAAATTCAAACTTGGCAAAAAATGTACAGGGTGGTCAAATTCAAAAATTTAACTATTATAAATTAAAAACTTTCTTATTTTAAATGGAACATCCTGTATGTTTTTATTTAATTTGATGACAAATTAGTTGTTCTTTAAGATGAGTAATTACTGTTGTATACCTATATCAAAGCGTTTCCTCAAAATCAAATTTATTCCGAAAGAACAGTCAGGCAAAAACATGTTTTCTCAAATTTGCTTAGAATTGAATGGTTAATAGAAAAATATAATAAAAATTACCATGTTGTATTTAAAATATGAAAGCAGAGAGCTAGTATTACGGTATAACCGGAAATGACAGGAACATGTCAATATTTTAGTTAAAGAGAGCATGTCGATATGTTCAATAGTTCTCCATAAGGTTCTAAAGCAAGCTCGTCATGAATCGCCTTGTATATTTTAAAAACTACCACAACGTATAGAGATCTAGTACTATGCCAATTGTTTCGACAGTGTCTTCTTGGAATGGAAAAAAACGGAGTGAATAAGTTTGAAATATTAGCACGTTGTCATTACGGAACCCCCCAATTATCTTTTTTCAGTCCTAATTCCGTTTAATTAATTAAAAATCGGGATTACAAAAAGTTATTAAAAGCAGCAAACTTACCTAACGTAAATGCAAGTAAAGCATGTTCACGAGTCTGCCCATTCTTGGAAATGCCAGCTTCAAATTCACCGGTACCGGCTGCTACAATAAGAACGGCGCAATCAGCTTGAGAGGTACCAGTAATCATGTTTTTAATAAAATCCCTGTGTCCTGGAGCGTCGATTATGGTCACATAGTACTTCGCTGTTTCAAACTTCCAAAGAGCTATATCAATGGTAATACCACGTTCTCTCTCGGCCTTAAGCTTATCCAATACCCAAGCATACTTGAATGAACCTTTCCCCATTTCCTGCGCTTCTTTCTCGAATTTCTCGATAGTTCGTTTATCGATACCTCCACACTTGTATATTAAATGTCCGGTGGATGTTGATTTGCCGGAGTCTACATGACCAATTACTACGATGTTGATATGGGTCTTTTCTTTACCCATATTTGCTCGTCTTTATACAGTCTATTAGCCTATTAACAAAAACAAATAATTCATCATTTTCGTAGGGGCGTCACGAAAAGTTTTATTGTAAATTAGCATTTTTTTACAAGCAAATTTCCTATCAAATTTTTAAACGTAAATATTCCTGAAACCACAGACGCGATTTTTTTCAAGAAATCTTTTTTATTTACAGTAATAGTTTCAGCGTTTCCCAGAAATGTACATTTAAAGCTGATTCGAAACAAACAACATTTTTACGGCAATGTGTGGCTGCAATAGTATAGCTGGAAGTTGCCGGAAACATTGCTAGCCATATGTGGAAATATATTGTAATATATGTATTGTAATATGATGCCGACATCTTGCCGATCGATCCCAATATTGCCGAGGCTTTCTCTATTGTTCTGTCGCTGACACATGTGCATTATTCCCCGACTGAATAGCCCATTTCCAGATAAATGATATGGGCTATGCTGTTGCGGAAATATTGCCGATCTATACATAGCCAGATATATTTCTGCAACAATTAATGTACACAGATATATACACAGATGTAGACATATATTGCTGAAAAATATTGCCCGTTTAGGAGCACCATAAAGAATCGATTTGTGTAGTACATACACGTAGTGGGTCAGTCTTTTAACCAAAAAAAATCACAGAGCGGCAACGCAAGAAAAAATACGGTGGCAGCTCAAAGTGTTAGAAACCCACAGCGGCGTTGCGGCCGAGATCGGACCGTGAACCCCCGCTAGAAAATGTAGGGAAAAACGATGGGCGCGTTTAGCGGAACGTCAGCGATCGTCAGTAGCTGAATTGATAATCTAATCAATATCGCTAAACGACAGCTTTCAAAAGCGTTTACTTCCAGCCGATGGGCAAAACGTTCAGAGAAGATATTTCGCTCATCGGCTGGAAGTAAACGCGTTTGAAAAACGATCTATTTTGATTAGATACCTAATCAATTCAGCTGCTTACGATTGCTGTCTAAACGCGTCCAATGATTAAAATATGTTTAAATAAGAGAAGGTAATTTTCCAATAGGTACCTACATATAAATAAAACTTTTTTTACTAATTATTAGTTACAATTAATAATTTTTCAGTGTGTCGGACTGATAATAAGAGCCCAGCGTTAATTTGATCCCTAAAATTCGACAGTGCTATAACATACAAAACTTTATTTTGGATCTTAATTCTCAGACACCCTGCATGATAGTAAGCGGCACCACTAAGGTACACTAAGTACGTGCACATACAAAGCGGAAGCGTGCGAATCTTAGTCCGTATACGCACTAAGCGGTTACCACGGGAGTATATAGCCGGCCGGTTGGCCACAAGTAGTGGTGAGCGATATTTCACGAACTGTGAATTAATCACTGATATCAACAAATCACAGGTAGTCACAGTTCCCCAGCAGCAATAAAAAGCGTGATATGTGATCACAGTTTAAACAAATCACTTTTAGGCTGGACGTATTTCACTTTCAGTCATAGACAGTGAATATTAAATATCTATAAACCGAAGATAACCGACTAATCCCGAGGTTCGAGGCCGCTTAATATAGTAATAATCACGGGCAAGTCACGATATTATTTAAAATGCAATTCCGTGAAGTCGTTACTTCGTTACTTGTTACATGACTGTGACTTGGGGTTGCGACCAGAGATCTTAAAACCGTGAAACGAAAATGGGTACGATATTATTTAAAATGCAATTCCGTGAAGTCGTTACTTGTTACATGACTGTGACTTGGGGTTGCGAGTTGCGACCTTTGATCTTAAAACCGTGAAACGAAAATGGGTAGTAATAGTATAGTAGACATTTTTTAAAGAAGTGGATGAAAATTATGCGACCTGTAATATGTGCAAAGTAAAATCATCATTTAGAACCAGGACTTCGAATTTGAAAAAAACATTTGAAAAATAGACATGCTACGGTCACAATCCTAACTTCAGCGCAAACTAGAATAACAGGGTAAGAAAAGTTAAAGTTTTATTATTATTTTTTGAATAATAATGTGTACCTTGGCAACTTCATTTCCATGCGAACGTCTATCAAGGGCGGATCCAGAACTTCAGTTTTGGGGGTCAAATTTCGTTTGGGGGGGGGGGGTCATGCAGGGAAACATTACGAAAAGTATTACCCTGCCGCGTTAGTCAAACGGGTACCTATATATGGTATTTTTCGTGTTAAATTGATGCTGAGGGGGGGGCATGACCCCATGACGCAAATGATTCTATTTTTAAATGCCAATATAGACAACGCACAAAATGATTAAGAAACCATCGTAAGTACACAGTGTTAGTAGTTCGGTATTTTTTTTTTGAAGGTATAATCTTACCTTAATCTATATATTCGCGACCAAAACTGATATCAGTGACGTAGTAGTCGAAACCATTGTAAACCACCGATGACAACACAGCATTTTGGCCGTTTCGACTGTTACGTCACTGCCATCAGTTTTGGTCGCGAACATAGACCGAAATAACGTTTTTTTTTTGTTTGTTATATATATGGTGTGTGATATTTTTCTAGAAATTTTATTTTTCTTTTGTTACACCTAGTCTACGTTGAAATATCATTTTTTAGTTTTTCTATCTGTTTTGTTATATTTTTTCAGAGAGTTTCTTTTTATTTTGTTATAGTTCATTTAGTGGTACCTATACATAATAAATAATTTAAATTCATCACCCACTAATTATTTTACGTGGCCTGCTATATTCATTATTCTTACGTATAATCCTTCGTTAACAGTGAGAATATTTATAAACCGTGATCACGTCACGCTTTAATTTCACTGATATCAAAAAATCACAGTCGCGATTCACAACGTGATTGAAAAATCACGATATCGCTCTTCACTAGCCACAAGTAATGAAATATGTAAACGCATGGACTATATTGCATTGTGGTGCGGCTACCAGAATCAGGCGTTTACATAATATTTCATTGCTTGCGGCCAACCGGACATCGCGTGTAAACACTTAGTACGTATATCGCCTTACGCACTAAGCGGTTACCCGTGTAAGTACTGTAGAAAAAAACATTATAAAACTAACACTAATCTAGTTCTGGTTTGCATTTTATATGCGTATGGGTCAAATGTTTTCATGGGCGGATGCTGTTTCCCATCCGCCCATGAAAACAGTACACCGGCCCGGGAGACCAGTAGTGCCGGCCCGAACCGACTTTGAGCCGCACGCGTACTCTTTAAAGGTCTATTTATAAACTTTTAAGTTCAGTTGGAATCAGTTGCACTGCTCGTAGTTCGATGAGAAACAATTTCTGATTTATAAACTTCGCCGTCGTTCGCGGTCGTCGTGCATTTCATTGGCCAACTTGTCACGGCCACTAGCGTGATAGAATTTTTAACTTCACATGGCATATTCTCACTTTCCATTTCAAAATAAAACACAAAAAATTTAGTATTAAATCAACTGTACTCTTTGCGCGAGGAAGGTAAACAACGAATTTATTATAACCCGCAAAAGACTAGACGTCACCCCAGATTTTAAGTTTTTAACTGACAACGATCATGTGATTCACCTTTTGCATTCTATTGGTTACAGAGTCGAACTGTAGCCAACGTACTTGAACTGACTCGAACGTACCGCCGCGGAGTTTATAAACGATCTAGAATCAGTGTTACCAGAAATCTAAAGTAATAGTTCGACGGTTCGAAACGTAATAGAATAGTAAAGTCAGATAAGAGTACCAAAAGAAGGTCGTAACATTCATATGGCGGCCACTTCCACTACCAGACTGAACATAAGTTTTATATTATGGCCCTATGGGGAGCCCCCACCACAAGATTGAATAAGCAAATAGGTACCTATCTAACAAACAAAAAAAGAGGTCGGTTCGGCCGGTGTACTGTAATTAAAATCTAAAAAACAGTAATAGATTTGGCGAGTAAGGTAAAAGTGTGATTTCGGTAGAACTGCTGCCCGTTGCGTACCGGTCTTTAGGAAAATAATAAATGCGTTTTCCACGCCTTATAATAGGGTAATAGAATTGTTAAATCTATTACAATTGGAATAGACTGGCAACACTGTCTTGACATGTTTTTATTTGTTCAAGTCGAGCGACAGCCGGTATAAATGCCACTTAACCAGCCGTGACAGCGCGTTTCCATCTGAAGATATCCGGCACCGTTCGCGAAATCTCCCACAGTCCCACCCGCCCCTGGAAGTACATATATGACGCAACATAGGTATTCTTTTAACAAAATTGTTTATTTAAAAAAATTGCGCCTTTTAAAAAAATTACCTTGAGGCATTTAACACTCTATTATGGGTGGTGCCTTTTTAGCATGTCTGCAATAACTTTTGTTTTCCTTGCATCTTCAAGGTCAGAGGTTAAGACTTTAGAAATGAGTTCGATAAATCTAAAAATTTGTAAATAGCTTTGCCGGATATTGACTATGTTCGTTAATTTATTTTTTTGTTGTTCAAGCAAATAATAAAGTTTAACAAAATAATATTTTTCCCAGAAACAAAACAAGGAATTTAATTTTTGAACGTTGACACACATCTCTGTACAAGATAAAAATATATCTGAATTCATTTAAAACGCAAAATAAATCCTACAAAATATTATTATTCTCTAGTATAATAAAATGCGGTAATTGAAGACCAAAATATAGATTGTGAAATTTTTTGCATAATATAAAATATAGAACCGCAAAAAATTCGAATTCGTGCGAGCCTAATCCACACAACAGCTGCGACGGAAATGGAAAACTAGAGAAGAAAGTAAAAAATGAAATTTCTCTAATTTCAAAAATACATAGTATTTTATTAGAATGATTTTTATGAATTCCGTATGATAAAATTGAATTGTAGTATATCCATTTGATTCAAAACTAATTTGGACGTGACAGAAATAAATAAAAAGGAAATTCGCAAAAGACCGCACTCTGTAATGTACAACTGTACCGCGGCAAAATCTAGAAAAGCGCAGCAACGTACGAAATTCGCACCTTGGCCCAGGCCAGTAAAATTAGTTTAGATGATTTTTAATTTTAGTATGCACTATGCAGCGATAACTACATTTTGTTGGAAAGCAATCAAAATATAATACGTTCATACGTATAATCATTTTAAACACACTTAAAGGAAACTAAGAGTCTACTGAAATAGGTAATTAAACGATCGTTTTATGAAAATACCGCTGTTGTCTAGGATAATCTAACAAAAATTAATTTAAAGACGGCCATATTGTATCGTCATGTACAAGATAATGCCCAAAAGGAAAGGTAGCGATTCTATTGATTTTGTCAACAAGTTTCGTAAAATTCTGCTCAGTCCACCCATGCATTATAGATCGATATCTCTGCTGGGAACTCGCGAATAAGTCGTGAGTTGATGTAGGTCAATATAATTTATTCAGGAACTAAATTTTTCGGCCTGTTTCCTAACAATTTTATTATAATAAAAAAAATTGCCGTTTACAGAAAGTTGGCTCCTGATTTGTCGCATGGAAATTATCTTTTTGTACAAAATGATGCAATTTTTTATATATTATTCAAATTAGTTACTTAACTACTTACCGAAATATCTAAAAACTAAAAAGCTCGAGTAACCACAAATGTAATTTTACAAAAATGTCAAAAATTGACAAGCAGGTCTCTTGATTATTTTTCCGTTTAAATTTTTTAAAGACGTCAAGAAATACTTAATTAAATATATAATTATTTTAGCATAACCATATAATTTCTGCAGTAAACTCATCTCATATCCAACGCATAAAAGTAAAGCAGGAATATTTTGTTTAAAAAAAGCCGTACTTACCTGAAGGAGATGCTGACAAAGATCAAATGCGATGTCGTTTTGCGACAACCGGAACCCGGCGGAAATGATAGGGGAATTGTTGCGGTGGGGATGATTATTGATTTCTCAATGCGGTGCTTAAATTAATTTATTTAACAATGTTTTAAATAATCAATATATTTAAAAAGTTACAAAAAAACATATGTATTTGGTAACGTTCGATATAAAAATAATGAAATAGAATAATGGCAGAAGAAAGAAAAAATGAATACGGACCAAGGACGATGATAAAAGGGGATGTGATTTATTAGCGGGAAATTTAAAATATTGACAATTTTTTAGATAATTTATTAAATACATAATATTTACAGGTAAAAATAAGACATTATTATGGTTTGCTTGGTGAAGGCCACATTGGCAAATAACTAGCCCATCCCTTTATTCCTGGATCACCTTTTGCAACCATTAGTAATCTTTGTGTTTCTATTGGACTTAATTTTAATATTGTGTTTAATACTGGCACCAGTCTGGTTCTTTCATCTCCACTATTTAGAGTAACAAACTGAAACAATAATTGATAACTTCAATCGTCTCGTCAGGATACAGTATATTCACCGATGGACTTAATAAGAGAAAATTTTCATTATTGGGTTCACGGGGAAAAGTCATGTTTTATAAAATTAAATTTAATTTAATAAAACATGAAAAGTTAAAAAAAAAGTAATCTTAGATAACATTTTTATAAAATATGTAATGTTATTTATTATTATATAAATATTATTATTATTATATAAACAGCCTAAATACATATAAAATTTGAAGTCTAAATTCCAATTTATCCGTTTCTTATACATTGTAGGGTTTATGGTAAATTTATTTCGAAATCGAAGAAATATGTGGAGGATGTAAGACTTAAGTACGTAAGAGGATAATTATGTAGAATAATATTTTTTTCTATAGTTGTACAAATTCTTTTTTCATTTGTGTTGTTTCTTTAACATGATTAATGTTTATGCTTGAAAAAAATATGTAAATTTAGATAAATTTAAAAATTAAAATACAGATTTCAAATTTTGTATTCAGGCTGCATTTTGCAGTAGTTAAATATAACTATATTTAATAAACATTTTATCAACATCAAATAATGGTACATTTATCTTTAATTTCGTAAATCGTAATGGCAAATCTTGGCCAAGTAAAATAGAAAAATGGTAATATTTTAGATACCCCAAATACACCCTTTTTGGAAATTCAAGAATTCTCGAGCCACTTCTCTTTTTAAATCTGGCTATAACATCAATAAAAATCTCTACATGAGGTCTGAGCCCTCTGGAGGAAGCCAATAAACCGGGACATCAATTAAGTAAAACTCACAGGAGCGATATTGTGATTTTTCAATCACGTTGTGAAACGTGATTGTTATTTCTTGATATCAGTGAAATTAAAGCGTGAGGGGATCACGGTTTATAAATTTTTATCACTGCTAAGCGAGATATTAACTAGACAATATACGTAAGAGAATATTGAGCGCATCGTAAAATAATTGGTGGGTGATGGTCGATGAATTTAAAGTATTTATGGGTATCATTTCACCGGTTAGCAAAATATTCTTATTTTTGCGAACAGAAAAATGTAATCGGTCAGCCAAAATAGCTAATTGGTCAGCAACTTATGGACAGCAAACATTTCTGAATCGTGACAGTGCCCTGGGAAAACAAGTGAAAATCCGCCCCCGCTACACCTTTTGTAGCCGATTTCCTTCTGTATTCGGCAAAAGAAAACACAGAAAGTTAGATAAATTGACAGTGCCTTGGGCCCTCTGAAGTAAACTGCTTCTAGACATGTTTCTTTCTACTGACCAATTGTAAACTCTTGCTGACCAAGTAATCATTTCGCAGCTCGACTGTTAATAAAGGCAAACCATTTAATTACTTCTCATTATTTATTATGTATACTACTTTACTACTAAAAGAACTATAACAAAAGAAAACTAAAATCTGTAAAAAAATATTACACAACATTGATAACAAACAAAAGAAAACGTTATACCTTTTAAAAATACTATGATGAACTAAATACTGTGCACTTTACAAAAAAATATTTGTTGATGCAAATACGCATGGTTTCTTACTCATTTCGTGCGTATTGTATATTATCATTTAAGAATAGGATCGTTAATCATTTAAGTTTTCTTATTACTTAGCCTGTTTCTTTAAAGAATGCCCAGAGCTCGCTAGTCTTTCGAATATTACTACTCATTTTCATTCCACGGTTTCAAGTTTAAGATTCAGAAGTCACAGTTAAGTACCAAGTAACGGGCTGACAACTTTACGAAATCACATTTTAAATAATAGGTCTATATGAGATGTGAAAGTGGAATAATACGTACTAAAAAGTGATTTTTTTAAACTGCGATCACATCACGATTTGTATTGCTGCTAAGGAATTGTGACTACCTTTGATTTGTTGATATCAGTGGTTAAATCACAGTTCGTGAAATCACCACTATTCACAGTAGTTCGGGGACTCAGCAAGAGTAAAAAAATTGGGAACGAATCTCACCCACGAGCTACGTAAGTCGAACGTGCGCGTTAATGATTATCGCATGTTCGATGAATGCGCCGAAGGCGATCGCGCGGAATACGGCTGAAATTAACGACGGATGATTTTTCTACATGCCTTAAATATTAACCTAAACCAAGGACCTTTAAGCAAAAAATAGAACCACGATAAGTCACGTGACTAGAATAATTTTTTATTACGGTATATAATTTCTAAACGATCTAGGGGGTTAGAAGGAACTAGAATTTTTAAAGTAAAATGGTTAACTGAAATTGACTGTAAATTTTAATTTTTCGTCGATTAACTGCTTCTGTGTATTGTTTGTTAATGTAAACTCATAAGTACTGATTATGCCATAGTGTCTTGCCTCTGATAAATCAAAATGATTGGCTGTTGGGAATTTACCAGATGACTTAAGCGACCTGACGGCGCATAGCAGCCATTTCAAAAAACGAGGTTGGCTTCTCACAATTAAAAATATATATATGCGGTATTTGTTTAGGTCAGTGGTTCCTAAATTCCTCTCGAAATCGAATGCTAGTAATATGTGTACCCCCATGACCAGTTAGCCTTTAAAAGTACTGAAACAACCGTTTTGTAATTTATTTAAAGAGCATTTTTATTTACCAATGAAACGTCTTTCCCTTAAACACAAAAATAAACAACAAAATACAACAATTCTCCCTATTTTAGTATTAGTAGTAGGTTCGTGGACCTCCAGTGCCAAATTTATAATGGGACACTTGGGGCCCGGCCCCACACAATCCTTGAAAATTCCTTACTATTTCTTAGACATGACAACAAACCGCACGAATTTTAACTAATTCTAACAACCTCGTTACTTTTATTTTCTATATTTCAATGTCGAAAAAAATGTACGCTATTGACCCCCACATAAATAACAATACTTGAAAATTCTTTAGGGGAGAGAAGTCGAAGATGGCGCAGCGGGAAAGATGACGCGCCTCAATAACTCGTCTGCTTAAAGGTTTGAGAACAAACCCGAACAAACGTGTTTTTCATTTTCGTGATCCTATTTTTACATGTTAGCAATTAAGCAGAAAGTATTTTATTTTTCTAAATGAAAAAATTGTCTCACTGCATGCATAATTATATATCTATTAATTATCTTGTCATAGGTACTACGTTTTTATATAAAAAATGTTAATATGAAAAATAAACCGAGGTTTTTAAATTAAAGTCATGCGCTGCTCCATCTTGGCCATCTAAATAAATAGTTATTTTTTGTTTGTTTTTTTATTTCTTTTAAATGGGAAAATATAAAAGAACGAACCAGCGAGGATCCTATACCAAAGTGTTCACCAAAAAAGTAGTTGTGCCAAACAACATTCTGAAATATTGATGGCTACTCTGTTGAAAATAATGCTGGAAGAAAAAGAATTGAAGAAACCGAAGAAAATTCACAAAGTTAACTTAAAAGCTAAAAGAAAAGTAAAAAAACAAGTATTTGTCGAAACCGACAGTGAAAGTGAAGGAAGCTTGAATGAAAACAAACCTATGCGATGATGATGAACTAGACGATCTTGATGATGATGTTAAAAATTATTGCAATATTTGTGGAGAGCTCGGCAAATCTGGAGAAATATGGTATCGAAGTGTGTCATGTGGTGATTGGTCTCATAAAGACTGCAGTGGTGAAACAACTCCAAAAGACTATATTTGTGATTTTTGTAGACACTGAATGTATTAAATACCAATGTATGGAAAAATAATATTTTTCCAGACCACCCGGTGACCCGATGATACCTTATACAATAAGGGCGTATTTAGTCTACACAGTAGCACTTTAAAATACTATTTCAGATTGAATGGCACCACCAAGAGAGGGAAGCCCTCTCTCCCTAGGATGCAACCACCTGCAGACCGGTTTCGAACTTATTTGTTCTCGTCAGTACAGGGTAGGTGTGCATACCCATCAACAGAGAGGACTCTAACTTAACGCCGTACTATCGACAGTAGTCGACAAAATACAGCGCGCAGGGCCCTTAGTAGTCCTAGACAATCTGAACAGACGTTATTTGATTAAATCAAATTTAGTACGGCGTTAAGTTAGAGTCCTCTCTATTGATGGGTATGTACACCTACCCTGTACTGACGAGAAACCGGTCTGCAGGTGGTTGCATCCTATCAATAGAGAGGGCTTCACTCTCTTGGTGGTGCCATTCAATCTGAAATAGTATTTTAAAGTGCTACTTTGTAGACTAAATACGCCCTTATGGTATAAGGTATCATCGGGTAGTCTGGAAAAATATTATTTTTCCAAACATTGGTATTTGATATTAATACCACCTGACAAGTATAGACTTCTTATTTCTTAAATAGATTTTACTAAACGTATTTTTCAATAATTTGTTTAATATTTTATTTGTTTCTTACCTAAAACTTTTTAGTTCAAATTTTGGAAGTTTATTTTCATCCTAAGTATTTTACGTTTTTACAGGGTTAAAATAAAATTTATAAGTATTAAATTCAAATTTACCATGCGTCATCTTTGACTACTCTATGCGCCATCTTTCCCGCGGGTTGGGCAAAGATGGCGCAAAGACACATTCATGAAATAATTGCAATTATTTTTTTTAAGTTTCATTAGATTTGTTTGATTATATCGTTAGTATGCATATAAAGGTACAACTTGGCGCAATTCAATTTTTCCTGGTAAGTATATTCTATATGTAATATAGCATTTTGTTTAAGTGTGCCATCTTCGACATCTTTCCCCTACTATCTACTAGTCAACAAACTCCACAACATTGTTTTTATTTTCCCTTCAATGTCGAAAAAAAATTTACTTTATTTCACTGCCCTTGCCTTAATCCGGCCCTGGAAACAACAAAGATTAACGATAAAATTCGACCTAGTTATAAACAAATTACACTATTTTTTTAAATAGTCCATCTCTCAGTGGAGTGAAATTATGAAGAGTTAAAGAAACTCATAGTGCTTCAGTAGTTAAATAAACAATATTTTAATTTCCATACACGTTTCGAAGGCATATACCCATACAGCTTCAGTGGAAAATAAATAAAATCGTATCCATTCTAATTTTTTGTTTTTATCCTTAGGAAAGCAGAATCACCTTATATTTCTATCAAATTTCTTTGTCTGGTTATCCATATCTAGAGATGTAAAGGTAATATTACCGAGGTAATGTTACCGTAATATTACCGCAAGATCGGTAACATTGGAAATATTGTTTTTTTTTTTTTTTTTTTTTTTCCATAAGCCAAATCCAGTTGAACAAAACGGGGCGATACATCTCTTTAAAATTGCCGGTGAAAACAAGATGGGGTTCCTTTGTTTCTTGTATAAAAAGCTTTTTGGAGACTAAACATTTATTAAAAAGTTTAGCAGTTGATGATAGCCCAGATATTTCTGATGTTCTTTCATCAAATACAGTAAGACTTCTTCTTCAAAACGAATTTTGGTTGCAAATAGAAGCAACTTATGACTTGTTCCAGCCAATGTCTAAGTGGATAACGATTTTTGAAGCTAACGGGCCAACAATCTCAAAAGAGTTTATCTGCTTTTTTGAAATAAGGTCTATATTACGTGACAAAGTATCAAATTTATCTATTACTATGTTTGAAAACCAGAAAATGTGTTCAATTCTTGAAAAACGAGAAAATATATGTTTAAAACCCGTTCATCTTGCTGCTTACCTATTAGAACCAAGTCAACGCGGCGAGAAGTTAACTGAAGCTGAAATTTTAATTGCAACGGAGTTCATCTATGAAACTGCAAGGCGTCATCCAAAGTATTCTTCACAAGTAGATCTTATTATGGAAGCACTCGCACAGTACAAAATTAGAGGTAATATTTTTGCTAAGGAATTCGTCATTTCCAGCGAAAAATCTATGTCTGGATCTGTTTGGTGGGCAGGAATTTGCTCCAGTTCTAAAATAAGTAGGTTAGCTGTAGACATTTTAAATTTACCATCGTCAACAGCCGCAACCGAAAGAACCTTTAGTACTTATGGATTTATTCATCGGCAAAAAAGAAACAGACTAACCGTGGAGAGGGCCGGAAAACTAACTTATATTGCCCATAATTATAATTTACTAAATGAAGAAGATCATTCGAGAATAGTAGAAGATACTGAGGAAGAAATAGAAAAAGAAGATATCGGTTTCGAAGTTATAGACTTGACTCAATTAACGAAAGAGAAAGAAGAATCAGATGACGAGGTTGGGGATGATGATGAGGATGATTTACCATTATCCACTCTATTACGTAGTCCATTCTGACTCTGACTAGTTTAAAAAACGTTCTTATTGTTTTTCGTAATGTTTTTACAGTTTTGAAATAAAAAAAACTAGTATTACTTAAAAAGCTGTTTTTTTTATAAATTACCAATGTTACCGTAATATTACGTAATATTACCGGTAATATTACCGATTTTTAAATTACCGGTAATTTTACATCTCTATCCATATCACAACCGAACACAGTGCACCTCATTTTATGAAAATTCAGATATTTATTTTAATAAACACACACGACTAAATAAGAAAAAATTCTGGTGAACTTTCAAAATTTCCACGGAAAACTACGGCAAATGACCAGTGGCGGCTCGTGACCTATGATAGAGGGGGTTCACAAGTATGGTGAAATTATTTTTAAAATTTTATTTTTGTAACGACCAAACAATTACTTTCTAGGCATTTTAAATGTAGACAGAAAAGAAGTAATAAGAAAATGCGTAAGGTAAAACATATTTTTATTTATTTTTTTATTTTACACAAGGAAATACAACTTTTGGAAAATAAGTAAGGTTTTCTTAGTGTGTATAGTGCTTAAACGTAAAGTCCGTTCTTCGGTTCTTAATTGTATAAAATTGATCAAGAACACCCTCATTAAAGTTTGGAATACCCTCTACATTTTTTTTCATATATTTCTAATTCTATATTTTTAAACTTTCTATTAAAGTCCCTAGATTTACCCTTTGTGGCCTGCGTTAAATTAATTTCGGGTTTAGGTCTTCCCACATTCTTCACTTCAATTTTTTGCTCCAAACTCAAAGAGCTAAAGTTATTTTTTAAATAGTCCACCGTCAAACTATTCATTTTAACTTAATAAATATATAATATTAAAATATTAAAACATACACACTCGAATTTCTACTAGATGCACGAACAGACAACGGCGCGGCGCACACTAAAATTGTGCCGAGAGAGAAACTGCATTATGCCCCGCCCACTTAATCGCACATGCGAGTAAGTCTCGTCATAATCGTCATTAACCTCGACCGAGGCAGGGTTGCCGGATCGAGAGCCTATAATATACAGTTTGGTTAACGGTACGATAAAATATTTGGGAGGGTGGGACTTTATACGATAATTGACAGTACGATAAAATATTAGGGAGGGTCGGACTTTATACGATAAATAATATTCAATGAATATAAATTAATATATTTTTATTCATTTTGGGGGTGCACGTGCGCATGTGCTCCTGTGGAAGAACTGCCACTGCAAATGGCACTACGTGGCGACCAGTGTTGCCAGAAATCTTTGATCAAAAGTAATAGGTTGGCGGTTCGAAACCTAATAGAATAGTAAGAAACGGTGTCAGAGTAAGAAGAATACGAAAAAAGGTCGTTACTTTCTATGATATGGGGGCCACTTCCAGATTGAACATAAATTTGATATGGGGGCCTCGCGGCACAACAAGAATGAACATCTAAAAAATTGTTAAAATAGTAATGGATATATTACAATTGTAAAAGACTGACAACGCTGGTGTCAACTAGCAGGGGTCGCCGAGCAGCTTCGGTTATCGTCGGCCGGGTTTGTTCGCGAATGGCGCGGCGGATGTTTTAAAATTTTGTCGGAATATGTATGAAATTAATATACGTAAATACTTGTGATGATATTTTATTTCATATACCATTATATGCGTAAATTTTAATACCTTTAAAAGAGAGTTTAAAACGCTGAGAGCAATATAAACCTCCATAAGAGATTTTAAAATCACTAACCCTCTGACGTCACTGCGCGCGGCAGACGAAATTGGGACGGTTCGATATCTCCTTTAGTTATTGTATCATAGGCAAACCCGGTACTTTTAAATAACAGTTGTAGTAGCTACTGCTTTTTTTTAAAGCAGCTATTTTAAAGCAGCTTAAAAGACGAAGATTTACGAATCCGCTGTCTAGACTGCGGGTTATAAAAGACGCGGCGCGACGTTGTTTTATAAAACCGAAACGGGAAGTCCAGCGATCTGCGATTATTAAGCGGCATCGCAGCATGGCTTCTTGAAAACAGAAAGCCGTTGGCGCTTTTTTTACTTTTGTATGCAGCCGCGTTATTAGGTTAATTATTTCTTTTGCAGTGTTGATTATTTTTGTGTTTGTCCAATTGATGTTTAGGTGTTATTACAATATTTTAGGTTTGTTCCGATAATCAACGTAACGAAAATCAAAATAAAATAATAGTTTACCGAAACATATCTACACATAATCATAATCTAATTTTAATGCCAATAGAACACTGCGCCAAATAAGCAGTTGGAGAAGCGGGCAGCGCGAATTCGCTCCGCAGTCCATTTCGAATAATCGCTTTCTTGCTTCTGCTCTGCGAGTTCTGCTTTTATTGAATTAGGTGGCGCGGCGCTTATTTCGTCCTCCCTTATCCTATATTTGTTTTTACAATGGAACCAGCTTGGCAGATTTAAGTCTTAAAGATTGGTTCTCAAAGCTCGGGTATTTCAGAAGTATGCGATACAATGAGGAGAAATAGGTTCGAATAAATTCATTTAAAATTCAACCTTCAATAACACTCGGACCCGTCGATTTTAATTTTTAGATTTGCATTTTCTAAAATTATTTTCATTTATACAGAGCGACGCAAAAAAAAATTTTCATGTGACACTTCAATTTTTTTAAATTGAAATCCCCATTTTTTATTTTATTTTCGGATTTACGGAAATTTTTTATCACATTTCATGTATAATAAACCTATGTTCAAATTAAATTGTTTAAAAAAATTTCATTTATTTTGTCTAAAAAATTTTTTTTTTGTAAATAATTTAATTTAGATTATACATGAATTGTAAAATTTTCCATAGACACCGAAAATCAAATAAAAAATGGGGGTTTCAATTTAAGAAAACGTAGTGTCACATGAAATCTTTTTTTGAGTGAGTCACCCTGTATAAATGATAATTAGTTTATAAAATGCCCATCAAAAAATTAAAATCGAAAAATTAAAGGTTGAATTTTAAATGAATTTATTCGACCCTATTTATCCTCACTGTATAGTAAATTAGGAGAAGAAATTAGTTTATTTATTCTTTATATTAGTGTTGCCTCAGTTCGGATTAGTACGTATTTTTAACTTGACAGGTCCTACCATATGTTTGGTCAAACGTAATATGAATCTGACGATGATTGGTCTCGGTTGATCGGCTCTACATCTCTGAATTATATGTATGAAATCAATTTTCTCTTCAGTGACTGGAAAATCAAGGAGTGTCAATGTTCTGTAGGACGTTGAATATGGATCATTTTCTAATTTAGGCATGCCATGGATTTCTAAACTATTGGCTCTAAAAGTTTCCTCAACAGTATTAATTTTGCTCTTTAGCGGATAAGCCTCCTTTCTTCAGTTTTCTTTGTATGATAAATTCTATGAATTTCATAGACTCTGAAAATGTTTTGAGAATAACTTCAAACTTATCGGAGCAGAAAATTACAGATTCACGCAACAATCGCAGTCTCCAATATAATTATGTACATGCATCATTTGAACCACCAATACTACCCATCATATTATATACTGCTAAGATCAATACGATGCCACGGCGGCAGGACTGGCACTGCCACTTGACGCCCGGTGTAGGCCTCTCTTCAGCTCACAGCATTGCATGACAAGAATTATATTGTTTCTGTTTACGTTATCATTGCAAACAGAACGTTTTGATATCACTAAATGGAAGATGTTTGGTTCCAAACAATAATGAATAACTATTGTGGATAATAATTCACGATCATGCACTTTTTCAAAATTCAATTCAAACTTAACCAGTTGAAAATTGAAAAATTCCACGGACATACATAAAGTGTGAGTAACAATGGTATAATATAATATATGGTTTTTAACATATATACGTGTATCTATTTACTAAGTGCATAAATTATATGAATGCAATATCCAGAGCCTACGAATTTTCTGAAAAATGACAATTATTGATGTTAATAAATGAATAATAGCTGATAAGTAAAAAAATAAGTATGATTCTTAGATTCCCGATACTCGAAATATTTAAAAACGATATACAGTGTGGCCGTTTAAGTGTGCAACATATGGGAAAGTTTTTTATTACCGATTTCTCAGAAAATTTGATTCTTGATAAAAGTTGGTGCATGTTCGATAATCGTATTTGGTGCACTTGGAATGGTTGCAAGTCAAATGACGTACAGGGTACGACAAAAAATATAAAACTTGTACAAGAATAAAGTACCCCTATTTCAGAAAATTCAGCGAAATGTTATTAAGAAAAGGTGTTTAGAATTAAAAGTTATGCATAGGTTTGAAAACGTGACCTCATAAAATAAAAAACAAAACATTTTTAAAAATTATAATTATTTCCCAAAAAAAAAATTTTTTATTATCACCCTAAAACCTTGATAAATTAAACAAAATCAAATAAATTTCACACATCTTTGTTCAAATTCAAGCATATTTGTAAAATTACCAACTTAACAAACTTCATGTTTGTTGCAAGGACATTAAACACAACTTTAAAATACCGTAAAATTTTTTTTTTAACAAGATAAAACATTAGTAATGATAATTTTCAAATTAAAAACTCCCATTTAAAGTGCAAAAATTTTTATTTTAAATGTTTATTAGAAAATTGTACAAAATAATCGACAAACATGAAATTCTACTAAAATAGTCGCAGATACCTATGGAAAAAAACAAATAAGGGTTAAAAAGTAAACATTATGACAGTTTGGTGGCATTATTCATTCTTAAATAATTATTGTTATTAGCTGATCTCAAATGCCTCCTCCAGTACAGTTAACGTTAGCCGAAAAGGCAGAATTAGTGCTAATATGAGGAGATAACTATAAAACAGTGTGTGAAGTAGGAGTTATATTCAATGAACGACATCCAGATAAACAAGTCCATTATTCAACCATAAGCAGAATTTTAAATAATTTTAAACAGACAGGGTCTTTAGAGTATAAATATAAAAATGAACGTACCAAAACTGTATGTACTGAAGAAAATCAATTATAAGTACTTCAAGCAGTTGTTGAAAACCCTAGAAGATCCACCCAAGAAGTGCATGCTTATACGGGTATAAAAAAACCTCTATTAAGGAGATTCTTAAAAAACATAAATATCACGCCTATAAGCCAATGTTTATTTGCACGTTTCAAAGACGAGACTCTGACTTGCGGTATGATTTCTGCATGTGGATTCAAGGAGAAATAGAAAATCAACGTGATTTCCATAGACACATACTTTTTGGGGATGAATCCACGTTCACTACAAATGGCGTTGTTTCTTCCCAAAATTGTAGGTGGTGGTCGGACGAAAATCCAAATTTTGTCATTGACAACAAAAACCAGTATTACCAAAAAACAAACGTTTGGTGCGGTATTATTAACGACAAATTAATATGGCCGTTCTTTTTTCGCCAAAACCTAACTAGTGCTACCTATTTACATTTTTTGGAAAACGAACTAACAGATTTTTTGGATAATATGAGTATACAAGAACGACGTAAATTATGGTTTGTACATGATGGTTGTCCGGCTCATTCTGCTAGAATTGTTTCTGAATGGTTAAATGGAGAATTTGGTGATAAATGGTTAGGACGAAATACCGATCCACGGTGGCCTCCTCGTTCGCCAGATCTCACTCCACTAGATTTTTTTTTATGGGGATATTTAAAGCAAAAAGTGTACAAGGATCGACCCTTTAATAATGTTGGGGAGTTTGAAATTTCGATACGATTTCATTGCAGAAATATTCCAGCAAGTGTTTTGCGATCCACGCTTAGTGAATTTTATGATCGGACAATTAAATGCATTGAACGTGAAGGTGGACATACGGAGACGCGTTGATAATTTGTTAATAATGCCACACAACGTCATTTTTTTAGTAGAATTTCATGTTTGTCGATTATTTTGTACAATTTTCTAATAAACATTTAAAATAAAAATTTTGCACTTTAAATGGGAGTTTTTAATTTGAAAATTATCATTACTAATGTTTTATCTTGTTAAAAAAAAAATTTACGGTATTTTAAAGTTGTGTTTAATGTCCTTGCAACAAACATGAAGTTTGTGATTCCTTAATAAATTAAAAAGCTAAGTTAATTTTACAAATGTGCTTGAATTTGAACAAAGATGTGTGAAATTGATTTGATTTTGTTTAATTTATCAAGCTTTTAGGGTGATAATAAAAAAAATTTTTTTTTGGGAAATAATTAATATTTTAAAAAAAATTTTGTTTTTTATTTTATGAGGCCACGTTTTCAAACCTATGCATAACTTTTAATTCTAAACACCTTTTCTTAATAACATTTCGCTGAATTTTCTGAAATAGGGGTACTTTATTCTTGTACAAGTTTTATATTTTTTGTCGTACCCTGTACGTCATTTGACTTGCAACCATTCCAAGTGCACCAAATACGATTATCGAACATGCACCAACTTTTATCAAGAATAAAATTTTCTGAGAAATCGGTAATAAAAAACTGTCCCATATGTTGCACACTTAAACGGCCACACTGTATAGCAATGAAGAAATTGCTAAAAATTAAAATAATTATTGTCATTAACGATAGCTAGCCAACAAGAAAAAAATATTTTAAAAATCATGGGCGCATTCAGCAGAGCCCTTCGATTTGTAAGCGATTTATAGTTCTGCTGAATGCATATCTTTCACATTTGAATTTCAATTTGTTGTCATTTTTTTTTGTTAGTTTAGGATCCCTCCCGGGAATAGTTCAATTTAATGAATTCGTGAAACAATCTGGTTCTGTGAAAATAAATTTTTAATAAATTAAAAATATAGGGCACAAACATTTTAGGAATATAATCTCGAGAAAAAATTGTTTCCTAATCCAACAAACCAATGAAACAAATCATTGTCAAATCACAAATCGTTTTTTAAATTCGATGGCAAAAATGGCGTCCGATTGATCATCGATTTGTGAAACCGATTTCCGTTTTTTTTTAGTGCATTCAGCGATGATTACTAATCGCTTACAAATCGATGGGATCTGCTGAATGCACTTAATGAAATTTTTAGATTCCTTGTACTTGAATTATATAGGGTGTTATCGAAATAACTTATTATATTTAAACCCGCGAATCCTGAAATGAAAACAAATTGCAGAAAAATAACCGCGTTTGCAATTAATAAGCGAGATGAGCCCGAACAAACCCTTATGTCAAACCCGAAAAACCACATGAAAGGCACTGCGAGAGATGTACAGAATAAATTGTCGTATGTCAAGTCTAAAAATATGTCGGTGTTCATATTTACACGTCAAACACTTTGAAAAAATACTATAATTTTAACACGTTTTCATTTTGTCATACATTTTTCAACAATTTTTTTACGAAAATGACGGCGAAAAACAATATTTATTATTTCACAGCAGAATAAAAAAACGGTAATCTGGTAAATTAACACCTTATTTATTAAGTAAGAAATACCTTTACGTTTAAAATTCGTATACAAGCACGTGGGAATTCAAGAAACGACGCTCGCGACTTCGGTTTGTAGATTAAAAAAGATTGAAGGGTGTTGTCACGTTTGAACAACGGTTTCGAAGGATCAATGCCGAGGCAGGCGTTTTGATCTGGCAATACTATTCGCCTACTGACAGTTGTAATTGAAAACAGATGTGTATGGAGCAGCAGCACGTGGAATAAAGGGTTTTACCTAAGTCATTCAATTTAAAAAAAATATATGTAAGTGTTCTCTATGAGGACACCCAAGGAGTCACCCATTTAAATATAATAAGCTGTTTCCATAACACTCTGTATATGAAAACGACAACAAGGTATTTATAAATTTATGTAATAATTTGAAGAGCTCCCCTTTTACGATTGTTGAAAAGGGAAGAAGTTCTCAACCCCAAAAAAGTTATCCTCAGCTTGTTTTCTTGTGATTGTGTGCCAAGGAATACAGATCTTTTTTAAAAACCTGTTTTTGTCATCAGGACCCCCTAAAACGTCGAATGTTTTCACGATCACTATATTTTACCTTTAGCCTAAACACTATGGTATATATTTTTTATATAAAAATAAATTCATATTACTAATATTTTATTATTCAAAGCAGGATGCAGAAGTCCAGTGGCAATTTATTAAATAATCTTGTGTCTATGTAGTAGGGACTTGTCCATAGAGGACATTTAATATTTTTAAAGTATTCTAGCAATTTATAAAAATAAAAATTATATATCCACTAGAGGAGGAATAATTACACCATTGGCATTACAAATTATTAATATGCTATAAGCATAAATTAATCTTATTGATAATGTAAGCAGAAATGACAACTGAAAACAAAAATATTAATTCTAAATATCTTTCCATTTACAGACTCAGTTAGCCAATGACGTTTTTCTGGCCCAACATATATCTTTATCAGTGTACGTAGAAGAAAATAAGATCATATTGCTGAGCTATTTGAACCTCTGGTGTCTAACATGTTTCATTTTTAATGCCAACAAACTGTTACATTTGGCGGAATATGGTTACACTGTTGTATCCACAGCACTAGATTAAATATACTTTAATTTCTGTCAAGACTAACGTCGGGGCATGGAGAATACTTGTAACTTCTGAAAACTTCTCATTTCATACATTTCTTTGATTTTTTTGGAAAATATCGTTATGTCTTTGGCGAGTTCTAAACGTTCCGATGCGGTATTTAATTTCATTATTTTCATTCTCAGAGCCTTAAAGGCAATTTTAATGAACACAAATTAAAAAAATACCTCTATTTAAATATCAGTATCTAATTTTGACACATTAACTAGATTTAGCAATTGCTGGGATTTCGTAAATTTTGTAAGTTTAGTTTAAAAAACAGTGAGTAAAGAAATTGTTTCTATGTGATGTGGTCGTAGTCCGTAAATAAAATAGTGGTCGTAGTCCGTAAGTAAAATAGTGGTCGTAGTCCGTAAGTAAAATAATTCATTGGCATGACAATGCTTTACAATATAAAAATTGAAAATAGAAAGTTTCATAATAAAAATATTTTTATTTTTTAAAATAATTAAATCAGTATAGAAGATGCGTCAGTTTCTCGGAACACAATTCTCAACAATGGCAGAAACTATTGCATAAGAAAATAAAATGTTTCATACTATACCTTTTTTATAAAATCAAATTTAAGCACCTTACCTTAAAAACCACATTCTTTAAATACTCCAAATTTTCAGCATGTTTTTCCCTTTCAACAGACCTCTGTTGTCTTCTAATTTCCTCTTTAAGTAATTTATTCATCTGAACATGTTTAGCAAGATCTTGCTCGCTATCAGAAAGTAGTGATGTTAAATGGACTAGTTTAGACTCCTGTTCAAAAAGTTGTTTCTTTAGATGCATTACCTCATTATCTGGCTTGGAATCTAAAACAAAAATTGCCTGACTCCCAGTTTGCGAAAATGTAAATATAAGTAACAGTTCTATTGAAGTTTTAAATTGATATTGCTGATACGGAGGTTGCTTTAACAATGATTTTAAGAAGTATGAATGAGGCCCTTGATTATTGTCGAATCGAATATAATAACCAGCTAGAATTTTTGGACCTTACATTAAAACTTATTTTATAAGTCCTTCATTCAAAACCCTAAAAAAATCATTCTATAAGTCAGTAGGTTATGAGAATATTTAAAAGTTATTCTGTCTAAATTTAAAAACCAAAATAAGATTAATTTATCCTCTGTCCCCATGTCAAAATAAAATCACTATAGACATGGATTAATTAGAAATAACTGCTACCCAGATAATAGAAATATACAGCGTGTGTGGTAGAAACTGTAACAAATGGGAAACTATCCTTCACTCTATAGAAAAAAGTCACTCTTGGTAAAAAGTTTTGCTTGGTTGAAAACCTCCCTAGCCATAGTCACATATCCGAAATATTGTACAATATTGTACAGAGTATCCCAAAAAAAATCTGAATTTGAAGCTCTTTCTAGAATTATGTTCTATCTCTAAACATGCTGACGAGAACAGCCACCTATGAGATATAGTTAGGTAATTTTATAACGAACAAAAATTGTATTTCAAGACAAACATAAAAACAATAATTTAGATTGCATAAGAAATAAATAAATAAATTAACGTAAAAAAGGTCCTAAATGTATAAAATATCATTTTCGTCAAATCAGGTGCTCTCGCAAGGCAATTGGTAAGCTGTCTATCTCGGAATGAATAAAATAATAATAAAAATAAAATTTCCTAATTATGTCCCATTGGTGGTGTCTCGTCAGCATGTTGCGACACAGAACATAATTCTAGAAAGAGCTTCAAAACGGCATTTTGATGTATTTTTAGAAATAAGGGTATTTTAATAATCATCATTCCTTACAATTTTACAACATACTTCATAGCGATTTACTTCAACCATTTAATAAAGTGATTTTTTATTTTAATCAATGATTTATTATGCAGACAGTTTTCTACAAGATTTTTACAGGAAAACATGCCGCCACAAGAACAAGAATGTTTACCAAATATCGAAAATCACGGTGGACACAGCAGCGATTTCTTGATTATGCAGGATTTAACAAGCACAACTTGTTAAAACTTTAAAATATAATATAATTAATTTTATTCAGAAATAAAGGATGCCATTTAACTATGATGGACTACCTACTATGTGGTAACTATGTTAGTTATACGTACGATTTGTCACACTAAGTCAGAATCTGACTTCCCCCTTGCCCCTGCTAAGACATCCGGATTTTCGATTAAGATATCAAGATCAAAATATGATGTGCCATTATTTTCAAACAGATTATATTTTATAAATTTTATTCGATTTTTTAAAATATCATAGTTATTAATTAGGTATATAAAATGGTGATTAAAATTTAGTTTCAAAATAAATGCCGAATGACGCGTACGAACAAACAAATTAGATCAGGTCAGAAACTAAATTGAAGGCAAGACAGAAGGTTGTATGTAAGCAGCTAATATTTCCGTACAGTACAGGGTGGCCAACTAAGCGAGATACGCGGCTGTATTTCGGAAACCGTTCACCGTACAGCTTCCGAAAAAAAATATTTATAGGAAAAGTTGCTAAGAGAAATCGCTGTAAATTATTGGAAAGTTTTTAGGATCGCTAGGGAGCGTAACACTAATAGTAATTTGTTGACAGTCGATTTAATACTTATGTGTCTCATAATCAACTTTGTTTACATACTTTCTTCACTAACCCTTCAAATAAGGTGGTGGGGGTAACGCAAACATGGATTTGGAAAAAATTCAATATCTCAGGAACGCATTATCCGAAAATATTAAAATAAGTCATTTAAAAGATCTCTATCTATCAGCTACTCTACCGATGTCTATATCACTTTCACTGTACTCGCTAAATAGCGCTTTTCACAGATTTAACATATTTTATGTTTTGGTAGTTCATGATATTCCCAAATCAAAAAACAATGCCCGAGTAGTAACATGGGTATTAAATGCCGCAAAAAAATCAAAAATAAATACAGGGGCTTTCCAAATATTTGCAAAAATCTAAACTTTTGCGATCCGGTTTTAATTTTTTTTCTGACTTTTTGTGTGAATAAATTCCATTTTCTCATTGCTACTTTTTATTCTCTACATACTCTACAAGATGGCGTTGTCAGATCTTTAATGTAGCGTTTCGTCTTAGAGCCACCATCATCAAATTAATTTTTTTAAATACGGGCCTGGATTTTTTATTAACTTTTGAAAGAGGAACTAAATCTATGTTCAGCGGTATACAAAACACTTAATGGTTTTCCCACGTCTTGTTCTTTAAATTGACCATCTTCATTAAAATACCCCTAGTACGTTTGTGTAATATTATTTTTTGTTTCGAAGAAACTGAAGATTTTAAAATTATTTGCTATTTCTTCCCTTAATTATTACTATTACGTACTACTGCTATTTCTTTTATTTCAAACTAATAGTTTTATCAAATATTTACTTATACCTAAGTAATTTATTTTATTAATACAAATTAAATTTGCTTCTTAAGCCAGCACTGATTTGAAGGCAAATCAAAAACTTTTTAAAAAGGCATTGAGTTTTACAGTTTCGAATTAAAAAGAACATTTTGAAACAAAAGTAAATTACAGGAACGTACTGTGGGTATTTTAATGAAGATGGTCAATTTAAGGATCAAAACGTCGGAAAACCAGTAAGTGTTGTATACCGCTGAACGTAGATTTAGTTACTGTTTCATAATTTATATGAAAAAACCCAGGCCCGTATTTAAAGAAATTAAGTTGATGATGGTGACCCAAAGACGAAACGTCGCATTAAAGATCTGATGATGTCATCTGATAGAGAATAGCAATGAGGTGAAATTTATTTTCGGACATCTTTTCGAACAAAGTCAGGAAAAATATAAACCGAAAACCAAAATTTTAGATTTTTTCAGGGTTCGAAAATATCATGATATTTATATAAATATCATATCACATGATATATATCCGATATATATCGGATATATATCCGATATACAATCATGTTTAAAATTTATTTTCTTAATTAAAAAACGGCATTGTTTCTTGCACAAAGTATATTTTAACACAAACTCATTAACAAAAACCTATATTCTATATATCTCTCTCTCTAATTAAGCAGAAAAAACAAAAATCATTATTAAAAATATTAAAATAAACAGATTTTAGTATTATTTTATTAACATTAATATTTCATCACAAAATTAAAACTTATATTGTAAACAAAAAAACTTTTTATTCTAACATTTGCTTATAACTTCAATTAGGTAAAAAGAAAAGAATTAAAAACAAACAGATGTTAACATTATTTTATTAACATTGATATTGGTATTTAGTAATAATATACTCATATAACAATGACCTACGTACCTGATGTGTTGACACTTCTTTTTGTAGTAGTGGAACTGAAAGGCAGAACATCTTCAGGAACAGAATGATGCTGTTGTGTTGTTTCACGACTTGGCGTATCACTGGGCATATTATTTTGGTGTGTTAAAATATGTTTTTCCATTCGCGATGGTATACCCTGCATCTCCTTTAAACACTCTCGACATTTTGCCCATGTTCCAGTACTGTTTTTGTTTTTAATTATACAGTCAAAATATCGCCAAACAAAATGCTTTGGTTTTGGCATATTCAATAAAAATCACAACTAACTTACAGTCAAGTGTGAGTGAAAACACAGAAATAAAGATTATTTGGGAATCCCGAAGTCGGCGCCCGGTAGCCAAGTGAATCCCTACAGTAATTATAATTTTGTACAGTGGCGTATTGAGACATTTTCGGATGTTTAGAATGGTGGAAAACATTTTTAATTTAATAAATGAAAATATATCACTTGATATATATCCTCCGAACCCTGGATTTTTTCAAATATTTTGAAATCCCCTGAATTTATTTTTGATTCTTTTACGGAATAATTACGCAACTTTTCCCCAATCTAACCGACTTCGGATCATTTACCGTTTCTAAAACATTGATTCAGTTCTACCAGTACGGCGTCTCCGAAAAATAAGTGGGCGAAAGCTTCCAATGAACTCAGAATGAATAATTTGACGTTTCCTCCAATATTATTATTATACTGTTTATTCCAAAGCCTTTGTAATTACCGGGGCGATTAATAAGAATTAATTATGTAAATTCATTTTTCATCGATATCTCCGGTTAGAAAAAAGATGGGAAATTGCGGTTTTCACCGTTAGGTCTGGCCTTTATTCTTCTTTGTAACGGTATAACATTTTTTACCACCGCATTTTAGTTTTCCGAGAAAAAAAACATAAAATATGCTAGATCTGTAAAAGGCGCCATCTAGCGACTACTGTAAAAATGACATAGACATATCGCTTGTAGCTTAGCTAATAGAGCAAGAAGAACTATTTAAAATTATACTAATGTTAATATTTCCCGATACGGCGTTAATGAGATATTGAATTTTTTCCAATTGCTTGCGTTACCACCACTTTAATTAAAGGATTAGAGAAAAAGTATATAAGCAAAGTTGATCATGATGAATGAGAGATTTATTTGGAAGTATTTTCGATATACATTATCTAAACAAATTGTAGAGAAATCGACTGTTAACAAATTACTATTAGTGTTACGCCCCCTAGCGGCCGCCCTACAAACTTGAAAATTCTTTCCAGCAATTTCGCTTGGCACCTTTTCTTATGAATATTTTTTTCCGGAAGCTGTATGTTGAACGGTTTCCGAGAAATAGCCGCGTACCTCGCTTAGTTGGTCACAATAAACAATAAAGTATATTAAAGTACAAGTTTTATAAAGCATTCTATTTTTACACGCGTCCACGTTAGGAAACGAGCCGCTTATTGTTTAATTTAGGTTAGATTTCCTGTTGAAAATGACCACACCTTAACTTATGGATACATACGCTTATGGGATGTGCAGTAAAAAGTTAAATTTTATGAGTGAAAAACTGGGTTGGTGCGCACGGTTCACGAGTCATATTTTTACGTTGGTCGTCCATTGTCTTGCGCACAATGTTCTCGCTGTCATATGCTGTCCCTTATTCAACTGCGCCTGCACCCATGCCGGTCAATCAAAGACCACCGTACAGGACCGAAATTAGTTGTAAGGATGTAACGATATTACAATATGTCGACAACGGATATGTGAAAATTAATTCGAAAATCTACATTTTGAAATGGAAACCCCCAAATTTGATAATGATTTTCTATTTAGCATTAAAAATAACTGTACTTAGTTTGTGTCAAATTCGTAGTTTTCGAAATATTGCCAATTTAATATTTTTATATGCCGATCTTGCTGAAAACAGTCAAATGCTACAGAAATAAATGTTCTTGCTATAAAACACTGTTCAGTTCACTTCTATGCAGATGACACGCAGATCTATATTTCATTCTCACCTGATGCCATTGATGAAGCTAACCGAAAAATAAATGCTGACCTGGATATCATATTGAATGTTTCCCATGCCCATTGTTTAAGTCTGAACCGACCAAGTCACAAGTTTTATTTTTTTAAAACTACTTAATGCTTCGCTGAAAAAGATGTTGTGCGAGTCCCTGGTCTTGTCACATTTTAACTATGCAGATGTTGTATATGGTCCTTGTCTTTTAGGTGAGGATGCTCGTCGTATTCAATTAGTACAGAATTGTTGTGTAAGGCTGATAGGTGGCATTAGAAAGTACGATCGTGGTGTTACTGCTAAATTGCGTGAACTTGAATGGCTGAATGGATGAAAGACGGGTGTTGCATGCACTCACTTTATATAATAAAATTATTTGTAAAAAGTGCCCATACTATCTCTATAACAAAATTAAATTTCGATATGACTCACATAATTTGGATCTGCGTCATAAACTCATTATTACCCCACCGGTCTATCGTACAAATTATTTCCAAAGATCTTTCTCATTTAATATAGCGAAATTATATGATAAAGTTGATTCAGAATTAAAATTATGTTCAGATTTTAAATTTAGGAGGCTAATTAAAGCCTCGATAGATAGATTCATGTAGTTTGTAGGGATGGTTTAGAATTTAGTGTGTTTTGTAAGGGTGTAAAAGTGTCAAAAATTATAAATTTATTTATTTATTTATTTTTTCTCTTTATAATTCTATTTGGTTCATTTTCAATGTAGGAATCGGTCAGAAGAATATGAATTGTACTAATTTACCATTTTCCTGTTGTTTTATATTTTGTTTTATATTATCTTATTTATTTTTCTTATTTATTTTTGTTTTGTATTCCTTCTTTTTAATATGCTCTGACTGCTTGCTGTATTCTGCATTTTATGCGTATAGTGGGCAGTTAAGAGTATATCGACTTATAGGGTCTATATTAATCTTAATATCTATAATTTTCAACTGGTCAATGTTTAAGCTTCATACATCTCCTTAGTACTTGACTGTCTTTCAACGTCGTCATAAGCAACTAGGAGTAACTGAACTTAAAATCCACAGCAAAATAGCCAAATAAAAATATGAAGTCCTCAATATTTCGACAACTACAAGCGCGGATCTAGGCGGGTGGGCATTGGGGTCATATGTTAAACACGCTTTCAACGTCGTCATAACCAAATAGGAGTAATTGAACTTAAAATCCACAGCAAAATGGCCAAATAAAAATATGAAGTCCTCAATATTTCGAAAACTACAAGCGCGGATCTAGGCGGGTGGGCATTGGGGTCATATGTTAAACACGCTTTAGGTATATGAAATGTGCCTAGAATCTTGCGCAGATTCCAAAAATATATAGGGTGTTCCATTTAAAATAAGCATATTGACACCGACTTCCGGTATAACCGAAACAACCCCCACAACATTAGCATAGTCTAATTTTCAATGTATAGTTTCGTATATAGATCGAGGCGGTTTCCAGTGGGGACACCCTGTATACTTACCAAGTAGTCTCTCTAAAGGTATGGGATGAACATTATTAGAAGGAGGGTTACTTTCTATACTTTCGGAGCCTTCTCCTTCTTCTCTAGGCATATTGGGATGTACAGGGGTGGTTTCTACAGGTGACGGAGCTTTATCTAAACGACTTTGCAATCCTATTATTTCCCTGTTGTGCCTTACTTCTTGTTCTGATAGTTGTTGTCGATAACATTGCGATAATGTTTCAGCATGAACCTCAAATTAAAAAAAAACACATTTAGTATGGGCAAAAATTAGACATTACTTTAAGCATGAGTAACTTTATTCTTAGTTCACAGATTTATTTTTAAACATGATAAAAACTAATACTTTTATTTTGTAACAAAAGTTGAAATGTACGTTTCGTTCTTGTCGTTCTTAGATAGAGCATGTTCAGAGTCCATGGCATGCGCGATATTGTAACATGCGGAAAGAAAAAATGTATCGCATAGTTTGACATGACACTGAAAATGAAAATATTTCAGAACGACAAATATGCAAGGTGTAACGTATAAGCCAAAAAGGTTGTATATACGAGTTACATTGATGAGATTTTATTGATCTCATATGTTGTGTTCAGTCTTACGTGACACGAGAATCTAGTTGAAGATAATCAACACATGATACCGACCGCTTGCGAAAAAGACATAAGAACAGTTAGTTGCCGGCGATAAAACGAAAAAAGAGACGGAGTGCCGCGTTGTTGGCGATTTACCACAAAGAGTGCAACCTTCGTTTTTCAAGGATCTATTGCCTACCAGGTACACCCTCGCAATATTGGGAACAAAATTTATTTTGTTTATTAATTATTAGGTAATTGCAGTACATATTAAGTAAAAGTTTTTCATCCAAATGAATTTTATAATTATATAACTAATAGTGTTATTAATAGAATTAAATATTAATTTAAAATAAACACAAAACCACATAAGAAAGGCCACGTAGATACCGGAATTGGCGCAATAATTTTCTTCTCTTTTTAGCAACTGAGCTAGAAATATATTAAAACGAAAGTGATATCTCGACGTCGGTGACGCTTATGACTTCCTTTTTTTCCTTACATTTTCTTTTTTAGTATTGGGTTTATATGAATGGACAGAAAATTTTTGGTGTGGCTGTGTGAATGCACTTTTCTTTAAGATAAAATATAATTTTGAAGAAAAATAATTAAATTCAACAATATTAAAGCATTCAAGCAATTGCTTCCTCAAGAAAATTACAAATATCTTTAAATGTTCAAATATCAGGCAAATAGAGGAAATTAGGGAAAAACGAAATAAATATGAAGAAAATATCACCAAGGACATCAAGTCATAAATACCTTAATAACTTAATGCATGGCTAGGGCTAGGGAATCTCTTATATATTTTAATTGTGTTTGTAGTACCTACTATTGAATGTATGTTATATTGTAAGTTAATTTAATAACTATGAGAACTGTTTCTGAACATTTTTTTTTTACTTCAGAATATCTTATGATTGAACCTATTGACATGTGCAAACAAAACATTGTACAAGCATGAATAAATCTATTGTCTATTAAAATATAATCCTAAGTAGGTTAATATCTAAGAAGGGCCCGTTGATATTGCCCAATTGTTATTACAATTACATTAATTTATTACTCCTTACAAAAATATGTTTCAACTGTCACTCGGTCTCGAACTGTAGGTAGGTTATTTTTCATTATAATCTGAATTTTCAGTTTTACATTTCAACAAAATTGCATGCTACCATATGGTTCGAAATTGAAGCCCTTGTCAAGTGAACACTTGACGCCGAATGTGTGGTCTGATTTTAAGGAACTTTCCCAGTTTTTAGATTTCCATAATACCCTGTATTAATAAAATAAATATTTACCTTTAAGTTCCTCACAGTTTCAGCATGTTCAAAAATAACTTTTTGGTATTTATTAGCAAGTTGCTCGCCGTAACTTTTAAGCTCTTCAACTTCTATTTCTAATTCTTTACACCTCTTTTTAAATTCATCTTTTTCTTTTATTATTTCCTCAGAAGCAAATCTATTGGCCTCCGATTTATCCCTAAAAGTAAAATAAAACTTTATGTATTACTTAACTATTTAGGTACTTATTTTTTAACATTAAAAGCAGCTCTATTTTCACAATAATTATTCATAAGATTTTTATTGAGATTATCTAAAAAGGCCATTGAAAGTAAAAAAAAGTACAAAATAGAAAATAATAAAACAATGACACATAGAACCCTTGAAATAACCATAAAAATATTACCTAGTATACAAAATAATATTAATAATAGTTTATCATTCAAGAGAACATAAATTGAAAAATTGGACGGTAGTAAATTGGACGCAAAACAGATCAGTTACCACCTCTATGCTAAAAAGGGTCTGTAAAATTATAAAAGGTAAATTGAGCGCGGAACTTTCTTTAACCACCAGGTCATAAACATTAATATGAAACACTAAGTCAGAAGGGCAGCACGGATTGTCTCGACCACCACATATCTTAAAGATAAATGATAGAAAACACGGTTATTAAACAATAACTTATTGCACTAGATATTATTGTTTAATCTCACACCTCATACCCATGTATATGTATGAACATTTTACTTTGGCGCCCAATTTACCTATAGGGTTAAACTGACCCTAAACTCCATGTTTAAACTCCAGTTTACATTTTCAGGAGCAGGTAACCTTCGTGGCCAATTTACCACCACCAGAAAAAATGACTGGGGCTTACCAGTAAGCATAAATTAAAAATGCTCTTTGGTAAAATCTTACCTACTGGAAATGAAAAATTTAAAATAAGGCCATTAGTATTAAGTAGAGTTTTTGGATTTTGGACATGGGATTGTAATTTTTATTAAATATCTACCCCAATCAATTTTGTATGTTATTAACAATTTGAAGCTTCAATATCTACACATTTACAAGCTTGATTCATTTAGTTATAAACTCAGTTATAACAAATTAACAGCATTATCAACTAACTACTGCACATTGAGGTAAAACTCACCTTAGTTCCTTTATTGCATTTGTGAGTTCCCCATTTTGTGATTTAAGTGTAGCAAGCTCTTCCATTAATTTTTCTTCTAGACCTAGATCCCGAACTTGATTCTTTTTAAGTACACTTTGGGCTCTTACTTTGTAAGTTTCATAATCCTCCTTAATTATTAGTAGCTCATCACCCTTCAACTTCAACATATTCTGTGTCTCCCTTAAACTTTGCTGGAGACTTAATATTTGATTTCTTAGTTGATCCCTTTCAGACTTTAATGTGTTGAATGATTTTTGATGTTCGGTAATAACTTTTGATAGTTCTGTAGAAAGCTCTTCATTTTCAGATCTTGTTGCTTCCATCAGCCTGGTTATACCTGAAATTTTATCATCTTTCTGTTGTAAAACTTCTTCTAGATTAACAATTTTTTTTCTTAAAGCAGATATTTCCAAAGAAATTGTATTCCCATTCTTTTCTTCGTCTTGAATTCTTTCTTCGAGTAATTTATTTTGTTCCCTTAATGCGTTAATGGTGAATTTTTGTAGATCAAATTGTGTCTGTAAGTTATTAATTTCTGTCTTTTGTTTCTCAACCCTCTGTGATAGATCGTTGACACTTCTTTCATAATCTTGCATTTCTAAATTCAATACTGAATTTTTCTTACTCTCATTGCTGGTATGATCTAAGAGACTTTTTGTTTGTTTATGACTTTCCTGTTCATTTTTAAGTTGAACATCTTTGCACTCCAAATCAACTTCTAACTTAGACACTTTACCTTCTAAATCTTTTACTAATAAGTTTTTAGCTTCAAGTTCTTTTCGTAACGTTTGTACTTTTGCACCAACTTGCTTTTTCCAATTTTCAACAACATGTTTCTCTGTAATAAAATTCTCTATTTCCTTTTTTAATATGACAATAGTTTCTTCATTTTCTACTAGCAAGTGCTTATCTTTTGAAATGTTCTCTGCTACTGAATTTAACTTACTTAAATATGTTTTATTTTCAGCATTAACTTTATCTAAATCATCCTGAAGACAATTAATCTGGCTATGAACTGTCTTTAGAGTATTTGATAGTTTCTTCTGAAGTTCGTCTCTTTCTGCTTGGAGTTCTGTGATACTACTAACTTGTTCTTTAATTTTTGCTTTAAGTTTAATAGCTAATGTACGTAATTTTCCATAACGTTCCTCCCAAGGTCCTTCCAAATCTTTCAATCGACTAGCTTCTTCACATTTAGATATGGTAGATGAAGACATTGTTTCACTTTCTGCATAACTGTTGTCAATACTATTATTCAATTTTTCTTTAAGAATTCCTATTTCACATTTTAAGCTAGCCACTATTTCACTATCTGTAGAAGGAATAGTTTGGTTGTTTTCATTTAGGTTCTTAATCCTTAAAGACTCAAGTTCTATGGTAAGTGCTTTTATTGTTTCCTCCTTTTCAGTAATAGAATCAACATTTTTATTAGCTTGAGTTTCATAAAGCTGAAGCCTTTTCTTTATTTCATCACAATGTGCTTCCAGCTTGGATATTATTTCTCCTCTTTCTTTTAGAGCTTCATTCATTTGATTCATTTCAAGTAGTAGCTCAGAGTTCTCCCTCTTCAGGTCAATGCCATTTTCTTCGGGGGACTTAGTATTACTAAAGTTCTTTTCAGTTTGGGTAAAATTATTTTCATAGGATTTATTTCTGTTTTGGTGCAATTCAACTTTTAATTTTGAATTTTCTTCATTCAATTCTTTATTACTTTGTACCAACCTAAGTATTTCTTCACTTGATTTTTCAGCGAGCAATTTTTCTGTATTCATCGATTGTTTCAAAGCATCATTAAGGTTAGTATTCTGCTGCATTAGAATAATTTGTTTTGAAGCTAATTCTTGATTAAGATTGGTTATTTTCTCTTCATAGTTAATTAACATTTTGTCCAAATTTTTATTTAGAATAATATATTTTTCATTTTCTTCAAAGGTATCTTTTAAGACAATTTCCTTTGATGCAAGCTCATGAGAGAAATTATCTATTTCCTTTTTGTAATTGTGTACTGCATCCAATAGTTTTCTATTTTCTGATTCAAGAATATCTTTGACAGAAACTGTTTCTTTAAGGTCATTTTCTTTAAGTATAAACTGTGTTTTAAGTCCATTTAGCTCTTCCTTACAGTTAACAAACTCTTTATTTATGGTTTTGGTTTCAATATCATACTTATCTCCAATTTCTACAGATAAATTATCACTTTCCTTCACTTCCTGTTTCATTACAATATTAGGTTCAAAAATATTTAATCTTTCTATTAAGTCATCACTTTCTTTTAAATTAACAGTCACCTCTTTTTTGCTCTCTTTTAGGATTTTATTTTCATTTCTAAGTGTGTCAACAAGTTTAACCAATTGTTTGCTAGCAGTTAGAAGCTGGTCTTTCCATTCCTTAATTTGTTCTGTATATGCCTTAAACATTTTTAATACATGGTTTTTATCTTGCTTTATTTCTTTTATTGTTAGGGCAAACTTTTTTAACTTGGAGTGATATAACCTGACTTTATCCTTTAATTTTTCATTCATATTGTGTGATTCTTCTAGCTTTATGCTATAACTTTCATTTATAGACTTTAAATCATTAATTTCTCTAACATACATATCACAGTTTTTATTGCTATCATATATAGAGCTATTTTTAATTATTTTTATAGCCTGTAATTCTTGGCATAATTCTTTTATCTCTTTTTCCTTTGTTGTTAAACTGCCATTAAGCTTGTGAATTTCCTTCAAACTCTCAGATAGTTTACACTGCACTTCTCGTAAACTACTTCCACTGTTTTTTTCTAACTGCAATAATTGGTCTTGCTGTTGAATGCCTAAATTATTTAGTTCTGTTATCTGTTCTTCCAAGGTCGACAAATCTGTAAGTAGTTGTTCATTTTCATCCGTAAGCCTTTTAACTTGTCTGTTAATTGAAATATTTTCCGTTTCTAAATTATCTAACTTTCCTTGTAAAAATTGATTTTCTTCTTGATACTGCTTAAGCTCAACTGCTAATTTGTTATTTGTTGACTGTATGCTTTCAACTTGTGTAACAAGGGCCAACTTCTCTTCAGTTAATTTCTCTAAAATTTCATATGTGGCGTTACTGTGATATTCTCCTTGTTGATTAATTTGTTCCTTTAGTGTATTATTTTCTTGCTGAAGACTATCTTTGCAAACTTTAACTTTTTGAGCTAAAGAAATTAAACCTTTACATTTTTTAACCAACTCCTCTTTTGAAAGATCTTCTAAATTTACCTTCTTATTTTCTCCTAAATCCATTATATTATCTTTAAATTTCTTCTATATTCCAACATTTAATACAAATATATGTTTTATTTGTTAATTGCCATCCGTATTTGACGTTTCAACTGTTTGGGTCGTCAAAGTAAACACATCATCAACTGCTTTTGACACTTGGGGCATAGAGGAATAATGGTCCGTCCTGTTGCTTGAAAATAACTGTAGCTGGATTCCTTTTACTGGTAACAATCCGAACTAACTACAAGGCACTATTTTACAAACAAAGAATAAAGTTTTATCTTGGTTACATTCAGGGTGTTATGAAATTATACTTAATTAAATTCACATATCCTTTGATATATAAACAAATTGCAGAAACGTAGATAACTATAAATGCCGAATAAGCGAGAAAACTAACTCGTTTTCAATGTGTACTACGGTAAAAATGTAAAACCCGAACAAACCGATATGATCCAGTTGTCAGCGATGTTGTTAGCAAGTTGTCAGTTTTTCCGTATATTATATATTATTATATTGTTATTATATTGTTATGTTTTCCGTAAGTTTCAACTCTAGAAAAAATTCGATATGCTATATAATTTTTACCACAATTTTCACAAAAATTACAGCGGCGAATGTATTTTTTGCAAACGACATAAATGAAGCTATTCAAATCAAGAGCACATGGAAAGAAATAATTTCACAACAGAAAATATTTTACGAATCGAATATCCTGCTATGTGTGCTTCCTAAATATAATTTGAAATTATGATGTTCCTTGCTTCACAACTTTAAACTAAAGAAAATGTATATTTAAACCTTTGATTAGGGAAGAGAGGGGATACCGCACATCCTACTCTAGCAAGGTTATCAATTTGTGATCAAAAACCAACAGGAACAGACACGTGTAGTTTTGGTCGAAAACAAACGATTTGGTATAGTTGTATTTTGTGTGATATTTTCGCAAATATCTTTAAAATTCCCTGCCCACTGGCTATCCAACAATGAGAGAAAAAGTGTGTCTGAGTAATACGCCGATGTCGCCGATTGACTATTTTATTTCAAGCTTTTTATTAAAAAAATATAAAACTTATTGAACATAAAGAAAAACAAAATTGTTGTTCGGAAATAAATGTAATCGGTTTCAAATTTATGGTAAACTCATGTAGGTCACGTATAGCTACTCCAGAACCAATTCCCTCAACCTCAGAAGTGGAGCATGATTCACCATGGAAGAAAAAGCAAGAAAATTGTAGTTTACTGGAAAATCTCCTAAATTTATTTGAGAGTTTTGCTTAAACAGTATTAATCCAATCCAAGATATGGCATTACAAGTGGGAAGACCTGAAAGACTATTTTCGGACCTTTCCTTGGATGAGCGTATGCTTCTCTTCTGATGATCCATCCGTCGTCTGTGCTGGGGAGGTCTCCGACGTCATTCTAACGAGCATGGAAGCATTTATCCCCTCCTTCCAAAAACGCCCTTCCAACGGCAAGCCCTGGTTTAGCAAGGATTGTGAGCGTGCTGTCAAATGAAAAAATCTGGCTTACCGACAGTGGCGTAAAAACCCTACCACTGAGAATCGTACCATCTATTACCGCTCGAAACCAATATAAGCTAACAATAGATCAAAGCAAAGAAGCCCATAACGTGAGGATCAAAAACAAACTTATTGACTGTCCAAACGGATCAAGGTCCTTTTGGTCAGTCGCTAAGGCCGTCAGCCAAAATTTTACGAAATCAACTATTCCACCTCTAACACGTCCCGATAGTACAATAGCAACCACAGCCAGAGACAAAGCAAACTTACTTGCTGAACTATTTTCTTCGCATCCCACTGTAGATTGCCAGGGAAGAACACCACCCGACATTCCTGCAGTTGAATCCGAAATGACCGAAATCGTATTCCATCAGCGTCCCGTTAAACGAATCCTGAAAGGACTCGACGTCAAAAAAGCTACTGGTCCAGACGAAATTCCTATTATAGTTCTCAAGAGATGCGCCGATGAACTAACACCAGTATTTTGTAGACTTTTTAACTTATCCTACAAAAAAGGAATATTTCCATCTTGCTGGAAGACGGCGCGAGTCCAGCCTATTCCAAAGAAAGGTAAGAGAACCCTGCCTAACAACTATCGACCAGTCGCATTGCTTTCAGTTATATCAAAAGTAATGGAGAAAGCTATTAACCAACATCTTCTAAAGTACCTGGAAGGCTTCAACATTATCAGCGATCATCAATATGGTTTTCGGAAGTCCAGATCAACTGGATATCTTCCAGCCTATGTCATCCATATTTAGAACAACGCAATCGAACATCATGGGGAGTCTCGGGTTGTTGCACTGGATATTTCTAAAACTTTTGATCGTGTTTGGCATGAGGGGCTTCTAAGTAAACTGCGATCCTATGGTATGCCCAGTCGATTCTGTGCATGGTTGTCTAGCTTTCTTAAGGACCGCTCGCTGCAAGTGGCGATTGACGGATTTCTCTCAGACACCTTCACCATCAATGCCGGTGTTCCTCAAGGGTCCATATTGTCTCCCACTCTCTTCTTACTCTACATTAACGACCTTCTAGTGAAAACTAAAAATCCGATATTTAGTTTTGCTGACGATAGCACACTTATCTCATCTTTCTCTTTGAATGCGCAAACATCGGCTGCCGACGCACATCTTCGCAGACAGCATGAAGTATCACGCCTCAACAAAGGCCTGGAAGAAATTTTGGCTTGGGGTGACAGTAACCAAGTCGAATTTAACGCTAAAAACCCCAGGCAGCAGTTTTCTCAAAAAAGGTTAACATTACAGAACCGGAAATAGTCATGGCTGGATACGCAATCCCACTGGCTTTATCTATTAATTTGCTGGGCGTCAATCTGGGAGGAAATATGTCTTGGCATAACCACTTTGTGGCAATCGCCAAGACAGCTCCTCAGAAGCTTGGGGTACTCTTCCGAACCAGAAAGTTGTACACACCTCAACAACTTTTGACACTATACAAAGCCGAGATTCGACCATCACTAGTGCTCTCATGTCTGGAGCTCTGCACCCAAACATACTCTTCGGCTACTGGATTCCATCGAAAGGAGGGCTATTCGTCTGATCGGAGATCACGAGCTGACGAAGAACCACGGGTTTGTTCGGGTTTGTTCGACTTTCTTTTACAGATATTTTCATGGAAGGTGCTCGGCAGACCTTGCCCTCTTAAGTCCGCCCAGAGCGACGAATAGCAGAAATACACGACGAACCACTGCCGCCCATCTATATGTGGTTAAGCTTAATACTCCTCGAACTTCATTATTTAAGAATTCTTTCATCTGGAGGACTACATCCTTGTGGAACGACCTTCCCGAGGTCGTTTTTCCCAACGAATATAACCTCCAACGATTCAAAACCAACGTGAATCGCTTTTTGCGCACACGCACCACTCCCAGAGTGCCCTAAAGGATTTTTCCTATAGTGCTTGTGCTTGATCATAAAAAAAAATCCAGCTAAAGTCAAAGTAATATTATACCAAGTAACGCTTAAACTCTTAAGGAATATTTGTTGCCAATTTTTTGCCAAATTTTCAGTACTTCATCATGCTTTATTTGCCTGTTTATTTTAACTTTAGTAATAAAGAATAATATACTTTTTATTATCATTGTATTTTTTTATTATTCCCATATCCGTAAAGAAACCTAAAATTTTGAATGTGAGAATCGTTAATGACATTTATATTTAAAATAATAATGAATTACAACATACTCTGAATGAAAAATTCAAAATAATAGCTAGATATATAATTCTGTTCTTTCTGTTGATAATTTTAATAGTAACAAAATAAATATTAACCCACAATATTTTCTATTCTTTTGCTGCTACAACTCGAATGGCACGCCACTGGCATATCAGCTTTGGTAGTAATTATAAGGGACCGGCACATAGTGGCGTAGTCAGTGTTTGGAGGCTAAAATTGACCAACCTGTGACACTGTAGTGACGCTATACCTACTTCATAATAATACAGTATGTAGTATGTACTAAACTTGAAGATAAGAAGAAAGAAACATGTTCTTCCCAACTACAAGCATATTTTACGTATATGTGTTTAGGGCATGGCGAAGGTAAGACCACACCCTGGACACATTCAAATGATCATACTAATTTCCCTGGAGGGAGCAGAAGCCAATAATCCAATAAAGAAAAGAAGAAGAGAATGACAGAGACTTAGTGGCTGACGTTCCTATGATTTTATTTTGACGTTTAAGTTTTCTTATTTTGGTTTTTATTTTCTACTACGTGGTTTATTTTTTTCTTATATTTTTACCCTAAATTTAATATTATATGTTTTTATTTTGAAATTTAAGGAATGTCCTCAAAGCATTTCTGTTTAAAATGGACAAAATTTCAGACGAGTATTTTAAACGCCTTCGAAAGTCTTCAAAGCACTGAAGATCTTGCAGATGTTACTTTAACATGTGAAGGGATAAGCTTGAAAGCGCATAAATTTATCTTGTCAGCATGTAGTCCATATTTTCGCACTATATTTAAGGTAATAGGTAAATATAACAAAGTCTGGCACATATAAGTATAATTTATTTTTTAGGAAAACCCCTGCTCACATCCAATAGTTATCCTCAAAGATGTAGCATACGTAGATTTAATAGCAATAGTAAACTTTATGTACCATGGAGAAGTTATGGTAGCTGAAGAGCAACTTCCATCATTTCTTCAAACTGCTATGATTTTGCAAGTTTCTGGCCTAATTAATAGTGAGACACCTTACACTTTAAACAAACATCCTACCCTTAAAAAAAATAAACCCACCTACAGTGAACCACAGGAATGTCCAACAAAAAAAGTGAAAGTCAGTCCAAAGGCTATTAATAAGCCCTATTTTGAAGAAAGTATGCCAAAAAAAGTTCCTTTAGTCTCTCCTGAAGCATTAGATGAAAAAGTTAAGAATGAAAACCATGAGGAATTTGAAGAAAATTATGAACAGAAAGCAAATGAACCACAAGATAAATTGGAAAATCAAACACAATGTTCTATATTAGAAGCTGCTCTTGAAGTTAAAACAGGAAGCATATTAGAAAGGTCATTGACATCTCAACCTACTTCTGGTAAATCACCATTGATACCTTTGACATGTGAAAAATTAAATATGTTGCAAATATTACCAGATATTGCAATACCAAAAATGATATTTATACCTCGAAAGCCCCCAGAAAATGATATGGAAAGAATGTTAAGGTCATCTTCCGAATCATCATCAAGTCCATCAGCTTTTGACCGTCCTAGTGAATTTCTACAACAGAGTATAAAAGTCGAAGGGATAGAACAACCAGAAATGGAGGTAGGTACCTATTGCCCAATTTATTCCATAAAGATAAAGATTGATATCAGGTAGGATAAATGTAGCAGTAAGCACATATGGTACCCAGTCGGGCAAATTGCTTTTTTCTGTAAATAACAATGGAGGAATATACAGGGTGCCCCAAGTAAAGTGGCCTATTAGAAGTATCTCGAGAACTAAATGAGATTTTATTTTGAAAATTTGGCTGTGGCTATAAGAGATGGTTTTCTACGTTTCTAAAATATTTTGGATGATGCGGTGTTGCCGGATCATACCGAAAGTGGTAGCAACTTCGGAATTTTAAATGAATTACCCTATATATTTTTTTTTTTTGGAATCTAGGTAAAAATCTAGAACAGTTTTCTGTATAATATCATATACCTATCTTTAAGACTTTTTGAATTATAAATAATTTTGTGATTTTTTAACGCCGTATCGTTACCTGAAAAGAAAATCGTATCTTTTTAGCGGTTACAGCTAGAAAGCTGAAAATTTTACAATAGTTTCACAAGACCATCGCAATTTTATAATTTTGAACAGTATTGAATTCGTTTTATACAGGGCGTCTCCATAACAATATTTCTGAGGCAGATGAATTATTGCAAAAATCTTATTTTTTTTAAATGGGACACCCTATATTTGATATGTTTTGCTAATAGAGGATCAAATTTTCTATCTAATGATATTATGTGTTCCTATACATATCTTCACTATTTTCGGACTTATAGCGAAATTTAAAAATTATCTTATAAAAATATATTTTTTGGTAGTTGGCTGTGGATTCATAGAAACAAAATAATGAAAAATCCATGTGACGTTATGTCTGTGTTGTTGTAATAAAAATGGCTAATTCACATTATTCAAGCTTATATATTTTAAGTTTATTTTATATTCATGGGGAGTGTGGTAGAGTTTTATCTAGAACTTGCAGAAAATTTAATGAACTGCATCCTGATGCAGCTCCTGTGACTCCCTAAAAGTTGATTGGCCGAGGCGGTCCATGGAAATGGCCCCAAGGTCTCCGGATCTTACACTCTAGAATTATATCTATGAGATAGGATTAAAGAAATAATATACAAGACACCCCTCACAACCAGGGAAGATTTAGAAAATCGAGTACGAATCGAAAGAAATGAAAGAGGTGACAAATGAACATGTTATAACCACAATTTTTGAATGTTTAAGAGCGAACGGAGGGCATTTTAAACAATTTAGTTATTAGTTATTTTATTGATGTAATTTTCATTTTGTTTCTTTATTTATTAATAAATTCCTTATTGGTTAACTATTTTTTTTTACAACAACACAGACATAACGTCACATGGATTTTTCATTATTTTGTTTCTATGAATCCACAGCCAACTACCAAAAAATATATTTTTATAAGATAATTTATAAATTTCGCTGTAAGTCCGAAAATAGTGAAGATAGCTATAGGAACACATAATATCATTAGATAGAAAATTTGATCCTCTATTAGCAAAACATATCAAATACAGGGTGTCCCATTTAAAAAAAAGAAGATTTTTGCAATAATTCATCTGCCTCAGAAATATTGTTATGGAGACGCTCTGTATAAAACGAATTCAATACTGTTCAAAATTATAAAATTGCGATGGTCTTGTGAAACTATTGTAAAATTTTCAGCTTTCTAGCTGTAACCGCTAAAAAGATACGATTTTCTTTTCAGGTAACGATACGGCGTTAAAAAATCACAAAATTATTTATAATTCAAAAAGTCTTAAAGATAGGTATATGATATTATACAGAAAACTGTTCTAGATTTTTACCTAGATTCCAAAAAAAAATAATATATAGGGTAATTCATTTAAAATTCCGAAGTTGCTACCACTTTCGGTATGATCCGGCAACACCGCATCATCCAAAATATTTTAGAAACGTAGAAAACCATCTCTTATAGCCACAGCCAAATTTTCAAAATAAAATCTCATTTAGTTCTCGAGATACTTCTAATAGGCCACTTTACTTGGGGCACCCTGTATGCAATACACAAAATACCATAGACAAAGGAAGAGAGGGGACGCGTAAAACCAGAAGCTATTTTGTTACCGCCTGGCTCCTTATCGGATTTAGCAGTGGCGTTACATGAATATTTTCTTAGTATTATCCCAGTAAAAAATTATTATTTATGGAATATGGAAGTAATATTTTTATTGAATTGAATTTGTGTGTTGTGTACCTTACTGAGTACAGATGTTCTTTTGCTTCTCAATAATTTATGAATGCTTAGTAAATATTAATTTTATTAGCCAAAAATATAATTTCATATAGGAAAGGTTGTGAAATTTAAATATCTTTCAACTTTAGGGAAAATGTAAGATAAAAAACAAAATTGGTCGATTCAAAATTTATTACAAAGAAGCAACAAAATGTAATTACTGGTAGTTTTGGAAATATTGTTGACACAGCACCTCCAAGTAATCGAACTCTTTCCTCAACTTTATAAAAAAGGACTACTCAAAATGCTTTGAACAAATCCTGTAGGCAGGAGAAGGTGTCCAATCTCTAAGTCCCATGTTCTGCACCCAAATGTTTGCTTTTTGTGGATATTTCGGAAATCTAAAAACAATACAACAATGTGGTTGAGCTTAGTGATTTAAAATAAGTTTTAACAGGACGCCATCCTTGTGGAACGACCTTCCTGAAGTTGTGTTTCTCTTCAACGATTCAAGACAAACGTTAATCGCTTTCTTAAAAAAAATAACACTGGTATACATTCGAAATAATATAATGCTTTCACTAATAATTAACCAAAATTAAATAAGAAATAATTTAATTTTGTCAAAATATACAAATCATGCAGGTACGCCATTGAGTGACACACCCTCTCCAAGGGCAATTACCTGGTTCTTTTTAGAAATCCTGAATGAAAAGTGCAACAAATCTAGTACAAATTACAAAGAAAGGTAGCTTTAACTATGGCCTTAATCATAGTTTCAAATAATATATACGGCTAAACTTACAAGTGAGATATCTAATATAAAATAAATGCATGCAAAAAATACAATTTGAATATTTACCGATGGAAAGTAATTCGAACCTTCTCTCGTTCATTACGGCTTTTACAGCCATAGGCACAACAATTCACCATTTTTCTGTAAATAAACTGAATTCTTATAATAGCTCTTCTCACCACAAATCAGCAAAATACACTGGGTGCCACCTCGATTGTCTGGCTCCCTATCAATGGCGGTGGATCAATTTTTGCGACGGCCCGTAAACCGGAATTATTCGTCCCCTCTCTTCCTTTGTCTATGCAAAATACCGATATAATAGAGATATGACAAAACCCTACTTAAATAAACAGATATCATCAAAATCAATAAAACAATATTTTTATCCTTTAAAATATAGCTTCTGATGTTTTAGGATTTATTATAAAAATTTTCCTAGTTTTTGCAGGAACAAACATATACTAAGTTATCAAGGTGTAAACTACTACTAGAACTTGCATGAAGTATTCATTCAGTCACTATAGTCACTTAACCGAACATCGCGCGCCGCTCGCCATTATACACACGGCCTTAGACTTGAATACATGTTGCTATAAAGTAATTATATGATAAGCAATACATTTTTTTCAGGTATTATCATCAGAAGAAGCAGCTCTTAATTTTTCAAAGACGATTGTAGAGACTCCTCACCATAGCAGCCAGTGTGGTAATTGTCCTCATTGTGGAAAAGTATATTCTAATCAGTCTGCCCTAAAGTATCATGTAAGACTGGTCCACTCTGATTTGACCAACATGTACTGTTGTCATTTGTGCCCGGAGAGTTTTGATTATAGAGAAGGGTATAAGAAACACATGGCAGAAGCTCATTCAGTTAGAAATTGATCTAACGGACTGTTTTTGTTTTATTATTATTTTTGTTAAAGTTAATATATTATGTATTATTTTATTTTATATTTTTTTATGTTAAAGTTGAATAATAAATCGGTTTTTGAGAAAATTGTTGTCTTCTACTACATTTTATTTTTTACACAAAACCTCGGTAACGGGGATAATTTTATTTTATTCAGCCAAACAAACCAATATATTATTAGCAAAATATCTATACTCTTTACCTTGACTACTATTTGTTATGCCCTATATAAGATAGGTCCCCCGACCGCACACCACTTCTATTCTTCCGGTGGTGACAAATTAGAAAATTGTTTATGAATACAGGTCTCAAAATTGTTCAATTCAGGATACGACCGACAAGCATGTGAAGAAATCGCAGCCGATTATGTATCAAATATTGTTCGCAGGTTTAAAAAAACACCTTTCAAGTGCATTGAAAATAAAGATGCTTCTGCTGAAGCCTAAAATTTGTTTCTAAGATAATAATACGTTAATTAAAATATTTTCCATAATATTTTTCTTGCTTTTAATCAAAAATAACTTTCTCGTAAAAGCAAAATTAAAAAAGTTTTCCATCTGGTAACTAAATCTGGACAGACGTTGTATAATTGGTTGTGTGTTAATAAATTAAATTAAATGTAAACAAAACAAAATTTATGATTTTCACTAAGGACGCTGTTTTGGAAAAACAGTGGTTTATCAGTGGGTGGTTAGCCGTTGGTCAAGTTTTAGCCTACTGGTCGTCATCTTGACGTCAAACTGTTTATTCGGTTTAGTTATTGTAATTCACTGTGCTGCAATATATAGACATACAAATACTGCATGTACTACACAACAAAAAGCTACGAGTTATTTTATCGTGTACTAGATAAGCCCCCCTTCAGCTAATGCTCAGGCCACTTAGGTGGTCGACTGGCCGAGCACTGAGGTATGAAATCTGGTATATATATATAAACATAAATTGTTGCCCGTGTATCTACAGGAATATTTTTAACTCATGGGTCTATAAAACATTCATTTCCCCTCCATCGAATAAAAAAAGTTCATTACATTATCTCGATAAACATGTGAGGCACTAGAAAATTTTTCTTCCTAGCAATGAAACAAACATATCATACATATCACTTAACTTGCTGCGCCACCTCTGCGATCCTCTCGGATTGGTTGGACCTTTGCCAGTTTGTGAACTTTTTTGGTCAACAGCTTTACGGATAACATTGTTAACGTATTAGCGTAAGCTGTTATTGTAGTATCCTTTGATCTTGATGCTCGATCGTAAAAGGTGGCGGAAATGAGCTTTCCAGTCCGTGAAAGTGTAAGTTTTCTATAAACATGAATATCTTTTGTGGCATCATTGTAGTATTCCCCTTCTGCCCTTAAAAGTTGGCTATGCCACTGTTTAGTTCTAGTAAGCAATTTATTAATGATGATTCCTACGCAAATGTAAAATTTGTGAAGGAAGAAAACTGAATAACAAAAAGATTACATTATAAAGTATAAAAACAGTATATTTATCCATATAAATCAAAATACTTTTGCTCTACAAAGTTAAATTGGCATTAAAAGAAAAATAATTCGTTGTATTCGTTGTACCCTAGTAAATTTATTAATTATAAAAAGGTTATTTAATCAGAACTTATAAGAAAAGTTATATTCTGACAAATTATACCAAGCACATTGTTATTTCTAGCATTTATTATCAAACTTAATTCCATACCTTTTAGGTGGCAAATGGCCACTGGCAACGACTTCCCTTAACAAATTATATAAAATCTAAGTTCTAGCCTATCTAGTCATCACAGCCACTTTGCTACTAATTTAGGATATATATAGGTTTTAGATTTACTTATACGTTAGTAAAACAACTTTTAGCGATAAAAGAGTAATGAAAATTATGTAATCGTCCAAATATTCAATTCCCAATTTCGACGAATATCGACTTTTGTCACTGGGTGTAAAAGTTATTTATGCAACCAATAGAAAAAAAACAATTTTCTTGCAAATAGGAAAGGTACCGTAATATTTAACTGATGTAACTCGTAATTAGATAAATGTCATGATTGCTGATTGTTTTGAGTTAGGTTGTTCGTTTCATTTTTCTAAATAGGTACGTTAAATTATTTTTAAGCCTAATTTATTTCTAACTTGACGTAGACCTACTTGATATTCTCCCCCGGATGCCATGCACGAAAAAGCGGATGATATGGACTACAAACATACGAAATGCCATCTGAAACGATAAGAAGGCCGTCGGAGATCCCGAATCGGAATACACATGACATCGCAATTGACGCCCTGATTAGTTAGAATAGTGTCAACATATTGTGGACGCAGAGAAAATGGACTCCACATTCCTATTCTTACTTTTCTTTTTTTATTATCTACCCAAAAAGTCAAGTTCTTGTTTATCTGTTAAGGAGATTTAACATTTCAATTTTGTTAAAGCATGTAATACTAGTTTATTATTTCTTATATTTCTTTATGTTTATATATTTAATACAATAGCTAGTGAAATATACCTATAGAATTAGTAGTTATTCAACTACGATACTACGAATATATGAGAAATAGATAAAGCCTCATAAATAAAAAGCAACATTGTCAGTTTATCTAAACAAAAAAAAATTGGATTATTATTCAATTAAAATATCTAAATTATTTGGACAATTACTAATCTAAAATTATACTAATAATTCTACGCTGTACATGTAGTAGACTGAAGGCCGTAATTCCCCATTGATACAATTTTTCATAGCTATCATTGGACATAAAAACTAACTCAAAACACCAAATCTACTTTAAGAAGGGCTTAGCAACTAATTTCTCGCCATAAATAAACAACAGATTCTAATCTCCTTCCTATTCGTCCATTTAAATATTTATAAACATAACGCATCGGATTCTTTATAATGAATTTGTAGCTTTCATTCACATTTACACATTCAGATTTATATAAAATATCAAAATTTCAATTTAAATAAAATCTTTTACATGTGCATACTGAGTTTAATGGATAGATTAAGTTCGAATATAATGGCATTGTTTCAGCTTCCAAAATTTGCCAGAGTGACCCATAGTACTAACAGTCCAAAAAAAGGTCGTTACTTCCGTGGGCACAAAGACAGAGTGAACAATTAAAAAATGGCGGCCAGTGGTAAAAAAGTCGCTTTCATATGGGGTCGCAACGCGCATTCACCCGAAAACCAATTTCGCCCTAGGCCGCCGCGGGTCCCACAAGTTAGAATCCCCTGCCTTAGTCAATTAACCGAATACCCTTCTGACAAACAATAAGATCCCTAACGTACAACGGTCAATAGGAAATTAAATATTATTTTAAATATATAATGATTAGGTATGTCCAGATCCAAGTACAGACATATTGTATTCAAAAACTTTGCAATGCAAATAACTAGATGGAAGGCATGTAAAGTTACCCTTTACACAAAGTGGTACTAATATGGCCGTCTGATATGGATTAATTTTTGGCTACAACAAAAATGATATATACAAAACATTTTTAAAATTAAATGTATTTTTTTTTTTAGAAAAAAATATTTGTGCAGATTTTTTTATGATAAAAATCAATCAGTCCCTTTTGCCTACGCGTTTTTCTCGTTCACATTAAAAATCTCTTTTCTACATAATTCTTGTTACATATAAATTTGTCGTACTTTTACTTTTGGAAGGGTTTCCTTTTTTTTCGATAACGTATTTTGGTATCTCATCACTAAATACGAACCCGAGGTCACGACAAATTATAAAGTTAATATGTTTTTCATTCTAATTAGAAAACAATTTTCTTTCGTAATGTCGGCACACAGCGTTTCTCACAGGTGAGATAACATTGACGGAAGATTGGCCAATGTGGGAATAGCTGTGTTGTTTTTAGTTGTTTTCGGAGCTCTTGACAACTAAATGTGTAACGTTTGTAACTATATGGTAAATTCAAATATATAATATATTCAGTGCTGTAAAAGTCACACGATTGCCTGAAATCCAAAGATTCTTAGTATGACTTTGATTTTTACACTGTTATACACATATACCTGTGTATGTTCTGTTTATAGTGTCAATATTTGATTAAAGTGAATTTGCGTTTAAACGTTGTAAACAAAGTGTAAACGTTGTAAACAGACATGTATTATAAATAAATATATTCTATACAGGGTGTTATATATATAAAAAATAGAAGTTCATATGAACATTAGTCCGAAAACACTTCCTCAGGGAGCTCGAGTCCTTTGAAGATGGCTTTCATGCACTAGTTTTGTAGCTCCGGAACTACGTCAGCAATCGCAATCAATTTTGGGACATAAATTTCTTATGCATTTTACATAAAAATAGTACTCCCTGTAAAAGCCGTTAAACTCATCGTTTCCTCGGAAATTGGTGAAAAACAAGTTAAGATACAGAACAAATCAATTTTTTTTTGAAGCTCCAGAAATAAATACCTAATTTCTGTAAGACTTCAAACAAATTGATTTCTCTATCTTAACTTGTTTTTAGCATAGGAAAATCATAATGTGAAGTCAAAACTGAAAAAATTGAAATCTTAGAGGAATGATGTCAATTTACTCAAATACCCTCCTGGCTCGCACGCCCCTGGTTAAAGTTAACATTGTCCAATAGGCTCAAATAGATGAACTTACTAACAGTAATTTATGTCCCAAAATTGGTTGCAATAGCTGAAGCAGTTCCGCAGCTACAGAAAACTAATTTATCAAGGTCATCTTCAAAGGACTCTAGCTCCGTGAAGAAGCGTTTCCGGACCAATGTTCAAATGAACCTTTATTTGTTTCATATATTCAATCTATCCTAGAAGTTTGTAAGGTGATCACCTTAACACCCTGTATACAGTTCATACTGTTGTCATTAATAGAACTAACCCGATATTCACAATAAGGTTTAATATCAATCTCTAATATAAGTAAAAGAGTTTTCCAAAGATTTTAATTATGACGGTAAAAATTGTTATTGTACATTTAAAATTTTGGCATATAAATAAATATACAGGGTGGCCCATCGAAAACAGTCCAGAAAGGTTTACGGCTGTGTACGTGAATATACAGGGTGGCCCATCGAAAACAGTCCAGAAAGGTTTACGGCTGTGTACGTGAAAATTTAAAAAAACACCTTGGACACATTTCACTGCTACTGCCCTTGTTTTTTTCAAATGTGAATGGGTATGTTGTGATACATCTTTTTAAAGGGCATTAAATTCTCTTTAAAATGGCGCTTTGTTTTGTAAATTTGAGCTACGCGCGTAAGGAGAATTTAATGCCCTTTAAAAAGATGTATCACATACCCATTCCCATTTGAAAAAACAAGGGCAGTAGCCGCCCCCGCTAGGGGGGGTTGAGGTTACAGGGATGAAATTAATAGTGAAATGTGTCCCCCTGAAAACACAAGTTTACAGGTACGAGTTTTTTTTTTAATTTTCACGTACACAACCGTAAACCTTGCTGGACTGTTTTCGATGGGCCACCCTGTATATTAGTATAGTAACAGATATGTTTAAATTAAAATCATTGAAAGGTAAGAGAAAATCTTACAATAAAAAATATTAATATTTACTTTCTTTCTTTGGTAGAGAATTTTGCAAAAGTGCGGAAGACTGCTAAAAAATTATGCAGCAAATATGTGCATGAATTTTATGGTCATGGCCTTCCATTTTCTCTGCAACCGATGTCCAATATTTAGTTAAAACTAAAATATTTGAAATATTTAAGTTTATTACATTTTTTTAATATTATGTATCAACATCGTGTTATTATGAAAGCCAAAATGATTTTTTTAAACTCTAAACCTTTTTGACGTAAAAGTTTTTATTATTTTTAAAATCTGTTAATAAAGACCGCGTTCTCAAAATAAAACCATATATGTTGGTAAGGAAAACATCGTCTCTCATGCTACTTTCATCCACATAGCTTGTCCATCGACTGATGTCGGTACTTTTTTAGCCGTGTATAAGTCTTAAGTGCGAAAAGCAAAAGTAGTGAACCGCCACGAACATACTTAAGTTTAGCATTCAACTTTTTTTTTTTTTACTTGACTTGTTAAAAAGTTTATTAAAAATTAATACATCAAAATTCTTTTCCCCTCCTGAAAATATTATTTTGCCAGACCATGAACGTATAGGTATTAGCTTTTTGAAATTATGTAATTTGTTCGCCTGATCTGAATGCTGAACTAAAACCTATAATCACACATTTTTCCTAACTTATTTAAAAATTCTAATCTAATCGGATTCATCTCCTTTTATTTGTGCATTAAAAATTAAAACTGGGGGTACCCCTCAGCTGTCCAATGGATCCGCTATTATAAGGTCATCTGCCTCAGCTGCACTTATCGTAATCATCATTTTTTCTTCATTACTTGAGCTGTCTGAAGAAGCCGATTGTTGAGTTGATGTTGCTGCTTCCTAAAATTGAAAAAAAAAAAATAAAGGTATGAATACATAGATAAGGAGGGCCTCTGAGGATCTCGTTAATGGTAACAGATACAAGTTCGTTTAAATGGGGAAAAAGTATAGCAATCAAAGCACTAACAATATCCCATACAAAAAGTGTTGGTAAGATTTTTGAGTTATTTACAAAAAACTGAAATTTTGAATTTATATATTTTATTTTTTTTCCGGCGTTAATATTAACGTTAGAGGAAAACCGATAAAACATTCTCACAGCCACTTTGAATGAACCAACGATTACGCAACAATTTTCTTTATACGACGTTTCGTCGCCCTGATTTTCATAATGTCAAATTTTAAGAGGCTTGTTTATTCTTAATTCATTGATGTACTACACACTAACATCGGATGCCCGGGCCGGGACTATGACGAGTCGGTCGATGCGTCACGCGTGGCCTTGGACAGGGCCGAGGGCTGGTCTAGAGCCAACAAGCTTTTTCTGAACATTGATAAAACCCAAAGAATGGTCTTCTCGATGAGATGGCTTCCTGAGGAGGATGAACCGGTTAGGTTTTTAGGTGTAAACTTGGATTCTAGGTTACTATGGAGTCATCATACATCTCTCTTGGTCTCCAGGCTGAGCTCAAACACATTTTTACTTCGTAGGCTTTCGGACAATGTTCGCAGCGTGTCTTGAGGCAGGCCTACTTTGCTCTTCTGCATTCACACATCACTTATGCAATCTTGGTTTGGGGCCATTGCACTGGTGCCATGGATGTTTTTCGAGTCCAAAGGCGTGCAGTAAGGATAATTGCTAATTTATCTTATCGGGAAGACTGGAGGCGGGCTTTTGTGTCCCTGCGGATTTTAAAGTTGCCTTCCCAATTTATTTTGGATTGTCTGATGTGTGTGAAGAACAACCTGCATAAGCTCAGGAGACATGAGGATGTTCACTCTTATGGAACGCGAAATCGAGGGCATATAGTACCGACTTACAAACGACTTCGGAGATGTCAGGATGATCCTGGCTTCCTTGGAGTGCGTCTCTATAATAAATTGCCGCCCCCTGTTCGGGAAATGTCCCCAATTGTTTTTAGGCGGGTTCTAAAGAATTTTCTCCTCGGTAAGGGATTCTATATTACTGCTGAATATTTTAATTACGACTTTTCGTATTTGTGAATTGTCAATTTTAACATGTTGTAAGAATCTTTTCTGTTGTTGATTTTAACTAACTTGTTTTAAATATACTTATGTGTAAACTTGAAGAAATGTTAGTGTGAATTTTCATGTCTTTCTTGTAATATTTTAATTTTAACTAGCTTGACTTGTGTAAAAACTGTGGTATATAAACATAAATAAATTATTTGAATTTGAATTATCGTTTAATTACGTTTTTAGCCTTTTAAATCATCTTATGACATTTTCAGGATACGAACCTGTATTTCTTATAAATTTGGACGAATAGTTCGATGCACTATGTACGAAAATGAATATTTTAAAAATTATTTCCTAATAATCCACTACATAATAACGATAACACAAGTTAATTTATTAATAATAACAAAACAGTAAGTATGAAAAAATAAACAAGAAATGTACATAAAATTAAAACTAAAGTAAATTATTAGAAATTAATTTTCGAAAAGGTGTTCAAAATGATTTTCGTCATTCTCCATAAATAGCATCTTAAAACTGAACAATTTAAAACATCCATTGGCATTATTTGTGGCCGCTTTGAAAGGCTTCAATTAACTAATCGTATAAGGTGTTCTTCTGTTTCCCTGGCCCAGTATGTTTTTGCCGAGTTTTTTTTTATCTTTTTGTTGGTTATTTTCTCATATTTACCGTTTTGTAATTGTGTTATGTATTGTGTGTTATGATTATTATGGAGTGATTATTATAAAAACATTCATTTTACTATATACTGCATTGAACTGATTCTCCAAATTTATGGGAACTACAGGTCCGTATCCTCAAAATTTCATAAACATTTAAAAACGCAATTAAACGATAATGTGTGATCATTGAATTTAGAATAAAAATACCTCTTAAAATTTAACATTATAAAATCAGGGCCATATTAGAAAAAAAGAAGTTAATGATGATTCCTTGAAAACGAAACATTTTATAAAAGAAATTGTTGTGTAATCGTTGGTTTCATAATATTGCTGTGAGAATCTTTTATCAGTTTTGTTAACGCAGGAAAAAAATAAAATTGAAAATCCAAAATTTCATTCATTTTTAAATAACTTAAAACTTAAAAATCTTACAAACACTTTTTGTATGGCATATTGTTAGTGCTTTGATTGCGATACTTTTTCCCCGTTTAACGAGATCCCCATAGAGGCCCTCCTTATCGTTAAAAACGTACATAAGCTAATAATTTTCCTTTCTTTATAGTCGCAGACAATACAATACGATATTTAATAAAATAAAATAAATAGCCTGATATACACCATGTCCAAGATAAGGAGGGCCAGTACAGGGATCTCGGAAACCGTAAGAGATACGAAGTCGGTTAAATGGAGGTAAAGTTGCACATTTACGTGCCTAATAATATGCCGTTTAGAAAGTGTTAAAATTCCGAGTAGTTCCGGAGATATCCGGAAAAAACCGAAATTCTGAAAAATCGTTTTATTTTCTTCCTGGGTTTTTTTGAGATCGAATTCTAAAGTAAATTGCACTTTTACATTGCCACTTTTTCCGCTCTATCTCTATCTCTAACAGCGTTAATTGTTGTGTAATCCGACGAGTTGTTTTCGAAGGGCCATCATCAACTTTCTTTTTTTAAATACGGTCTTGTTTTCCTGATATTGGAATTTCAGAGCTTTATTTCTTCCGAATGCAACGATGCATGACACATTGTGGTTTAATGACGTTTCGAGGGTTTTTTGAACAACATCAGGAAATATTGGGATACGGTCCTGTATTTTTCCTATTTTATAAATAATATTTCATAAGTAAGCTCTAAATTTTTACTTATGTTGGACTAGGTCAATAAATAACAAATAATTTAATAATAAACCACAAATAAGTGATCAAAAAACATACCAAAACAGAAATATAACGAACAACGAAAAAAGTAAGGAACTACATAATCAGGTGTTCTGAAACACCATGGCCAGCACGTTCGCCTGATATGATACCGTTAGATTTTTCCCCTGGGGGGTATGTCGAAAATTATGTTTATAAACACAACTTTGAAACAGAAGACGAACTTAGGAGGTTGGGGGCTTGAAGCCTGGTTGTTTGTGTTGTTATGTTATGCTTTAGAATCGACAGTTAGAAGATGTTATTTGAGCTTAGAAAATAACGGAAATCATTTTGAACATCTGATTGCGTAGTTCCCTATTTTTTCGTTGTTCGTTTTATTTATGTTTTGGTATGTTTTTGTTCACTTATTGGTGTTTATTATTGAATTATTTTTTGTTCACTTATTTGTGGTTTATTATCAAATTATTTATTATTTATTGAACTAGTCCAACGTAAGTGAAAATTTAAAGCTTACTTATGAGATGGGAAAATAAGAACTCGTTCTTTTTATTTACCTGTGAATAATTCAAATGTGTAATGGCATATTTTATGTTGTTTTTACTGTCTGTTATCCAAACTGGCTGGGGCTTTTGTTCAGATTCTTGTTGTGGCTCTGGATCATCTTGAACTTCCCACACTTCATCATCGTCTTGGTCTTTGTCTTGCTGCAATAAATGCTAGGTTAGTAAATCAATTCAACTGTACAACTATCGTAAGAAGCAATAGTCCACACCCGGTTAAATAATGTCCTAAACCCTGTGTCAAAATTTCTCAAGAAGCCCTAGTAGAAAAAAAAACGTTATTATCAAATGCGCAAAATGTTTTAGACCAATTTCGGACTACAATGAGAAATAATTTTCCTCTCTTATTAACTCGAAGCGCCATTTATGGTCACTTTTCTGCAATTTGTTTCATCTCAGGAATTGCGGATTTAAATATAATAAAAAATTTCCATAACACCTGTAATTTGTCAAAAACAAATTTTAAAAAATGTTGGAAAAAAATGGTAATTTAAATTTGATTAATTAGAAGCAGTAGCGGTTCGTCCATAGGAGCACATGAGCACGTGCACCCTCAAAAAGAATAGAAAAAATAATAAAATATTAATTCATATTCATTTAATACAATTTATCGTATAAAGTTCGAACCTTCCTAATATTTTATTGTATCTTCAAACGAAACTTATATGTAGTACTCTCACTGTGGGGTGATCAGGCCGGCGCGGCACGCTGATTCCTTAGATTGGTGACGGAGGAATGGACGCATATGCGCTCATGTAGGCGGCATAATTCAGTTTCTCTTTATTATCAGGTGGCGGGGGATAGCGGGGTATATGGCGATTTTGAATGGCACACTTTTGGAATGCGCCTTTGCCCGTGTATGTATGCAGTAATTCGAGGTGTGTTTGCGTTCGTACCAATATTGCAATATATCTAAAATGAATAGTTTAACGGTGGGATATTTAAAAAATAATTTCAGCTCTTTTGAATTTGGAGCAAAGTAAAAAATGTCTGATATTTATAATTTTCTGCAAATAAGACGGAAGAACGGAGCACTGTACACACTAAAAATACCATTTTTATTTTCTAAAAATTTTATTTTCTATGTAAAATTAAAAATAAATGTTTTATCTGACGCTTTTTTTTTACTTTTTTTTTCTTTCTACGTTTAGAATGACTAAGAAAAAGTGCTTAGTCGTTAAACCAAAAAATTTTTAAAAATAATTCCGCGCTACTAGCGAATCTCCTCTATCATATGCCACGAGCCGCCACCGATTAGAAGGGATACTTTACTACTTGGACATCCTGGAGCCTATTTACAAAAGTTACAATTTTGTAAGTAACAATAAGACTAAGCAAAATATCTCATTAAGGATGTCACAAAAATGTTAACTCATACTTGATGGAAATCTAAATACGTCTTATTTATGTCGTATTTATATCCCCGAATTGAATAATGGAATAACAATATCATTTTTTTGAGATACAAGGAAATTATCTGAAAGCTGTCGAGAATATTTATTATATATATTATCCAATTTTACAATTGTTATTAAAAATAGGTACATGCAACTTTGTGAAACGAGTCTCTAGTCTTCCATACACAGATTAAGAAATGTAACGTGGACTCAAACTATGTGGATGATTTCTATTTTAAATAAACTGAATTTATTAAATAAATGAAAACGGTATTTTTCTCGTTTCGGTAGTTAGCGCCTCCACATGTCCAAACATCTCTTTCAAGCATTCTGCCGCGGAGCCGGTATAGTTTTTCATTAATAGGCCAACGACAGGTAACATTTAGTTTACATTTTAATTACAGTTTACGTTTACTTCTCGTGCGGATAAGTCGAATTTGGTTCAGCGTGCGATATTAGATAAACGTCAGTTTTTCAGTTCAGGTTAACCCGGAGTTAACTTACGAATAATGAGTGTCAACTCAGGGGGAAAACCCCCCGACCCCAACAACAAAAAGAAAAATCAGATTAATCAAGAAACATTTTACGGCTTTAGTGATCAGGAAATGCTTGAATCGGCAGAAATAGTAAAACAAACAACAGGTAGTATCAATGACTTATTAAATCCAGAAAAAACCGAGCCTAAACCAAAAAAAGATGAGCAACAAAAAAGGTATGAAATATTTAACTATACTGATAAGGACGTGGGACCATATCAGGTATATATTGAACCAATGGATCAAAATTTTTCGGGCAAATTAAACGCGATTAGAATAAATCTGAATATATTTTCATGTCACCCCGAAATAGACGGAAAAATTAAGGAAGTAGAATCTATTGGCAGGGCAAAAATTAGAGTCATATTTAAAGAGTATAAATCAGCAAATATATTAATCAATTCTAAACAGCTAAGAAGTCAACACAAATTAAACCCTTATTTACCTAGTTTCATAATAACGCGTACAGGGGTAATAAAAAACATTGACAGGGAATTTACCGACGAATTCTTAAAGTCAAATATCAAACCGTTTGATATGCATTCGGCGTTCACGGTTAAAAACGTACAAAGAGTCACCTTTAAAGAACTTGACAGCAACAAAAAACCTGTAATGGACTCTAACGGTCGGGCAAAATGGATTCCAGGTCGAACCATTATAGTAACATTTAAAACCCAATTTTTACCGGAATATGTAGCGATAGGGCATGTTAGATACTCAGTTGAAAAATATATACAAAAGGTCATTCTCTGTTACAACTGCAGCAGGTATGGTCACCAAGCAAAACATTGTAAAAGCAATCCTCGCTGTGAAAAATGTCAAAAAGATCACTTCACAAATAATTGCACGGAAATAAACGCAGAAATCAAATGTTATAGTTGCGAAGGAAAACATAAAACTAATGACTTTAGAAACTGTCCAGAATTTAAGAGACAACAAAATATTAAAGAAACAATGGCACTGGAAAATTTGTCATACCGGGATGCAAATAAAAAAGTTCCGAAACAAACATACGCTGAGGCACTTGGTTTGGGCACTGGGAGGGAAAGAAACTCTGAGGAAAATTACTCCAATCCATCTCGGAGTCTAGACTTAGGTGCGTCAGAAACAAATCCGAATTTTACTTCTTTTAGGAAAACTTCTACCTATACAAAATATATTAATAACAAAAGACCGCGTCCTTCAGAACCAGACCAGACAACAATAGAACATCAACAATTAATAAGACCATTCACTCTCCCTAATCAACTGGGAGGAATTTTAAATGATAACTTATATAGATCAGGAATACAGGAACACTCGGTTGACGAGGTTTTTACATACAAAATACTCGATATTGTCATGTTTGTGTTAAACTCTCTAAAGGAGAAAAAAAGTTTTGATATCCAGAAAGTAGATTTGTTAGAGGTTATTAAAAAAAAGTTAGATTTTGATTCAATTAATATCGATGGATAGTTTAATCATCGGACAGTGGAATTGCAGATCGGCTATTTCAAATAAAGGTAACTTAGAAAATTTGTTAAGTACACAAAATATTGGATTAGCAATGTTATCTGAAACATGGTTTCAGCCACAAAAATACATAAATTTTTCAGGTTATAATTCTGAACGATGTGACCGATTTGATGGAAAAGGTGGAACAGCAATATTAATTAAAACTAATGTAGTGTATAGGGTGATTAATCTACCACCCATTGGTATAGGGATAGATGTAGTTGGTATAAATTTAAAAATGAACAGATTAACATCAGTATCTTTTGTTTCGATATATATTAAACCTAATACTAGAATAACTATAAACCAGTGGCTACATTTCTTTAACAATATTCCTCAACCCTTTATACTAGGAGGGGACTTCAATGCTCACAATCTGGCTTGGGGTTGCGATTCGAATGATATGGCGGGAAATAACCTCCTTGAAGCATTACATAGAAATAATTTAATTTTTTTAAATAATGGCAAACCTACTTATATCGGTAGATTAAACAATAAAGACACCGCAATAGACATTACAATAGCAACCCCGGATATAGCCAACAGCTGCCAGTGGGATACTCTATTAGATCCTTGTGGATCGGACCATTTACCAATTATTATAAACTGTAATCTTAGACCTCAAAGCTACATAAAAATGAACAAAAAAAAATGGAACATTAATAAGGCAAATTGGACAAACTACTCGCAAGAAAGTAATAACATTTCAAGTGAACAGTCATCAGGAAATTATGAAACATTTATTAGCGAACTGAATGAAGTAATATCACGGAATATACCAGAAAACAACTCAAAGGGCGACCGCACAAAATCTAAACCATGGTGGAACGATCGATGCCAAACAGCTGTAAACAAACGAAAAGAGGATTATGCTAGATATAGGACAAATCCTAATCTAGAAAATCTGCTAAATTACAGAAAGTCAGACGCACAAGCAAAATTAACCATAAAAAAAGAAAAGACAAATAGTTGGCGAAATTATTGTTCATCTCTAAACAAAAATACTAACCTAAAAGAAATTTGGAATAAGGTCAACAGATACAAAAATAGGAAGCAAACCAACAAAATCCCAATTGATTTGAGCGATTGTGAATGGGTAGACAATTTTCACCAGAAAATAACACCTTGTTGGGCAGAAACCCCCAAAGCCGAAAGACGCATGATATTGCATCCTCATCTATCCAAACCTTTTACCATGGTAGAACTTAAGAGAGCCCTTAAGAATAACAATAACTCAGCCCCAGGAATGGATAACGTTCACTATTCAATGCTATCAAATTTGTCTAGAAAGGCAAAAGTAACATTGCTAAACTTATATAACAACATTTGGACAAATAAAATAAATATTCCAGAAGACTGGAAAGATTACTCTATTATTCCTATTTTAAAACCACAAAAACCACCCAACATGGCAGATTCGTATAGGCCTATAGCCTTAGCGTCATGTGTACTAAAATCCTATGAACGACTTATCAAAAATAGATTGGAACATTGGCTCGAAAAAAACAACAAGCTACCGGAAACCCAATTTGGCTTTCGTAGAGGCCTCTCCACTCAAGAAAGCATAGCCAACTTTATTACAGACGTCCAGTTAGCATTTACACAAAACCATTCTATCTCGGCTGCATTTTTAGATATCAAGGGCGCCTACGACAACGTTAACCTTGATATCCTATCAAAAAAAATGGAAAAAATAGGAATCCCTACTAATATAGTAAATAATATAATTGCGCTGTACACCCAAAGAAATGTTTACATTAAAATTCAAGACAAATCTTTTGGACCAAGAATGGCTTACCAAGGGCTACCCCAAGGAAGTATATTAAGTCCCATGCTATACTTGATTTATGCCACGGATCTTGACACGATATTTGATAATAAAGTTAAAGTATTACAGTTTGCAGATGATATATGTCTGTATGTATCGGCAAATTCAATAGCAAAAAGCCAAGAAATTCTTGAAGAGGCCATAGCCAAAATGCAAAACTGGACAAGAAAAAATGGACTGGAAATATCTGAAAATAAATCAGTGATAGTTACTTTTACTAGGAAAAGATTTAGGCCCCCATCCGACTACGTTAACCTAGCAGGACTCAGATTCCCTCATAAGACGTCAACCAAATTCTTAGGTATAGTTCTGGATCAAAAGCTGAATTGGAAAGAACATATTCTTTATACATTAAAACGAACTGAAAATGCTATAAATATTTTAAAAACATTCTGTAGCCATAGCTGGGGAGCTGACCCTAATATAGGTCTTCTATTTTACAAAAGCCTAGTAAGATCCATCCTAGACTACGGAAGCATTTTTTATGGAACAGCAGCTAAGACACATCTTCAAAAAATCGAAACGATTAAAAATAAATGTATTAGAATAAGTATGGGAATGTTACCTAGCACTCCGATTGTAGCCTTGGAAGCAGAGGCATGTGAAGCCCCTCTAACACTGCGTAGGCAGTATCTAGCAAATAAATTCGTTATCAAACTGCACTCAAAGGACAGCCCTTTACTCCATAAAATAAGCCAACTCACGACTTTATGTTTAACCCACAGATATTGGAATATTAAAAGGAACCCCCTATGTGTAGAGGGGTTTATGTACGTATCCCAATATTCCACGGAAATTTATTCCAACCGGAAACTACCAAATTTCGTGAATCAGTATGAACATTTTTCATATAATGCAAATACAGACCTCATAACAGATTATAGAAATATACCTGAGGCTGCCCGAAATAACAGCTTCAAATTAGAAATAGAAGAAAAATGGCCAAACCATGAAATACTGTACACAGACGGTTCGAGAATTAACGGAAAAGTAGGATGTGCTGTATTCTACCCGAATAAAAATATAAGACTTAAAATCAAGCTGTCTAAGTATTCCTCCAACTTTTCCGCAGAACTTAATGCAATTAAGGAGGCATATAAAATATGTCTGGAGAATGTCAACCAACATTACATAATATTCACAGACTGCTTAAGTGCCTTGCAAAAAATTATGTCCGCATCACCGACAACCGAAGTCAATCATTTGATAGCCGAAATTATGAAATTAAACTACGAAATCATAAACCTAGGTAAAACAGTCAAATTAATATGGATAAAGGCACATATTGGAATTTATGAAAATGAAATCGTGGACAGACTAGCAAAAGAAGCAACTAACAGTGGAACTATAGATATTGACTACAAAACGCCAAGAACAGATTTTGATAGGATAATTAAAGAAGAGATGAATAAAGAATGGCAATCGCAATACCAATTGGCCACCAAAGGCAATTATTTTCGTAACATTAAACCCAAAATAAGTAGTAAACCATGGTTTTCACACGTAAACAACAAAAAGGTTATACAAACTTTATCGAGATTACGATCAAATCATATAATCTCTCCTAGTTATAAATATAAAATAGGGCTTGTAGATGACCCAAATTGTAATACCTGTAATGAAATAGCCGATCCACAACATATTCTATTTGAATGCCTATTAAATATCAATAATATTCAAGAATTTTTCACGCAGCTGCGTATCTCCAAAACAGTATTTCCTTTTAATCTTGCAAATCTACTGACCGACATTAAGAATTTTAATATAGTTTATAAACATTATACCAAATCACAAAGTCTTTTTGGCTTAATGAATGTGGGCTAACCACCCCTACATTGGGCCAGGAGACTATTAGCTATAGAAACCATATGTTTATCCTCATGTTTACCCACCCTACAATTTGGCAGTATTTCCATCCGGGACAGCCAACCGGAAACTAAAATTCCTATCTTGTGTCCCTGTTTAACTTATGGAGAATTAAAAAAATATATGTATATGAAAAATATTGAAAACAGTTTTTATATGTAACATGTGTATATAGTATAGATATAATAATATGTATCGTGAAAAGTACATTAGGTTTAAGTCATTGTTATTAAATGAATCAAGAAAGAACATGACAATAATAAGTAAGAAAACTTTCAAAAATAGTCTGGTCTGTTGGAGATTCTCCAGTGCCATTGAAACTTACACACACACACACACACATTTTAATTAAATAAAGTAACTTAAAAACACTTGGTAACCTACCGTTAATCTCTGTTTTTGATGAGTCTTTAAATGTTTTGACAGGTGATCAGATCGCATAAACTTTTTATTACACTCATTACATTGGAATCTTTTTTCTCCGGTGTGAGTCCGCCTATGCCTTTGTAATTCATCTGATCTGGTAAATCGCTTACCACAAAAGAGCCACGTACATACAAAAGGTCGTTCACCAGTATGCCACCTCAGATGAGCCCTAAAATATGAAAAAAAAGACGCTAGAATATTTGACAGAGAGTAAAGCAATAGTATAAGGAAATCGATGTAAATAGACAATATTAAGTGGAAGGTAATAAGATTAAGTAATTAACGATATACCACTGACCTATAACTATGGATAGAAAGCGAATGAGTGAAAATGGGTTGGTTCGCACGGTTTTCGGGTCATATTTTTAAAGGCTGGTGGTCGGTTATTTTGCGCATAATGTTGTGGCCGTCTTATAGGCAACCGCGCCGATCGGTGTCGTTTTGGTTGCCGTCCAGAATCGAAATTAGTCGTAGCGATATTAAAAATCTATCGATATTTGGACAATAGATAGATTTTAGATCAAAATTACTTCTAAAAGTGGCTCGTCAGTGAAAGTCACAAGGTCGTCATTTATGCGAGAAAATAGATTCTTTATTTCCCAGTAAAGAAGGTCTTGATGTGCCAAAATATTGCCTTGTAATCATTTTCATAAATGGCGAAGTACGGTATTATTCCTCGGTTAACGTAAATAGTTTATCAGTCGGCGTTGCGTATGACAGTTGACGAGCTGCTTTGTTTACCTCAGTGTCGCCATAAATATGCCACTTTTGCTTTTAGATTTTGGCTATCCATTGATATAGGTCGGGGTACATACCGACCTTGAAGTTAGTTCTATTCAACTTTTAAAGTTAAAATTATTGTGCAAATTGCGGACACGCCCACAACATTTTGCCACAAAAATTAAACCAAGGAATATTACATGATCCCTGCAGGACACTACAAATAATTAGAATAATAGAACCTTTGATGTAGAAGCAAACCAATATGTTGATATTTAGAATCAATAATAAATTCCTATTACAAACTTTTCCACAGAAAGTTTGCTGTATCAACACTTCCCCTCTACTTATTTGATATTTAATAATCAAAATTCAACCGAACCCTTATTGTCACTATTTCGTCCATTCAGATATTATCTTCTGAAGAAATATAAGTAATGGATTTTCACCAAGTATCGGCTGATTCAATTATGCTGTAAATTTTATGAATGAATCACTATAGTCATTTTCACCATTGACGTATTATCATACGGGAACACCGGGCGCCCGCCCGCAGGCTAATTGTACCTATATTATATGGGTATAATTATACCCATTTAATCCGGGGCCCGACAAGCCCTGGAACCGATTTTCACGCCACTGGCTTCTGGGTCTAAGCGACAAATCGGTCTTTATTTGTTTTTCTCTTTTAAAAATTGGCTCATAACAAGGAATAGGGAAATAATGTACTAGGTACAGGTATATACAGGGTGTTATGGAAATGACTTATTATATTTAAACAGGCAAATCCTGAGATGAAAATAAATTGAGGAAAAATAACCTTAAATGGCGCTTTGAATTATTGTACGAAATATACACTTTATATGAAATCTGAAAATTACGTGGCCGCTACTGAGGACGTTCGCAATCAATAGTTTATTGAGGCGGTGTTGTCATAGCAACACAGAATTGTAAACGCACGTGTTCAGTTTTTGACAATAAGACGTCTTTGACCCGCGTTATCACTTCTCTTTTAAACTTTTTAGAAAAAAAATACTACAATTTTAAGGTACACATACTCTCTTACCTTCGATCTTATAATCCGTTTTATAATTAAATTCCATAAAAAAATAAAACACAAAAAGTATGTTTTGCAACAGAACCAACCATAGATAATATTACACAAATTTGAAATCACATCACAATATTTCTTATTATGAATTATTTCACCACAGAAAAAAATCGGATAATGCTACAACTATCAAAACCTTTAAAATTCGTATACATCAAGCACGTGGAACCCGCGAGTCTCGAAACATACTAAAGCAACGATAGTCGCGCGTTGCAGGTGTCCAAGCAAGGGCGAAATATGCGGTGTGATCTGACAACACTGTTAGTATACTCTAGTGACCCATATTCTTGCTAACTGAATCCAGATGGAAAGGCGCGACAGTATGTGGGTAAAAAGGGATTTCACCTTAGTATTTAGATATTCGATTAAAAAAAAAATATGTAGACTTTCTCTAAGACACCCTAGGAGTCACCCATTTAAATATAATAAGTCATTTCCATAACACCCTGTATTGTCCATTTCTTGCTTAAAAGTCCTTCGATATAACTGTAATGAATATATCCAAGGAACATATAAATTTTGATATCTTACCTTAAATGGCTAGTTTTTCCATAGACTTTGTTACATCCTGGTATGTGACAGATGTGCTGCTTTTTCCTATCGGAGTGTCTTTCGCCTTCTTGACAATTAGGACACGTACACGCCACTCTTCGCACTCTTTGTTTTTGTTCTCCTTGATTCGGATCAGATGTTGAAGGTGATGACGCAGGTACAGACTCTACCGTACTGACGCTAATGGGTGTTGCAACCTAGAAATAACAATAATTTTAGAATTTAAATTTTTACACAAAGGCATAGATTTCCAAACTTAATTACAATTCATAAGACTAATAATTACTCGGAAGGGTCGCAACAAAGATCCACTGGCAGGTGCTGGTACAACTTTGTAGTCAGGCCGATAGACTATACGGAGTGTTAATGTAATCATGTTTCAGACTTCTAAGGTAGATAGAATAAATGAAAAAAACAAACGTTCATATGAACATTGGTCTGGAAACGCTTTCTCAGGGGCTAGAGTATTTTGAAGATGGCCTTCATAAGCTTTCGTTTTGTAGCTCCGGAACTACTTCAGCTATCGCGACCAATTTTAGGACATAACTGACGGAAGTTCATGTATTTGAACCTATTGGACAATGTTAACTAGAGGCGTGCGAATCACGGGGGCATTTGGGTAAATTTGACCCCATTCCTCTAAGACTTAAGAATTATTTGCCGTTTTGATATCACATTACGATTTTCCTATGCCTTTTACATAAAAAGGGTACTCGCTGTAAAAGTATCATCACTTCTTCTGAAACTGATTAAAACGTAAAAATTTCTGGGTCTTAACTTGTTTTTAACCAATTTCCGAAGAAACGATGACATTTAACGGCTTTTACAGAGAGTACCTTTTTGTTAAAGGAATGGGAAAATCATAATGTGTCAAACTGGCAAAAAATTGGAGTCTTAGAGGAATGGGGTTAAATTTGCCCAAATAACCCCTTGTTCGCACGCCACTGGTTAAAGTTAACATTGTACCCAATAGGCTAGGCTCAAATAGAACTTACGAACACTAATTTATGTCCAAAAATTGGCTGCGATAGGTGAAGTAGTTTCGGAGCTACAAAACGAAAACTAGTTTATGAAGGCCATATTCAAAGGTCTCTAGCTCCCTGAGGAAGCGTTTCCAGTCCAATGTTCATATGAACTTTTTTCTTTCTTTCATGTATTCATCTGTGTGAATCTGTATAGTCGATTTGCCCAGGCCAATTCTGCTAAGAACTCACATGGTCGACAGATAATTTCTTACTTTCCAGCATTACATACTTACTTGGTTTGGTTGGGGAGCAGCGGTTGTAGTTACTTGTGGTATAATTTGCCATTTGGTTGGATCGTTGGGATCTTGCTGAATATGTTGGCCAACAGAAATTTGAGATTGTTGAGGTTGTGTAATTACTTGAACATTTCCTAAACCTGGAAAAATAAATGTAGGAAAATCTATGCGATAGTCTCAGCATATAGGGTATATGTTAGGCACAAAGCTCAAAAACGGCCAATGGTCGATATGTTTACTCAATCTTAGTATTCGACGTTTTAAAGCGAGTCCGAAGCAAGGGCCAATCCAGAACTTCGGTTGGGGGGTGTCAAACTTCGTATGTTACAATAAAGACATTTACTATTATTATTTTTATAAATATAATTAAGTTCGTCAATGTGAACGCGTGTTGTGTCGACGTACGTGGAATTCGGAATTTTCGGCTAGTTTAAGTTCGAATTAATTTTTGAAAAAGTCCAAGACTGTGAATTAGTGTATCCTCGACGGTTATTCATTGTCGTTTGGAACCATAATAATCATGATATCAAAATGTTCTGTTTGCAATGATAATGTAAACAGAAGAAAGCCGGGCAGTGCAGTTTTTGTCAACGTTTTTACCATGCAAACACGAACTGCTGTGAGCTGAAGAGAGACGAGGCTAATGCTTTTCGCACAACGCCGGGCGTCAAGTGGTAGTGTCAGTCCTGCCACAGCAGCACACATCATGTGGATCTCGACAGTGCTATGATGGGTACCTCGAATTCCGATGTCGTCTCGTAAGTTTTACACCCAGGCTTTCAAATATTGGCGTTGCAAACGATGCATTGCCTCCTTTTACTAACAACAATATTGGAGATGAACTGGGGTTGTTGCGTGAATCTATAGTCTTCTGCTCGGATAAGATATCTGATTTTGAAGCTATTCTCAAAACATTTTCTGAATCAATGAAATTTATAGAAAATCTCAAACAAGAAAATGAAAGGCTTAAGACAGAGGTTTCTTCGCTCAAGAGCAAAATTAGTACTTTTGAGGAATTTTCTAGAAATCCACGGCGTGCCCGAATCAGGAAAAGAGAACTTATTTAAGATTATACAGAACATTTCAATGTCAATAAAATTGATTTCATTCATAGAATTCAGAGACGTACCACTGATCAACCAAAACCAATCACCGTCAGATTCACCTCACGATTGATCAAGGAAAAAATACCAGCAGCTGTCAAATTAAAAATACGTACTAATCCTAATCGCAGCAACAGTCCTGGTCTGCTGCTTCCGGAGGCCTCTAATCCTATTTTCATCAATGAAAATCTGACTCCAGATAAAAAGTTGCTTTATAGGGATTCGTGGAGATTGCCAAGGGATAATAATTTCAGATATGTATGGGTCAAAAACGGAAAAATATTTCTCCGAAAGGATGACCGTTCTAGAGTGATTTTCGTTGAGGATCATAATGCTCTGAATAAGCCACCATCTAATAAAAGAAACTAATTAGTTTTTCTAATTGACTATGTATCTTCACACATACTTTCAAAACACCCGAGGTTTGACAACCAAACTTAAAGACCTTAAATTAAATCTACAAGCAAGCAACTTCGACATTATATTCCTAAATGAAACTTGGCTTAATAGCAACATTTTAGATGGCGAGCTATTTGATCTTAGCCAATATGATGTCTTCCGGCGGGATAGGGAAATTCCTGTCTCATCAATAAATGATGGTGGTGGTGTTCTTGTCGCCACGAGGTCTCATTTGGAAGCGACGCCCATCCCTGAATTCTCCAGTGATGGTGAAGATATATGGATTCTTATCAAACTTGAAGTAAAGATATATGTGTGCTGTTTTTATCTACCTCCGAAAGACAAATCAGGATATTGGACAGGTGATCGAATTAAAGATGATATTATGCTAATTTATGGTGATATAAATTGTTCCTCTGTAAATTGGGATCTAAACAAAACAGAAGACTATCTAATACCTATAAATGTAGGTACAGGCAATACAGAATTGATAGACACACTTTCTTTTTCAGAGTTAATGCAATTTAATTGTATTAAAAATTCAAGAAATAGAATATTGGATTTAATTCTATGTAATTATATTCTTGTTTCCAATATTGTCAGATGTTGTTCTCCTGGTGTGACTGAAGGCAATTTTCATCCATCTATTTATTTTAAATTAAATAATTTGAAATCACTGAAAACTTTGGAAACTACCTATTTTGATTACAAAAAAGCAAACTTTCAAGTTATAAATAATAAATTGCAAACATTTCAGTGGGAGGATCAGTTTTGTAACAATAGCTTAGATGATAATGTTGCCATATTTTGCAATTCAATTAATAAAATTATTAAAGAGAATGTTCCCATCGTATATAAAATAGCAGGCTTTCCTCCAATTTTTCCCCTCCCACTATAAAAGTAATCAAGGAAAAAAATAAATTTCACAAAAAATTGAAAATTTACAGAAATATTTGCGATTTCAATACGTGCACGGTTCTGAGAAGTAGATCTAAACTTTTGATAAGACAGGATTTCGAGAATTATATTAGTTATGTAGAAAGTGAAATTTCAAATAATCATAAATTTTTTTGGAATTTTGTGTCTGTAAATAGGCGAAATTCAAGTGTGCCTTCTGTTATGAAACCCGAAAATGAAGAAGTATCTAATGCTCTAGATATCAGTAATTTATTTGGAACATACTTTAAAAGTGTATTTGAAGACTCAGATAACGGTGAATCAATAAAATTGTAATCAAAATCAACTTACTGTCATTCAGCTTCAACTGAATGACGTAATGACTGGTATTAGAGGGTTGGATCCAAGAAAGGGTGCAGGACATGATGATATTTCTGCAGTATTTGTAAAAAACGTGAACGGGGACTCGCAACTCCACTATTTCTTTTGCACAATCAATCATTAATTGAGGGCACTTTTCCGGATACCTGGAGATTTTCCACTAAATTCCGATTTTCAAGGGTGGGCAGGAAAACATTATTTCCAATTATAGACCAAAAAATTAAATTTTGTGTTTTTGCGAAACTTCTCTCGAAAAATTGATCTATAACCTTTTCCAATTAGTTAGAGGACAAACTATTTTGGAACAATGTGGTTTCTTTTCAGGAAGATCAATCAAAAGTCTTTTAACATACACAGAAGATATGAAAGTAAATCTTGATAAATGCATTCAAATAGATTCAATCTACACCGATTTCAGTAAAGCGTTTGATAAAGTTAATCATCTAATTATTTTGAATCTGGTATGGATGATTGGATTCATTCCTATCTCAGAAACTTCAAATTTAATGTTCTCATAAATGGGTTCACTTCTAACACATTCTCTGACACATCCGGTGTTCCGCAGGGTTCCCATTTGGGCCCATTAATATTCATTATATACATATATTAACGATATCAATAAATGTTTTCTTAACTGTAAATTCTTACTATATGCGAATGATCTCAAATTTTATAGACAAATTAGAACTCTACTTTTATTCAAGAAGATCTGATCAGCCTTGAAAACTATTGTAAGCGCAATAGCTTAGTTCTTAATATAAAAAAAGCTGTATAATCTCATTTAGGAATCGTGACCCTATATCATTTACTTATTCGATCGGCAATTCTGAGCTGAATCGAGTTTCTGAAGTAAAGGATTTGGGAGTGAATTTTAACAGCAAGCTGATCTTCAATAGGCGTATTAATTCATTAGTTTGTTCGAATGTTAGGTTTTATTAATAGGCAAGCAGATATTTAAAACATCAAAAATCATATTTAACTTTATATTATGCTTTTGTGCATAGCCGACTGAATTTTGCTTCGATTATTTGGAACTCTGTCTATTCAGTTTATATAAATAGATGAGTACAGAATAAATTTTTAAGGACTCTTTCATTCAAAGCAAACCTTGATAACTATCACCATAGTTTTATAAGAATTCATTTTGGAATTATGAAGTTATGTTCTTGAGTAAAATTCTTTGTAATAAGATGGATGCGCCTGATTTGTTGGGTAAAGTTGCTTTTAAGCTTTCTCCTCGTCAATTTAGATCTGGCACTCTCTTCAGTATACCCTTTAGATACACAAATAATGCTCAGTATTCCCCTTTATGCAGAATGAAGAGATTATCAACTTTTATTATTGCAATCTTGATATTGACTTTTTTAGTGCGCCAGCAGCCGGGACGAGGAAAACAGGAAAAATATTTAATTACAATGATTGTTTAAGGTTTTTTTTGTACTATCGAATTAAATAGATTGTAGTTTTTATAAATTGTACCTTAAAAATCTATTAATTTACTTTATCTTTATTTGTTATCTTAATTAGCCACATAATATATTAAGTGGATACTGTATTGGGCTTTGCCTGTTTGTTATCATGAATAAATAAAATAATTAAATAAATTATATGTGGGAGCATTACCAACAAATACTGCATAAGGGGCATAAAGCCGCAAACACACTATTATCACATCACGTGAATTCACGTGTTGTCATATCGTCAAAATAGCATATTATGCTGTCATGGCTTAGAAACAGACTACGTACACTGCAGATGCAGATCATTTTTATTATATATTTTGTGTTTGTCAAGATCGCAAGTTAATCTTGTAGCCTTCTAGCGTTAAACTCTGACACAGTGTTATCACGCGTGCCAAATATGTAAATTTGCAGAAATAAAATTGTGCTGTCAAGTATGAGTTGCTGTGAGCTGCATGATGTGACTATAGTGTACTTCTAAACCTATTTATAAGCACGCATAAACCGCCTTGCAGATATTTCGGGTATACCGTGACAGTGCGTGATAGCATGTGATCTCATGTGACGCGATAATAGTGTGTTTGCAGCTTAACAAACCCGAACAAACACATCATTCGCGGTTATATTTTTCTAATAATAAAGGTAATGACATATATTTAGCCAGACACTTTCTTACCTGGAATATTTTGTATTGTAGGCATCGCTTGAATATTAGGCAGTTGGATAATATTACCTATTCCACCCAAATTTCCCACAGTTCTAACTTGTTGTAAGTTTTGTAGATTGGACACTGGAAGAGTAAATTGTTGTCCATTTGCTGCTGAAAAAAGAATATGGAAATTTGTATCTTATTCAAAACCAAGAGTCAGTAAATGTAAACACTAGGTCACCAGTAGGGCAAACTTGATTCGCGATCGATACTGGAAATTCTGCATTGTGATTGGTTAATCAGCAATAACGTATCTAATGGCGGCGCAGAGGGCGGGGCGACAGGATTGGACTTATTCAGTTTGATGTGTTTTTAATACTGCATTATATAGTATTATAACCGTAGTGCCTTTGGGGCCTAAACCGAGACTACTCTTAATCACCGTTAAATAAATATGCACCGATACCGCAGATGAACCTATCATCATTGATTGTCTCCCTTGTATGAACAAAATATACATGGAAATTATTACCATTTCTTCCGGCGTCTACTTACGTCTACTGACTCTCGGTTTTGTATATAGTATAGTATGCATCTAAGAGGTAGCAAAAAGATTTTTAACAATAATTAAATAACCAGACAACTGTGACTGTGACATTAGTAAATGGCAGAAATGATTCACTTTGATTCAAAGTTGTCTGATAACGTTTAAAGTTAGCTTTTTACTATGTAACTGGGTGTGGTCAAGCCCTATATCTGGCAACCATATTTACTGTTTATAATTATTTCTGGAACAATTTGCTTACGAAAGGCCGTTTTTTCTATTTTTGAACAAGCTTTATTGTGTCTCAAAAAGTTACTCTTACAAAATTAAATTTTAAAACAGTTTTATGAAAGTCTATTGTCGTTTTCGTGTTCGTTCGTTTAATAACTATAAATGGTAATTGATAAATATGGTTGTCAGATACAGGGCCTGGATACACCCAATTACATCGTAAGAAGGTAAAATTTAAATTTCAACAAATAACATTCTTTAAAAACAACAAAAATGTTTAACTAACAGATTGTTACCTTGGTTTTTGATCATTTAACACAATTTCATTATATTCCTGGGAATATGAAACTTATGAAACCAATACTGGATATTTTTCTGAAACATATAATATTTGGAATTTTGGCTGCAAACTTTGCAAAAGAGCGTACAATTAAAATCTAAACACTTTTTCAAAAACTTTTCGATATCTCTAATACCAGTTTTCCATGACAAAATAAGTATATTTATTACATGGAATATTCAAGGGTGGCGATCAAAATCGGCGGATGTCCTGAATACTTTGGAGCGAAAGAAAGTAGACATAGCGGTACTAACGGAAACTAAGAGAAAGGGAAATGGTCTAGAACGCTCGGGAGAGTACATTCACATCTACAGTGGAGTACAGAAGGATGAGAGAGCAGCAAAAGGAGTTTCGGTTTTGATAAACAAGAAATATGAAGGAAAGATAACTACATGGGAAAATATAAACGAAAGAATTGCAACAGTTAACCTAACACTGAAAGGGCACAGGATCTCTATCGTTGCTCTGTATGGCCCAAACGAAGATGCGTCACAGACAGATAAGGACACCTTTTATGACCAACTTAATAACGTACTCCTAAAGATTGGCGACCAGAGAGAAATCATGATACTAGGGGACCTGAATGCTAGAGTGGGAAAAACAGATGGCAGCAAGATTATCGGAAGATATGGGGAGGACACTCTCAATAATAACGGACAGAGAGTTATTGAGATATGCAATCAACACAAGCTACAAGTGTTGAATGGATTCTTTCAACATAAGAATATCCACAAGTACACCTGGCATCAAGAAACACGACAGCTAAAATCAGTAATCGACTACGTCATAGTAAAACAGGATACCTCACTCAAAATACTGGACACCAGAGCATATAGAGGAATGGAATGCGGCTCTGACCACTATTTTGTGGGTGCAAAAATTCAGATACCATTTAAGAAGAACGAGAGCCAAACAAAATCAACAACACCTGACGAAAGACTCGAACAAAAGAAATATAATCTGGAAGGACTGTATGACTCAAGCACTAGAGGTCTCTTTCAAAATCGACTAAACAGCAAACTGAAGGAGGAATATCTTTTACAACCGACAGAGATTCTATACAACCACATACTATCCTGCCTACACTCAGCGGCAGAAGAAGCATTAGGAATTACGCAAACGAACACAAGAACATCCACAACCATTACCTGGAATAAGACCCTAGAAGAACAGAAAACTAAAAAGCAACAGGCGTACGACAAGTGGTTAAGAACGTCAGATCCTAATGACAAAGCCGTATATAGACAAGAACAATCAGCATTTAAAACCATGGTAACAAAAAACAAAAATGAGTCATGGGATAGAAAGTGTGGTGAGATAAATACACATATCGGCGGAACAAGATCATCTGAGGCATGGAGAATAATAAAATCACTAAGAACAAACACCTCGAACAGAATCTCCTTACAACAAATCTCTACAGACAAGTGGAGAACGCATTACATGGAGAAACTGACAGAAGATAGACAAGAATACCTTACAGAGTCACCAAGACAATATAACGTACAAGGTGAACGTATAGACATAACGGTGGAAATGATATGGCAGGTAATAAAATCCATGAAAAATAAAAAAGCTCCAGGACCAGATGGCATACCAGCGGAACTACTTAGAAATGGCACGCAGAAGCTTGTTACATTCCTTCAAGGGCTCTTCACCAGAATAATAAACAATAAAGAATCAATTCCAATGAGCTGGAAAGAAGCCTGGATAACACCAATACACAAGAAAGGCAAACGTGATGAGTGTGAAAACTACAGGTGCATATCAGTTACAGCTACAATGAGTCGAATGTATGGGAAACTTATAAAAGGTATAATAGATCAAGAATATACCCCCTTCGAAATAGAGGAACAGGCAGGCTTCCGAGCCGGACGATCCTGCATTGACCACATATTCACCTTAGTGCAGTTGAACGAGAAGAAGGTCGCCCGGAAAAGAGAGGCCCATCTATTATTTGTCGACCTTACAAAGGCATATGATACTGTTCCTATTAAGAAATTATGGCAGGTACTAGAACATTCCACAATAAACGAGAAAATAATATCGGCCATAAAACAACTCTACGACCAAGCCGGCTCTCGGATAAAGACGGGTAACAATTTGTCGCAACCCTTTCCGGTGTCAAAGGGCCTTCGACAGGGGTGCTGTCTGTCTCCAACTCTCTTTAAGATATACCTTAACCAAGTGCTGGTAAAATGGAGAAGATCATGTCACAGAATGGGAATGGAACTCGGAAATGACAGGAACTTGTACACGCTTCATTTTGCAGATGACCAGGTTGTAATAGCTCAAGACAAAGAAGATCTAGAATTTATGACTAGAAGGTTGCTAAAGGAGTACGGTGAATGGGGTTTGATGGTAAATTTTAGTAAGACGAAATACTTATGCGTTGGCGGAGAATCACAAGACCTGGAAATCGATCGCAGCATCTCTATAACGCCATGTGATGAATATACGTATCTGGGAACTAAAATTGAAAAAACGGGCCGGACACTAAAAGAAGTAGAAGATCGAATAACGAAAGGGAAAAAAGTAATTGGATGCTTAAATTCAATACTATGGTCAAGCCAAATTTCCAAAGAAAGGAAAAAACTGTTGTATGACACGGTTTTTAAGAGTATTGTATTATATGGATGCGAAACCTGGCAGATGAACAAAGGCTTAGAACGTAGACTGCTGGTTCTGGAGATGGACTTCTGGCGCAGAGCTGCCGGTAAATCTAGAATGGATCGAATAAACAATAATCAAATTCGAGAAATGATGGACGTGCAGAAGACAATACTAGATGACATTGACCAGCGACAACTGATTTGGTACGGACACGTAGAAAGGATGGGCGATGAGCGGATCCCCAAACAAATACTAAACTGGACTCCAACAGAGAGAAGAAGTAGGGGAAGACCGAAGTCAACCTGGATAGATGGAATACGCAGAGCCATGTCAGAGCGAAACTTACAGCCAAGAGAATGGGAAAACCGACAAGCATGGAAACTGGGAACCGGAAGGCGTAGAACGCTATGAAACCGGATATATATATATATAATATTACAATTTTCCAGCCAAATGAGTAGTCACGTAACAAATGTCAAAATAAGTTTTAAGTTTTAATATAAGAGACATCCTTCATAAAAAACATCATTGGGGAGAAAAAATCATAAATATTCTGCCAAACCAAATCATTTATAACAGCTTTAAGCCTTACCGGTAAAGGTTAACTGCGCACTACCGTCTCCGGAAACTAATTGCTGAGCTACAGATGTAGGCGTTTGGGTTTGTTGCTGTGGTTGCTGCTGTTGTTGTTGCTGAGGCATGGATGTAGCTATTTGGATTTGCTGTATCTGGCCTGACGGGGTAAGTATATTTGCTACTTGAGGAATCAACTGAGGTTGAGCCTAAAATAATTTTTAGAAACAATATTTGTTGAGATTTTAAGAATATGGTTACCTTCAAGTAGGCCATGGTGGCCTTCTAAATCTATCTACGAATTATTTAGAAAAAATTAAAATAGCGGATATTAGCTGCTTATGAACAGCTCAAATTCTGACTTATCTTTGAGAAAACTAACTTTGTTGCACGTACATTTTGTTACAACGAAGTCAGAATCTGACTTCCCCCCTTGCCGTTGCGAAAATCCGGGTGCCTTGGATTTTCGACTGAGATGTCTTGGACTGACCTAAGTTGAACTTGAACTTCGGTAAGACAAGTGGTTGTTGTGGTTGTGAGATGTTACCTAGGGTCTGGAAACAGCTAGACAACAAACTGGATTGTTTCTAGAACTGCTTCAAGAGCTAATTACATGTTTCTAGAGCAATTTCTATTTCTGTTATGCATTTGGTGACATAATTAGTGATCGGCCGATACCGATATAAATATCGGTACATCGGTATTTTATCGGTATATCGGCAAAATTTTTGCCACTATATATCGGAATTTTTAAGATGTATGAAGATGTAGGAAAAACTAATAATTATTTTAAGGTATGCAAACGTAATTTTAAACATAAAACCTTAAATATGCCAAACATTCTTAGACTTAGGCATAAGATATGATATATGAAATCTGCCTAGAATCTTGCATATAATTCAATAATGTTTTAATATAATGGGTGTCTCGTTTACAATAAGCAAGTCGACACAGACTTCCGGTATTACCGGAAGTGTCACCATTTTGAAAATATTTAAGCCAAGTTGCTCCCGTAAAAATTAGCTTACTGTCCTATTTTCAAAATTTCCATATGTATATATTGAATAGTTACATATATTTTAAGAATATCGGTAGTGTAGGCGAATTATCGGTATCGGCAAGAAAATCCATATCGGCCGATCACTAGACATAATGTCGTACTTCAATACAGTGGCGGTACGTTCCAAAATATATATTTGAACTTTGGACTGCAATAAAACTTTATGGAGAACTTTTAAAAAAAAAATGTGAATTTGAAAGACCTGGCTAGATTAATAATTGTACCCTTAATCATAGTCAGATTTTTATGAATTTACTCAAAAGGGTCAAAGTAATAAATTACTAGTACCGATCAGTTATTAGTGACTCTCAAAAGATATACCTAAAATCTTATTTTATATACTTATTACGTTACCTTCGTCGGTTGATGTTGGCTGATTTTCTGTAATACCTGCCATATATATGCCACAGAGTCACCATAGATAGAGCGCAGTTGTATTTAAAAAAAAAGTATTTTATGATGTTTGTGCAGGTTTACAAAAATCTCCATTATAATTCTATATTATAACCGTCTTTTAATCCAACGAGAGATTAAAATATTCGTTATATCGGGTCCGCCAACAAAGCGGGGATGGCAGATTAAATCATTCTCGATTAAAAGCGATATGTTTAAAAAAAAATACAGGATGGCCCAAGAAAGTGTGATAACATAAAGTTATATTTTTTTTAAATGGGACACCCAGTATTTTATTTCATATTTAGGTTGGTATTAGTGTCCTTTATAATTGCCTAACATTTTATTTAATTTGATTTTGTAATTTACAAGAAATAAAATAAAAACTGATAAAAAGGAGTCGGTTTGTTCGTTCAGCCATTTTCGACATAATTAGAAATTTCATAAATACATGGTGTTTAAATAGCATAGGCGCCTAGACTAATAATTGTAAACTACAGTAAATGTTCAAAGTGTCTTCTATTTTTATCCGTGTACAAGTAAACATGTTCCAGAAAAAAATCTGTTTACATCACTTAACACTTGAGGTGAAACACTAGCACAACGGTTCATTAAGCCTAAAAACCATGTCAGGCTTTGAAAAAAAATATGGATTCATTTGTTTATAATGGTTTGACTTGTTCCTTAACTTAAAAAAATTGTTATTTGGGGCGAATAAATTAAAATGGATTTTATTGGTTGGTTGATATGATCTTTGTATAGGGTTACCCATTTTCGACACTTTTGCTGGGTATCTCGGTAATTATTGAACTGATGTACGTGTCATGAGATGTATTTGGGAGAAACAAAAATTATAAAAGCAGAACTTAAAATTATTCGCTGGTTTGAAAGATACGAGGGCAATTGAAAATTTATCGATTTTAGATTTGCGTGTACACAATTTCAATTTTTATATTAAATCTGTAGTAGGCCGTGCATTATGACGTCATAACCCGAAATATTCAAATGACCCTCCATGCTATCAATACCAGCCCGGTGAGACCTCTTATGGCGGGGATCGAAGCATATAAGTAGGCCGTGCAAGTGACGTCACAGCCAGGCAGGTTACTCCATACGTTTATCCTTTTGTGTCTATCGTTCTGTGTCAATATCAGGCTCGGGTTTGTTCGATTTGACCTAGGCCATATTTATCTCCCTTTAATGAATCGGAGAAGGTTGATGCAGACAGAGACAGACATAGAATGCGAGCAGCACAAGTTCTTAAATTATTTTACAACCGAACATCCTTCGTTTGGAATGGAATAAAAATCAAGTAACATATGATTTATAATGTGATTGAAAATGGCGGAGGAAACGTCATTAAATTCTAAAATAATTTTTAATTTTCTATTCTTTTCACGAAAGCGGACCTTTTCGTTTTGTTGCTGGTAAGTAATTTATGATTGAAATATTTTTTTATTAATTTTTATTCGTTATTGTTATTTTACATTATAAAATTGTCCCATTATGTCCGAAACTTCTCACGCAAACTAGCAACAAACACATTTTTAAAGAATTTTACTTAAATTTTACAATCTAAAAGTCAAAAGCTACAACATAATATTTACAGCTAAGTTATATTAACTCGTAGTCAGAAGTCCGGTAATATATTATTATAATAATTCTTTCCTTTCATAGTTTAATTGAGAATCCCATAATGACTGAACATTAAAGAGGACTTCGATCACTAATGTTGCCAGGAGTATGCTACGAAACAAACAAATTGGAAGCCCATAATCATAATGATGGTGCATATATTTACTTGGTTAGTAGCTGTACATATAGTATTGTATTTACCTTGATTTGTTTGAAGTTTAAGATGGTAAAATATTTTATGTAAATTTTGATTTATATCCTATTTTTTAATAAAACTAATTACAACCTTCAATCTCTGAATTCTGTATTTCTAGTATTGTTACTAGTTCAATAATAATATAAAAGTATATAAGGACAATTTTAAAGCGATATTTACAGCTGAAAACCTATGTCAAAATCCTAATATTTGATTTTCTCTACTTAGTAAATCAAATGAAAGGGTTTTGATGTTTTCTTTGCTTAAATGCCACTTTAAAATATTGACAGTAATACAAATTTGGGCAAGTGACATTTGAAAAGCACGTGCGCGCCAGGCATAATGGATGTCGCCGTATCATCGCCTGCTTCGAATATTTAACACGGCAGTTTGTCTTCTTCCTGGTTATAAGTATTCGTTGATCAATACAGTTTTTGACAATGATTTTTAACCGATTTTAGAGCCTTAATAATGAGAACGGGGTTTATTTTAATAAAGCTATACCATAATTCTTCAGATTGCTTCCTATAGTGAAGTAACGTTAAAAATATAAATTTAAGTAATTTTCTTCGTTCCTTTGATATTCAATATAAGCGCATAACATATCATATTTTTCATAGTTTTCGTAAACAATCTTATCTAACAGTTTAACACAGAACTCGAAACAAGTTGAGATCTGTCATTAAATAAAATTAATTATCCTTTTTGTTTTCATGTCAACTAAATTTCATCCATAGCCTACTATCTATTTAAATATGTATTCTTATGCATGCGTATGTTAATGCATAAAAATTAATAAAATGCTTTAAACTTCTGATTTATATATTACTAGAGGCAGCAACCCTTCAGTGAAAAATGGGAATATTTATCACGGCCTACTACAGATTTAATATGAAAATTCGAATTGTTCACTTATTTAAATAATAAAATATATATTGTGTCTAATATGTTTAGAAAGAAAAATAAAAATGCAAAATTTTTAGTTAAAAATACACAGGGTGTCCCATTTAAAATAAGAAAGTTATATCCGATAACTTTTTAACCTTACCCGGTAGATGCGCTTTTTAGGTGACATTATATTCTACTTAACGCATTATGGAGCTTTTATTTGAAACATTTTCTTCTATTATTAGTAATCAAAAATATAGAAGACAAATCTAAAATCGACAATTTTTCAATTTACCCTCGTATCTGTTAATCCAGCGAATATTTTTAATTTGTACATAAGTTCTTTGATAAGTTCAGTAATTACCGAGATACACAGCAAAAGTGTCAAAAATGGGTGACCCTGTCCTTGGTGGGCGCGAAAAAAATTGTTCGTTAGCAAGGAGTCATTTTGCGTCACGTTATCCAAAACTTGACTTTTTTATGGGGACAGGTAACCAAATTGTTTAAGAAGATCCGGCCTACAACTGCTATTAATATGCAACAAAGAATAAGAGATGTGTTTGCTAGTTTTTCAACTAAAATGTTACAAGAAAGTGTTTGCTTGTGCACATATCAAAATGGAATATAGTTTGAATATTGACTGTAGTTTACAATTATTAGTCTAGGCGCCTAGGCTATTTAAACAACATAATTCATGAAATTTGGAATTATTTCGAAAACGGCTGGAAATAACTTATATCCTTGTATTACTACATCAAATAGCCAATTAATATACAGGGTGTTCCATTTGAAACTCTATTTTGAAATGCGTCGTTTTTGAAAACTTATTATGAACAGTCTGTATAAAATAGATAAACGCTATTAGATTCATAGTCTTTTCTATACGTCCTGTCATAAATCTCACCCAATGCCAATAGTTTAGGACTGCTTTATTTCAGCTTTTAATTATTGCTTCTAAACTACAGAACCAAATTAAATAAAATTTTAGGCAATTATAAAAGTCACTAATACGAACCTAATATGAAATCTGGAATACTGGGTGTCCCATTTAAAAAAATACAACTTTATGTTATCACACTTGCTTGGGCCACCCTGTATAATTTAAATATTTTTAAACATGCCGCTTTAATCCGATACCTCCAGCTATGCTATCCGGTATGCTATCTTGAACACCAACGAACCCAACATTATAAGACACTATAAATTGCCTTTATAAGTAGTTAAATTTCGATATTTAAAATATGTTCTCAATATTTTGATAGGATAAGGATTTAAACTAACATTTAGAGAGATTAAATGAATTTTCAATTCTTTGGGGAATAAACCTCCTGGAAAAGCACTGGTCGAGGGATTAAAAGTATTCTTAAACGCAGTAGGATTAGGAGTGGGCCTTTAGTTACTCAGATTTGCGTTTGCAAAAACATTATTTATAAGATAGAAATATGGTACTAAACAAAGTACCAACCAGAGACCGTTTATTGCATTGCATTGCATTCTTTGGGGAATAAACCTCCTGGAAAAGCACTGGTCGAGGGATTAAAAGTATTCTTAAACGCAGTAGGATTAGGAGTGGGCCTTTAGTTACTCAGATTTGCGTTTGCAAAAACATTATTTATAAGATAGAAATATGGTACTAAACAAAGTACCAACCAGAGACCGTTTATTGCATTCTAAAAGCGTTCGTACCGACACAGGTATATGATTTGTTGCACTAAAGTCGATATTTTTACTTTATCTAGTCTCGTAGTGGGATCATAGGGTGATTGTCCAAGAATTTCTACACTACCTTAAAGAGAATTATTGGTACAACCCTACCAAAGGTTATTTCCACTAATGTAAGATTTGATTGCTAAAATTATTGTTTTGGTCTCCAACCAACACTATCTAAAGGTCTGCTTACCTGAATGATATTTGGAACAGCAGTCGCACCAAACTGCACTGGAAAATGTATTGTTTGGTAGATAGTTTGACCATTTCCCGAAGAAATCGGCACTTGGATTGGTATAGTCTGTTGCATAGGAAATTGAAACACTTGCTGCTGAGCGGGCCGAACCTGCACAAGTGATGACCAAAAATTTCTTTGTTGGACTAAAGGGGACAATTTAATTTTAATATTAACCTGAACTAAAAAAAATTCTGATCCTCTTCTACAAGAATATCTAAAACGTTATCAGTTTATGTTTATATCAGCAGATGCGGTATATCCGGATCAAAAGGATTACTAAAAGTGATTTAATCCGTTAACCACCGACTGGAAAGTGATATGATCTTATTGCACAATCTTATATGAAGGTAAATTATCCTTTTACTCTGTATTTCTGAAAGGACCAAAAAACCCGAACAAACAAAAAAAAAGTATGGGAAAAATCCAAAATAGGAAGTTTAAGAATTAATTTGAATGGCACTTTGCTTCAATTTCGGCGCGTTTTTGCATAGCTTTTTGTATACGTCCATTTTATATCAGCAACTACTCAAAATTATATTTAGGATCCTCTTTCGCCAAATCACTATTTGGATACGCCACTGATTAACAACTTATTTCTACATTAAACTGACCTGTACACTTTGTCCATTGGCAAGTTGGACTGTCGTTGGTAGATTAGCAGCAGTGGGCATTACCGCTCCAGTGGGGGTACGTATAATCTGACCAGGACTAAAAATCTGCTGATGTTGCTGACCACCTAAAATTAATAATAATTAAAATTGTGAAAAATTCCTCATGCAGATTTAACATTACCCATACCAAATGTATTTTAATGAATTAATTACAATGAAATAGGCACTTCTTTTAAATCTCTTAAATGCAAGGCAATATCTAACTAAATATTATGATTAATGTTTCTATATAAATATTTTATATTCTAATGTCGATCCATTATTTATATTTTTATCTCTGATTTATATTCCTGCCCACTCATTTTCCGACAATACACCAACATAAATTTTAAGTGGTGAGAAATTCTCTACAAGAATGTCAAATTCTTCAAGTGTTTCCTCAATAGATCCGTTCAGCATTTTTTAAAAATTTTTATAAATCGAAAGTAGAACAATTTTTATGGCATTTTCCAAATTTTTAGGTTTTTATTCGGACTTTTAAGCCCTTAAATAAATTACCACAGTTGGACCTAGCGAAAACAGGGCGGAGCTTCGCGTGACGTCACTTCGGACATGCTGGTCCGAAGACGGTAGCGGATTCATGGGTTTCTGTCTTCTGTATTCAAAAAAGGTTGATTGTTAAATTATATCTTTAATATCTTCTTGCTGGTTTAAAATGAGCGAGAAAAAAGCGTTTAATAAATATTGTGTGGTTCCTGAGTGCCCACACACAAACCAGAAATGCCACAGAAAAAGTGTTTATAAGCGTACCATGTGATTTTACCTAGGATTAAACTATCTTAACTTTTCATTTTTAAGAAAATGCCATTAGGAAATATTCGTCATAATTCAAGATTTAAGAAAATTTAGTTTAATTTAGTTTATTCTACTTATAGTGAGTTTAGAAGACGACGTGTGTTATTAAATATTAAATAAAATGTTAGTTTAATTAAGTAAGATTTAAATTATACCCTTAGAATTAATGTTTTAAAAAAGCAAAAAATAAAGTGCGTACCGTCCTCTGTACCCCACGAGATATTCGATCTCATTCGGGCGTGAATGTGGTAGAGATGGGGATGATACATTTTTCATTCTTCCCTATTTTTTGCATGAGGCTGGATAGCACCGCCATGACTTATAGCACTAAAATTCACCGAGTGCGAATCAGTTTACGGGTTGCGGTTTTTTTTTTGAAAACCAAAAATTAAAGTAGCTTACTCTTGGTAAAAATGAATAATTTTTAAGATTTTGACCTCCCTGTATACAAAAACTAATGACAAATCTTAATTTTTACAAGCAAAACTTTTTTTTATAAAGAATGACTTTTTATCTAGAAATCAAAAATTAAGCCCATTTGTGGTATAGGTAACCCCATCCAGGGAATGTATATTAGTTAGTTCAAGTCTGTATTTCTGTCTGTCTGCAATAATGTACGTCTGGTCAGTGGTCAGGTCAGTATTTCCTATAGGTACTAGGTACCTATGTTGGTGAGGGATGCGGCCTTAAAAGAAAGTTTGTATCAGTTTATGAAACATTAGACAAATTAAGACAGTAGAATTTACGCTGCATTTAAATAATAATACAGTGATACCTCGAGATACGAGTTTAATTCGTTCTGTAACCTTGCTCGTATGTCAATTTGCTCGCATCTCAAAGCAATTTTTCCCATGGAAATTAATTGAAATGCCATTAATCCGTTCCAGCCCCAAAAATGCTACCGCCAATTGTTGTTGTTACGTGTTTTTGAATAAGAAAAATGTATTTATAAATGACAAATATTGTATAAAAACATACTAACTTACACACAACTTAAATGCTACTGTATGTAATTTTAGTCAATGCTTTTCTCTTCATTGGTCTTTGCCTTTTTCGCAGGATCCAAAAAAAAAACTGTCCAAGGAGGTTTGTTCTTCCTCCCTTTCAGAATGCTGCGGAAATGAGTTAGTCATTAAATAGCTCCGATGCACGACCAGATTCAACTTTTTCGGGGTGTTTCTTTTCCACGAACTGTGAAACTCTCACTCCCACATTCCCAAGATCTCTTTTATCTCACTTGTAGAGATCGCGATCTCGAGGTACCACTGTACTTATTAACCACTAAGGCTACCAGGCACCCGAGTACCCGCATTATAAAGCTCATAAATCAAATGAAGTTATAGTATTCAGTGCATACAGTAATCAAAGTAATGAAAGCTATAAATTATTACATTATATCAGAGTAACGAATACTCGAAAGTAACGAAAATCAACACCTCTACTATTATAGCAAACCTAGTTTTCCGCGGCCGGCGCAAGCCCGTGTTTGCGGAGTGACGTCACGAATCGACGAGGCGCTTTGTACCGAAACTCAATCTGTAACTTTCAATATCTATGGATATACTTATCGAGCCGAAAATTTTAACAGGTTATTTAGATGATCGAATTCTATTGGATACCATAAAAAAAATTACGGAACATTATCGGTAACAAGCCCATTGTGCTTTTGGGAACGTAGAAAATTAGCGTTTGTGCAGCTGACGTCCCAATGCATCATCGACGGGGATAACCATACCCTAAGGGCATGACAACAACATTTTCGTCGATAGGATAGAAAAGATTTAACAAAAAAATAATGAAGTTTACTGTGAAAGACGTCAAACTATTAGAAGAAGACAGATATATTCCTACTTGGCTGACGGCAGGACAGTGAAAGCTCATGGCGAAAGTTTAAACCAGAACCTAAACATTTTAGGCACCTTGAATGTCCTATATGGTTTGAATTAAGGTTTTTCACAAGGGAACCTTCTCTAAAAAAATTTTTAAATCGGTCTAGTGGCTCCCAAGTTAGACATTCACGACGAATTAAAAATTGTTTTTTTAAGTAGGTTAAAAATTGTAAAAAGTACAATGAGCGTTACGCGGACAGCTTTGTACGTTTTATTCTATTCTTATACATATTGACATTATTTCTTACCTGCTAAACTCATAGCCGGAATAAAAATAGCCTCCTGTCCATCGACGCTCAAGGCTTGAACGCCCGCTGGCGCCTGCACTACGCTGTATCCTGCCAAGTTCTGACCTGCTGCAGCTGCTACTAGCTGAGCAGCTCCAGCAGCAGCTTGTTGTTGAAGTATTTGTTGCTGGAGTTGATGTGCAGTAACTCCAGCAGGAAGGGGGACGCTAACAACCTAAAATTTAATTTTGAACTTAAAAATATGATACATATTTTATATATGAGATTAATTAACGTGCAACGTCTTAAGATATATTTATTGGGACAATACTTTAGGTAAGTCGTTGAAAGTTTTTGATGAGTTGGGTAACCAATTGGACCAACTGCCCATATGTTTTAACGTTTGACGGGCTTCTTCCGCCAGTCGTGCCACAAATTTTCCTCTTACAGCTACAACAATCTGGTATTCGGATGACCCCGTGTTTTTGATACGAGTGTCCTAATTTACATAATTACATATAATTTTCGTTTCCGCACAATTGATGATCTATTATGTACTCCGAAATGATATAAAGAATTGGTGTTTGCAAAAATTGACTATTATTGAATTTAAGGTCCCGTTTTCGACAAAAATATCTGAAAGGTTTAAACTTTTGATGGGAAACAGCAATCATTATTTACTTCTGTGGACATCAATATCTTTTTTGCATATTTTTCAATAATTTTATATGATTATGAGTGTGAAAGTCCAGTTTTCTCACCACCAAATTTTTCACACGACGTGTTAACGTCAATCGAGAAACTGAGGTTGCAGGCAGGACGTAAATCCTTCAACACCGAAATAAAACAAAATACAAATTGGGCATTTTAAGTTACGTTTTCAATTTTGTTCATTCCCTCAATTAGTATTTCTCCATTATTATACAGCCTATAAAGTACATCGTGTTAGTAATAGTTTTTTTAATTTTTCATAATAATTATATCAGGCTTCCATAGCTCCTATACGAATTATGTTAGACATGTCATTATTATACTGAGTTATCCTGTATGACAGGGGATATTTTAGGAAAATATTTTTCCATATACACAGGGTGGCCCAAAAAGTGTGATAACATACAGTGATTTTAAATGGAGCACCCAGTATTTGATTGCCTATTTATATTTAGGTTCGTATTAGTGTCCTCTATAATAACTTAAAATATTATCTAATTTATTTAAGAAATAAAAAGTCTATGCTTTTCAGGTGGTATTAATATCAAATACCAATATGGAAAATTATTGTTTCCCAGACCACCCGATGATCCTTATACAATAAGGGCGTATTTTTGTCTACACAGTAGCACTTTAAAATACTATTTCAGATTGAATGGTACTAAGAGAGGGCTTCCTTTTCTTCTAAATTCTCTTCATCTGCACTTAGTCTTAGGGTCACTAATTATTTCCTTGTTACTTATTTAACACTGTATCATTTTATAAAAATAAACTTAGGTGGCGGAAAAACTGGGTGCTAACTTTACACTCGTACTATATTTTGATAAACAACTTGATACTTTTTCTGGAGTGGTTTGTTTTTTGTTTGATATACAGGGTCCGCAAACGAAGCGTGGACGGAAGATTAAATCGTTATCGAAGAACTTATCAACAATACTAAAACAGCTTGCGATATTGGATTAAAAGCGACATGTTTTAAAAATATTTTACATTATACAGCGTGGCCCAAAAAAGTGTGACAGCATAAAGTTATATTTTTTTAAATGGGACACCCAGTATTTTATTGCATATTTAGGTTCGTATTACTATCGTGTATAAGTGCCTCAAATTTTATTTAATTTGGTTTTGTAGTTTCGGAGAAATAAATTAAAAACTAAAAAAAAAAGTTTTGCAGTCCTGAATAAAAAAATCAAAATAACAATCCAGAACTATTGTTTTAACCTCGGCATTGAGTGCAATTTATGACAAGAGGTCTAGAGATACTATGAATGTAATTGCGTTTATTTATTTTATACAGGGTGTTCATAATAAGCTTTCAAAAACCCCACATTTTAAAATAATTTTTCTCAAGTTTTTCAAATGGAACACCCTGTATATTATTTGGCTATTTGACGTAGAATTCATAGACAATTTTTTTTTGTAATAAAAGCATATAAGTTATATCCAGCCGTTTTCGAAATAATTGTAAATATCATAAATTATGTTGTTTAAATAGAGTTTTTATTGGGAAATTTTGTTATAGGCGACTTGACTAATAATTGTAAACTAAAGTAGATGTTCAAAATAGCTTCCTTTTACTCTTAGAGTTTATCGTATTTTATTTTTTTTCGATATAAATTTTAAAAGCCTACATTTTTGCTACTTTTATTTATTTAATTTTATTTTTTATTCTTAATCGAGTTGCCATGATTTTTTTTTTGTTTAGATTGTCACTATGACAGTCAAATAAAATTATTTACATTTGTTCGGTCGTCGAAATTAAGTACTAACTTACACAAAATGTCGAATTTTACAACTTTAGAAATGGTAAATATGATTTTTATACTGGGTAAATGTGCAAGAAATTGCCTACTCGCGAGCCGAGTGTATGCTGAAAGATATCCAGATATTGAGAGAAAGCCGAGACCAGAAACCTTTGAGAAGTTGTTGCAAAGATTTGTAGCAACAGGAAGCACTGCATACACAAAAAGGATGATAATCAATAAACCCGTTATTAATGAAGAAAATGAATTAAGAGTTCTGTTGGCAGTAGAGGAAAATCATTAAATTAAGTAAAAGGAAGCTATTTTGAACATTTACTTTAGTTTACAATTATTAGTCTAGTCGCCAATAACAAAATTTCCCAATAAAAACTCATAATTTATGATATTTACAATTATTTCGAAAACGGCTGGATATAACTTATATGCTTGTATTACAAAAAAAAATTGTTTATGAATTCTACGTCAAATAGCCAAATAATATACAGGGTGTTCCATTTGAAAAACTTGAGAAAAATTATTTTAAAATATGGGGTTTTTGAAAGCTTATGATGAACACCCTGTATAAAATAAATAAACGCAATTACATTGATAGTATCTCTAGACCTCTTGTCATAAATTTCAATAAATGCAGAGGTTAAAAAAATAGTTCTGGATTGTTTTTTTTAATTTTTTTATTCAGGACTGCAAAACTTTTTTTTTTAGTTTTTAATTTATTTCTCCGAAACTACAGAACCAATTTAAATAAAATTTGAGTCACTTATAAACGATAGTAGTACGAACCTAAATATGCAATAAAATACTGGGTGTCCCATTTAAAAAAATATAACTTTATGCTGTCACACTTTTTTGGGCCACCCTGTATAATGTAAAATATTTTTAAAACATGCCGCTTTTAATCCAATATCTCAAGCTGTTTTAGTATTGTTGATAATTTCTTTGATAACGATTTAATCTACCGTCCACGCTTCGTTTGCGGACCCTGTATTTTGGTATCCCGGTATACCGGCTCGAGATCGCGAAAAATGACCCAAATAAAATGGAAACGTTTTGTTCCCTTATTAAATCCAATTAAACAAACACAGAAAAAAATAGTATTATTAAGTGCTAGGAATCGGGCCTCTCATCTCATGTTTGCTGGACTATTGCGATACAAATTGCGTTAAAGAAACTATAATTTTTTTGGCTAGATTCCTCTAGTTGTTTTTTAGGGTGGGCAATATTTCGGATAATAAGTACAGATTTTTATATAATTTCTTAAATCTTTTCTTGCTCAATTTAGAAGTTTAGTAGGTTGGGCGAGAACTATTTGGGATGTGCGCTCGCCCAACCGCGCCCACCACTGGCGCCGCCGCTGCACGTGAGGGTATAAATTGACGGTTTCCAACGACCGAGGTCAAGGGACGTGTTTGGCATCACTGCTAATCTACTGACCTATATACACTTGTTAAGTGAAAACATATGTGTATGACGTGGAAACACGAGCACTAATGCTAGGGGTTAATAAAAATACCGAACTTATACGTAAAGCAGGTTTTATTTTCATAGAAAAATTTTCTTTTTTAATCTTGTTTTCCATTTTAGAAGACATTGACATAATTTGAAACCAACTTTCGATAGTACATACCTGTGGTTGTGGCTGCGGCGGCGCGGCCTGTTGCATGGTAACCCCTTGTGGTTTTAGTTGCTGGCTTTGAGGAGTAGGAGTAGTGGACATAGTAACCGTCAATGGGGATGAAGATGCCTGGGCTTGGATTGATGCTTGAATTTCCCCTGGACCAATGCGACTGCAAGTTGCAGCCAATAGTGCCAAAGGAGATGGAGCCACGGGCTTATTAGTATCACCCTGGTTTTCCTGCAATAAAATTTAATTTAAATAAACTAGCTTTATTAGACCCGCAGTAATATAATTTTATCAACAAATTTCTATACTTAGAGATAGCCTAATTGTACAGGTCCAGTAATCGGGATAGCTTATAATGACACCTGCAGTAGAATCAAAAAAGTTATTTTTACTTAGAATACTATCTCACATCTTTGCATCTGCATGAAAAACGATATGAACGTCTACTGCTTACTATTTATTGTGTGTATACATTTTTATGGTTTCTGATTTGTTAATTAAGGCGTTGTTTCACCTCTTCAACGTAGTGGATTGATTAATCATAAGAACTTTTTTTTCTTCTTAAAATCATATACTGGATTATGGTTATTAAAGCGTTATTTGTGTAATAACGTCGTAAGTGCAATGACACACGTCGGTGACAGCCATTTCGCCTCCCAATGTCTATTGCCGATGATGTGTTTTTAGACCGGGCGCGATGGTACATGTCCATCTCATGCACGCATTTTATTTCTGCGCAGAGGCGACGGTAATTTCGGCTCTTAATTTGCTCTGTTGTATATTCGACAAAATGAAATATTAAAATTATATTTTGGGTCAATTTTTCAATGTATTGAAATATATATATTTCAATTTTACTCTTTCTAAACAACATTTCATAAGATTAGCGTTTTTTTATTGATCGACAAAATTGAAAATTTGGCTGCATCGAGCATCGAACGAATACATTGGAGCGATTTGCTGCTTGGCTCGTAGGAAGAAGAATATTCAGTGAGAGTAAACAGTTCAGATGAGGTTAGTTTTGGAGGTTAATTTTACAATATTATCGATTTTAGTCGTAAATTGATTACTTTCGCGATTGTTCGTTCGACACGCTAATGATTCCGTTACATGATATTGTGATGTCCCTTGTGGAAAAATCTTTTTCAATGAACAATGAATGAGAAGAGAGAGAGAGAGAGAACTTATTTGCAGCGCAAAGCTTACCCCTCAGATAAGTGCTCTTAAAAAAGATTTAAAAAAAAGACTGAAGAAGACGAGAATACTCCTCTAGGTATGAATCGCATATCTGGACCTGAATTTGCGGTAGCATTCTTAAACAACATTTATATTGTTGGTCGTGCTTACTATTGGGAAAACGTGTAGACTTAAGATGCCTACGTTGATTTAAAACATTTTTATAGAGGGTGAAATAATTTTTTCAAAACAAAAATTTTTAAAAACCGAAAAAGCTCGTCGTATGATGAATTGCAAAATAAACTTTGATTTATTATATCTGAGTACTAAAAAATCCTACTAGATAAAAGTAAAAATGTCATGGGGTAGGCATAAATAACATATTGATAACATAACATCAGAGATATCGCTTCACCGCCTCTGACGATCACGAGCCTACATGTACAAAATAAAAGTAGTAAACTAAATTTGTTAGAATCCTTCCAGATCTAATGTACTGTTCAATGACCAGATAGATCTAAACAATTATCTTTTATTAAACATATGATTTTAAGTATTCTTAGAATGTCACATTTACTCTAGTTTTGTGAGGACTAAGTATAAAAAGCAATTTTTGTTATTTAGTAAATTAGTAGTGTACTCACCATCTGACCAAGGTACTATGTACCGAAACAGTGAAAATCTAAAACATACATTGTTTACAAGTAGTAAAGGCCGCATCAATAGAAGTCAAAAAGTTTTACTTCTTATGTATTTTCCACTGAAGATGGGGGTATATGTCTCCGAAACATGTATTGAAATTAAAATATTGTTTATTAAACTAGTGAAGCAGACGATGAATTTCTTTACCTCTTCATAATTTCAATCTACTGAGAGATGGACTATTTTAAAGAAATATAGTGAAACCTCTCATAACGGACACCTCTAATAAGCGGACATCTCTATTAAACGGACATTTTTTCATAGCCCGGAACTAGGTATATGAAATTCCATGAACCAACCTCTCTTGGGCGGACTCTCCTTTGGGCGGACGCAGACAGGCTGTTTTCATACAAAGAGTGCGAAAACCCTCCTTTAATTGGACAAAAAAACATTTATTAAAGTATCTGGAATAAGTACGGTGTAAAAACTCTCTAAAGACAGACCGGCAACCAATCGCGTATGCGTGGCAGAGCGAAATGACTTCGCCGAATGAAAGTATGTGTGATTCCCCGACAGCAGTCCGCAGTTTATTTGTGAGTTGTAAGGTTAAAATCGTAAACAATGGCACAAAAATGCCGCGTTTTGAGTCTGAAAGAGAATATTGATGTTGTGGAAGTTTGTAATTTGATAACAATGATTTGGGCGAGTTCATTAACATTGATAGCAATGTCCTATTAGAAGATGATAGTGACCCCATTCCTACCGATTATGTAGTCCAAACTGAAACCACATCAATCATCATGAAGTTGAATGCAGTAATCAAACAAATGTCACCAATTATCAACAAGCCATTAGTATGGTAAAGAAATTATAAGAGTATGCAAAGAATAGAGGTGACTCTACAGCAATGGAATTGTTATCAGACTTGGAATTACATTTTCTAGATTGCAAGTATAAAACGCAAACACGTCAAACTACATTATTAGATTTTTTTGTATTACATCCTAACTAAAACTAGTGTATTTTGTTATGTTTATTTGTACATACATATACATAGTAATAATTTTGCATTTACATATTACCTAATAACAAATTTCCCATGGGCGGACACTCTATTAGGCGGACACATTTAGGTCCCATATGTGTCCGCTCACGTTCACTGTAGTTTTATTTGTTTATAACTAGGTCGTAGGTATATTAGCTTTAATCTTGGTTGTATTTTCATGAAATAAATATACCTAAATACATTGATGTTATTCTTTCATTTCACCTACTATCAAATGCATAAAATCTTAAGAGAATTTAAAACACTAACAGCAATGAAAATCTCCATAAGCGATTTAAAATTCTCTCGTGGCGTGACTTCACTAACTGACACCTCGATGCGTAGTATCTTACATTGTGTTGTTGTGCCATGATGTAGTGCCTAGTTCTCAAGTAGTAAAAAATTTTTTACAAAATAGTTTTTTACGAACAATGAAAACCAGAACAGGACAGAACAGCCATCTAAGTTGCAACAATTCAGTTAACAAATATGCCGCTTCTTGGCAGGCTAGAAAGAGACGAGAGTCATCAGCTGATCAATATTTATTTTCGTGAAGTTTCAGCCGTTATTAATAAAGTGTGTTAGATAATTTATTGATATTTAGATTGTCTGAGATGTTGATTGGGGTATGGGCAAGTTTCGGGGATATTTGTAAGAAAACTTTGAAAATTGTTGATATTTGAAATTGTTATTATTATTCTCATTAAATTATCTTTACGCAATTTCCTCATACCGTTTTCCAATCCTTAAAAACGACTTTACGACTCCAGTTTTAGATTAGAAAAAAAATCAGTACATTGGGCTAAACCTTATAAAATAGTGCCTGCTTGGCAACCTGTGATGATTAAATGCAGCTCTTAAGTTGAAGTAGACATTATCATGTCAGTGATACATATCGATGAAGGAACGAACTTGAGCGCCATCTATCTTCCAGAGTAGAGACAAAACAGTGATCTCTTCGCTAGTCAATTGCGAAAATAGATCATTATTGTGTGCTAAAAGTAGAAAATAACTATATTATAAGTAGGTAGGTAGCGGGGTAGGTACTCATAAGAAAAAATAACTGAATTTGGATTATTTTTCACTCAACAATGTGGTGGCCACAAGAAAAATTGGATTTCACAGCAACAATTTAATAGTCTATATTGTAGTAGATACAGTATGGCGAAATTAGAAAAAAAAATTTAGAGGTGGAAAATCCTATACCTGAATATAAAAACACAAGAATTCCTTAAAACCGTAGGTACGAGAAGAGTACGAGGTTGATTCAAACATTTATGTTATGAGATTTTGTTCATACAATGGCCTATAAGGCATCACACTCTGAAATATTAGTACGTATTCAAATAAAAAAAATATGACAAAAATAACATTTTTTTAGTTCTTTCCCAAAAATAATAAATAAATTTCTCGACGGCTTTTCATTAGAGTCAGGGAATATTACTACCTTAATGGTATTTAATTAACAACTAGGTGCTTTATTAAAAAATAATACACATTTTAGATTCAAGTCTATGTTATGGTTCTAAATATATTTCGCCTGGACAGTGGCCGCGGAAACCTTTGTGGTGCGGGACATAGGCTGCATCCAAACTTCATTATTTAAGAATTCCTTCATCTGGAGGACTTCATCCTTATGGAACGACCTTCCCGAGGTCGTTTTTCCGAACGAATATAACCTCCAACGATTCAATATAGTCTTTGCAGCGAACCCTCAAGCCTTTTCGACAATTGACATCAGCAATATGTCATCGATCAGCTGTTTGGGGACTTAATCAAATACCCCAGTTTTATACGAACCGCATTAAGCATGTTGTGTTTTTATATTTTTCCAGTTTGATTGGTGCTAATAAGTTTTAAAAGTGTATTTCCGTCGTTTTAGTATAGTTTATTTTGTTTTGAAAACATTGATTAACTACATATCGAGTTGTTTGTGTATTTGTAAACCACAGTAAGTACTAATCACGTAACGAAAAATTTATAGGTTAATATTTTATTTATCTGTTTTTAGGCGAAAATAATAATTATGGAGCATAATTATTGTCTGCCTTCTACCTCAGCTGATGCCACCGTTAGAGAAACTAAGGTGAATTTTAATATTAATAAAAAAATTCTAGATGTTGTATATCTTTCCGAGTGAGTTGAGATTTATTTCAGTTAAATATCAGATAATTTTTTTGTGTGGCGACAGTTTACATTAGCTGGGAAAGTAGGAAATATCTGCATGACATTTTTAATAGTTTTGGTCAGAATTCAAGTGCAATTATTCATCATGTAGTGTGTAATAATATGTCTATCTAAGTTCACTATTTTTAGAACTTTGCAGAGAACAATAAATATATTGTCGGAAGCTTTTGATTTATATATAGAGCTGATGATAATCGCCGAGCTCTAATGGAAAAGCCTTGTGTTGCTCAGAAGAGACGCAGATTTCTTGAAATATATATATGACCAATGAGCAACTTGGTGCCGAAAAAAATTGTCCCAATTTAACCAACTTCGTGTCTCTTTACTCTTACCTTTCCCGAAATCCCAATGGGGAAGGCCAAAATCCCCATTTCATTAGTTTTTTGCATATATGACTTACGTAACCTACGTATTTGCAGTATACGTAGCCTATGTATATAGGGTGCATATAAAATTTGCTTGTTATACTATACACTTATAAGTTACTATTGAACATTAAAGTTAAAACAGAGGTAACAAGAGTGAACAACCTTTAAGCAAACCGTATATTTAGTTTTTAACACAATAACTTTTCCTTAGAAAAGGTCCATAGCTATTTTCAGAAATGTTTTTTTGTGCATCCGGTACAAAAACATGGAAATTTTTCCAAGTGAATTTATATAACAGGGAAAAGAAATGATCAAGGATGACTTTTTCGAAAAATTGAAGATACAATTTACTACAGGTATAGTTAAGTCCATGTGTAGACGACACATTGTATAAAGTTTACAGTAGGTAAAGATGGGCATCCATGTAGATACGTACTTCCTATCTTTTTGTGAATATAGAGGTACCTACTAGACATGTAATTATAGATAATGACTTCATTTTATATATTTGAGTAAATAAATAACAAAAAATACAATGTGTAAGTGTGTTTTATTCCCTATAATAAATAATAAAATGTATTTAAAAATATAAATAGACTCGTTTCATTTTTAAAATAAACGTACGTATTATTGTAGTACGGTCCTGGAATCTCATACAAACCTAGGCAAAATAAATAACGAGAAATAAGCAGGCAAGTCATTAATGTCACGTGACACTTGACATATCTGGCGCGAGGGTTCGCTGCAACGACTATACCAACGTGAATCGCTTTTTGCGCACACGTACCACTCCCAGAGTGGGAAGGATTTTTCCTATAGTGCTTGTGTTTCATCATAAAAAAAAAACAAAAAAAAAACTAGAGAGCCTAAATCCGGTCCTGATTGGACTGTTTTCTCATTTAAACCACGTCGAATCTCTTAGGGTTTAGGACTTTAGGATAACAGGTAAGGTTCCACGCCGATGGAGGAGTGGCTAGTGACGTCACCGGGTTTGTCGGGTTTGTTCGGTGATTTTTAAATCTCCTGTGGAGGTTTATATTGCTGTCAGCGTTTTTAACTCTCTTTTAAAGGTATTAAAAGGTTTTACGCATTTAATAGTATGTGAAATGAAAGAATAATATCATGGTATTAAGTATTTTATTTCATGAACATAGAACAAAGATTAAAGCTAAAATACGACCTAAGTAGTTATAAACAAATTGAACTATTTTTTTAAATAGTCCATCTGTCAGTGGACTAAAATTATGAAGAGGTAAAGAAACTCATAGTCTGCTTCAGTAGTTAAATAAACAATACAACACCTCATTTTATGAACATTCAGATATTTATTTTAATAAACACACACGACTAATTACGAAAAATTCTTCTCTGGTGAACTTTCATGGAAAACTACGGCAAACGGCACTACGTGGCGGCCAGTATTGCAAGAAATCTGTGATTAAAAATAATAGGTTGACGGTTCGAAACCTAATAGAAGAAAAAGGATACAAGGATTACCCGGGAACGTTATTTTAATTAATTGTTTTTATTTTTATTTTTTTTAACTGATTATTAAAAACACATTTTAAATACGATTCCTTCAATTTAAAAATGACATTTTATTTAATCGGTTGAAACGAAAATGTTCAATTCACCATCACAACCTGTGATTTTACAGACAGAAACCATCGAGTGTGATTTTGTATCGAAAATTCGCCGTTTGGCATTTTATTATTTTATAAGATATTTGTTCGGGTTTGTCCGTTAATAATATATGCGCTTAACTGAGAGCTTTTCTTATGGTGATTCGACGAAATTCTTCCCTATTACTTGCCTATTTATCATAAGGCCCGAGACCTCTTGCAATGCGTATAATTTGTATGCCGTTAATGGAATTTCGATCAAATTGCATAAAATAGTAGTGATGGATACCACGGCGCCTTCGCCGACTTGTTCAGTTTAGCACATTTGTATCCTCCTCTCCATCACTGTCACAACCTAAGGCGACTGATCGACATGTGCTTATCAGTCCGCCTGCACAAGCGTGCTGCGTGATGTCAGTCGAATCCGAACAGGGTTAGGATGTAGTCGATTCTGTTTATGACTCCGCTCCTTAGGTATAAAGTCAACAAGTAGGTAGTCATTCATTTTTATGATTTTATATGGAATTTCAGTTTTACATTAAGTTTGGCAACATTGCACGTAACACGTGTTTTGTGACACGCCACCACAGTAGGGATGCGCAAAATTTTGAAAACATCGATGTTGACATCAAATATGCACAATCGATGTTGTAAAAATATCGATGTTTCTAAACATTGATGTTTTTAAAAATATGGTATTGTTATGGTGAGAAATAATTAAAAACGCGAAATACGTACTTACTTTCCTCCATTTAAATTAAAATTAAAAGTTTAATCACAAAATAAAAGAAACTTTTAAGTAAAACGATTATATTTCATTTTGGACTAATAGATAAAAAATAATTAGTTGGTGCATTCATTCTTTACTGAATAGAGTGAGAGTAGAATTTTATCAAATAATATGAAATAAAATCATGGGGCGCCTAAAAGTTGAAATGTATATAATATATCTTCTCTAGGACACCCAACGAGTCACCGATTTAAATATAAAAGTAATTTCCATAACACCATGTATATCGAATAGGTACAGATCTTTTAAAAATGTGGATCGGTATCGGCTATAAAAATATCGGTATCAGGAAAAAAAATCCGTATCGGCCGATCACTACTTAAAACAAATCGTAAAACCTCGAGTCAAATCTGGTAACTGGTTTAACTGTTCTTCTAACCTATACTTAATATGAAGTAAATTAAAAACTTACGAAATAAAACCGCGTCTTAGGTTGGCCCAATGACGTCTCCTGTACCTAAAAAATGTAATTTATGAAATTTGAGCTTATTAGGTCGACTTGTAAAAATATATTTTATTTTTAGCAGTATCGTTTTTTGGGCAGAAATGTGAGCAGGGGGCCCTTAGAGATCTAAACCGATGGACCCTCTATCCGGTAGCGGTATACCGTGTTAGTAAAAAGTGCCGGAACGCTTAAATATCTTCAAAACCGCTAAAGCTGCGCTTACAAAATTCGGCATTTGGGCTTTCGGGGCATGCGGAATTGAACAATGATATCGCCACATTTCCCTGTTTTGCACCACATGTGGTCGTTTTGTTATCTTAAACGAAATGCCTTATTTTACTGCCATGAATTGGGCGTCTCAAATTTAGTAAGATCTCAAATTTTCAAAATTCTATCTCTACTAGTTGTTGAGAACGCTTAAATTATCTTGCACTCACTATGTTTTCGACCGTTTCCGATAAATTTAATGCTCATTCTAAAATAGGTCACTATCCCAGAATTTTTCTGACTCCTTAGTATCTAATAGTGCAAACAGAATTTTGAAAATTTGTCTCATGTCTCATAAAAAATAGGTGGATACTTGAACCATATTTGCAGCAAGATAAAGAAGGCGACAGGGGTCGAAAAAGGATTGTTGTACGGGCGGGCGCTGTCTAGATTTTTCCATATTTTTTTTCTGGTGGATCAGTTCAATTGGCTTATCGGCGCCCTGAATTGGAACCATACAAGAGCATGTCGTTTTGTAAGTTGGTCAAAAGAATCCTTACATACACACAATTAGCTTCAATCATACGATTTATAATGCGTCTTTAGATTATTCCCTTCCGACATTTTAAGTGTTTCTGCTCTATATTTTGCCAATTTTGCGCTGCTAAAATTGTTGGTGTAGCAACGGAGTGCCTAGATCCGACCCTGATGGCCAAATTAATTAATCAACCATATTTTTGTATTGTATGCATGTATTACGTAAGTACAAAGTACAGATACTACCTACGATTTGAAAAATGCAAATTTGTAGAAAATTGTTTTTAACAGGAAACAATAATTTATAATTTTCTTATCAGCTACTCTGGAATCTTGGATATAGTCAAAACATTCTTTATCAGAAGGTGTCTTAATAATATTACAGCTTGACATAAACGGTTCACAAAGATAGAATCAGAAATTCTTGTGAGTACTCGCAAATTGCTCAAACGTTTCAAAATAAAAAAATACTGGCATTGCAAATTTCATAAAAATTTTCGGGTAGGCCAGTCTGCGATTTTTAAGAAGCAGTGACACAATGCGACTGCTCCGACTTGGTCACTGTGACAAGTAGCAGTGATTTTCCCTAAAACATAAATCCTATGATGATTGTTTATAATAAATTGATTAAAGTTAGCTTAGAGAAGACGTGGCTGTAGGCAGTGACGGCTTGTGACCTATGATATAATTACTTTCGTTAGATTAATTTCGGGTTTAGGTCTTCTCGCATTTTTCACTTCAGTTTTTTGCTCCAAACTCAAAGGCGGATCGAGAGCCTATAATATACAGTTTGGTTTGATGGTACCATAAAATATTAGGGAGGGTCGGACTTTATACGATAAATAATGTTCAATGAATATAAATTAATATTTTTTTATTCGTTTTGGAGGTGCACGTGCGCATTTGCTCCTGTTGAAGAACCGCCACTGGCAGTAGGATTGCCAGGAATTTCCCGAAATACGAAAAATATTCCCTGATTGCTTTGTATAATCCCGGATTTTTCTAACAATTATATTAACATTTTTTATATAATCTATCAGAAATCCCGGAGATAATCCTCGATTTCCCGCAAAAAAAATCTGTCCCGGGAAACTATGAAGCCAATCTGGCAACGATGGCAGTTATCTTGTGCCAGATTATAAATTCCTTGAATGAATGCATTTCTATCTAGTTCCATGTGAAAGAAAAGTATCAAAATACATTTTGCTTATTTGTATTCATTTCTCCAATATGTTGTCTTTGCCGGAGATATTTGAAACCCAAATTTTAAATTTCCCGGCCAAAATACTGCAACTCGGCTAACTGCTCCAAAGAACCGGCCCGTCACCGACGCAACGGCGACGATTGCTTCTTGCGTCTGTTCTTTCCTTGTCACCTTCTGCTTCTTTGCAGGCACTGTTGCCAACCTTAGCACGAATAATATCCCAAATGCGAGGACAAAATGTCCCATATTTAAAAAAAAAGTATATATAGAAAAGTAGACAACGGGGTAGCCTGTCTGCTACCTATTACTAACAACAAAAAAAGGTAATTCCCAACTCAAAAAGTCCAAAATCCAGGTGTCAACTTATTGATTTTAAATGGAGCATATTATTACATTTTTGGAGTCTAAGTGTGTTCGACATATTTAAGGTTTCATGTCTAAAATAACGTTTGCAGACCTTAAAATAATAAATATTTTTTCCTATATTAGCCTTTATTATTTAATTTGGGTTGGATTCCCTGTTGAATAGAGCTCGATTTAATATACTATTTTTAAACTATTAATACAGGGTGTTCAAAACATAAAACTAAAATTGAATTGAGAAAACTGCAAAAAATAGGTATACATTTTCAAATGGAAACCCCCAAATTTTAAAATTATTTTCTATTTACCAATAAAAATAAGGGTAATTGTCTCGAGCCCTCGAGGGTTGTCTTTTCCGAAAATTTGTAGTTTTTGAAATATTGCCAGTTTTTATATGGCGATTTTGCGCGGATTTCAAGTTCAGTTACCCATAGTTGGCTATGATGGCATAGAAAAACAGTGAAATGTCAGCGAAATAAATTTGTCACACGTTCAACAAGGAATCCAATTCAAATTAAATAACAAGGGATTCCTTATAGGAAAAGTTAATAATTACTTTAAGATCTGCAAACGTCATTTTAGAAATAAAACCTTAAATAGGTATGCCAATTGCCAAACACCCTTAGACTTAGGTATCTACGTGACATGATATACAAATCTGACAAGAATTTTATGTAGAATCCAAAAATGTAATAATATATATAGGATGTTCCATTAAAAATAAGAAAGTTGGCACCTACTTCCGGTAAAACCGGAAGTGACACCTTGTTGAAAATATTTTATTATAAATATTAATTTATCCATATATCTTTTTACCTTAGCTCTTGGACTAAAAAATTTAATTAAATTTTATCGAATAGCTAGAAGATCATCAAGTCTGAAAAATATATCAAATTTTTCAGAAAATGTACAGAGTGGTCATAATTCAAGGTTCATTGTGAAAGAATTCAACCATTAAAAACTTTCTTATTTCAATTTTTAAGGGAAATTTTTATTCTGAAAATACTATTTTTCAAGTGTGCCATGAAAACAATTGTACATAGGTACTCGGTAGGTACTCTATATGAAGTAAAATTGATTGCTTGAAAAACAACTTTTTAAATCGTTTCTTCATTGAATTTATATTGTTATTTAAATTTATAATTTATACTATTCATAATTTAGTATTATAATTTTCAAAAACATTTTTAATTTCATTAAAGTTTATAAACTTGTGTTGTTACTTTTTGAAAACATAATATTAAACAATTTAAACTAAACAACTGCATTGTATTTATAAATTTAACGAAGAAACGCTTTAGAAAGTTGTTTTTCAAGCAATCATTAAATTTTCCACCATAAAGACATTAGTGTATACACTAGTCTACAGTGCCTATGTACAGTTATTTTCATAGCACACTTGAAAAAATACTATTTTCGGAATAAATTTGATTTTTTGAGGAGACGCTGTGATATAGGTTATGGAACAGTAAATACTAGCTATTATTTATAAGGGACAACTAATTTGCCATCCAATTAATATACTGTGTTCCATTTACAATAAGAAAGTTTTTAATGTTTTAATTATGTCACAATGAAATTTGAATTGTGACCACCCTGTACAGTTTTCAATAATATAAATTCTTTAGCCAAGAGCTAAGGTAAAAAAAAGTATGGGGATTATTTCATCACCATGCATTTGCAAAATAATTACAAAAAAATTAAAAATTAAAAAATTATAGATATCTCAAAAACTGGCAAAGTCAGACAAAAAGATTTACTATAAAATTTGCTTAGAATTTAATGGTTAATTGAAAAATATGATAAAAATTAAGTACCATGTTGTATTTAAAAAACGAAAGTTGACAGCTGCTTCCGGTATAACCAGAAATGACAGGAACATGTGAATATTTTAGTTAAAGAGAGCGTAAAGTTTCAGAAACAAACATATATTCAGTAGTTCCCCATAAAGATCTAATGCAAGCTCATCGTGAATCACCCTGTATAGATCGAGGAAGTTCCCGGTGGTGGCACACCCTGTACCTATATGCTTTATCTTTCTTTTTGCTTATCAAAATATAGGTATTTTAGTCCTTTTTGCTAGGATGATATAATTACATACAGGCTTTATCCTTTTTTTTGCTAATATGGTCATAAAGATATGCTTTCCCTTTTTTTTGGCTAATACCTAGGTACTTCCGAATCTGTCGATTTTTCATAACCATTTCTGCTGATTTAAATTTTTTTCACCTGACAACACTGCATCATCAACAGTGAGTACCTACTATACTTACCCACTGTGCAGTTACAACTGTACACATATAATAAGCCTACTTACTTTAGGTAAGGTCTTGGGCGATGCGATAATGTACTACCTATACTAAAACCTAATGAAGTACTGCTAGTGCTAATCTCTTGATTTTTTGAGATGGTTACCAGATGTTCCAATGAATGGTCTGGGTTTGGTTTCCTAATGTCCTTTCCCTTTTTAGATGTATGTGTTTTTATTACTATCACTTTTTTTAAAGAAGTGCTGATTCAAAAAAATATTAAGATTTTTTAAGATCGCGGGGGGGGGGGGGGGGGTCGATCCCTTATCGCCACTACTGAATTACAGAGCAACAATTTGTTCATTTCGCTCCTACTCTCCTAGGTCGTCACTCGTCTTTTTATACAATTACATTGTTTAACATTGCTTCAAGGTCAAGGCTCAAAACTTTAGAAATTGATAATATTGGTAAATGTTTAAATTAAATTATCATTCGCTTTGTTAAAATCCTAACTAAGAAAGTTTAGTGGCACAATTCTTTTTTATCTGGAACAATCTATTGTTGCCTAACAATAACACTACCTTTGGGTTAGGGTTCCAAGACTTTTATTGGCCGTGCAGGCAAAACCCACCCATAGAAAATTAATGTGCGGCGGTAGCGGAAGCATTCCACCCTCGCGCTATGTGTTCCAGTGTGGCTCCAGCTGAGCTGAATTCGAAGGCCGACCTCCGCCTCCTCGGAGGCCGCCGGACCGAGAAACACCCACGACGCCAATGATCCACCCTTTTTAACACCAAAACTTACCTGTGTAGAGTTTTCGATCACAAATTCTGATTTAGGCTGTATCTCGGAGGTCATTCTTAGCCACAAATCTGTTCGACATCCTTTTAAAATTATCAACCAAAACAAAGCATTCACTATTGCTGTGCGCCGATGTCGTATCGTGTAAACTGTGCTTTTGTATTCGTCACTGCTTACGCGGTGAAATTTCCTATAATAGATTTAAGTTCACTTTCACACATTTAAGAAAATTTAGGTTCATTTTGGAAAAAATAATATTGTAATTTCAAATAATTCGTAAAAAAAATGTAATTGGGCGTGTTCCCCAATGTTTTGTCGAAGAAATTTCCCAGCGCGGCGCGGGCAAATCGTGCAGGTCACAGGCAGGCCGAACGAAACACAAACCACGCCATTCTGGGACTGGCTTTGGCGGGGAGGGATCGCTCCGCGGTCCTTCAACTTCCAACGACCGCTGTTGGCGAGCGTCACAGGCGTAGATTAGAAGGGGCCGACAATCCAATATATTTTCAAAAAGAAACGTACGTCTTGTTAGTGTGAATTAGTCTAATTGATTATTGAATTAGTGATATACAGGTAGCTTTGTTATAGATTTTGTCTGCTTTGTAGATATAAGCATGATACAATAATCACATATCTATAATACCTAATTATAATTTTATTTTTAGTTTAATTCTCCCACCATCAGTAATGAAGGTACAGGAAAAAACTCCATACCTAACTCTAAAACTCGAGGCCCTAGGGCGACATTATATATGCAATCCGAAGAAGTCAATCAATAGATGTTTAAACGGTGGGTTAGATGGATGCTTTCTTACGTCTGTACATACCTACGCTACGATTCATGCAAGAAAACTAACTATACTTAAATTTTGCCTTGGTTTTAAATTTTTGATACCTATAGGTATCTAGGTACCTCATTTTTACCAAGTTCAATTTTAGTATTTTTTATGTTGCATGCAGGTAATAAATCTTTGGGACAGAAAAAAATCATGTTTTCCTTCCTATCATATACAATCACCAATCAACATGTTGTCTAAACATGAAGCTACATTTCCTTAGATTGACTGTCTTCTTTTTAAATATGCATTTCCCTCCATATCCATGCTATTTCAGCTTATTTAAAGAACGGCAACTTCAGTACCTAGTCAGATACTGCTGTCCTAAGTAACAACACCGCAAGTGCCAAAACATTGAATATTGAGTTAAATATTGTAATGGATTCAGAAAAGATTATATTAGTTATTTAGGTGGAAAAAAACACCGTATTTAACAGTTAATATATTTTATTTTAATTAAAATTCATTCTTCAGCTTCTGTTAAATTTGATGCCTACACCAAGTAAGAACACCCTTTCTTATCAAATACTTAGGAAAATGTAAGTATCTGCCAGTCGCCATTTATTGTACCTAATTACAATTATAGACGAAATAAATTAAATATGTAGGTAAAATGAACTATTTTGCAAGTGTTCAAACTTTAAAAAACGATTTTCTCGAAAGTATAATAATTATAATCGCATTTGCAGTGTTTCTGCTTAGGACGGCAGAATAGGTATTCACCGGAAAAGACGTTACCCAAAAATAAAAGTAAATATTATTTTTCGCCGCTCATGACTGTAACCCAATCCAACCTTCGTTTTATTATTTGAAGCCGGGAAAGTGTTCGCTGTGTACAAATGCACGTTAGTTCAAGGGGGCGTTAGCGGTTCAAATAGCTGGCCCCGCCACTCCCGTTTTGTGCATTATTTTTTGGTAGGCTAAATATCATGGTATAAAGAGTTGTATCATGGCTAAATATCATATACGATGTATCGCTGAGATGTACCTATCGGGTACTAGCTTTCTCTTTCATGTTTGGTACCAGATGTGCAATTTACAGGAAAAAAGATGCAAGCAGTAACTTTAACTCTTCTTTTTAGGATTCCGTAAATAACCAGAAGCATATTTATTTGTTTTCGTCATGTCATCTCTTTCTATTACAAGTCGTACAGGGACGTGACATCTGCATTAATTTAATATTTTTTCGAAATAAATGAATACCAGATACCTAGTTAGGGCAAAGTTTAATTCCGTAATTAGGCTGGAGCAGAAGTTACAATAAATTTACGGTTATAGTTAAATTTTCCAAATAAAAATATGACGTCATGACGAGGTTTAAGTCTTTGCTGGTAAGGATAAAATGATTCCTGCGCATTCACCATTTATACTAGGTACATACGAAAGTAGTAATAAACTTAAAACTGTTGTTTAAAATTGGGATATTAACATTTATGAGTAGCTATAATCCCCATCCCACGACTAACATTTAAAATGGGCGAGGAAGGTTGAATGGCTTAGCACTCGCTAATATGTCCATGAAGTTAGTTAATAATTTTTGCAAAATGAAGGCTCGTCGCATCGCCTAGAAACGTCAAACTGGGATTAGATTATGTTTTATCCTCTTCCCTTTAATTATGTTATCGTAGGCGGAAAATTTCGGATGTTAGCGGTCCATTTGTTTTCGAGTTTTTAAAGATTATCTCTTTAAAATACAGACTATTTTACAAAAATCATAATATCAGCAGTGGCGGCTATCCAGAGGAAGTGCCAATCCCTCGCCATTGACGTGAATTATATTGACGCCTAACGATAGTCTGTGTGGTGTGTTTAAGAATATTTTTGCTTGGCTCTTTTTCGCATTCGGCGAGCTTTTCTTTCGGGTTTTGATCTCTTTTTAGAACGTTAATTTGGCCTCCTAATGCAGAAACCGGTTCCGGTCCGGAATCTGGCCAAAAATGTTGTTGATTCATCCGGTATCTCTACGCCATTTTCAATAAGTGAATTCGGTGGCATCAGCTGTACGTCTGAAAATTTATATTGGCCAGGGCATATGGGCAGGGTCGTGCAGTGCACACCGGCTCCAAGGCCCCTACGGTCGCGTGCGTCAAGACAATACATACATATATAGGGTAAATGTCGTTGCTAAAACAATTTTTTTAGTGTTGAGAAAAACCGATTATTTTAATAATCGAGTACTTGATACTTGTGTGTTGATAAAACACCAGGGGTTGTTTTTGTAAGTTTTAGAAGTTTGGTCTAGAGTTTTTATTAAGGAATAACAGTTGAATCTGATTAAAAAAAAATGATATTCTTTAATTTTTTAAGAATTTACAATCGCCGCTGGCTAGCCAGTCAAAACAAAACCCATGTCGCGATGAATACACTATAAGGGATTTAGTATACTTTGTTATATGTATCTCTCGTTTACATGCCTTTAAGAAAGGCGTATGTCGTATCAGCCTTCTGAGCGTCAAACTCGAACGTCGCCAACCGGCACATTCCGGGCGGCGCGAAGATCGGGTATCAAGTGAAAGGCGACGATTTTTCACTTGAATTTATAACTAGAGTGGTATTTAGAGCTCGAATATACGAGAAGTTTCTGACCTCGAGCGATCACACTACCAAGCAGCACATTTCGGTCGGCGTCCATCAGCGAAGGTTTTAAGTAACAAGTGACGATTTTCGCTTGAATTTATAACTCGAGCAGTTTGTTTAATAAACCGACCGATGTCGGTTATTTCAATAATCGAGTTCAATTAAGCGGTTTTTCGCTCGAGCGATCACAACACTACATTTTTTGTTTCCAGACATGCATGAACCTTTGGAGGTATGAAAAAGTTACAGTTATTGATATGACGAATCACAAAACCATATAATATAATAGTTACGAAAAGTAATACGCTGCGCGGTAGTCAAACTGGTATATGTTATTTTTCGTGTTCAATTGTTGTTTAGGGGGTTATGACCCCCCACCCCCTGGACCCGCGCTTGGCAGGTAGTGTTTGTAAAGCTTGTTGGTCACAACCGTTCTCAACACTGTTTGATATACTTATAAAGAGAAAAATCAAATTCTATTAGATGTATGTATTAAATTGGCATGAAAGTTTACTTTCATACCAATTTCTTTCATCATTTTATAGGTAAATATAATGTCATTCTGTCAACTCCGTCATACTATGATGGGCCGAAAATAGTTTACCAATTTATCAATACAACCTCAGTCACTAATGGTTCTAGAAGGTAAATAAGTACCTATTTTGTAGGCGATCGCTCGAGTATGGAATACTCGATTATTAAAATCCTCGGGTTTTCCCAACACTAAAAAAAGTTATTTTATACTTTTTCTATCGTAGAAAATCCCGTTTGTCGACATTCATCAAATTAGCGGCAAACTCCGCTACCTGGTGAAAAAATAATTAAAGCATAAGTTTATTACTTGTTATGGTTCATATTTTATTCTCTGATCGAATTAAAATAGGAATAAAAATCCTTTCAAATCATTTATTTAATAATTATTTTTTGCGACCAATATGAAACAGTAAAAGCCGAAAACGCCGTTAAAAAGATTTAAATGAACACGTTCAGAGTAAGGCGGACTGATCTACAGTAAAAATCAGGCCAACTCCAAAGTATAGATTTGAAATAATTTTAAATTATGCTGAAGAAAACGTAAAGAGAAAATATTGTTTCTATAGTTATTAACTATTTACCATTATTTAATTCGTAACAAGCATTTAAAGCAATCATTACAGGTATGGTTAAAGTCTTTCAAACGGCACAAAAATGTATTTATAAATAAAATAAAAACAGACCTTGGTACGGAATTGTTTATGTTACCTGTAATATATTACATATCCCTTAGACACCTTAAATAGCCATAAAAGTTAAAATTCAGGCAGCGCCATCCGATGCAATGGAGTGGGGGAAACTTAATCAACATTTCTGTTTGTTTTGCGATACTTAATATTTTTACTCTGCTAAGTTATGAATGGGCAACAAATTTCCATACTTGTATATATCTCGCCCTTTTATTTTATTTGCCAAAAACAATCCGCACGTCTATCCCTATACACTCTCAGGACTATATTTCTTGTGTATATTTCTCCTCTCCCACTTCAGACATTGCCAAGGTACATACATCCGTGGCAGTGGCGTATATAGAAATTTGTTTCAGGGGGGGGGGGGGGGGGGGGGGGGCCTAAATTAAAGAGAAATATTTTGACAACAAAATTAATACTAATAAATTTTTTTAACTGTTAATTGTTAATTTATTTAAAAAATTTTATATTATGAAGAGGCACTACAGTTTAATAAACACGCTTTAAATTTTAACTTCCATATGTTCCGAAGGATTTATACGCTCATCTTCAGTTGATAATATATAAGGAGTAAAAACTTATGATATTGTCAAGATGAACTGTAAAAACGAAGAAAAATGTTCCGGAAGTAGAAAAACAGAATTACTGATTTTTTTCACTTTTTCTTTTTCTTCTACCGGAATAAGAAAATATATAATTCATTTTTTTTCTTAATTTCAAATTTTCATCAAAAGTAAAAAGTTTTTCATAGTACTTAAAAATTGTTTTTTCTTTCTTATAGTTCACCCTGACAATGTCAAAAGTTTTCTACTGAAGATACCCTCGAAACATGTATGGAAGTTAAAATTTAACGAGGGAATATGACAAGATTTTAATATAACACTATATTAATATCGGCATAAATTCTACCCGTATCGGCCCAATTCTACCCCACTCCTTCCAGAAATCTACCCCTATAATAATACAGCGTGTGGCAACACTACTCAGGGGTATCAACATAGTGGAGCGGCGAGTTAGGCGCCAAGAGGCGATGCACTCGTCTCTTTAAGATTAATCGCATAGTTGCCTAGTCGGCAACACAATTCGCTTCAGTTTGAGTATTTTTGAATATATTATGAACTTATTACATTATATTTCGGGGGGGGCCCGGGCCCCCTGGGCCCCCCCCCCTATATACGCCACTGATCCGTGGGGCGAACTGTATTAACGATTCGTACCTCGTACCTGCTTTTATAACAACTGTCACATCGTTGGCGAATACGGAATATTTCGTTAATCTATTTCTGAAAATAAAGCGAAAAAACTCTACTAGTAAGTAGTGAGTGAGTGACTTGAGAGCGAACATTCAGGCACAGAATAAGCAGGGGAAACGTGATGGTCATACATACAAACCTCCGATTCTCAAGACGTGTCCACCTTTGGGTGGTTTTACGGGGTATCGCGTTATTAGTAAAAATAGATGGATGCGGTTTTCGCAGCATTATGCTACTTTATTGTGAAACAAAAGACGCCGCAATTATTATTTTTCTAGGCCTCCTCGTTTTTGATATACGGCATGATTTTAAGAATTTTACATTTTGGGATACCCACCATATTTCGGTTACCCTGTAACTTATCAAAAAGAAATAATGTTCTTTGTAGTCTTTTACGTAAAATCTAGTGACGTACTCAGATTTTTCAAGAAAAAAAACAAACTTGCTTTTTTTAAATGAGCCACCTCATAAGCTTATAACTTTATTTTTAGTCCTAATATTATGCCCGAAATTTATGTTTTTAAAAAATATATAATGGCCATGAGTAAAAAAAACAATTTCTGATGCGATTAAATATAAGAAACAAAAATTGAACTTTTATGTAACTTTATCATAAATATTTCTCAAATTGTTCTTCATGAAGCGTTAGACATGTTTCACACATTATTTATTTCTGAGAAGCTTGCTAAAAACTAAATTATATCATTAAAACATATATGAGGTGACCCATTTAAAAAAGCAAGTTTTTCTTTTTCTGGCAAACTATTGAGCGTATAAAAATCTGAGTACGTCACAAAAACTATAGAGAGAACATTTTATTTCTTTTTGATAAGTTACAGGGAACCGAACTATGGGGGTGTCCCAAAATGTAAAATTCTCAAAAACGAGGAAGCCTAGAAAAATTCTAATTGGGGCATCTTTTGTTTACATTGTGTACATAATCAAATACAATACAAAATCAAAAAGATGAAATCGTGCCAAAAATCATTGACTATAAAACTGTCGTGTTAAATTTATTGGTCAGTTACATACAAATTTCCTAAAGTACTATACAAATAACGTCAAAAATTTCCGGAAAAATTTTCATTGCCTAACTAACGATAAAAGTACTAAAAAATAATTTGGTATTAAAAGGAGTACCTTTTTTGTGGTATTTCTGGTAATATCAAAATGGTAGAAAATGTTGTTAAAAATATAAAGTTTACGATATTTAAAGCCTTGCCTTTAAATTCGAAAAATATGTCAACCAAATTATTTAGGTGGTTTTGGAGGTTTTTGTAATTAAAGTGAACAGCAGCGTTCCCGCTTCAATTTTTTAAAAGTTCTCTTATTTTTCGTTTTAGTTACAATTTTCATTTATAAAATTTATTTAGAATTATAAGTTATATCCAAATACCAAGTCACGATCTTTTAAATTCTTATTTCTTTTACCAAAATTCGTTTATTTTTGGAGTAATTTATTTTATTATTTAATTTTAAAGTAATTTAAGAAGATCCTGAACATATTGTCTAAACTTAATTTTGGTTTAAACCTGATTACTTCAAAAATAAACGAATTTTGGCATAATTTTCTTGAAAAATGAGAAATAACGAGAAATTTAAACTTTGACCAACATTCTCAAAGTAAACATTAAAAATAACTTTTAAAAATTATTTGATCTCTTCAATCTAGTCTCTATACAGGGTAAGACAAAAAAATAAGAATTTCTCGTTTTTAGAAGGCCGTGACTTGGTGTTAGGACAAAACGTTTGCACTACAGTTGTTTTCAATTTTAATGAGCGCTTTTAGTTTAAAGGGGATGCAGAAATTTTTATCAAGAATAAAATTTTCTGAGAAATCAATAATAAAAAAACTTTTTGATATGGAGCGAGAATATGATAAGCGACATGAAGTAGCAAAAAAGCATCGGTTAATAGAGCGACGTACCTACTATAATAATGTAGTGACGCCGACGACTCGTAATACAGATATAAATGAAAGGAAGCATTCTATCATAGCAGTAACATTCATAACTGCGATGTGTTCTGATTCTGTAACATTTGGTTTAATAAGTAGCTACGCTAAAAAAGATATGTGTGTTTTGTCTTGTGTATACAGGGTTGTTTAATAACGGATAAATTCAATAAAATGGGGGCGTTTTCTGAACAAAGCTCGAACCTGTCGATTTTGTTTTTGGATTGAGCATTTCTCGACGTAAAACGTAGGTATACAGGATGTCCCACAAAAGTGTGATAGAAAAAATATTTTTTCTTTAATGAAAACCCCTGTATAATATAGCATTTTCGGATTCTCCGGAAAATTCTTCTCATGTTTCATGTCCTAAACCTTCAACTGTTCACGAAACATTTACGTTCAAATATTAAAATGACTTTATGCAACATAAATTGATTCCTATATTACATTTTTTAAAAACTAAAATTATCCGCCATATGCTACGCTATGCTGCGATTGTTAGAAGATTCCTAGATAATGTTTTCCCAAACTGGTGGATAGGCAGACGTGGATCAATTGAGCGGTCACCTAGGTCACCCGACCTTACTCCACTGGACTACTTTCTTTGGGGTTATGTTAAAAATAAAGTGTATAGAGATAAGCCACGCATGCCTGATATTCTCAAGGAGCGTATTCGTAATGTAATTAGGAATATTTCCCCAGAAACCGTAGAAAAAGTACAGCAGGCATTTATTGATCGTCTGGGGTACTGCAGAGCTGTTAATGCCGGCACTTCCAGCATTTGCTAAAATAAGTTTTTAAAAAATGTAATTTAGGAATCAATTTATGTTGCAATAAAATTGTATGTATTCCTTTTTTGCAGTGGTCGTTATTTCTTGCGTGCCATATAATAAAATCCTCAGAGGCATGAAGCGTGTGACCCTGTTTTATATATTTTAAAATTCGTTTTTTTTTACTTTGTGACTGGCTACATGACTAATTAGTCAATGTTGCAATAAAGTAATATTTTAATATTTGAACGTAAATGTTTCGTGAACAGTTGAAGATAGGTTTAGGACATTATACATGAAACATGAGTAGAATGTTCCGAAGAATCCGAAAATGCAATAATATACAGGTGTTTCCATTTAAGGAAAAATTATTTTTTCTGTCACACTTTTGTGGGACATCCTGTATACCTACATTTTATGTCAAGATATGCGCAATCCAAAAACAAAATCGACGGGTTCGAACGTTGTTCCGAAAACGCCCCCATTTAATTTGTATTGAATTTATCCGTTATTAAATCACAACCTGTAAATACAGATATTTGTGTCTTGTGTTTTTACCTGTTTTCAAGGAATTACAATTAAAACACTAGTTTTTCTAAACAGGAAAAAATTATATTCTCTCGGAGATCTGACGAAAACAAAATTTCAAAATATTGCAAATTAAAATTAGGTTTCATTTGGTCATCGATTCTTATTAGACTATTCGACAGGGCTTATAAATATATTTTAAATACCTACTTTCAAACAGTTTCAAAGATTTTGTTAAAGGAAAATTAACGTTTTAGTTATTATATATGAAAAAATCATATTTTGATTATATTGCCGATTTACCATTCACAACATACTTTCATGATCTGAAATCATAATGACATTTTACTAAAATAAAAATGAGCCAGTTCTTTTAAATTACAGGGTGTTAATTAGGTATCTGGCTTGAGGGTGTTATTCCTTACTCAATTTTAAGGTGAACATGAACATAGGTCCTAAAGGGATTTATTTTTATTGTACAGAGTTGAAATATATTTTTTTGAAAGAATGTAAACTAATATTAGTAACGAATTTTACAGCTTAAAACTATTAAATTTGGTTGTCAAATTTGCTTAAAAAATTTGTTTTCCTTCCACGACACTCTTATTTTTTTTTACTCCTTTCAAACTAAAGAATAAATATTGTCATACATAATTTTATATTTTTTTCTTTTTATCGAAAACAGTTAATCTAAGTAAAAAAGCTCAAGAGATAACTGTAATGTTGTTTCAAATTCCGATTCATAAAATGCTATATAAGATTGAAACAAAAGTGGCGTACTATAATTTCTTAAAAATTGAGCCTCGTGCGTTATCCCTGTGCACGCCAATGGCAAAATGACAAATAATTTTTAGCTTAAACGATTCTCCTGTGTACATTAAAAATTGTCACCAAGTTTCAACGTCATACTGATTTGCGTCTTCTAGTTAGTTAGGAAAAACATTGTTTAACATATTTCAACACTCTGTATAATAGAAACAAAGCCCCTAAGGACTACGTTTATATAAGCTTTTTATCTTAAAATTGAGTAAGGACTAACACGCTCAAGTTTGGCCACATTTTTAATTAACCTCCTGTATATTACTATAATATTAATATTATTATAATACTGTCAGTTTGAAAACTACTTCCCACCCTTGATATCTCGCGTCCAGTAAAAATATTAAAAATCGGAGACACGTCTATTTTATTGTAAAAGACGACACTTTTAAAGAATGTTTGCAGCGTTCGTGGTTTAACCCCCCGAGAGAGGTAGTTATAAGTTTTCAAATTGACACCATGTATGTTGTTAAAGTAAGGATGATTCCTCAAGTATATCTTAAAAACTACACAAATTTATTTTAATATTATCTATTAAGGATTATCACAGCCAAAATATCGAATTCCAGACTCATGAGTAAACTATAAAATAAATATGTAATTCGTAGGTATTTAACTAACACAAGATGCATTACACTTGAATAGCTAACTGCAGAAGGTGACATGTCATAAATCAAAAATTGTTACTTACTAACTTATACTTTCCTACAACTTTATCTTCTGTAAACGCAAAATTTTCGATGCTGCATTAAATACACGGGATTACAAACTATCGGTAATAATGCGTGCTAAATACACGCTCTCGCCATTTCCCTGCACTAACCACGACATTACTTTAATGCAAAAGGCAGTACAAACACACTTGTCCACTATCTTTATCTTCTAAGTTACAGATAATAGTGTAATATTTTTATATTTTTTAATCAGCTTTCCCATGTCAATTTCTGAAAATTTTTTACAATTTGAGTCAAAATAATTAATTGATGTTTTCTACTTGCTGATGAGCCAGCAAATTTTTAGGTATGCATCTCATGTGCAATCTTAAGCAAACCAGACAGTTTATTTACTTTACATTACAAAATAAGTTCGCCTGTGGCGCAATCCTGAATTTAATGTCTCATTTCCTAGTTTCTTTGGCATGTCACAAATTTTATCCCTAGGACCAATTCTCTCGCAGGGATAAAGGGGACCTAAAACACTTTGGAACTTGGAAACTGATTTGCCCTAAATCCGACTACCATGCTATATCCCTACTACCAAAGAATATCATGAAAAGTCCCGTATATCTATTTAAACGACGGGTAAAACCTAAACTTCAATAATTTGTTCTTAATTCTCGTCTGCTTACAATACTCATCAATATGCAAAAATGTAAATTTTGTCTCCTTTCTGCAGTTAGATATGGGTCATTCTTTTACAAAACTCACACTTTTAACCTTAACATTTTAGAATCGTCCGAAAAAATTTTTACAATTAGTTGACACGTATTTCAGGATTTTGCTGAAAAAAATTATTTTCCAAAATATCATCCACACATTTGATAATTTGCTGGACTTTATGTCCCCAGTTGTACTGATCGTATCAATGTCGGCCATTTTTTTAACTAACACTTTGTTATGTGAGCTTTCGAAGTGTATTAAAAAAATTGTCATGTGACCAAATACAAAATAATAACAATTTAATTGTTTAAATGGCCCCCACCTTAAATTAATTTTAAAAAATACCGTTTTGTTCTTTATCTTATCTGCAAAACCCATTTTATGAAAAAATGGCACCTCTATTAGATCGGTAGTTTAATTATTTTCGATCGCAAGTCAGACAGGGCGCGGCGACGTATCGAAGCATGGCAGAACTACGCTTTCGAACGACACAAAGGATGTAAATATTAATGATTCACACTGCACCGAGCTCGATTGAGGCCTAGAGATCTAATAGAGGTGCATTTTTTCGTAAAATGGGTTTTGCAGATACAAATGTTTTTTCAATTAATTAAAGGTGCTAAAACTATTTAAACAATTCAATTGTTATTATTTTGCAGTTGTTCACTATGACAATTTTTTTTTAATACACTTCGAAAGCTAACATAACAAAGTGTTAAATTAAAAAAGGCCGACATTGATCTGATCAGTACAACTGGAGATATTAAATTTCAAGTATGAGAGATTGGAGAAAATCCTGCAATTTATCAAAAATTAATGTAACGTGTGAACTGATTGTATGTATATAAATTGTAAAAAAAATTTCGGACAAGTGTAAATGTCAAGGTTAAAAGTGTGCGGTATAATAAAAATTCATTTATTAAGAATAGCAAGCAGTATGAGTTTCCATGGTGTTCTTAAAAATGTATTAATTGTATTAATATTTACATTTAACTTTTTAGTGAATTTGTGACTAGACATGAATGTAAATTTATATCTATTACTCGGTTTTCAGTGGATTTTTATCGACAAAAACTTTTGTTGTACTCTTTCCTGAGGTCATCTGACTTCTTTGTGGGTAGTATTTATGGTAAAAAGCATATCCTAATACGAAAATCCAAGACATTAGGAACTGAATACCCAACCAAATGATGATGTTGACTGGATATGCTTGCTGAAATAGTTCCCGTCCGTGCTTGATACAAATTAGTGATTCGGTAACCATTATGCACCCATATACCCAACACTGGGTTCCGACTCGTTTACAAGTAGTATCTGTCACATAACTGAAACAAAAACCATTATGTTTAAATAATAAATATAATTTTAATATAAATTAAATCTAATGGTTATTAAAAATTCTGATCTGGCCATGTAGTCGTGCGCGGCCGACATTGCAGATTTTCCAGAAGCCATTTTTAATTGTCTATTTTTGAATTAGGCGCCATTGGCTCCAACCTCTTTCATATTCAGTATATATATTTTCCAAACAGCACCATAATAAAAGGTAATTTTCTTTTTCAATCTTAACTCCGAAAAAGCATTAGTGTCCAAACTTTTTATCGCGTGCCTGGTTACTTGTATCTCGGGATCTAATTAGGCCAGCATTTACAATACAACAAACACATTGAATATGTTTCAGATAAACTGAGAAAGCTGGTCTACAAATTGTTAATCCTCCCTTGTTCGGCCAATTCTTAATTATGTTAGTGGTTTGGGTTTTAGCAACAAAAAACTATCCAAAAAACAATTATTAAAATAATGTTCTTTAAAGAAAAAAGATATTCTACCAATAAGTTATTTCAAGTTGCTAAATTTCTTTCATTGCACTTATAGGTTACTAGAGCAATTTTTAGATGTATTGATAAAGTATGAAAATTATAAATCATACCGTCATAATATGTCCGCTACAAGAAGCGCAGAAAAAAAACCATGCATTGCAAACAAACTATCCCTTGATAGAATGATCTATACACACACACATAGGGGTCTAAGTCGATTGGTTTGGGTATTATTCACCCACCTGTAACTATGGATAGCCAAGTGGGAAATTTATGGCATCGCGCATGTAAACAAAGCTGATTGGATTGGTTATGCGCAATGTTTAATGATAGACAATTGACCTTAACCGGCGAATAGGACCGTACTTCGGCCTTAATGAATATGATAATTGTACGGTAATATTTTGGCACATCAAGACCTTCTTTACTGGGCAATAAATAGTCTCGCATAAAAGAAGGCCTTTGATCACTGAAAAGCCACTTGTCCAATTAATTTTGATATCCATTGTCGACGTATTGATATATTTTTAATATCGCCTGCACGGGTTGTTCGGGTTTGTTGCATATGATAGCGATAACATTGTGCGCAAGACGAACTACGAGCCACCTTTAAAAATATGACCGGTGAACCGTGCACACAACCCATTTCTTCACCCATATGCTGTAGGTATCCATAAGCTAAGGTCGGTGGTATTATTCTATTGCTGTTTATGAAGTTCCTGATCCAACTATAACAGTTTACATTGTTGTTCCGGAACGTACTTTTGTATCGAATTTGGTACATTTGACAAAGTGTTGGCACGTTGATACCTCTTTCGAGTATTTGGTACACTTTTCGTTACTACCTTGATCAACAATTTTTAAAATATACGGCTGCCACATAATATTTAAAATAAAGATTTAAAAAAAAAGACAAACAAAATTTCATGATCGCCCAACAATTAATAGGCTATTGTTTTGTGTCAGTGATGAAGTGGAGTCTAATATGATTGATTCTTCACGACTAAATTGGTTCAAATAAGCCAAAAAAACAAAACAAATTAACTGATTTTTTTTCTTCCAAATTTGCGTATTTTAGAGCTCAAAATATAAATGTTTACCGCTGAATGTAATACACTTCAGTTTTAGTGCTGTATTCACTTTTATCACGAACTCGAAATAGTGAACAACCTCGGTAGAGTGGCACACATCTCCACTAATTAGTTCACTATATCGAGACTCCATTCCAATAATACAAAAAAAACTAAATCCTGGATATTAGATAACAAAATGATTTCATATCGCTGGTCTTTCAATAGGTTCTTGCAGTTAAAGTTTTATTTACGTTAAATCGTTAATATAATATGTGTTTTACGTTAAATCCTTCTTTAATATGTGTTTTCTTTGTTTTTAATGCTGAACATAAATTGTGAATATTTATTCCTATTGCTTGGTTATATGTTATATTGGATAACTAAAGAGAAAAAGAAAAAAAGCTAAAAGGGTATACACACACAAATCCTCGGGTTCATTTGTATATCCAACACTTATGTTATTTTTTAATATTGCACTTTCTTTTTCATAAATAATAATAAAATACAGAAGGTGCTTGTATAGATTGAACATACTTTTGATTTATTGGTCGGCTAGAACAAAACCCCTGAAACTCAATATTCCGCAGCATACTTGTATAAACTATAAATAAATACATAAAATCTTATTTTTCTCGTTCGGTATTTATAAGATCAGATTCAACATCTTCCAAACCCATACACTGCGCATCCATCAATGACATAAACCTTTCGAACATAGATAATCATAGTACCATTATTTTTCAGACGCCCTCGATGAGAACAAGGGAGCTGGGTCAGATAACATGCCGCCTCTGTTCATAAAAAATTGTAGTCCAACTTTGGCTTTTCCACTTAGTTATCTTTTTCAGCTTTCCCTAAACCAGGTCAGTTCTCCAATATTTGTAAATTGGCTTACAGTGCCGCAGTAAATAAGGGAAACTACCGACCAGTATGAGTATCTAGCCTAAACTGTATGGTAAAATCTTTGAATCTATTGTTGTTGACCAGCCCCTCTTAACCTTTCATAGTATCATCTCCACGCATCAAGACGGTCTCTTTCCTTATCCTTCTTGCCTAACTAACTAAGTATTTATTCCCAATATTTAAGCTGGACTGTAGACTCGGGCTCCCACGTCGATTCAATCTATTTGAATTTCAGAAAAGACTTCGACGGTGTGCATCTTCACATTGAGCTGAGGTATTATGGCGTTACAGACTGTTTGCTTTCTTGGGTTTCTAGTTACCTCTGCAATCGTATACAATTGGTAAAATTTATGGTGTCCAGTCAAGACTCTACCGTAACATCAGGAGTACCTCATGGGTCGCGTCTGAGTTATTTCATAAATCTTAGTTTTATTTAAAAACTACGAGTTCCTTTGTACGCCGACGACCTCAAAATATTTCGCGAGTTCACGAACATTAACCACTGCATAAACCTACAACTTGAAATCGATAAACTAATAGCTTGGTGCAAATAACACTGAATACCTCAAAGTCATATCCTTTTCTTCACAGTCAAAAAATTCCACCTTCGACCAAAGAATAAACTGCAAAGATTGAGAAAAAATTATTTTTGTTTGCAAGCACCAAGCTGAAAAAATTTAAAAATAATTTAATATGCCTGGTTCAAGCCATAACGTAGTTTTGTTGATGTTGCCAGCAAGTACAAATCCTTCATATAACATTTCTTTCGCCTTTTTGATCGAGGTCACTAGTGACGAGGAAAAATTATTCAACCTACAGTACAGATGGAAAAAAATTTGAAATGTCTAATATTCAGTTTTCACTACAGGACACCTGCACCACAATCAATACTTTAAGTTGTTTCCTGCGACTGTAAAAACATTTGTGGCAACAAATGGGACCGGGAAAACTTGGATTGTGTGCTCCAATAATTATAATTGGCGTGGAGTAGGATTCTCATATTCAGAAATCGAAGAGAATTGGCCTGAAAATGATCCAGTGACTGAATTAATCCTTAAAATATAATGAATTAGATCTACTGAAGAACACACTTAAAAATAAAGTGGTGTACCTGTGTAAGAGCGAAAAATCAATAATGAGCCTTCATAGAAAACACAATATAAACCATACATTGGCATTGGAAGGAAAAGTTCCGAATACATGGATGTTATAGAGGAAACTTTACTCTGCAAATTCGATCTAATTCGATAAAATTTTAGATTTTGCCGTTTTTTTGCATCCGAGGAAAAAATAGATCGATTGTAAAGGTTGGGAAGGAGCTGTAAAGAATATTTGTTGCATGGATCTTAGTGGAAATTTTATGAGGAATATTTTCAGTCGAGTTTTTTTTACACAACAGAAAAAACCTGCAAACATGCAAATTATTATATTTGCAATAATTTTGAAATAACAACGAAACTTTATCGTTATCGTTCATATACGTATAGGACGAATATTTTAAAACCTAGTTATAATTAGTAAACAAGCTATCTTACCAGTAGTACTGACGCACTGATGGAGCCACTATCACCCCTATCAGTAACAGCCTTCCAGTGACTAGAAAATGTGAAGAGGGCATCTCAAATACATGTTTGAGGAAAAATGTATTCAACTCTGATATTTGCCAAAAGAGGACCAACTCGCAGAATGCAAAGACTCTCATATAAGAACACTTCGGATCGAGCCATCTCACCGATGTCCAGCTTTCTGGGGTAAATTGGAGCATTGCACGTTTAATTTTTCCTAAAATAAACATAATGTCAATCTACAGCAAATATAAAAGAGCTGAGTTATGCAATACTAATACTAATTCGTTTACAGAACTGAGCCAGTGCCGTAGATAGCTTTTTTTCTAGGGGGTATTGGGATGGCCTCCTTCACCTTATTAGAATATTAAGCACAAACTAGGGGGTAATGGATTAAAACCATATATTTTATGTACATATAATTATGATTAAAACTTAATTAAAATTATAAAATCTTCACCCGAACAAAACAACAATACATGCTAAAATTTAATCAAAATTGAAAGCACATAAACTCCTAAACACTAAAGAAAGCTTCATCTTTTTGTCCTGTAAGATCATAGTAGTTAGCTGGAAGTCTATCGTAAAATTTTATTTACATGATAGCCTGGACCATTCTGTCACCTGGTCATAGCTGTAGACGTCCATATGTTTCCTGTATTCATCTTATCGGTCTTTTATGTATGTATATCAGGTTTTCGAATATATATGCAAAAGGCAAAGTTAAAATTTGAAATTTTAAAGCCTCTCTACAGTCATCCCTGTAATGAAAATCTGCCCAAACGCCTGAAATCATTCCGCTGTAATCCAAATACTCTATGAGTATGTGCGGCATGTCCCCACAATAACAGTGCATATGTCGTAGATGAGTGAAAGAGTGCAAAATAGGCCATTATAAGATTCTCCTTCGGAACAACGTCTGATAGTCTACGCAGTGCGAACACACTGCTTGTTAATTTCTTTGCCAATTTTCTACGTATGTATATGCTTGTCACAGTCTAGTTTTAACTAGTTAAATCTAGAATTAACTAAATTGTGTTTAGTCAAAACTTGAATAACTGAGAATGTTTATAAATTCTAGTTTAACTAGTTAAATCTAGAATTGACTAGGACGGATAGTTAAAACTAGTTTCTCCTAGGGAAATCGCGTTTTAACTGAAATCGGGTATTTACGGTAACACATTTTTAAATTTTAGCCAGGACGATAGTTTTTCTTATGCTGTTAATGATATGTAGTTCTGTGTTCAGAGTAACAATAATTATATACGGTGATTCACGGTTTATGGTAGGTTAGATGCACATGGAAAACGAGTAATAGATTCTTCAAAAATTTGGCCTCTTATATAAACACAACTAGCTAGCTAGTGTCCTAGTACTTGACGTTGGTTCCTTAAAACCGCCATTTCAGTGACTTCATTAAGTGCCGGCTACACAATAACTCGTTTTGGTTAGCCACAGAAATTTTTGCAATATTTTCATTGTATTTGCGATGGACTTGTTCATCCCGATGCCGCAGGTTAAAAGACTGAGACACTTCACTCACACTGAGACAATCAATCGTTACCACCAGTACGGCAATGGACAAAACCATTGAAATCGAAAGAATTAATGCAAAGTTATCCTTAATTAACTAACTATTAAATAATAAAATAAATCAATATACATATTTTACTGCTGTAAACAAATAACAACAAACCCGATAATAAAATAGTTTTATTATTATTGTTTATTTTAGCGTTATACTGCAATTTTTCGGAATTAGGTACTACCTGACAACCCTGGCCTTTTAAAATTTTAGGTGTTATTCCCGGTGCACCCGAATTCCGAAGTTTTTGCTAATGAATTTGAACAGGCTGCAGGGATCTTTAATCCCCTAACCGAATTGCGTTACGGGTCGGAGGGTCGGAGTGGTCGGAATTACCTGTGATTATTCTACGAAACGAAACCAATTATAAAATTATGACCAGCCGACGCCTGTATTGGTAATGATATAAATACATAGCCTACAAAGGTGTAGCGGGGTCGGGGTTTCACTTGTTTTCCCAGGGCACTGTCACGATTCAGAACTGTTTGCTGTCCATAAGTTGCTGACCAACCAGCCATTTTGGCTGACCGATTACATTTTTCTGTTAGCAAAAATAAGAATATTTTGCTTACCAGTTAAATGATTCGAAAAGTGTAACCTACCATTTTATAAGCTTATTTAAATAACTACATGTACAATTATGTAATTTCATCTTCTTTATGTTCAAATAAAAAATCTATTTGTTAATAATACAGTGTTTAATTTTATTATAAGATAATAGGATAAGTACGATCTACCTTAATATTGGGGTGCTTATTAATTTATTAATAAAACAGGTAGCAATATTCAACTTGACGGAATTCGGGTGTGCGACCCTCGGCCCCCAAAATGTTCGTAACGGAGTTCGGGCGTCGGATTACCGACACCTTTTAACCGTAACGGAGTTCGAGTGCGCCCGTTATTCCACCCACGCTCAGGGGGTTAACAAAAAACGGCTGGAAATAGAAGCGTTTCCCTCAATAATTCAGCTCTCGTGTCCGAGGCTTTTTTTAGAGAATGGGCCTAAAAACTATAAATAAATAAAAACAAGGTTGTTTTGTTTTCGTCTAGGCCTAGGACGAAAAATGTTGCCTAGCTATCAGCGCAATAATCAATACCTTATTGAAAAGGTTACTGTAGTCCCAGGCCAAAAATTTTTTTTCGGACGGAACATTTATTTTATTGTTATATCCATGGATAAGCATATTACAGGTTTCATTGTTAACTGAATTACCGTGAAAGATGACTATGCGGGTTTGTTCTCCCGCATTACGTCCGAAATACTATTGTTCGCCTTTATGACACTTTATTATACTTTTTTTTAAATCTGGTTACCAAAAGTCTAAGAACAAGACGATGTTAATAAAATGGATAAAAAATACTTTTTTTTAAATCTGGTTACCAAAAGTCTAAGAACAAGACGATGTTAATAAAATATGTTTTGTTTGTAATTTATGTTGTATATTTTGAGGTGAATTACGTTCAGAACAGACCTGAATAAAACCGTAAAAAGATTCATACACAAAAAATGCGACATTTCATCCATTCTGGCTTTTACTAACTTAAAGATACAAATAATTTTAATAAAAAGAGTCTATAATATAGAGTGCTACGCAATTATATATTCATTTATTTCATTGACTTAACATTATAAATACAAAATCATTGGATCAATAAGCCATAACTAGTTTTATTTTGTTACGTACAATAATTAAATTAATAGATAATGTCGCATGGATTGTTTACAAAATGTTTTTTCTTCTTTCTTTATATCTCTAATTACTTTAGTTTACAAAAAAAATTAAATTCAATTTTTATGTAAGATACCTATGTCAAATTTAAATTTTAGGAAATTTACATGCATCTGCGTTTTATGCTCTCTAAACTCTAGAATCTATTTATCAGATAAAACAAATATTATTAAAAATGGTTCATTATTAATGAAATGAAACCAGCCTATTAATTAGGACGTGAATTTTTAAATATTCGATAATTAATTCGCTGAGTGTATTTCTAGAAGTAAATGGGAAAAATTTAAAACATAACCAATAAGCATGGAAAGATTATCGTGCCTCTTTTGTCAAAATAAAAACAATTCTGCTTTAAACATGCTAAGCTTAATAACAAACATAGCCTATTCTAATTATTATTTAAGACACATAAAACAAGCGATAAAAGCAAAGCACACGAATTTTGTGATTTTACGGGGAATTGGACAAAAAGGTATTATTATATAAAAATATTATAAATGGGGTAAATGTCAAAAATGTTTTGAAATATGTCCTCAACCTTCTTATTGCCGCCCTAAAATTGTAATAACATATTTCCAGCCGTTTTTCTGATTTTGCATTTTAACACTTTGAAATCCTCGCCCGAGACTAAGCAAACGTGTCGGTGATGTGAAGTTATATAGGCGTAAAACACCCTTCAATACGACATACAATATGCAATCTTGATCTGTTCGGCTCAGATTGGGGTCAGAGTATTTGCATTGGACGGTACTTATCCACGAATTTGGTGAGTACAAGATGGAATAAAAAAATTATTTGAAGAGGCCAGAAAAATCGAGAAACGCAAAGCTCGATGGTCTGGACAAGATATCAGTTAATATTATTAACATTAAAGCAATGTGATCAGGAAAACGAACGAGTCTTATTGTGAAGAACAAACACGAAACTTGTTAATATAGATAGTTATACTCCGCTTACAAGATAATAGATAGTCAAGGGCTATGTTATGTATCGCTTATGTTAAAAAGCCGTGTATTTCATTTCAGACCGACTATTTTTTATATAAATATCATATAACTTTCAATTAGCGTTACGTCTTTTTGATCAAATTTGAGAAGCTTGACGTGACTTATACTAACTTTGACAGCGCTTTTACTATTCCGTAAGCGGAGCATACCTGAGTTAAATAAGCACTGCAGTCGGTTAAAGATAAGATCTTGATGATCGATTACTAGTGAGCTATTTTCCCTTATACAAACTTTCTTAATATAAGTTAGTGGTCACCAGTGACATTAAAACAACTGGCGGTTAAAGAGCGTGCACAATAAAAAATACTAATTTAAGATTAGTATACCAAAATACCTGTAGTGGAGTGTATATCCTTAATACTCTCCCACTTGTACTCCCTCATTTCCAACACCTGGCAGATTTTTAAACCACACCATATCCCAAAACCATTGCATATCAAAACATCAAGGATCAAAGCGTCCCACCAACACTCGATAAAATTAGGAAGTAGATGAGCAAAGGCCAATTCGGTTATTTCCCACATTATGCTAGAAACAAATTGTATTGTACAATTTATTAACTATCTATCATTTTTAATCTACCTTTAGCATAACAAAATCTAAAACGCTGTATTTACAAAGTCAGTCATTTGTGTAGGACAGCGTAAATGCTGATTTTTTAAAATCTTAATATTAAACAAGATCGACCGTATTTATTGCATAGTTTTAAATTTGAAACCGTCCTAATTTGACAGTTGGGGATTTCAAATGAAAAAGTTGAAAATTACACTCGCTCATAAAGAAGTGATGAACCAAAAATTTACTTCCACTTTGAGGCGAAATATATTTTAAACGGTTTATGGCACGGTATTGAGGTTTTAATTGTTGGATAGGACCAATTATAGGCAAAAATGTATTTTTTTGCTTTTTGCTATTTTTAGTCCAACAAACAGGGTAAATAAAAAGAAGTATGTAAACGCCCTGTAGAGGTTATGACAACCAAAACTCAACTAATAAGAAACCATTATTTAGCATGATCCTTTAGCAACATTTTATTGTCTGGACCATTTTCCTATATGTTTGGTAACCTAAGATTCAGCTTTTTACAGAAATTAATACAACGTTTTAGCGTAAAAGAATATTTGTGGAAAAAGAAAATTTTGGAGGTGGGTCTGTAATGGTGTGTCCACTGCATACCATACAAATGTATGTATTGTAAGAAACAACCTAAATGCTCAGTGTTTTTTAATAGTTGAATTTTGGTCGTCATGACACTCTACAGGGCGTTTAAAAAATTAACAAAAAACACTTATTTTTATTTACAAAAACTATTTGTGCCACAACATCCCGGTCAAAATATATATGGGTTAAATTAATTACGTAACTGCAAAACTATCAAAATAAAACGAAAGCGTCATATGGCATATACAAATATTGACACGGTGAAATACAACTTGGAAATAAAATTTAGACCTTTTTAGTGAAGAATGGATGATAATTTTAAAGGTAAAATCGTCCTACGTCAACAAACGCCTACGCAATAAGGAAAATATAATTTTAAACCAACTCATTATCTACGTTTATACAAGATGTTCCTTACTGACGTGTTAATTTCAGAATGTGATTCCTTAGGTCATTTTATGAAGAAAAGTTCATATCAAACGCTTAAATTTTTTGCTACAGGGCGTCGACATTTAAAAAAAAATCCTCAAGTCCTCAGATATTATTTATGTATTAATAGGATATAAAACCATATATTTTATATAGGAAAGTTATTCTATCGATCTACTAGCGGCGTCCCTGAAAAAACGTGCTCTGACGTTTTCCAGTGGATATCTTTTATGATTAGCCTGGGAAATTCGACATGGAAACGTATTTTTCTCCATTTTTGATTAAAACAATTAAATTTCAATGAGGAAGCATGTCTAATAAACCAACAATTTGATAAAATAAAATTTATCATTATCAATGTTAATAATAATGAGTTTTAATTTGAATTTAAATTTTTAATCAAGCACGGTGCAAAACGCAAGAGAACGTTTACATGTAGAATTGACTAGGCTAATCAAATATAGGTACATAGAAAAATGTTAGTGGCATTTTTTTGTAAAAAAATATCGGAGCTCATGTTTCCCGGCACGCCACGGGTGGATCGATAGAATAACTCTCCTAGATAAAATATGTGGTTTTATATCCTATTAATGCATAGCAATATATTGAAATAATATCTAATCTTGGGAGTTATTAAAAGATTTTTTAAAATTTGTAGCAATTCAAATGAACTGATCATCATAAAATGACCTAAGGAATCACACTCTGAAATATTAACACGTTATTACGAAACACCCTGTATCCAGGACCCTTTAATATAACCAATAATATACAATTCAAATCCCCTCGTATATTGATCCGGCTAGCCGTATAACCTTGAAATAATACAGCTTCATTACATTGGAAACCCAACCATATCCAGTTGAGGATATGCAACCCAACATAGAAGAAATTTATCAATGAATTTAAATATTAGGTCCACAAGGTTACCGGCTAATTTGTTTATGCAGTATTGACGTTTATTTTCGATTTTTTGAAGAGAATGCGGATTATTTCTAAATATAATTAGCTAAGTGTTAAAGTTACTTACTTGACTTATGTGGTTTATATTTTATGTTATGTCGTTTGTTTGGGTTTGTTCGGGTTTATTAATTACATAATACAATAAAGAATTACAAAACAAAATACTTGATAAATTTAGCAAGAGAGAGAGAAGTCGGTTGTGGTGTGATGGCCAACTACTGCTGGACTATTAAAAGACATGCTCCAGAAGCAATTTATACGTAACAGACTAAAAAGCATAAGAAGGATGTTTATTGTATGATTAAAATTTAAATTTTGTTATTGTTAAATGTTGTCATTAAACTAGTGAAACAGATTTTCAGTTTCATTCCCCATTCATCATTTTATTCTACTTTGAGATAAACTACTTTAAAAAAAATGATATTGTCTAATATCAAATACAATCTAGATACTGTATAATATAAAATACAATGATCAAGAATGGAAGAAGGCACTGTATTAAATGTTAATATTAAAATTTCGGGCGATGAGTGATAATGATGATGTTTTGAACGGGTCCATTTGTCCCCAATAAATAAACATTTATAGTCATAGTCGACCGTAGCCCAAAACCGGTGCCAAAGAATGAATATTTTGAACATTGTCATTACACTTTGTTTACCAGGTTTGGCAAGCTTACATATTTAACTCTTTTCACTTCAAAAATTGTCAGGTACGTCATTAATCAATCCGTGCTAGCTAATACAAATTTCGGACAAAGAGTGAAAATAATTAGTGTTTCGAAAGGATCCATTTGCTACCAATAAATAAATATTTATAGTCATAGTCGTAGCCCAAAACCGACGCCCGTACACCAAAGATTGAGTATTTTGAACATTGTCATGACATTTTGTTTGCCAGGTTCGACATGCTCACTTAACTCTTTTAACTTCAAAAACTGACAACCATGTGATTAATCAAGTTCGGGCGAAGAGTGAAAATAATGAACGATTCGAAAGGATCCATTTGTCACCAATAAATAAACCATAAGCGGCCGTAGCGCGAAACCGGGGCATGTACGCCAACGAGGTCCGAAGTGCCAACGATAGGCACGTGCAAACCCGGGGCTTCCGCGATCCTCAAATTTTTGACTTGTTAATACAAATATTACTAATACATTTACTTATTGTTTATCTAAATTATTTCAGCAAAAAAAATTTGACCAGGTTCTATTTTTAGCATGGCTTTATTTATTATTGAACGCCACCTTTCAGTGGGTTGATATTAAAATAGCCAGAATGCCTGTTATTTAGTTTTATTCGAATATAAAATTAAGAAGAAAATTAAACAAACTTTTAGTTGGTCATAATTTGTTACCTACCTGGTGGCCCAAAGAATACCCATATGCCTTATCAGGATAGCTTTAAACGTCCATCCTAGGTAATGTCCCAAAGCAAACACATCTACATGGCTCCAAATTCTTTCTAGGGTAACATCTGAACAATTCACTCCATATTCCTTATCCATATCAATATGAAAATTCTAAAAAAATATGTATTGTTTAGCTAAAAATGGATGGCGTATTTCTTTTTATATTCTTATCAGCCCGCCATCGACGTATTGATATTGATTGGTAAATTCTATCAATGGTAGAACAGGTCGATTCAGTTTTCTATGATAGCGATTGTTGACTTTTGGTGCATTTTTATATAGTTTGTCTTTTTAAGGTAAATAAATAGTCTCAGCATTTCGTCGGAGCCAATATCTTAAAAACAATGACATAACGACAAAGGGTATGCCTTATGCATGGTGAGCGGCCTATTAAAAGATCTCGGGCACTAAAAAAATATTTGTTTGAAATATTGGCGCTTGCTATAAAAGATGTCGATCCTTTTAATGAAGATATTTGAGGTATCTATCACTTCAGGTTATACCGGAAGTTAGTCTTAACATTATTTTAAATACAACGTATTTATAAAATTAGGAGAAATACAGGACCGTATCCTAAAATTTCCTGATGTTGTTCAAAAAACCCTCGAAACGTCATTAAATGTGTCAGATATCGTTGCATTCGGAAGAAAAACAGCTCTCAAATTCCAATATCAGAAAAACAGGACCGTATTTAAAAAAAGAAAGTTGATAATGGCCCTTTGAAGACGACTCGTCGGATTACAAAACAATTAACGCTGCTAGATAGAGCGGCAAAAGTGGCAATTTAAAAGTGTAATTTACTTTAGAATTCGATCTCAAAAAAACCCAGGAAAACAATAAAACGATTTTTCAGAATTTCGGTTTATTCCGGATATCTCCGGAACTACTTGTAATTTTAAAACTTTTTAAACGGCATATTATTAGGCACGTAAATGCCCAATTTTACCTCCATTTAACCGACTTCGTATCTCTTACAGTTTCCGAGATCCCTGTACTGGCCCTCCTTATCTTGGACACGTTGTAGATAGAAACATGTATGTACTGAGCAATTAGATAACGTACTAGTCTTAACTTCAAATTTTCATGTTCTGATGAATTTTAGTAAGTCGCCATTTTATATACAGTGTGTCTGTGGATGGAGTGACCAAGAGAGAAAATGATTGATTTTACGACCAAAAGTAATTCTTTATAATTAGTTCTGCTTATTGAGAAAATGAATTTACAATATAAAAATTTTAGATCAAATGTACAGGGTGTTAATAAATTAGGAAAATATGAAAATGCTTCAAGAGTACCTATTCTAAATACAAATTTTAAACTAAATTGGAACATTTAAAAATAGATAATAAAAAACATAATAGTTGTGGTTTCATGTGACGACACGTATTTATTTGCATTTAACAAAAAATCAACTTTGTTTTATAAAATCTTTGTTAAAAGCAATAAATAATGGTACTTTTCTCTTGAAGCATTTTCTTATTTTCCTAATTTATTAACACCCTGTACATCTGATCTAAATTTCTTATATTGTAAATTCATTTTCTCAACAAGCCGGACTTTTTGTAAAGAATGCATTTTGATCGAAACATCAATAATAAACATTTTCAGCCTCTTGCGGTCTCCATCCGCAGACACACTGTATATACCTTCAAAACATGTATAGAAATTAAAATTTTAAATAATGTTTATTAAACTAGTGGAGCAGACTATGAATTTCTTTACCTCTTCTTAAAAGGTAATATCAAAATCTTTGCAGATGATACCATTATTACATGCTTAAGCAACACCGCGAATACCGCCGACATTCTAAAATGTTATTTACCAACGTAAATATGTAAGATATTCTCGTCTGGAGAGCAAAGTGACGCAACTGGAGAGCGATTTGACCACGCCTCCATGAGTGATACCACATGTTGTATTATTGGATTATGCTGGTACTAAATTTTTTCTGAAAATGTTTGTTGGCGTGAATCGAAAAACATTTTCACTTCTAAATAGGTACTTTATGAAACTATTGTATAATTATTTAAAAGGCTAGCAGGTTTTTAACCGTGCATATTAAGGAAAAGCAGGTTGTACAGTCCATTTATATTTTAGATGAGATAGGGGAGAGAAGGGTGAAACGGGGTAGGCGCCTAAAACGGGGTACCATGTTTTATTTCCAACCCAGTTGCTTCATTTATACGACGCTCTCGGAATTTTGCCAAAACGAAGGTGTCCGTCCTGTCATACGGTTAAGGACCACAGTTGCTACTGAACTGTTTTATCGAGCACATGTGCGTTTTTAGTATACAAAGGTATAATATTTCTACAGATTAAGTGTAAGTAGTAAGTTGTATTAATAATAACATTAACATAACATTATTACCAACCAAAAGTTTATAATTCTTAACATATTTTCTTGACTTTGTATTTAAAAAAAAGATTTAAAATAAAAAAGTAAGCACTAACCACAAAATTTGCTTATCGGGAAAAATGGGGTACCCTATTTATACGTACCTAAGCGTGAAGCGAATGCAGCAGGGGTTCTTAGATGGCCTATGCCAGGGAACATGGGGTGATTATGTTATGTTTCCCATCCCACTGCACCTAACGCTTTCAGGCCTTGGATGCATTTATGAACCCTCTAAATTCAAATTCATATTATGATGAAATAAGAAAATGATTTCGAACAAATCCTGGACGTGTGGTAACGTTTCATCAAATTGCTTTTTTCTTCAGTGCAGCATATTTATGAGCAGTACAATGCTGAATGCAATAAGCGGTTTTAGAAAAACAGGGATTTGGCCTGTGGATATGAACGATTTTTCTGAAGCCGATTTTTTGCCGTCGGCAACGGCGGTTAGCAGATAGGACAAACTGATGAACAAGCCTGAACAAACACTAGCGTTGAGCTCATCAGCCTCAAAGCTATCTTACCAATCCCCCAAGTTAACCAAACCAAGAAAAGAGTTTCAAGAAAAAGAGGAAAAACAGCCCTCCTAACCTTTAGAACCATTAGAACAGGCTCAAGAAAAAGATCAATTGATCAAAGTAAAATCAGTAAAAAGAAAGATAGCAGATGTTTAAAGTCAATCAAAGACAACTAAAAAATCTAAATTAAGCAAAAGTAGAATCGGATTCGGATGATGAAGTTAGTGATACTGATTGTTTATACTGCGGAGACTTTCAAATTCCACGTGTGTTTGGATATGCTGTTCCAGTTGCCACAATTGGGCACATAATTCATGTGCAGGGGTAGAAGATCAAGACGACGAAGCAGTCCTTGTTTGTAAGCGTTATCAGTATTTTTTATTTAACTACTCCATTTTGCCCTATACGACGGATACAAAGGGAAAATTAACATATTTGTGTTATTTTCTAATTTTTTGATTAATGTTTACATTTCTGTAAGTTAAAATATTATCAATAAATAGTTAAGACTACAATAAATGCGTTGCCTCTTTTTGAGTCTCTTAAAATTTGGCATTTTAGGACTTAAGTTCCCCATTTTGCCCGTCGCTCCCCTATACAAGAAATTTTGTGGATCACGTCTGAACCAATCAGATTCAAAAACAATGTTCCAAAGATTAGTTCCAATATTGAGTCCAAAGTCCGTTTAATTTATCCAATCTATCTATCTAATAATGTATAATAAAATAAGATCTATCCTACTCGAACACTGTCTAGATCTATGTGTTTTACTTCGTTTTTCTCAGAAGGGACCTACAGCTTAACGTGGGATCCGAACCAAGATTCTCAGTCATACGCTGCGCCCCCAAGGGCTATCAACTCTTGATCTCTCGCATTGCGCTATCACCTACCGATGGGGGAGTGCGCACCGTCCCCCACGAGATATCCGATCTCATCCGGCCTGGTTACCGGCGTAATCATTTTTCACTCTTCCCAATATTTTACATGACGTCGGACAGCAACGTCATGACTTATACCACTAAAATCCTCCTAGTGTTAATCAGTTTACCGGCCGCGGAGGTGTCTACTTTGATGTGAGATTAACCTTTGCTGAGCATATTTCCGTAGCGAGTCTGAAAGGTATGCAGGGGTTTGTTCGGAGAAACTGTTACCAATTCTCAATTGAGGTAATAAAGTTATTATTTTGTTCACTTGTGAGATCCAAACAGTGTATAAAGATATGTTGGAAAGAGTCCAGCACAAATTTTTAAGATTTGCAGCTTACAAATTGAGTATTGAAATGTCTAATTACCATAAGGCGGATGTCCTGAATTTATTGAATCGGATCACGATACGCCGGACGAGCTAGCGTCAAATTCTGATATGAATATCGCGGTGGATCAGTCAGTATTGGGCGTCTACAACTATAACACAATTACAACAATTAAACAGAAGTCTAAAATCGGCCAGTTTCGGTTAAACCAATCCCTATTGGAGTAGAGACTGAAAAACTAGGAATGTGGCATGTGCAAGCCGTTTTTCTCTACTGCACACTGTTAGATGCAATTTTTTAATAGTCAATATTATCGCAAATTCAGTTTTGACATACAGTATGTCCACGGATGGGGTTTACAAGAGGACAAATGGACTAAAAATTGAAAGATACGAAAAAAGTCGCTCTTAATAAACGTTTTTGCTTGTCTAGAAAATACGATTCATCATAAGAAACTTCAATTTTTTTATACAGGGTGGGTAAAAACTGCAAAAATGTTATTTTGCTTAAGAGTAAACATACTTTATTTTGAAAGATACGAAAAAAAGTCACTCTTAATAAACGTTTTTACTTGAATAATGTCTTGTTGTCAATGTCTTTATTTAATGAAGTAATTATAATAATAATAATACTAACATTTTTATTAACATGAAAAGAATACGATAAAGATTTCATAATTCAAAAATTCCACTCAAATAAAGAATTTCTGATTTCTTTCTGAGATATCGATTGGACAGCCTGGATAATTCTGCCCTTCAGCACTTCAATATCATTTGGTATTGCGGTTGCAAAAACAATTTGTTTTAAATGGCCACATAAAAACATATCGGCCAAGGTTAAGTCGGGTCATAGGATTTTCTTCAACAGAATGAAGAACTAAGACTGTAGCAGCATCATCATGGTCGTATTTCTTCTTTTTTTTTTGAGGTCCAAAATCGAACCAGTTCTCTTGAACTTTTTTATTAACTTGCAGATTGCCATCCTAGTTATTGGAATTCCTACAAATTTCTCGGTAAATTGTTCCATGACGTAGCGGTATGAAACTTGACCATCCCCATAACATTGTATTATAAAAACTCTTTGTTCAGTAGATTCAGCATTTCTACTTAAATAATAACTTCATTAAATAAAGACATTGACAAGTACCTCTCATCTTACGTGTCATTATTATTTTAACTAGGTTCACCAGTCAGAGGTGTGCCAGAGAATACTTTTTGGGAAATAATTTTTACATAGGCAAACCTTTTAATGAATTGTTCTACTTCGGTTTGTTGTGTAGAAAACACGTTCATTAAGAGTGACTTTTTTCGTATCTTTCAAAATAAAGTATGTTTACTCTTAAGCAAAATAACATTTTTGCAGTTTTTACCTACCCTGTATAAAAAAAAAATTAAGTTTCTTATGATGAATCGTATTTTCTAGACAAGCAAAAACGTTTATTAAGAGTGACTTTTTTTCGTATCTTTCAAGTATCCTTTAATTTTTAGTCCATTTGTCCTCCGTGGACATACTGTATAACACATTTATAAAAAAATGTCCAGAATCGTGAGGAAAGTTTTAAAATTGTATCTTTAAATATTTAATAAAAATTTTTATCTTTCGTTTAAAAACACAAAGTAGGTTATAACCAGAAGGGCAAATGTGACAAAATATATTCAAGTTTAGAGGCAACAAATGTTTTAAAACATAACTATTTTTTTCATAAGCCCATCACCCTGTATTGAGTGGTACGTTTTTCTTGAATAGCTATTCTGTAAGTAGTTGGTTGGTTTTACCAATACCACACAAAAATCGTATGCCAACATATTACTGTAAGACGAATTTATACTTACTTTAAGATTTGGATCCAACCAAAACAAAATTTGATTAACTGTTTTCTTGCTTTGGAAAAGTATAAACAGACAACCCAAAAGGTATATCACGCTCATACCAAAAACGATTCGCCATATCGCTGGATGAGGTCGCGTAAATGGCCCGTTGGGAAATGCCAAGACTGATATTATCAGAAAAAAGAAGCAGCAGCAAAGTAAGCCGGACCAAATATTTTTTTCCACATCATCTGTATCCCTAAAAAAAAAGTGAATCAATTGCAATTTTTTTGTCTGTGTAACGAAAGCGGAAAGTTTTAAAAACGCGACGCAGAATTTGGTCAAGCAGTTGAATGTAAAAAATTAACTCTCAAAGTAAAGTCGAGTTGTACCGGGAAGTGTTATCAAAACAAAACCGAGTATATAGCAGGTAAAGATTGTTTCAAGAAAAATGGATATAACTTAATGACTGCCGTAAAAGTACCTGGGCCATCCCATTATTTATGACCGTTTGTTATTATTATGTGGAAAGGACCGGATTGTAATAATTATAATTAAATATAGGTAGGTTAGGTTGCTTAATTTATATTTAAATATCTTTTTGTGGTAAAATTTGTTAGTTTTTGAGTAATAGTTCAAGAATTGTCTTTTACAAAACATTCCTCAGAATAGCGTGATAGTAATGGACAATGCGAGCTATCACAGTCGCCAATTACATAAAGCTCCAAGCTCAAATTTGAAGAAAGTTATAAAAAAAGTGATCTTTCAGAAGTTTTAAAGACATTTTGTATAAAAAAAGTATATGTTTGTGACACATTGGCAGAAGAAATTGGACATACAGTGCTACGGCTCCCACCCTATTATTGCATTTTTAACCCCATAGAGCATATGTGGCACCAGTTAAAATCACTGGTTAGGTCTGAAAATATTTCTCCGAGTTTAAGTTCTAGTGTTGTAGAATTAATACGAAAATGCTTTGATGATATTCCCCCAGGTAGTTGGAAATATTCAGTCCGTCACGTAATAACTGTGGAAAATTCGTATGTTAGTTTGGATCGTATAATTAATCCAATTATAATTAATTTTGATGAGGATAGCGATAGCGAAACAGAACTATCTATAGAATGACATTATAAATGTAAATAAATATGACTAGTAATATTTAAAAAAAAATGTTATTTCATTTGATTATATTAATATATTCATATCATTACTTGTTTTCCTTAGTCCGTCCCTTCATACTTCACTTGTTTATTGCCAAGCTCTTGTCTACACAATTGGACCGACCCAGGAAATCATTAAGTCGTATCCAATTTTCGTGAAATGTACTGTACCTACTGCAACCCAAGCGCGAATCCATCCGGTCATGGCCCCATGACCTCCCTCCCCCTCAAATAAACAATTGAACAAAAAACAAAAATAACATATGCCGCGGCAGCGTATTACTTCCACACTAATCAGACAACTCTGACTGACAATGGCAGAAATTATTTACCCACAATTACAGTTGTCTGGGTACTGAATCAATATAATCCAGGGTCACTTTAATTATTGTGAGAAAATCCTTTCCACCAATATCATTTTTATCACAGTAATTCTTTAATACAACGAGCTTTCTGTAACCGGACAAACCCAACATTGAGATCGTTTGTTGCAATTATCGTTTTTAAATAATATTATGGGAAGAAGTAAAACAGAGTTGAACTTCTTCCATTATATTATAGTTATGGATTTCCAACTAGTATCGGCTGAATCAATTAAGTTTTTAAATAAATTGCGCGTGACTACAAACGTTCCTTGTGAAAGATTGACCCTCCGTCATGATACTGATCGTGTAACGGTGTAAAGTATTAGCAAAATATTGGGACGCAAGCGGAAATATTTGGGATGGGAATATCCTTCGCGCGTTAATTAGGGATTGAGTAGAAACGGACTAGTATGTTTTCCAGATGAAAAACCTAATTTTATGTATATTTATATATAGAACACTGCGATAACTAAATTTAGCAACTAAACAATAACTTTTAAATATCTATGGAATGGAAAGGTTTGGGTTCCTGTTCCTGTGAATATCTCATTAATATGCATGCGGGAAGGCTTTTACCATTAGATAAGAGCAATATGGATTTTTGATTTTTCTACCTCTCAGGACCGTTTTTGCGAACACTCTCTAGGATATGTAGGTTTAAGCGTTCACTTTGAAAAAAATATATTCCCATCATTATTTTTATATGTTTAATAACTGTTATCTTCACAATCGATTCCGTGATACAACACAAAAAATTGAATAAAGTTTATACTAACCTTTAATTTACTAAATTTATTGCTGCTATTGTATTAACGTTATTAAATTTAACTACATAATTTTAATTATAATAAAATTACAGTAAAAAAAAATAGATTGATAAACAAGGGTATTGACGAGTTCGATCGACCATGGGCTAACAAATGTAGAACAAAAAATGTTAAAGTATGTTTCACCCTATATTTTGTTCAGTTTTGTCACTTTTTTCCAATTTCAGCTAAATTTTTCGCCTGCTTTTTGTTTTCCAGACTAACTAAATAGAATCATGTCGCTCGACATTGAATATTCACGTTGTTTAAATACATTTATGTTATCTACGCCTATCCCCCATGCGTTTTTCAATCTCACTGCTTCATCGGTCAAGTTAAGTCAATGATACAAACAAATATACATTGTCACACACACAAAGTCCGCACCATATGGGAAACTTTTTCTCTAATTAACGAGATTTGAGGTTTCTATTCGTTCGTGCTTTAAAAATTATGTCAAATGCACACATGTTACATACACATGAGCGGTCACGTGACTTCTTTTATGTTTCTATCATCGAGGTATTTTAACATTTTTTGTACTTCCGGGACTAAAATAGGTACTTTAGTTTCGCCAAAAGGGGACTAAAGTTGACCATTTAATCCTAAGGGACTAAAGTAAATTCTAGCAACATCTAATTAAAATAAAGTTAAATTCATCAAGTTTTATTCACTTATTTATATTCAGATGGATGTTTACTACTACTTGCAATAAATTGTGACATTATCAGGTGTTTTTATATTTATATCTATATACAGGGTATTATGGAAATGACGTATTATATTTGAACCGGCAAATCCTAAGATGAAAATAAATTGAAGAAAAATAACCATAAATGGCGCTGTGAATTATTAAGCGAGATTATACACCTTATATGGAATCTGAAAATTTACATGGCCGCTACTGATGACGGTCGCAATCAATAAAATAAAAGATCTACAGTGTGAAGACCTCACCGCATTTGGGCCGGTGTTGTCATATCTACACGGCAAACTCTTTAGAAAAAAATTCTAATTTCAACAATTTTTCATTCTTTCAATCATTTATGAACAAATATGATTCCAGAAAACCGACGGCGAAAAACGTTTTGCAAAACAAATAATAGTAATATCACACAAACATTTCAAATTCGTCACAAGCACAGGAAAGTAAATAGATCAAACGCCATGCCCTTTTAAATGGTTATCTTTCAAACTCTTTTAAAAAAATGCAATTTTGTTTAAGACACATGCTGCTCTCTTACCTTTACTTATTTAAAAACAATTATTATTAGTTTCATAAAACTAAAACAAGTCACATGAAAAGATTACACGAAAACGTTGTTTTAATTAACTTCGGTCCTTTTTTTCTCGCTTAGATTTATTTGTTTAAGTAATTAAAAATAAATACGATTCCTTCAATTTAAAAATGACACACGAGACGAACGAACTGAAGGAAACTTTCAAACTACTTCAAATATCGTTGTTCCAAGCTTTAAATTATTGTATCGATCGGCAAAGTTGTACCGAATTTTATAGAAATGTACCAGCACGGCGCCTAAAAAAAGGACGCTACTACTGGACACTTAAGTTTTAAGAAAAAAAAAGGTCGTTACCTTCACCAAGAAAGTGAACTCTGAATTTAAAAGTCGTTACTTTCAACAGCCCTGCATAACAAAACAAATCCTTGGATGGAAAGTATACCAAAAACGATTTGTAAGCGATTAGTAATCATCTGCATCCATCCATCCATCGAATTTATAAAAAATTACGAAAGAAGTGAATTAAAATTATAAAAACATTATGCACGATCTCCGTTAGTGAAGAGGAGCATTAAAAATAAAATTATCCATTTCGCACAGAATAAAATGCAAAATGTGATGAAAATATTTAGAAGATAACCTAACCAAACGAAAAACTGACAACAAAATGCATTCAGCAGAACTACAAATCAATGTGCATCGTGACGTCACCCATTAAAAATTATGGGTTCTGATGAATACAGCCTTTGTAAAATGTACCGAATACGGTACAAAATTACGCCTGGAACAACCTTGCGTTCAAAACGACGAATTGACTCGGCTACATCGAGTCGGTTCGGTCGCCGCAGCGGGCTTGTAAGATATTTGGTTAGTTTCAGACGGACTGCGTTAGGATACGGTTGATCTTATTTTATAACCAACGTGTGTCTTTCTTTAAGTGATTTATGGTAATTTGTTCAGTGTTTTATTATGTGTTCTGTGTCTCTGACGATATAAAGGGTAATGTTCTGAGATTGGAAGAAAAACGCCGAAGCGGCTTTAGTGGGGTATAAACTTTAACCACTAAAACCAAAAAAACTGAAGATGTTTGTGCCCTGGATTACTAGCTAGTGTGGATTCACTTCTATTTGGATACTAGGTAAGCTAAATATTTATTTTTATAAGAATCTAAAGTTTTACATTTTTACACAATTTGGCAACATTGCGCCAGAACATGTGTTTATTACACAGCTGGGCATTGTAATATGATTTTGCCGCGTAGTGACCTGTGGGTTTATGGGTGAATTACCCCACTTTTTAAACGTACGATTTAAAAAAAATATGTAGCGCTTCTCTAGGACACCCCAGGAGTCACCCATTTAAATATAATACGTAATTTCCATAACACCCTGTATTATAGTTAGAGAGACGGTGAAAATAGGGGGTCAGTGAAGTGGTATATCAGAAATTTGTTTTTTCGTGGAGTTTAGGTTCCCCTCTACAACTTTTTTATCTGATGAAATGCCATAGGGCGTTGCTGAGAGGCGCTGCACCGCTTTAGATAGGAACTTCTCAATAGATTAAAAATTATATCGTGCCATATCTGAAAATTAATTTAAAGCATCTGCGTGACCCCCAAAGTCACGAGAAACACATTTTCTGACAAGTCAACCCTTGCATATAATTTGCGAGCGTGTCAAAAAAAAAATGAAAATAAAAAAAAATAAAAAATGCGAAATGCGAAATGTTAAAGATTATGCGAAAAAAAATTATCGATCCAGGTCTTGCCATTTCATTATTGCAATTTTTTAAAAATCTCCTAGGAGGAAATTCGGAAAACGATCGTGACATGTCGGAAAATTGTCACACTACATTCCTTGACACCCAAATATTGTGTAAACGCGAATCGCACCTTGCTAGGCGGAATTCTAACGGAAGGCAGGTATCGTTCAGTTGTATGACGGGATATTATATTCGCAATGTTACCAAATGAAGCCTATTTTTCCATAAGGTATGAATGATTTATTCAAATCTGATGAATTTAAACATTTGTCTTCGTCTACTTTTCATTAATTACAGTAAAAGCCACGCCTTTCGTACATTTCGAGCGAAGTTTAGAAATTTTTGCTATCACCGTTACGAATTCTCTTAATTTTCTCGAAGATAGAACATGTTTCTGGTAACTTTAAATATATCAAAATGTTCGGAAAAAATGATGGAATCAGATAAACCTAGAAATAATTCTCCAATGGGAATATTTTAGAAAATATAGCAGAATAAACCAGACTTTTAATAAAAAAAAATTTTGAGAAAAAATACCGCTACATTCTTTTTATCAGAAAATTGTTTACGACTGATCTCCATGGGAATACAAATCGATTAAGCCCACTTGGACCCATGTCACTTGAGACTTTATAATTTTTCCATTAATGCTTTTTAACACGCTCGGAAAAGTATATGCAAGTGTGGACTTGTCAGAAAATGTGTTTTCCATGACTTTGGGGGTCACCCAGATGCTGTAAATTAATTTTCAGACATGGCACGATATAATTTTGAATTTATTGAGAATTTCCTATCTAAAGCGGTACAGCGTCTCTCAGCAACGCCCTACGGCATTTCATCAGATAAAAAAGTTGTAGAGGGGGACCTAAACCTAATGCCTACTGTTCCCGGAAGCACAAGAAATTTATATACCTAGAGACTAAATGCCCGAGAGCAGAAACTCCATTCGCGGGATTAAATGAGTCACTCTACGCCCTTGACTTATAATATACTATATTAGTATATGTTAAGATACGGTTCCCTCCAGGAGGGCTGACGCAATACGGTAGCCGGATGCATCAGTCATTTTGCCAAACGTTTCCCTCCATGCGTACTGTGACTTGATTCTTGTAACGTGCATTTTAGACACACAGAGACGGATGTTTTGAAACCATTTCGACTAATAATTCATGGTCTGAAGTAGATAATACCTTGTAGTCCTTAGAGCTCATTTTTCATTGCACCGCAGCAGCAGTAGGTTGCGACCGCCCCGTAATGCGGCATCCGTCACAGTCGCGAGCCGCGTGGAGGGTTCTGTACCTTTAGTATATCTTTTTGTAGCAGTGAAACCATAGCAATTAGTTCGACAGTAGTGTTTTTCCTCGTTCCTGTGTCATTCAATTCAATCATTAGGTCAAGTTCATACACCAATACGATCGAGCAACTACATTACCTTTAAACTTTATAAAATACTATAATGTCGGGTTGCAGTTTACTCAATAATTAACTAACCAACCGCTGCTGCAGTATTATCAATAATGGATTTAATTAGTATTGATATTAGGGTACATATTCAAATTCAAAATATACTAAGAATCGCCTCTCGTTAAGAAAGCTGTTAAAAATAAATAAAAAATATAATAAATAATAATAATACAATACATACAAGTCAAATCAATACAAATAAGACATATGTGTAAGCATACTATGCAAGATCAAGGAGCAACCGCAATGCACTCAAACACTGTGCACAAGCAATGGCCAATGGCAATAATTTCAGTTAAAAGAATCAGCAAAAAACTCATGCAATGTATAATGAGCTTTACGCAATAACAATTTCTTGATTTCATTTTTAAGTTTTTCTCACCTTGAATTTGCCTAAGGTTTGTACAATTTATTGCTGTTAAACATAATTGAGTTGTACATAAGACATACTGTTGCCAATATAAACAGACAAACAAGGGTAAGAATTTTGTATGACAAAAATAATGGTTTACAAGATTAGCGATTCGTTACCCTGTACAGGGTGTCCATTTTTGGGTAGTTTTACGGGGTATCTCCATTATTAGTAAAGATAGTAGGATGCGGTTTTCGCTGCTACTTTTTTGTCAAACAGAAGATGCCGTAATCAAAATTTTTCTAGGCCGCCTTGTTTTTGATATACGGGATGTTTTTGAGAATTGTGCATTTTGAGACACCCCCATATCTCGGTTACCCCGTAACGTATCAAAAAGAAATAAAATGTTCTTTTTGTAATTTTTTTACGTAGAATCCAGTGACGTACTCAGATTTTTTCTACATTCAATAGTTTTCAAAGAAAATAAACAAACTTGCTTTTTTTAAATGGGTCATCCTATATATTTTTTAATAATATAATTTAGTTTGTAAGAGGCTTCTCAAAAATATATAACACTTTATTTTTAGTCTTAGTATTCGGCCCGAAATATACGTTTGTCAAAAATACAAAAATTTTTTTTAGTAGGTCATGACGGATATTAAAAACAAACAAAAGAACACAGTCCTATGTGTCATAATAATAAAATCTTCTAATTCTGTCAGAGCATTCAGGTTCTCTAAGTTGTTTTAAAATTTCTAATTAATAGTGAAAAATCAGTTTGTCCTAATTATGGCAGAGCATGTAAACTTTGAGAAGTAAGACATGCTCGTTTGTTATATCGAGTCTAACGAAAATGCAAATGGAGCATTAGAAGTTTATTTGAATAGGTAAATTAAGCCCTTACGAGTAATTCTATGAAATTTATAAATTTTCTTAAATTACTTGTAGATATCCCGAAAACACGACAACCGGATAAACGAATTTTTTCAAGAATAAAATCAAGTTTAATTGAACACGGTTCATTTTCTAAACCTCGCCCTAAAATCTACCACAAGGATAATTGCAAGATTGATGAAATAAATGTGTTAGCTTCAATTGAAACAAATTCAAGTAGTTCTTGCAGAAAAGTTGAAGGTTCGGTCCAAATAATGAAATCAAGAGTGCATACAATCCTAAAAAACACAATTTTAAGCCATTTAAATTCCACCGTGTACAAAACTTACATCCTGCACAGCGCCGTATAAAGTTTTGCAATTGGTATTTACAAAATCTGAACAGGGAAAACAATTTTGAAAAGAACGTTATATGGTCTGATGAGGCTCATTTTACCATGTTTAATCGACAGAATACGAGGTTCTGGTCTCAGGAAAATCAGCATGTAATATTTCCAATCGAACGGCAAGGCAGATTTGGCGTTAGAGTTTCATGCTTTATACTGAATAGCAAAATAGTTTATAATATATTTAAAGGAAGCCTTAATGCAAATAAATATTTGGAAATTCTGTAAAACGTTGTGCCAGAAATAATAGATGTGCCCTTAGCTGGTCTCAATAACTGCATCTGCAACAGGATGGAGCGCCCGCTCACAATGCCCAAATTGTAAGGGCCTACCTAGATAATAACCCAGGTCGCTGGATTGGAACTAATGGACCAGTAAGATGGCCACCAAGGTCACCCGACTTGTCGGTTTTGGATTTCTTCTTATAGGAATTCAAAATAAAATTAATTCCATTCAGTACCAAACAATGGCAGATTTAACAATTGCCATTGACAGAGCTTTTAGGGAGTTACAAACGCGTCCGTTTATTATTTTTTATTCATTTAAGGCGATGTGTGAAACATGTCTAAGGCATAATGGAGAACCATTTGAGCAATATTTATGAGTTCAATAAATTTTCAATTTTTGTGTCTAATATTTAATCACACCAGTATTTTTTTTTATCCGTCATGGCCTACTAAAAAAAAAAATGGTATATTTTTGAAAAACGTATATTTCGGGCCTAATACTAAGACTAAAAATAAAGTGTTATATACTTTTGAGAAGCTTGTTACAAACTAAATTATATTATTAAAAAATATATAGGGTGACCCATTTAAAAAAAGGAAATTTGTTTATTTTCTTTGAAAACTATTGAATGTAGAAAAGTACGTCACTGTATTCTACGTAAAAAACTACAAAAAGAACATTTATTTCTTTTTGATACCTTACGGGGTAACCGAGATATGGGGGGTGTTCCAAAATGCACAATTCTCAAAAACATCCCGTATATCAAAAACAAGGCGGCCTAGAAAAATTCTGAACGGCATCTTCTGTTTAACAAAAAAGTAGTACAGTGCTGCGAAAGCCGCATCCTTCTATCTTTGCTAATAACGGAGATACCCCGTAAAACTACCCAAAAAATGAACACCCTGTACATGAACCAAACAGCCCACTTTTGAAGTATGAAGATACGTCGCGCATGTACCCTAAAAACAAATGACGTCGCGCAATTGTGATTACACAAGGGGAGAATATGAGCTTCTGATAGTAGATTCATCCAGTTCATTAGCAATAATTCTAATGGCATAACACCCTGATGCAATTTTTCTATTTAAATTAACTAAGTGACCATCAAATTGCAACCTATTGTCTAAAAATAAACTCAAGAATTTTATTTCACTTCGATTTTGTACAGGGTGATCATCTAGCAATGTATTATTTAAACGTAATATTATTTTTTGAAATATTTACTGAAGGGCAGTTTGAATCAAACCATTGTTTGATTTTAGTTAGGTCACCATTTACATTGTCCTTGACAGTTATTAAATTGTTGTTTACCCAAAAAAAATTAAAAAAAAATATGTTAATGAAAGTTTTCTGTCGTAAATTACTGACCTATCAAAGTTAGACGCAAAATAGTACAAATTGCAATCGATATCCTTAAAATTTTTGCTTTACTTTCCAACGTAAACCCTTCTGAGACTACTAAATCCAGATTATCTTAGCGTTCAATATGCTTTCCATACTAACCCCATCAAAAAAAATATATGGCGCGCCTTTTTTATAACCCGTTAACATAGAGCGATGTAAACCAGTAACTATATTTTGAAAATAAAGTTGTGTAAAGTGTGTCTTTAGCCTTTGACATGATAATGTAAGATGATAAATTTAATATGTTTACGTTTACAAAAAACTAAAATGTGTCTGGTTCTTGTTTTCGTCATAGGAAAAATATTAGTTCTGGTAATTAATTAAATATAATTTCTTATATTTTGTAAACATATAAATAACCCATCATTTTCTCTCATAAATGAGACCTCTTATCGATAAATGATGTCGAAGGCCAAAATCAAAAACACTTCCTATTTAAAAAATAGTAACTGGTCTATTTTAAAAACCAATAATCGTTCGTGTTCTTTTGAAATATATAAAAATCGTATCGTATTTTTCGATTCATCGTGTTGTTCAAATTTCAGGTTTCAAATAGCTTTGAGAAATAGGCTGTGACAGGCGAACAGCCACAGAAGAGACACCATAAGTATTCGTATTTTCCAATTTTCGTACTGATCACCAGAACTAAATAAAATGATGGATGTGCCATGGTGTATTTCTGTAAAAATACAAATTCTCAAAATTCTTCAAGTTAAATAAATAACAGTATATGATCACGTTACTTCTTTTCACGTTACGAAAAGCTCTAACTTGTGTTTTCGCATGGGATTAATTCTGAAACGATTTTTTCCGGAACGCGATAAAATATGGTTTATAAAGTAGGTACTACATGGTGATGTTAAAATTTTAAAAAATATATTGAAGTTACTTTTGATGAATTGAATATTGATTTTTTTTTTGTTTTCCCGAGGAAGTATGTATAAAACACTAGATAGCTGTTCTTGTTCAAGAAAAGTACCATGCATATTAAAGGTTTGAGATCATGCCATACTACACAATTTTATTCAAATCGATCGGCTTAGACCCTCAGACCAACCACGAACGATCGCTACAGAAATATCGACAGCTCCCTTGTGCAGGTTAAAAAAAAATTCGCGGCACAGCTACCCTTAAAGTGGTTTGAATAGTAGTAGTCAGTGCAAATCTATTGTTCAGTTATCTTGCCGCGACATCCATTTTGAGAACATAGTCAAAACTATTAAAAAATAAAACTAGGAAAGCATAAATATCTTCAATAGTTTATAAATACTCAATAAAAGAAATATAAACATTAAAACAAAAACATAGTAAAAAAATCCGTTCAACTTTTTTTTAACAAACTAGCGAGTAGAGATTATTTATTATCATACAACTCCTAAATTAGTAGGTCCTGACAACTGATTTATAGTTAGCCTTTATTGATTTCCATGTTTTTATCTATACTCCCAATTGGCATCTCTACTAATCCCTTTATTAACTTTATATTTCTTTGATAGGACTTGTGAAAATAATGAATCATGTCTCTGTGTACTATGTTAGTGGTATACATTTTGGGGATTTTATTAAGGGGGAAACTTTTTGCACTCCGCCAAACAGTTTTATTTAATACAGCCCACAAAAAAAAACAGACATAAAGATGAGGAAGTTAAGAAAGTATGTTAAAAATTAGTGATCGGCCGATACGGACTTTTTTGCCGATACCACATTTTAAAAGAACTATTCCATATACGGATACAAGTAAAACGTTGTGAAGTATGGACGCGGATGTGACGTGAACAAAATTCGGCAATCCCCTGACCGTTCGACCGAATGTAAATACCACTGGTTATTACCCGCTTTACTGCTCTGTTCTTGAATCGAATTGAATTAGTATTATACTCTATTCATTGTATCAATTCAGGAGAATAATCAACATCAGCGCGTGATAGCCACGTGCTCAATGTATAGACTTATTGCTATTGGTCAATCGGCGATAAAACTTGCCGGCGCGCTGAGTGTCTAACAGGGTCGTAGTTCAGTGTAGGCGATTATTTCAGGTATATTCATGTGTGGTTCAAGATTGTACTGTTATATTGTTCTTAATGCGACCCTGTCTGCTGTTCACATGCTCGTCGGTTGTATTTGTTTTGGTCTACTGAATTGGGAAAATGAATAGTACTTTGTGCATTGTTACTTCAAATAATGATTCTTATAGTGCAATATTTTCATTTTTTGCAATGCAAGTAAAAATACGATGGGAGAAAATAAACCAAAAGAACAAAATAATTCACAAATACTAGATAAAAAAAGTTATTCCCAAAGCCGCTGGTAATTCTTAAAAATGAGGTTTCACTTACAAATTAATAGAATAGATATAGACTTAAATATGCCGATAATTTGTTCATATGCCGATACGATACCGAGGCACCGATATTTATATCGGTATCGGCCGATCACTATTAAAAACAATATATTTGAATGAATTAATTGCAGTAGCTTGATGCTAATAATAAACATACATTCATTCATTTAAACCGTTTGTCATAATATTATTTAGGGATACACGGGTACCCGGTACCGTATTATCTATTATACGCTCATCATGCCAAAATTGATGATCTTCTTTTTATTTGGTCATATTCCTAATATTACTTTTTATTATAATTTCCATAAAAAAACTTTTAATTTAAGGAATTAATTAGACAAGAATTGACCGAAAAATTGTATTCGGCTCAAAAATTATTTTTGTTGGTGCGGTTAGAATCATGTTGGTACATTTTTACCAAATTTGGTTCAATTTTAACTACCCGCAATCGCTCAAATTCGCGTGTGGTGGGAGTAATTGTAGTAGTTGTTTGCGCGGCAACTATTCGGTTGTCATCAGTGTAATTTGTGATCGTGTTTTTTGAAGAAAAAAGTCTGTTGAAGCTTATTGGTTTCGGAATTGGCGCTTGATTCCTAATCCACTAAAATCTCAATACATTCTGTTTCACCACTAAATTGAAGCCAGTTCGTCACAGATTAATCTATCTAACCAGCTGACTATACATAGGTACACATAAGCCGATATGCGAACTCCTTAATACTCTTTTGCGGACTCCTTAATACTTTTATCATAATTTTTGAAGGTACCAATAATAAATAATTAATTATTTATCTTGAATAATCATTATACTAGTTGATATAGGGAAAATGGGTATTTCTTCAATAATGATCATTGTTCAATACAAAAAGAAGAACTAAAACTAATGTACTCATACAATGCAAGGAATTAATACAATTCCTCGACTATCTTAATGAGATAAATTCGTTCGCTAATTTTGAATTGTTTAACTAAAAGAGTATAGATCAGAAAGAAAAGCAAACGTGAATATTTGATTGATTGATGAATATTTGAATTGATTTCTAAAGGTTAGAAGTCCCTAAAACAGTATTTAAAATTCCCGGTCCGTATTAAAAAAAATTTGACTTGACGGTGGGAACTAAAGAACGAAACGTCTAATTTTGCAACTATAACGCTATGTTATAGAAAAATTGGCTATGAAAGTGTTTTTTTCAAACTTGAAGTTTTCGCATTTTTTGGGATATTTCTGCAGGTATTCGGAATACTTAAAATTTACTTCCACCAAATTATTAAGCCCCAAAATACGCAACTTCGATTCAATTTAAATCTTCGTTTGCGAGATCTCCACGAATTTATAGCCCAATAAAATTCCCATTCAGTCTCTAAATCTTATCGCAAACACCTGCAATCACATACAATCATAGGTTTTCCGCAATACATGTACATTTTTTTGATGAGTGGTCAGCCCCCAACTATGATTGACCCAAACTGCAGCAACAAATGAACTACTTAAATGTTACAATATTATTATTTACTTTTGAAGACAAATTTAAAAACTTATTAGGTTATTTATTTATTTATTGAAAATCCCCCCAAAATAATAATTTTTCGGTTTTATATAAAGTGGAAAGAACATAATTTTTGTTGTGTAAAATAAAGAAACAAACCCTAAAAATTGCAATAATATTCTCAGATATATAATTTATACCCCACAATAATATCTTTCTTTTAGGGGTTAGGTTTAAGGTAATACAATAGTCAATTACATAACGGGCGTATTCAGCAGAACTCATCGATTTGTAAGGGATTAGTAATAATCTGCTGAATGCACTAAAAAAAGGTTTTCACAAATTGATGGGAAATGGGACACCATTCTTACTATCGAATTTAAAAAGCCATTTGTGATTTGACAGGGAATTATGTCAATTTTGTGTTGAGGAGTAAAATTTATAAAAAATGACTAAAGAAGTGAATTATCATTATAAAAACATATTATACACCATCTCCGCTAGTGAAGAGGAGCATTAAAAATAAACTATCAATTTTGTACAGAAAAAAGATAATATTGAAAATACTTAGAAGGGATCCTAACCAAAGGACAGCAGAACTACAAATCGATGCGCATTGTGACGTCACCGATTATAAATCGATAGGCTCTGCTGAATGCAGTCAATATTAAAAAAGCAGTAAACCATAAGGTGCCAAATTTTAAACTCATATTTTGAGCGAACCTAGGACTCCCAAAGTCCTGCTGAATCTTACGAGTCACACTTCATAAGTGTTCAATGTTTACCTCTCTTACCTAACAAATGCAAAGTAAATTACAGCTCCAATAGATATAAGCAATAAGGTAATAGTATGGGGCCTGTAAAAAAATTCGAGTGAAATATCATCTACCACTTTTTCATTAATAGAACTAAAACTTTCTGCTCTTATTCTAGCAATGGTCTTCGAGTTCTTATTATTTTTCATTTCGAATGTTTTAAAAATCGGATATTATTAATTTTGATACATATACACTGTTTTTAAGTCGATTAATTACACATTATTTACTATAAACACATATAAAAGCAACCACAATTATTCGAATTATCGAGACGAGATTCGATTATGCAAAACCATAAACCACAGACACAAAATTTTAAATATAAATGAAAAGAAAAAGATAGGTTATGCTTATGCCACAGAGGATTTGTTGTTGTTACTCGATGATTGCAATGGCCTCTAGCTTTGCAGCCTCCAGCCAATTGTTCTTCCTTCCTTCTTGAGTCGTAGTTTGAAGCTAAGCTCTCTGCTTTTCCCCCTATTGGTAACAAGATATATGGTAAGGATATATATAGAAACTCTTCTTGTTCTATGGAGTTTGTAGAACTCACATGGTGGAGGCTGGGGGAAAGCTCCCAGAAAGGATGAGTTTCATAGGAGAGCGTTTGCACATACATTTTTCATACAAGCTGGTGAAAGTTAAAGCGAGTTGGTGATTGTTAAAGCATTCTACTTACTAATTTATTTGTCTAGTATGGTTATGTATTTTCTTTTAGGAAACTTTACTTTCTTGAACCACGGTATCTTTTGGGGCTCGTTTTGAATTTTATAATATGCCCCTCCCTTGAAGGCACATATATTTTTATATGAGGTACACCAATGTTCCCAGAGAGGTTACTTTATTTCCTTTAGTCTTTGAATATAATTATATTCAAGGCCTTTAGTACATTAGTGTAATGCAGCTTATTGCTTAACTTGGCTCTCTCTTCTCTTTCTTTTAGCGCCAGTTGGTCCGCCTTTTCATGACTTTCCATTCCTGTATGACTTGGGACAACTCAAGAGTTGTTTTAGGTTGTTCTTTGATATTGCTCCTGTTCTTGTTATTTTCTGCATGCCACTTTTAGAGTCTGATATGATTAAAATGTTTTGTAGAAGTTCCTTATTAATCTGAATTCCGTTTTTATCGCTCCAGTTCCAGCTTTGGACAGAATATATTCCGGGGCCACATTTACTCGTTTCTGGGTCCACTGGAGCATCCGTGTACAATAGTGTGTAATTTGGAAATTTTTGTTGCTGATTTTATTTATTTGTGATATATCCTCATTGTAGAGATAGTAGAATTGCATGAATTCCATCATACTTTGAGATGAAACTACATGCTTCAATGCAAACTTTGAACAAATCCATGGCCTTCTTATTTCCCAGGGCGACTCCACACTCCTAGATATTTGTACTTATTTACATATTCTATGTTGGCATATTTCTTATAAAGTCCCTTCCAGTTCCTCCAGGCAGTAGCCTTCACATTTTCTGTAGGGGTTTTCTTAAAATCTCTTGAATATCGTATATACCTACATGTCAAATAATGCTGGGCTCACATGAGAGCCTTGTTGAAGCCCTTTGAAGCTTTGCGGTCCAATTACTTCTCATGTTCTGGAAGATCTGATTAATACTTTCCTGTTCCATTTGAGTTTTGATACGATATAATAAGATGCTACACACTACAACCTTGTTTTTGGTAAAGGAAGAGTACTTCTCTCGCTAACGCAGTAGTCCAACTTTTGTTTAAGCATGCCTTCCAAAATTTTCCTTGCGCAATTTGTGAGTGAGATAGGCCTGTAGCTCGTGGCAATTTTGTGATCTTTCCCTGGTTTTAATATCGGTGATACCACATCAGACGTTTTCCATTCCTCTGGAATTTTTTCTTTCTATTTAGAATATTATTATATATTTCCAGAAGGATTACCATCATGTTTTGAGGTAATGCGCGGATGTTTATTCCTGGGGAGGAGTCTATCCGTTTTCGACTTAATATTGATCTACACTGACAAAAATGCATTTAGCAATGTCGTGGGTTACAAAATTGGAGCTACCTCAACCCACCTCTCTATGTTGTTCTAACTGAGCCTACGAATTATCGCAAATTATTTAAAAACGCTACAGTAATTCAGGTTCTTTTGGTTCGCCTCAACCCAGAAAGAGATTTTTTATCAACATTTTAAACATATTTGGGATCACACAACTCCTCATCTTGTACATGCGTGGAACTACTATGCAGCAAGACCATGCAACGCAGGGGGGGGGGGGGGGGGGCTCGGCCCAAAGTGGCCTCCCGTCTTCCGTTAAGGCCGCCTCAGACATGCATGCTTTTCGCTCGTTTTGCTTGCACAGTCTTAAGTTGCTATGCAACACTGAACGCTGACGATCCTTCATACACTCCGTCTTAAGTACAGTTTTCTCTTCAGTCATCAGTCTTCCGTTTTCCAAAACAAACATGGACCGTCAAAAATTAGCTGTTTGTGCAGCAGCAGTCCTGATCATAAAAAAGAAAAAAAAGGTGAGACCCCGGAAAATATGGTCCAAAAAATGGTTGCTTTTGAGAGAAAAATTTACACACATTAATTTATTGAATGAGTTGAAGTTAGAACCGGAAGACTGGTTTAATTATTTACGTATGGATGAAGCAACCTACTCCGAACTACTAAAAATTGTAATTCCATACATCGAAAGACGTGACACTAGAATGAGAAAAGCAATTACTGCGCATGAACGGCTTACTGCCACGTTAAGATTTTTAGCAACGGGCAGAAGCTATGAAGATTTAAAATTTACTTGCGCCATATCTGCACCAGCTTTGACCGAAATCATACCAGACACTTGTAAAGCTATTTATGAAGGATTAAAACGAGAATATATGAAGGTAAGCATTTTTAATAGGTATTATTTACAAAAGTTAACAATTGAAATCATATTTTCCATTATTAATAACTACTTATTAAATTGTTCGTTTTGAAGAAAACGCGAATAAAATTTCCTTACAGTTTGAGGGGATTCAGGATAATTAAAATGTTGTATTGCGTTGACCGGTTGATTCTCGGGTTGGGTGGTGGGTGGGTTGAGTGATTCAGGATAAGTATAACCTTGCAGTGTATTGACCGGTTGATTTTCGGGTTGGAAGGTGGGTGGGCTGAGTGATTCAGGATAAGTATAACCTTGCAATGTATTGACCGGTTGGATTTCGCGCTGCATGGTGGTTGGAATGGGCTGTGGATCATTCACAATTCTGGAACATGCTGATAGATTTCCAAGTTGTGCTTGAAATAGAGCTTCATTTATGATTTTCTTGCAGTACATGGCCATTTCTTGTGGAAGATCACTCAGTTCCTGTGCTACATGTTGCCCATACGAAGTATACCTTCCAACTGGTTGTGTCCCTGCTGAAGTATTTGATTGTAACGACTTTGCTATAATATCCAGTACCTCATCAGAACGATCATTTGTCTTTCTCTTTAAAGACGTTGTGGGTGTTGCTCTGGATGAGGATCGCGACACAGATGGGGTCGAAGGAGGAGAAGTGTTTCTTGTCGTATTTTCGATTCCATCTATGTTGTCTTCAACATTTTCCGTATCTTGTAGAGTCTGCAATACAAATAATAATAATATACAATTTTATTTCTAAAAGATTGTTAAGTGAGCAGAAGATATATCTTATTTTTTATTACAGTTTCCTACAACAGAAGAAGAATGGAAAAAAATTGCAAAAGGATTTGAAATCAGATGGCAGTTTCCGAATTGTCTAGGATGTGTAGATGGAAAACACATCAGAATAACACCTCCACCAGGAAGCGGATCTTATTTTTGGAATTATAAAGGTTATAACAGTTCTGTTCTTATGGCAATAGCAAACGCAAATTACGAATTCATATACTGTCATATGGGAACGAATGGACGTGTTTCCGATGGAGGCGTGATTGAAAACACAACGTTTTTCCAAAAACTTATAAATGGACAACTAAATATACCTAAATCTGAAACTGTTGGAAATAGTACTAAGGAGCTGCCATATGTCTTCCTAGGAGATGAGGCTTTCGGTTTGCGCCCAGATTTTTTGAAGCCTTTTCCTCATGGGGATTTGTGTAAAGAAAAAAAAATTTTCAATTACCGGCTATCTAGGGCACGCAGAATTATTGAAAATGTATTCGGAATAATGGCTGCACGATTCCGTATTTTGCACACCGCTATCAATTTGCGCCTAGACCGTATAGATCTCGTCGTTTTGACCTGTGCGGTTTTGCATAATTTTTTGCGCAGAAAGTGTGGTTCATCATATATTCCACCAGAGAGTATGGATAGTGAAAATTGGCTACAGTCTACAATAACTAATGGGTTACGAATGGAACCCAATATTGTGGCCGGATTACGGCAAGGTCACAATAGACATTTTGGACGAGAGGCAAATGAGTCAAGAAACACTTTTCTTGACTATTTTAATAATGAAGGAAAGGTCAACTGGCAGGATAAGATGATAAGTTAAATCGTATTATTGTTTTCGATATTGAACAGGCCAAGCGTTGACAGTCTTAAAATCCTACGTGATATTTAGAGTGCACCTATTGGCAATGAGGAATGAGGTTTATGTATTACAACTAGTAGTACCTATATTTTTTGACATTCAACACTTGGGTTTATGAAATAAAAATAAAATTTCCTTTAATTAGAGTTATTTTTAAGATTCACCCTAAATACGTACCTGGTTACGTGGACTCCCAATGATTTCTTCGAGAGTGTCCATGCCATCTTGTCTTGGAGTTTCTTGATCAGAAAGAAATAGAAGCAGATCAAAATACCATAAATTTGGTTTCTGAATTTCTTCTGTTCCTGATCCCGATTTTAAGGAATTATTGTACTTTTTTAATTCTTTACGGAAGCAGGTTCTCAAGGAATTGATTTTTTTTATCACCATATCCTTGTTGGCCGCCAGATCGACTTCCTTCAATTTTTCAATTAAGATATTGTAAGCAGCATTTTTTTTATTTTTGTCGGAATATTCCTTGCTCTTAATTTTCCACAAACATTCATGATTTCTATACAATTCAATGAAATCTGAGAGAAACTCTCGTGACATCAGTCTCAGATAACCCATTTTAAATTAAGTAAAAGACGCTATGCAACACTGAAGACCAATCAGACTCAACGTCTTCTTCGCAAGCAAGTTGGAACGCGAACGAAAAATCAACCGGGGGCTGATTGCGTTCAAGCCAGTCAATTGACGGTACACAATAAACAAAACGGAAAACTTGATGCCTCACACACACCGTCTTGCATAGCAACTTAAGACTGTGCAAGCAAAACGAGCGAAAAGCATGCATGTCTGAGGCGGCCTTAACGGAATGCAAGGCCATTCGCCACTTCAAAAAGTGTCTTTTTCTTACGCAACACTAATTTATTATGATTTTATACTTTCATCAAGAAAAGGAGTTCCTACACATATGTCGATCGCCCTAGATTTTAAGAACCTTTACAATTTTTTTTTGTAATAAAAAAGCAAATAAGTCAAGTTTTTGTCTTGTTTGTGTCGAATAAGTTAGTGTCGCGCAAGCCAAGTGCTGAGCTCCTCTGAAAGTGGGGCCCCAGGCCCAGACCCACCGGGCCTAGCAGGAAAATAGGTCCTGGATAATGTTTATAGTAACAAGGAATTAACAACTACAACGTTTTAAAGTTTTTATTACCCCGTAGGTATTTTGAATTGAATGCAAACTTCCTATTCCTAAGCAAATAATTCAAGGAAATTGAATTTAAAATATCCCTAGCGCAACGAAATAGGTGCTCCGGAGCGACAGCAAACTGGTCTAAATACAGCACTTGTTATTTATAAATAATATTTTTTATACTTATTTGGCGGTATGGCGATGCTAAGTTTTCAAAGAATTATTTCTTACTGAGAATTATTAACATTAAAAGAATAACTTACTTGTAATATACAAATCTACAAACAAAATTAATTGAAAAGTTGGCCAATGGTTTAGGGAAAATACATTTACAGAAATGCATTGAACAATTTTTCAAATAATTTTTTTTGTAGATTATTATTATTAGTATACCTAAGCTGAAATACATTCCTTTTATTCAAATCTCATTTATGTTCCATTTTATACAATAATTGTTTCCATGGCTAACTGATGACTAAACATTGCGATATTCAGTTATTATAACTGCTTAGAAACATTTGGTCAGAAAATTAGTTATAAATGGTTAATCGAGTGAAATATTAAAAAATGTCTTAACATATTTTTTTGGTCAGAATATAAGAAAATTTAATACAAGGGTGGATCCAGAACTTCGGTTTGGGGGTCAAACTTCGTTTTGGGGGGTCATACAAGGAAAAGTTACGAAAAGTAATACCCTGTCGTGTTAGTCAACCGGTATTTATGGTATTTTTCGTATTAAAATGATGCTTGGGGGGGGGGGGGGGGGGCTTGTGGTCACGGAAAGTTCCGAATTCGTGCTCGTGCAGGTTTGGCGCAGTTCATTCTATTATTATTCGTCAATTATCCTTCGATCGCACGTATTGACTCCTGTTGGCTGTTTGCGGGATTTTTCATCTTTGTTCTCTGTGCGTGAAAATTTGTGTCTTGCATAATTTTGGTCAGTTGGCGTAAAATGGAGGGACAAGAGGGAGATGCATACAATTTGTTATTATTGGAATGGAGCCTTATTATTTATAAGTAATCGTCATCACTTCGTCCGCATGGTTTCTTAGCCGTAGTATGATCTCCTGTCTATAATTCATTTGATTATTTTTTTTAATATACAACAAAACTGTCATAATATCTTGAAAAAACAAAAGGCAATGGAAGTCCACAATATGCAGGCGTTAAATCAAAGAGTCTGGTAGCAGTGGTAGCCCAAAGAGTGAGTTTTAATCTAGCCCGACTAGTAACGCATCACAATTCACATACTGGTAATAATTTAAGAGCTGCGTTTACTCACAGGTTGCCAAGCAGGCACTACTTATTTATGCGAACGTTTAGCCAAATATACCTACTTAGTTTTTAATTCGGATTCGTAAAGTTAAAGGATTGGAAAACGGTATGAAAATATTGCGTTAAAAATATAATGTTATAAGAATAATAAGAACAATTTCAAATATGAACAATTTTCAAATTTTTGTCACAGATCTTCCTGAAACTTGTTGATACCCCAATCGACATGTCAGACAATCTAAATATCAACAAATTAACTAAAAACCTTTATTATTAACGGCTAAAACTTCACGAAAAGAAATATTGATCAGCTGATGACCCTCGTCTCTTTCTAACCTGCCAGAAAGCGGCATATTTTTTAATTAAATTGATGCAACATAGATGGCTCTGATTGCTAATTTGGGATCCTCATCTTAAGGCGGTGGGGCGTGAGCTATTCCAACGCATAAAATAACCCATCTTCTGTGCTATCATAACTTATAGTGAGTTGATGCAATTTCTTCGATTTGGTTGCCTTAATTCGGTCTGGGCTCTCCCTATTAAGCCGCGTTCTCAGAGCTACGTACTGTCGCCCGCGACACCAAGCTAGCCAATCAGAACCGTTTACGTCATTACCCCTTATCCCCACCATCGAACGGTGCCGAAGTAGCGGTGTTGCCAAGTATCTGGTGAAATTTCACCAGATCTGGTGATTTTTTGTGATTTATAAAATATACCTCCCCGAAACGAAGCTGGTAACACCAGAAACCGAACTTTTTCAAAATATTTTTTATGGATTATTCACAAAATCACAAAAAAATCAACAGATCTGGTGACATTTCATGAGATACCTGGCAACACTGCGCTGTAGTATTGATTTTTTATTTTGTTTTGAAATTTGAACCTCAGTTTTTCGAAATAAGTATCCGTTGTTACCGAATAAAGGTAAATTATTTTGTCCTAAAAAATTGTGAATAGTATGTACTTTTGCTTTTAAAAGTTTATTTGATCATTAACTACCTAAATCCCACAAAATATTTAAATAATTTTTAATTACATTGGTCTTTTTAATTACATTTGGTTCATTTTTTACTAACGAGAATAAATATACATATTTTGAGGAGTAGAATACGAAAATAAAAATCAAATTTGACTCTGTCATCGAAAAAATCTTTTAAAAAAATAAACCTATAACCTCTGGGAGGGGAAAATTTTAATCCAACTTCCGCATTCTCACACCCTAAAAAAACGTAAATATTGGCCTGCTGCGATCGGAAGAGATTAAGAAATGTGACAAGTTCAAGTTTAAAACATTGAATTTTAGGTTAAGCGAAAACCATAATATGGATGTGGACACAAATTCAAATTATATTCCTGTGGAAATTCTTCACTGTTCTGAAGCTGAATTTAGAATAAAGTTATCTGCAGAAGAAAGTGCAAGAGTTAATAATACTGGTAAAACATCATTTTGAATTAAAATTGTAAACCGTTTTTAAGGTCACAAGGTATTTTGTTAGCCCTACTGTTGGCAATTTCGTAATGTTATCTAAAAATTAGTTTTGTAGCTCTATAGATGCCTAAATCTTATAATATAAATATTTTTAAATTATTGTAGATACAGATTACAAAGGGCAAGTATGCTCTGCACGAAGATGGCTTTGTATCTGCTTGAACTGAAGATATAGAGGAGACACAAGCTAGTGAGGATAGTAGCCAAGCTATCGAAAGCCTGCTTATTACAATTAGTACCACGAGACCTAGGTTGTGGAATATGAATGATGAGGAGACACTGTCAGAAGGACCATGTCTATGCTTTTAGACTTCCTTATTGGATGAAATTATATTAGAATGAAATGGTTCTCCTACCTACCTACTTAACAGTGGTTAATAAAAACTACCTAATAAGATGTGTAAATGTATTTGTTTTTCTAGTGCATCGTAGTCCTAAATACAGTAGAGTCTCGATATAGTGCACGCATGTGCTGTTCTACTATTTCAAGTTTATGATAAAAAATACAGGAATAAAACTGGGCCGTTTTCATTATTTTTATATTTTGAGCTCTAAAATGCACAAATTAGTTAATTTAGTCTGTTTTTTTGGCTTCTTGTAACATTTTTTAACGAAATTAGCTCTTTAGTCAGGAAGAATAATCATATTAGAATACACTGCCAGACATTATTCAAAGATTTCATTGCTTCGCCGCTTTCATTATCAAAGTCTCGATCAGTATGATAAATTATTCAAAACAAATTGTTTTCATTTAAAAAACAATAACAAATTATTGTAAGGTTAGGTTTCACCCGAATGACAAGTGACAGACGTCACCCCCTACAAAAGGAGTGGGGGACTGTCGCTGCGACACGTCGAAGCTCTGAGAACGCGGCTTTAGCAACACGCGTCGGTCTAGGACAACAGCCCACCAACGAATACTTATAAACAGGAAGAAGACAAACAGCCGTGTTAACACATCGAAGCAAGTATGAACAAACCAGGCATCCATTCCGTCTGGAATCAGCTGACAAACGCACGTGCTTTTCAAATGTCACTTTTGTCAAAATTTTTATTACTGTCAATATTTTAAAGTGACATTTAACCAACAAAAAACATTCAAACCCTTTTATTTGATTTAGGGGAGGGTGGGCCACAGTGAAACATGGGCCACAGTGAAACATTCCAGATTTCTATTTTAAATATAATCGAATTTGTGCTGCCATCTATACAATAGAAGAATAAGTACACCTTCACGTTTTTATGCCGGAAGCATTTTATTTCAGTTGTTCGTTTGGGCGCTTTGGTGACGTGTCGTTGTTCAGCCATCAAAAGTAAATATTTTGCATATATTCTACTGCCAATTTAGGAGTTAGGGACGCTGAAATCAGTAAGTACTTTTTTTCTATTAATTAGTATCGCTATTAAGGTAAACTATACTATAAAGAGATTTGTTCTGCTTGTGTTCGTTTTCATTTAACCTATAAAATTTATTCGGCATGTGCTTTGGGCCAACTTGAGACATAATTTATGGGCCACAATGAAACATGTCTCATTGTGGCCCATACGTAATTTTTTAATTAGCATATAATTGTCTGCGCAATATCTTTTGTTTCTTAAATACTAAACTAAAGTTGTTAAAGCTTGATTTAAGTCTTTAATTTTCTTTTAGGTACTGCAATGTCAAGGGGACGAAAGAGGAAAACCGATAAGGGAACGTTTTCAGAAGAATCGATGAGGCAGGCTGTTGAAGCAGTTTTGAAAGGCGATAAAGTTTCACTTAGAGAAGCTGCTTTACAGCATCAAGTTAAGTATCAGACGCTTTATAGATACGTAAAAAAAGCACGTGAGCAACCAAATGTCCCTATCCGTATGACTCCGAACTATCAATGCCGCCTGGTATTTTCACACGAACAGGAAACATCTTTGAAGGAATATATGATGATGTGCTCCAAAATGTGTTACGGAAAATCGACAAAGGACTTCCGCGAACTTGCATACGAAATGGCAAGTATTAATAAAATTACCATGCCAGGCAGTTGGGAAGTTAAAAAGAGAGCAGGTATTGACTGGATGCAGGGATTTTTAAAACGTCATCCACAGATAAGCATTCGTCAACCAGAAGGATGCAGTATTTCTAGAGCAACCTCATTTAATAGACACAATGTCTCCAAATTTTTTGACATCTTCAGACGTTCTGATAAATTTGCCGATGGATGTCGTATATTCAATCTCGACGAAACGGCAACAACCACTGTACAAAAACCAAAAAAAATATTGGCACCTAGAGGTCAAAAACAAGTCAGTCAGTGTACAAGTGGTGAACGAGGAACGCTTGTTACAACATGCTGCATAATTAGTGCAAGTGGAAGCAGCTTACCTCCAGCTATGATTTTTCCCCGGAAACACTTTAAGTTACACATGATCACCGGCGCTCCCCCGGGGACTTTAGGTTTAGCCTCCACAAGTGGATGGATGACTAGTGAGCTATTTCCCTCAGTAATGAGGCATTTCATAAGCCATAGCAATTCATCGAAGGATAATCCAAGTGTCCTTATATATGACAACCATGAAAGTCATTTGACTATCGAAACCTTAAGCTTAGCTAAAGACAATGGAGTCACTATAGTCACCCTTCCACCCCATTGTAGTAATAAGCTACAACCCCTTGACGTCTCTGTATTTTATTCGTTCAAGTCTTATTATAACGCAGCAGTCGACTCTTGGTTGCTTCACAACCCTGGGACTCCAATGAGTATTTATGAAGTTGCCAGATGTGTAGGCGTTGCACACCAAAGAGCTATGACGCCCGCGAATATTATATCAGGATTCAGGAAAACGGGCATTTACCCGTTCGACCGCAATATTTTTACAGATGATGATTTTCTCGTTAGCTACGTAACCGACCGTGATTTTCCCATTGATGCTGATGAACCGATGGAAACAGCGAGAGAAGAAGAGTTAAGAACACCTCCAAAAGAAGTTCCACACACATCAAGATTAACTCCAATTAACGTGGAAGAATCGCCAATACAAAATTGTGCTCATTCTTCTACTAAAGAAAAAGATGCAATAACAAGAAACCTGTTTATTTCTCCCGACCAGTTTAAAGGTTTTCCAAAAGCGGGGGCAAGGAAGTCTAAAAAGCCACGTACCAAAGGACGGAGTTGTATTGCAACGGACACTCCTGAAAAGAGTTTCTTTGAGGCTAAAGAAACTGAAAAACAACGCAAAATGTCCTTAAAAAAAAGTTCACTTTTACGTAAGAAAAAAGAAATAAGTGACGTATCATCATCTGAAGATGAAGTTGCAGCTTCAAGCTCTATGGAGGGAGATTCGGATGAGGATATAGAATGGCCACCGGCATTGGATCCTTCTGGGTTTGAAGAATTGGATAGAGAACCCATACTTGGCGATTTCGTGCTAGTGCATTTCCAGACAAAAATAGCAGTGTTTTATATAGGACAAGTAGCTAAAGAGAAGGATGATAACGATGTAGAAATCAATTTCATGAGAAGAAGTTTGAAAGACGAACGCCACTTTGTGTTTCCTGTTGTTCCTGACGTGGCACCGGTTTCACTAAATGACATAAAAATGATCCTACCAGCTCCTACTTGCTTGGGGAAAACAAAAAGGCTTCAGTCATCCTTTAAATTTGAACTCGATTTCACATTATTGAACATGCGTTAACAAAAATAAGGTGTTTCATTGTGACCTACTGTGTGTTTTACTGTGGCCCGCCAGTGGGCCACAATGAAACAGATGTGACTTTTTCTGTCTGATAGTTTTTAGTAGTTTTTTTTTATGTTCTAATTTGCAAATGGAATTACTTTTGCAATGTGTTAAAGTTTCATTAGAAATACTCAGTTGTTGATTTTTCAGTTTTTGCTAATAAATAAAAATTAAAAACATTTTATTGTCTCACTGTGGCCCACCCTCCCCTACTTAAGTAGTGAAAATCAAATATTAGGATTCTGACATGTTTTAAGCTGTAAATATCACTTTAAAATAATCCTTACACACTCTTATATCATTTTTTTAAACTAATAACGTAACTACAAATGAAAAATTAAACTTCAGAAATAAGCTTGTAAGTAGTTTTATTAAAAAATAGGAAGTAAATCATAATTTACATAAAATATTTTACCATCTTCAAGTGGGCTCTAGGTCCTAGCAAATATTTCAAGCTTCAAGTCCAAGCATATTTTTGGGCCCCATATGATTTAGGAAAAGAAATTATTATTGAAGCTTACTCTCAGTAAAGATGACTATATGAATGTTTCAATTACAAATTACTCACTTGCACCAAAAAGGAAACGACGTTTTTCGTGAAAGATTAGAATATTAAAAATTATTTTAAAATTTAAAGATGCGTCTTCTCCACTTCTCCACCATTTTAAATCATATCAGATGTTGCTTGATTTCCATGCCCGCCAGACGAAGGAAGTTAGCTTGTTAAACTATTTAACAATTCGTGCTGTTCGCATTATATGCCTGTCTCTGTCTGCAGCAACCTTCCCTAATTCAGTAAAGTGAGACAAATATGACCAGGATCAAGTCGCCTGCATAAACACTCACTTTTGGGCTTTCCATATTAACTCTACGTAAGTCTGATATTGACGCTTAAATGATAGAGTGAAACAGATAGATAAAAGTAGGTTACATGTGAGCGTATGGAGCAGAGTAGGCTTAGCATCACTTCCAAGGCCTTCTTACGTGTTTCGACCTCCCCCATAAGCAGTCTCACCGGGCTGGGTGAGACCTCTTATGGCGGGGATCGAAGCATATAAGTAGGCCGTGCAAGTGACGTCACAGCCAGGCAGGTTACTCCATACGTTTATCCTTTTGTGTCTATCGTTTTGTGTCAATATCAGACTCGGGTTTGTTCGATTTGACCTAGGCCATATCTATCTCCCTTTAATGAATCGGAGAAGGTTGATGCAGACAGAGACAGACATAGAATGCGAGCAGCACAAGTTCTTAAATTATTTTACAACCGAACATCCTTCGTCTGGAATGGAATAAAAATCAAGTAGGTAACATATGATTTATAATGTGATTGAAAATGGTGGAGGAAACGTCATTAAATTCTAAAATAATTTTTAATTTTCTATTCTTTTCACGAAAGCGGATCTTTTCGTTTTGTTGCTGGTAAGTAATTTATGATTGAAATATTTTTTTATTAATTTTTATTCGTTATTGTTATTTTACATTATAAAATTGTCCCATTATGTCCCAAACTTCTCACGCAAACTAGCAACAAACACATTTTTAAAGAATTTTACTTAAATTTTACAATCCAGAAGTCAAAAGCTACAACATAATAATTACAGCTTAGTTATATTAACCCGTAGCCGGTAATATATTTATTATAATAATTCTTTCTTTCATAGTTTAATTGAGAATCCCATAATGACTGAACATTAAAGAGGACTTCGATCACTAATGTTGCCAGGAGTATGCGGCGAAACAAACAAATTGGAAGCCCATAATCATAATGATGGTGCATATATTTACTTGGTTAGTAGCTGTACATAAAGTATTGCATTTACCTTGATTTGTTTAGTTGGAAAAATATTTTATGTAAATTTTGACTTATTTCCTATTTTTTAATAAAACTAATTACAATCTTCAATCTCTGAATTCTGTATTTCTAGTATTATTACTAGTTCAATAATAATATAAAAGTATGTAAGGACAATTTTAAAGCGATATTTACAGCTGAAAACCTATGTCAAAATCCTAATATTTGATTTTCTCTACTTAGTAAATCAAATGAAAGGGTTTTGATGTTTTCTTTGCTTAAATGTCACTTTAAAATATTGACAGTAATACAAATTTGGACAAAAGTGACATTTGAAAAGCACGTGCGCGCCAGGCATAATGGATGTCGCCGTATCATCGCCTGCTTCGAATATTTAACACGGCAGTTTGTCTTCTTCCTGGTTATAAGTATTCGTTGTAGGACAACTCATATTTGAGTTCTATCAACTCGAGATTTCGCTCAGTGTAGATCTGGTGAAATTTTAAAATTTTTAATTTTCTTCCATGTATCTTATTTGGAACATAGCTTGGAGCCAGCATGTTCAGTAGCTCGCCCATCTACATATATTTAATCGTATTTAAAGATTTTGAATTTTCTTTGTTGAGAATTTCTCATCACTTTCTAGATTTAGCGATTCTGTAAATTGAATAAAGATAAGATATTTTTCTTTCTTTTTCTAAGTTGTATTTTAGCTATTGCCACTTTTCTCTTGTAGTCAAGAAAGTTCCTCGTTTGAACAGTCCTTATCTCAAGCCTATGTCAAGAATAGACAAACTTGCTTTCACAAAAGCGTGTCATTTGCCACAAACGAATACTTGGTTTTCCACAAAACTCAAAAGTGTGTAATTTTTTCAGTAAATCGTGTAATTTCACAAATTATTGGCAACACTGATTGCTGTTTACAGAATATTATATTCGTCGTTGGAAGTTGGATGCAAGATGCAAGTTGGATGGTCGTTGGTTTACACAGTTTAGCTGTTTCTTTGTTTCTCAATCTCAAGTTCTCAAATCAAAAAGAATTTATTGGTTTTGGAATGTGACATTACTGCCGCTAAAGCTTTTATTGGTTTCAAATGTTCAACTATCTAGCTGTTGTATGATGAGGAAGCAAAATATATTTTTTTGTCTCTGTGTTAAATTTTGTTTGTAAGTTTGTGGTTTTTAAAACAAAGAAAATGAAGGTAAATAAATATCTATTATACTGTGACCACGCCGAAATTGATAATGTATTTTGGGGCGTACAAACTTACTATATTTGTCGGAAACAAGTGCCTTTCGTAAAGGCTTCAACTGATAATTTCATATTTTTATAATTCATTAATTTCATATAAATAAATTTTCCTGACACAAATATAAATTCTTATTTTATTTATTTATTTCAGTTTATCAGATATTACAAGGTTTGAGTATACATCTTCCTATTTTAAGTAGTAACTTTAGTGTACAATATGCCTTTGTGGCTTGTGTGTACACTACTAAAGTAATATACTACTGTAACTATATGTAACATCATTTCACAATATATTATGATTTTATAACTCGTAGATAGATATTGTTATTTTATAAATTACAGACAGTGGTAACCATTTATGCATCACAATGGTAACATTATCTATCAAAATATATCAAAGTATCGTATTCTATTGTGTGTGAGCCTCAGGAGCTTCCAAATTGCCGCAATTAATTTTCCTCCATATAGACATTAGTATACAGTACCTATGTATAATTGTTTTCATAGCACATTTGAAAAAAATTGTGTTTTTATAATAAATTTGATTTTGTGAGGATACGCTTTGATATAGGTATAGAACAGTAAATACTCATTTTAAACAACAATAAAATATAGAGAAATAACTAGTAAAGAAAGACCTAAATTTAGAAACATTGCTTGCAGCCAGTTCCTTTTTACAAGTTTTACGGTTTTACCGAGGTTTTTACTACAACTGTCAAATGCAATCAAGTAGGTATTTTTGCATAGACAGGAATTTTGGCATAGACAGGAATTTTTTCAGAAACAAATGAACAACCCTGAATATATTATCAGACTAACTTTAAATAGTTATTTAGGTATTATAAGATATTAAAGACGTATTTTAATCACAAGCATGTCCAGTAATCAGTGAATCCCAATTTAACAAATTCTGAACAATATACAACATTCGTTTCAACAACTACACTCTGAGAGAATTCAGAAATAGTTTCTTAAAAGTCTTAAATTACTAATGGCTTATCATACACTTATTATTTCTTTGTCTGTGATGTGAGGTGTTGATAGTTCTTCAATAGAATCACACTTTGCTCTTCTGTATGGAGCACCCAAAAATTAAGTGTATATAATATAATAAATAACTTCTCCATATGTTTATTTATTTTATTCATTTATTTATTTATTTTTACCAACAGGGATACAAACAGGTAAAAGAAATACCCAAAAGAGTATCCACACGATATACATACATATTATCTAAACAAAATTGAATACATAAGAAATCCTAAATATACAGCAAAACAAACAACATATGAAGACAAAAGCAACATAAATACATTCTAGAATATTCAGCATTGCAATTATTGTACACATGACAGAGTGAAGTAAGGCTATAAACAAATATTTAAAATTTATATTATTTACACATTTTTTAAGATGCTCTTCACTCTGCGTAGAGACATTGAAAATAAATCTATATTAAACATTTATGTTTAGTAGTGACTTACTTTTCATGACAATCCCAGCATGTTTTAATCGATAATGTTGTATTGATGATCCGGAACAAGAGAAAAGAATACTATGATCAAAATACTATAGATAAATATAAGAAAGACAGTAAGAAAATGTGGAGTACATTGAAGGAACTTATTGGGATAAAGAACCCGAAAGTCGACGTTAGTGATATTAACTTTGAGCAGGATACAGAGGCAACAATGCAGACAATTTCAACAATTTTTTTCTGGACAGCATTAATGAAGTCTCTGATAATATTGAATTTAAAGAATGGAAAGCCACTGGTTCTTATACTAAGACAAGTTTTCTCGGCTTCAGAACCATCTATATATCGGATTTGGGAAAGACAGTGTATGGGCTCAAAAACAAAAGCGCAAGTGATGAGACTCCTAATGTTAAACTGTAAAACAGTTGCTCTGTGTGATAGGGTACCCACTTTTGTATCTGATTAATACCTCATTAAAAACAGGAAAATTTCAAAGTTTAATTCATGTGAATTGGCCATCCAATATATTTGTGCGGAAAAATCAATGAAGGAGACATAGTGTTTTTGTGGACTTAAAGCGAGCCTTTGAGACAATAAAACGTAACATATTATTAAAAAAATTGCATATGGGATAATAGAGAGCGCATTAAGCTGTATTAGTGACTATTTAAATGATATGTTCCAAAGGACAAAAATAGATAATACAGTGTCTGTAAATGAGCTCAGCATTTTAAATGACTGGTTATGCCAGAATAAATTAAAGTTAGATGCAACAAAAATGTGCAGTTTTTAAAGCTTGTTTAGAACAGTATCGACGTTGTCGAATTATTTTTGATTCGTGAGATACAGGGCGATTTGTTAAAAACGTCTAAAATTAATTTCTTTAATAACTCAAAAGGTTTTGATTTTAGGAAATAGTCCTTTAAACAAAAGTTTTATATTTTTCTCTTTTCTATAAAATGGCGTTATAAGTTTTTTATGTCATTTTTTATAACTTAGATATTAGTTATTATTTTATTTATTTATTTATTTAAACTCCTACAATTAATTTCTTTAATAACTCAAAAGGTTTTGATTTTAGGAAAAAGTCCTTTAAACAAAAGTTTTTATTTTTCTCTTTTCTATAAAATGGCGTTATCAGTTTTTTATGTCATTTTTTATAACTTAGATATTAGTTATTATTTTATTTATTTATTTATTTAAACTCCTACAAACACATATGCATGTACTTAAATGTAAGAGTACAGAGAGAAAAATACATAACATTATATATACTTAAAACTATAAATTTAAAAATTGACCTACCGTTGTACAGAAAAGATCTATCTATATCACATTTTTGTATAAGTTTGTTACATTTACTCATCATTCTATCTATAGGAGAACTATTGGGGGGTAAACATTGAAAAACTTTGTTCTTTCTTATTCTCAAGTTAATCTTAGGAACTACAAAAGTTATATTGTTAATTAAGGAACATTTCTTATACTTTAAGCTGTTAATTATATTTTAAATAAATAAAACATCGTTCAATTTTATTATTATTCCTTCTTAAAAAAAGATATTAACCAGATTTCACCTAAGATCAACAAAACTAAAAATAGATACAAATTCAAACACATAAAAAATAGCTAAATATTTTACATAACAATATTTTATCATTTCATTATTGCTTGAAATGGCCTCCTTGATTTTGAATAAGTTGTTTTATTTCCATTTGTTGGAATGCATCGATTATATGTCGCTGAAATTTGTGGATATTATTACATATGGGTATAATATATTTTGTTCTGGAGATTTCCTCGCAAGAAATACATCACCGGATGAATACAGGCCTGTTCTGTGGCCACCTCGATCACCATTTTTTTATACTAGGTTGAATGCTTGAATTTTTGCTTTCAGGTAAAATCTGGTAGCCATTTATTTTTTAAAAATGAAATATTTTTACTAGTTTTAATTTTAGCTCAATTACAGCTAAATCAAATGAAAATATCAGCATGTATTATTTAAAAAATCAGGGCTGTAAGGAGAAAATTCTCAAAAATTCCCTGATGATGTATAAATTGTGCCGAAACTAAGGTCAATAGAACTGAGTGACAGATACATCATTGCATTTGGGGAAGAAAAAAAATACTCAAAAAATAAAATAAAAGTCCAGGTGCGTATTAAAAAATTTAAGTTGACCATGATATCTAAGTTATAAAAAATTACATAAAAAAAAACTGATAACGCCATTTTATAGAAAAGAGAGAAATATAAAACTTTTATTTAAAAGGCGTTGTTCAGCCCCCTTAAAGACTTAAGTGTAAACCTATTCCACAGAAGTAAACGAACGCAAGAACTGTCAAACAGTGCTCGACGTCTGTGCCGGCCGACCACGGGAGTCGCTAAACGAAGCTCGACTAAGAACGTAGATTCAATAGTTAACTGTTTTATTGAACGTATCTTGTATGAATAAGCACCGTATTTGCACAAGAAATTAAATCGTAAATATCGCAATAACGACCACTTCTCAGGCGTTTTTCTAAAATCAAAACCTTCCGAGTTATTAAAGAAATTAATTTTAAACGTTTTTAATGGATGTAGCTCATGAATCAAAAACAATTGGACAACGTCGATACTGGATTCTAAAAAAGCTTCAAAAACTGCACATTTTCTCTCATTTAATCAACGGAAATGTTACCGTTCAAAAGATACCCATAGTCATCAATTGGTGGAAATGGTTAGTAGTTGAAAACTAACTACCTATCCATTTTTAATTAAAGTATGATTTTAATATTTGTTTGCAAACACTTTGATCAGTAGGCGTTGAGAAATATGTATCATGTTAGGTAAAGAATACACGAAAATCACATTTTTTTGCTTTCCAATGGTGAAGAAAATTAAATTTCAATTTAGATTCTTAATCTACTCCCGAAAATTCCTGAAAATATCATCAATTTTGGTGTGGTGACTGTATAGTGGATATTTACTACAATCCTCTTACATATTTTTTTAATTTTTAGCGTATTGGGAGAAAATTCAAATTGCACCAGACTACGGGATATTTTTGCCAATGATTCATCAGAGTTTATTAAATGTTCAATTGAATTCTCAAGACCAATTTCTTTCTGCGAAAATTGTGTCAACCAATATATTTCTGTGGTGGATAGTTACAAACATATGTCTCAGGTAGGTAAATTAACCTTCCAGTATATACCAGATGGTGCATTGCCATGTATACTGCAGTTACTTGAATTAACCCTGCAATAACCCGTGTAAGTTTAAGAACTTACTATCCCTACTACTATCCCCTTACTATTCTTCTTAATAAAGAAGAAGTATTTGACTTTTTATCTTTTCAAAATTATTTATTGACAACTTTACTATAATTGATGCCTTCCATTCAATAATGGACTAAGCCACAACATTTCATATTTTAAGTCAATTGTAATAATAATATGGAACAAAGTACAATACAAAAATGGTCATCTTCACGCCATCTAGTGAATCTAACGTTACCTGCTTAGACCATTTTTGTATTGTACTTTGTATCTTATTGTTCCTATTATTGCAATATCAAATGTTGTGGCTTAGTCCATTATTGCGCTGAAGGCCTCAATTGATATTGCACCAGAATTGGTTCTCCACCCACAATCCACAATGTACACCAGGAAATATATGCGTAGCTTCACGTGACGTCACGTACCATGTTTCAGAAAAGAAATCATATTTTTTAGGCTATTCATTCGATTTACATCGATTTTTCAGACACCGCTAATTAAAAAGTGCACTTTTTACGTTGCAGTTTTTCACTTACTAAATAGATTTTTTTAAAAAGGCGCCCTTTTTAGGCTTAGATGAATTATGAATTTTCATTTGTTTTATTCACTCGATTTGACGAAACAGTATACTTTTTTGAGGGCAGTTGTTATATTTCTGTTTTTTTGCCTGGCTTTCAAACAATATTATTAATTAACAATATAATTAATCTCTAAACAGTGCTTAAAACACTAGCAACGAGAACTGTTCCATATTAAACAACGCCAATGTTACATTCAACTACTTATTCTTCAAGTGCAGTTTCAGCAGCCTTACAAAATGTTGGTCAACTCTTACAATTTTTGAGAACATCAAAATAATAACTCAGCGAAAATCTAACGGAGTCTAAATATATTGTTTTAAGTGACTAAAAACTCTTTAGTGAAAAAGGAGGTAACAATATTTTAACAATTACAAGTAAGTAAGATACTCTAAAAATCCTAGATGCGAATTTTTTTTTTAAACATGTTATAAAATAAAAAGTTGATTATACAGGGTCCTGCAATAATACGTTAAGCTTCCATAGCTCCTATATGAATTAAGTTAAAAATATCATTCATATGCTGATTTATACTGTATTATAGGGTGTATTTCAGGACAATATTTTCCCATATACAGGATGGCCCAAGAAAGTGCGATAACAAAGTTGTATTTTTTAAATGAGACCCTCTATTTTATAGCATATTAGTTTTATATTAGTGTACTTTATAATTGCCTAAAATGTTATTTAATTTGCTTTGGTAGTTTAAAAGAAATAAAATCTTGGTTTGGAGTTTAAAAGAAATAAAAACTAAAAAAAGTTTTGGGGTCTTGGTAGAAAAATCTAAAACGTTCTAAAATTATTTTTTTTAATCACGGGATTGGGTGAACTTTATGAATAGAGATACTATGAAACTCATAGTGTTTATGTATTTTATAGAGTGTGTTCATAAAAGCAACACATTTCAAAATATTTTTTCTCAAGATTTTCAAAGGGAACACCCTGTGTACTATTGGATATTTGATGTAGAATTCATAAGCAATTTTTTTTTGAAGTACAAGCATGTTTAAGTTAAATAATTCCAAATTTCAGTAATTCTGCTTAAATAACAGAGGCGTCTAGACTAATAATTGTAAACTACACTAAATGTTCAAAATATCGTCCATTTTGATCTATGCACAAGTAAACATGTTCTTGAAAGATCTGTTAACATTTCATGTGAAAAAATAGCAAACACGTGTCTTATTCTTTGCTGCATACTAATAGCAGTTGTAGGCGGATCTTCATCCTCTGTCCCTATAAAATAAAGTCAAGTTGTGGATAACGTGACTACCATCTTTTAATCACTTTGTTTAAATTATTAAACAATCAATTGGATTTTATGGATATTTTGAGAAAGCGTAACTTTAATGTGCCGCGCTTAGGTTCACGACAAAATATAACGTTCTATTTACCGTGCCCAAGAACAAATATTTTAAAGGCTCCTATTTTTCAAATGTATGACAAATACAACAGACACATTGACTTAGATTTTTTAATTGCTCGGTAAGTACAGTTAAAAAGCTGGTTCCTCATTAAACTGCATTTCTAATATATCATACGGTTTGCATATTTGTTTGTCCTTAAAGTTTTTATTGTAAAACTAAATAAGTTTTGAAATTTATGATTTTTTTTTGTTTCTTTTCTTTAGATTATGTTTTTTATATTTATTTAATTTATCTTAAGTTAAATTAATATGATGTGAAAATATCTTGTGTCCTGCCTTGTAGTTGGAAAATGTACCTGTAACGCAGGTAAAGTAAATAGGTAAATAAAATAAAATTAATGATTCCTGGCTTACAAACAATTTTTTTCGCTCCCACCAAGTACAAAGATCATATCAACCAACCGATAAAATCCATTTTAATTTCTTATTATAATTTATTAGCCCTTGTAAACATTTTAAATTAGAGAACTAGTCAAACTATAATACGCAAATGAATCAATATTTTATTTCAATGCCTGACATGGTTTTTAAGCTTAACCATTACTAATGAACTGCTGTGCTAGTATTTCACCTCGAATGTTAAGGGATGTAAACAGATCTTTTCAAGAACATGTTTACTTGTGCACAGATCAAAATGGAAGACATTTTGAACATTTACTGTATTTTACAATTATTAGTATAGGCTCCTATTTAAACAATATAATTTATGAAATAACTTATACAGGGTGTCCCATAACTAATGGTACACAGGAAAACTACAGCTTCCTTGGGTAAAAATACTGCGATTTGGGCATACTTAGTTTAGTCCAATAGCTGGTAATAACCGAGATACAGGGTGTCCAAGTAAAAATTTAATTTTCAATTTTCCTAAATAACTTATTTCTGAATCAATATTTTTGCACAAAATTTTGTGACTAGGGTTTTTTTGGGGAAAGGAATTTGAATTTGTTAATAATTTTGATGTAGATTGTAGGGGGCGCTCTCTGCGGTACTCTGGATACATAAAAATAAGTGTAACTTTTTTGGGCCTTAGTATAATTATGTTTTTATTAAAAATATCAGTTTTTCCATCATTTTTAAGCAATAAAGGTATACTTTGTATATGTCGCTCCGACTAACCGTTTTCGAGATATTTTCAATTACAATTTCTAATGCGCCCGTTTAAATTTTGATTTGTAAATGTGAAATTTGTTAGAGTAGGCTTTGGTAAAAACAAATACAATGAAAGCACTGAAACCTCATTTCTGTCAAAGTTTATTTTCATTTGTCAGCACTGTGGGTGTTTTTAAGGAGTTTTTGAAGATACTGTTATCAAAAATTAAACTAAAAATGCCGCGACATAACTTGTTTTCTGACTTAGAAATGCGAGACATGGTATGTTTATACGCACAAGAAAATTTCAACGGACGCGGGGTACATCGGCGGTGTTTGGAAATGTATCCAAATAGAAGGCAGCCAGATTTTAAAATTTTTAGAAGCTTATACGACAGACTGGAAGAAATACTTGTTCGTCTGGCTGAAAACCCAGAAATTAGCACAAGACGTATGGCTGCAGTAGCTCCGGCAAGTAAATCTACTATTTCTAGACTGTTTAACCACGAAGGGCTTTATCCATACCACTTTACGCCTGTTCAGAATTTGCTGGCTGTTGATCTTCCAGCTAGATTGCAATTTTCCCATTTCTGTCGTATTCAGCAAAACGCCAACCCAATGTTTTTGAATAGGGTTTTGTTCACCGATGAAGCGACTTTCACACGAAGGGGTATCTTTAATTTTAGAAATAAACATGTGTGGGATTTAGAAAATCCTCACTTAGTAACCGAACGGCATTTTCAGCACGAGTTTAAAATAAATGTTTGGTGTGGCCTCATTGACAACTCCATGTTGGGTCCGTTCGAGCTACCACCCAATTTAAACGGACAGCTCTATCTTGATTTTTTGCAAAATCAGATGACCGACTGTTTGGATAATGTACCGTTAGAGCTAAGAAGAGATATGTTTTTCATGCAAGATGGTGCCCCAGGACATTATTCCAGACTTGTCAGAGACTACTTAAATGCCGAATTTCCTAATCGATGGATAGGTCGTGGAAGCCCATTGCATTGGCCTGCCCGAAGTCCCGATTTCAATCCCCTTGATTTTTGTGTATGGGGATACATTAAATCACTTGTTTATAATGAAACGATAAATAGTCGGGAGCAACTATGGCAAAGAATTCAAGATGCGGCGGTAATGTTTCAAGACGAACGCTTGTTATTTAAAATCAGGAGATCCTTCGATAAGCGTGTAGCCAAATGCATTGAAGTTAACGGCAATCACTTTGAACAATTATTGTCAAAAACAGACCATTTCTATTATTGATAGTTTTTTATTTATTTATGTAAAGCTTGAATTCTTATTTATAAAATTATAAAATAATATTTATTTATATTAGTGACCGCTTAAAGTTTTATTTAAATATTTTAAGAAGCGCACTGAGCATTTTAAATGCAAAAATCTCGAAAACGGTTAGTCGGAGCGACATTTACAAAGTATACCTTTATTGCTTAAAAATGATGGAAAAACTGATATTTTTAATAAAAACATAATTATACTAAGGCCCAAAAAAGTTACACTTATTTTTATGTATCCAGAGTACCGCAGAGAGCGCCCCCTACAATCTACATCAAAATTATTAACAAATTCAAATTCCTTTCCCCAAAAAAATCCTAGTCACAAAATTTTGTGCAAAAATATTGATTCAGAAATAAGTTATTTAGGAAAATTGAAAATTAAATTTTTACTTGGACACCCTGTATCTCGGTTATTACCAGCTATTGAACTAAACTAAGTATGGCCAAATCGCAATATTTTTACCCAAGGAATCTGTAGTTTTCCTGTGTACCATTAGTTATGGGATGTTATAATACAATAATAATTACAAAAAAATATTGCTCAAGAATTACATAGCCATATAAATAGTCAAATAATATACAAGGTGTTCCAAGTCAAGAGACGTCAGTCAGCGATATTGTTAATTTTACCCGATAATTTTTCTCGTCGCTCCAAACTCTAGAAAAAAAATGTATGCTACAATTATAGTATGTTCATACTTCAATATTCTCTTGCAAACGAGATAAAAAGCGAACACAAATTTCAAATCTAAAACACACAGAAGCAAATTATTTGATAATAGAACTTTAGTATGGTGATTGAGACGACGCGGTTAGATTTTGTATCTGCGTTATTGAAATAATAACAACTTCTTAATTTTACACCTTATGTATTGAACCTTTAAAATTAATAAATTCGCGATGTCAAGGGAACCAGCCTACTTCGTCGATGTGTAGTTCCTCTCACGCAACTTCAAGCGAAGAGAGGTGGTAGCGACCCTGGAAAGGTCGGACCACGCGCAATGGTTTGGTAACATCGCAAGACACTGGCATGATTAACCTACATTACAGTTCTTCAATGAACATGTAGTACATTAGTGTGGTCAATTATTGCGAGGAAGTCCAATATCTCAGTTATCAACAGAAATACAAACAAATATTACATACAAAAGTTATAGGATCAGAAGAGATGCATAATCTAAAAAAATTCTCCAGTATACAGGGTGTCTCAGAACAGAGCTGCAACAAAGTATGTTTTGTAAACGGAACCCATTGTATTACGGAATTGAATTCAACATAAAATTCTTCGAACAAACCCGTATTTTAATTTGATGTTTGTTGTGCTATTGTTACGCTATTGATAATTTACAAAAAAAATCCAAGAAAAACGACCTATTCAAAATGCCCTCAAAATATTAACTGATTTAAATTCGGTTACGGTTTTCGTACCCCCAGGGATGACAGAATGATATTAATAGAGAAAACTGGCCATGACGTATAGAGTGTTTTCTACGGCGGTGCCAATATTGCTCTTTTTAAAGTAACAAATCTTAATTTTTTCAAATGGAACACTCTCTATATTAATGAGCCATTTTGTGAAGTATTTTATGCTCTATAAGTTCGCTAGTATAACTCATGTCCTAAAATTGGCCGATTTGCCACAATTTTAGATTCTAATGGAAAATAAACATTATTATCACTACAGGAAGATTCTCATAGTTCAACCACATAACTTACTCACCAAACTACCCTTTTCAAAAAATGAGAACTACAAGGCAGTAATTGTACAAGAGTTAATTGGACGATGATTCTGATAGGCGAGAGCAATTTTTTGAAATAATGCTTGAGCTAACTGATATCCACGCACGAATTGTCCAAAAAATTTGTTTTTGAGATTAAGCTACATTTTCTTTAAATGGTTAAATTAATAGACAAAACTACTGATAGGTACTGGGCACGGGAAAATTCTCACCAGTTCATAGAAAATCACACCCAGTATAATGACAAGGTTAATGTCTGGGCAGGCATTGTCGAAAATAGTGTTGCATTATGCTGTTCATGTAAGGGACTACTTAAATACTGTTTTTCCGGGGCGATGGATAGGTAGGCGGCGGTGGATGGGTAGACGGCGGTGAATAGAGGGGCCACCCAGATCACCCGATCTTAACCCACTGGACTTTTTTTTGTTGGGCTACGTCAAAAATTTAATTTATACATCTAAACCCCACTCAATAAATATGCTTAAGGAGTTCATTCGACGAGTAATACTATAAATTTCTCCACAAGTAGTATAAAATGTACATCAAGAATTTTTAATCGATTGATTTGCTGCAGAACAGTCGGCGAAATACTTTCAATATCTTATAAAATACTTTCTTTTCATACTTTGTCGTTTGTTTGTTTTATTTTAAAAGTCAATATTTCGTAAAGAAAGGTAAGATGAAGATAGGTATAGAGCATAATTTATGAAAAATGTCTAGAATTGATTGTAGAATGTAAAAATCTATAATGTTTCATTTAAAAAATGTAAGTTGAGGGAAGTCGCATTTTTATGATCCACCCTGTATAATACCTTATTTCTAAAAAAAAATGCGTTTCAAAAAAATATATTTGACAGTGTCCGTGTGATTCTTGATTAAGTGGGCGGCATTCGATATAAAAGGCTGATCCGATTCCTTATCATAACCCTGTAATGGCGTCGCCATATGTTTGATGATTTTAGGGGTTTTTACTTAAGTTTATAGACGGCCGATTTAAAAAAAATATGTAGGCTTTCCCTAGGATAGCCAAGGAGTCGGCAATTTAACTATAAAATTATTTCCATAACACCTTTTACTTACACAAAAAACTCACGTATGATTATATTTTGTTTTATTATAAGTTCATATGTAAAATACAGTTTGTTTACCTAAATTGTTTCAGTTTGGGCTGCATAATGGTATTTTACTTTAAAACTAGGAAAGGCAATGGTCAATTGTTTTTTGCATTCTTTTATCTTAAACAGCGTTAAAAATACTAATAGATTGCTAATTTAAACAATTTAGTGCCATTAATAATAACATTACTGTTAGGGGACACTTAAGTTGATAACTTAAAAATTGAAAGGTTGTTTTTAAATTTTAAACCCGTGTTTTATTTTTAGGTTACTGTTAATGAGACACCATGCATAAATTATTATGTAAATTTAGATAGGTTGGGGATAGTTCAGAGTTTATATGACAATAGCGTAAATTTATGGATTCGCGCAAAATGTTATGGTTTGTATTATATTTATTTTATATTTTGTTACATAGCTGCCTAATCGAGAATTATGATGATTTTCATTTATTTTCAAGTTATAGCGTATTACAAGTAAACACAGTTTCCTACATTAATATTTTTCTAATTCAAAAATATCATCATTGACCTCTAAACATTTTCTGCTTTGTCTATAAAGAGCGATTGTTGCTCTCCTGCTGCATGTCTTTCTTTAATATCGGTTGCAGTATTTCAAATACGTCCAAATGAATGAGAAATTTAAGCAGTGTTCTCCCGTGGGGCGATACCTCAAAATGAAAGGCTCAATTGAATATGAACCATACCACACCACACGTTTACAAAAAAATTTCTGCTGAAAATTAATTTCCACTATTGCGTGGGGATTTTCGTGTTACCATACATAAGAGTTGCGAGCTCCGCCACGGGTGAATGTTGCTTCGTTGCGTATAAAATATGCGCGTAACAAAACGACGATTATAATTAACTAAACTCGACAACAATTCAAAATTAGAACCGTTTACAAGAACACTAGAGTTGTGTAGCTAACGGGATTATATGACACCTTTGCTCAACTGTGCATGCTCCAGCTACATCGGATGCCCTTTCACGTACGTCATCGACTTCCCGTATTAATTTGGCGGAAAGAAAAATTCAAAAAGAGATGGAGAACTTGTTTTGTTGCCAAAACGGTCTTAATGTGTGTGAGTGCGAGTGTATCTACGTACAGCCATTCTAGATACGTAATTATCTTTATTAGTATTAATTATTAAGGTACTTGAAAGAAAGAGAGGATTGATAATGATAAAAAGTAATTATGACCTACTCCAGGCATAGTAGTAGTAGTATCATGTGACCCATGCGTAGCTAGGAGTAGTATAATGCTAATGAGTCTCGGCTGAGCTTTGCTTGAATAAAACACAATAAAAATATGTTATACAAACTTACCCTTATTTTTAATGCTAAATAGAATATACAGGGTCCGCAAACGAAGCGTGGACGGAAGATTAAATCGTTATCGAAGAACTTATCAACAATACTAAAACAGCTTGAGATATTGGATTAAAAGCGGCATGTTTTAAAAATATTTTACATTATACAGGGTGGCCCAAAAAAGTGTGACAGCAAAAAAACGTTTTGCAGTCCTGAATAGGAAAATAAAAAAAAACAATCCAGAACTATTTTTTAACCTCGGCATTGAGTGAAATTTATGACAAGATTTCTAGAGATACTATGAATGTAATTGCGTTTATTTATTTTATACAGGGTGTTCATAATAAGCTTTCAAAAACCCCGCATTTTAAAATAATTTTTCTCAAGTTTTTCAAATGGAACACCCTGTATATTATTTGGCTATTTGCCGTAGAACTCATAGACAATTTTTTTTTTGTAATACAAGCATATAAGTTATATCCAGCCGTTTTCGAAATAATTATAAATATCATAAATTATGTTGTTTAAATAGAGTTTTTATTGGGAAATTTTGTTATAGGTGACTAGACCAATAGTTGTAAACTAAAGTAAATATTCAAAATAGCTTCCTTCTACTCTTTGAGTTTACCGTATTTTAGTTATTTCGATATAAATTTTAAAAGCATACATTTTTGCTACTTTTATCATTTAATTTTATTTTTTATTCTTAATCGAGTTGCCATGATTTCGTTTTGTTTAGATTGTCACTATGACAGCCAAATAAAATTATTTACATTTATTCAGTCGTCGAAATTAAGTACTAACTTACACAAAATGTCGAATTTTACAACTTTAGAAATGGGAAATATGATTTTTATACTGGGTGAATGTGCAAGAAATTGCCTCCTCGCGAGCCGAGTGTATGCTGAAAGATATCCAGATATTGAGAGAATGCAGAGGCCAAAAACCTTCGAGAAGTTGTTGCAATGATTTGTAGCAACAGGAAGCACTGCGTACACAAAAAGGATGATAATCAATAAACCCGTTATTAATGAAGAAAATGAATTAAGAGTTCTGTTGGCAGTAGAGGAAAATCATTAAATTAAGTAAAATGAAGCTATTTTGAACATGTACTTTAGTTTACAATTATTAGTCTAGTCGCCTATAACAATATTTCCCAATAAAAACTCTATTTAAACAACAATATTTATGATATTTACAATTATTTCAAAAGCGGCTGGATATAACTTATATGCTTGTATTACAAAAAAAATTGTCTATGAATTCTACGTCAAATAGCCAAATAATATACCCATCCATTTGAAAAACTTGAGAAAAAATATTTTAAAATGTGGGGTTTTTGAAAGCTTATTATGAACACCCTGTATAAAATAAATAAACGCAATTACATTTATAGTATCTCTAGACCTCTTGTCATAAATTTCACTCAATACCGAGGTTAAAAAAATAGTTCTGGATTGTTTTTTTTGATTTTTTTATTCAGGACTGCAAAACTTTTTTTTTAGTTTTTAATTTATTTCTCCGGAACTACAGAACCAAATTAAATAAAATTTGAGGCACTTATAAACGATAGTAATACGAACCTAAATATGCAATAAAATACTGGGTGTCCCATTTAAAAAAATATAACTTTATGCTGTCACACTTTTTTGGGCCACCCTGTATAATATAAAATATTTTTAAAACATGCCGCTTTTAATCCAATATCTAAAGCTGTTTCAGTATTGTTGATAAGTTCTTCGATAACGATTTAATCTTCCGTCCACGCTTCGTTTGCGGACCCTGTATATTATAAAATTTGGGGGGTTTCAATTGGAAAAATGTAGATTTTTGCAGTTTCTCATTTTCACTTAATCTTATTGTTTGAACACCCTGTATTAATAATTTAAAAATCTATTAGAGCAAGTCCCTTTTAACAAGGAATCTAACGCTAATTAAATAATTAAAGCTTCTTAATAGGAAAAATTAATTTAAGTTCTGCAAACTGTCATTTTAGACATAAAAAATTAGATATGTCGAACATGCTTAGTCTTTGGTATAAGACATGATATATGAAATCTGCCTAGAATTTTGCGTAGAGTCTACAAATGTAATAATATATAGGGTGTTCCGTTTTAAATAAGCAAGTTGACTTCCGGTATAACCGGAATTGGAAATATTTTAGCCTAGTTGCCCCCATCAACATTAGCTTACTCTACAATTTTAAAAATTTTGCTATGTAGTAGTTTTTTAACAGTACTGACATTACGACAATAAAAAAATGCTTTAAAATTGCCTGTTGGAACTTTTTGAAACTAGAATCCAGTAGGATTTTATCTGGCAACGCGACTATGGTAAACGAACGAACCCGATATATAGTAGTAGTAGTTATAGGCGCTATAAACTCGTTACTCTGGTCAAAAATAATTTCTAAACGTAACGAACGGAACGCTGCTATAAGCTATTGGCCGTGTCGTATTTTGCTTTCAGCTTGATAGATAATTACCTATATTAATGTGCAGCATTCTGGAACATCACCGATATACTGAAACTAGTGTTACAACAGTAGATTATTGATCAATAAACTAAAAAACTTTACTTAATTACAACTTACGATACATTTATTTTTGTGGTATAATAAAGCTACCGAGATTAACCATCTCAGAAATCCATCAAAGAAATTTTTCCATTGTTAACTCTAATTAAATTTTTTTAAATAAAAATTTTATTTTCAGAGTGTTATGTTATAGAAAATGAAACTCAAACAACAATTAAGTCCAATGAAACTATAATGTTTGACGTTTTACATCAAAATTTTAAGCAATGTATTGATAATATTAGCCCTCAAGATATGTGCTTGCTTTGCATGGATAAATACTCCGATCTCCAAGACTATTATTTTAGCATCAGCAATGAAAACGAAAAAATTGGTGATTGTATGGATATAGTGGACAAGGTAAATTTATTTCCATATACAGGGTGATTAATGGTGGATGGCCAGTAGACTTATATAAGGAACTACCTTTGAAAATTTGGTAGCTTATATGAGTAGACATGCTCTTTGTTTTAAAAATATTTTCAGCCGTGCAATGCTGTAGAAACGTCAGCATAGAAAAGTATTTGCAACTTTGATAATTTAAATTGAACACTGTGTATTATTTTTTTTTAATCCCTAATTTATCAATAACTTTCCTTAAAATTTTCCTATACCTATCTGTTATAGTTCTCGAGATAATAATTAATGTTTTTTGGAAAATATGTCCTTCAAAAGTGGCTGATATTTTTGAACTCTGGCAAATTAGAGCACAGAAATTTAGTTGGGAGTCAGGTGATACCCAGAGGCCTTTCACTCTGTTTCCAAATATTAGTTATAATAGTAAAGGGTGTTTTAAAATAAAAATATTGCTTGGAAAAATGATGAAAATGAAAAAAGTGTCGAATACTACAACAACATATTTTTTTTTCATTTAAACTTTTAAGCACGTCCCTGGTTTACAAGGATCAACTTCTTCAAATTCAGAGTGTATAAGTAGGTTTGTTTACTTTCCCTGGTTCCAGAGCCGTCAACTTTAATGAATTGGTCGATCCGGGAAGCGGGAGGGTCTGCCATCTAATGAATATTAATCACAATAAAATTACACATTACACATCATTCGCATTGCGAAGAGCTCCACGTCCTTCGCGAAAAAATGACGAGATTCTTTAGCCGAAACACTCCCAATAGTGGAGCGTCAAGAGCCATTTGAATTAGATCATTTGAAATTCCAACGCCGAGGCCGCGGCCTGTCGCAAGTTTGTATTTTTTAAATGAACACCATGTGGTCCTAAAAGCTCTTGAAATTCTCTATCTTTCTATTCTCGAACAGTTTTTGACTTATAAGCATTTATTAAACAAAATTAATTATTATATTTAGATTTAGATATTTCATGCTTATTTTTTACGAACTTTTAATAATCATTTTGTAAGAAGTCAAAAAAAGATATTTGTATGTCGCCTTGTACGCTATAACTGGAAGATTTGCTTAAGTAATCTTAAGTTTATATGGATTGATGTGTGATTGTGTTATCTGTACTAATACTAATTGATTATCTTAAATAAATGCTCATAAGTCAAAAACTGTTCGAGAAAGGACACAACATTACACATAGAAGGATCGATAATTTAAATACCTTTTCGGACCACAGATAAAATACATGGTGTTTCATTTAAGAAAAACATACTTTTTATCATTTTTCCAAACAATCAAACTGCCTGTACTATTATAACTGATATTTTGGAACAGAGTGAAAGGTCTCTGGGTATCACCTGACTCCCAACCAAATTTCAGTGCGCCGATTTGCCATAGTTCAAAAATAGTAGTCCTTTTTGAAATACATGTTTTCCAAAAAAAAAGGAAATTAATTATTATCTGGAGATCGATAACAGATATGTATAAGAAAAGTTGTCGAAAGATTAATAAAGATAGGTTTAGGATAATGTTACATTAAGAAAATTTATTAAACGTTTGTACGTTTTGCTGTTGTAAACTTTTGTGGAGAAGCAGTAGGTACTTTCCTTATATACTGTAAACAAAATCCTAAACTCACCTTACAGAGAGATACATTCAAAGAATTTTTCTATAAGTTGCAAGAATACGTTTCTTAACCTAAATTAATTGGTTACAATGGAGTGTAAAGAATAAATATTAACATTTACATTTAAGAGAAAATTTATAGGTCAGCTTGACTGCTCCCATAACATCTATCAATTTGTTCAACAGTTGTAACGATTTGTAACAAAAAGTTATATATTTTTGCAATTGTAGTTTTAATGAATAGTTGTTTAGTTAATTAACAGAACAGAAAACATTTGTACGCACCCGAAAATATTACTTCCATCATTATCGTTGTACCTTTTTTTAAATTTCGTAGAATTTTTATAACTAAAACATTTTAGATGAACACCACTTGGATATATTGGGGCGATAAATGCTGTAAGTTTCGAAGACATGAAGAATATGTATTTATTGGATCCTCAGTTGCAGTTTTCGTTGCAACAGTTTTATTCTATGTTTTGGCCCAATATTGTGCTCAACAGAAATCTCCCACAATAATTCAACGTAAGTATCGTTCGTACTGCTGATTTTTAAAAATTTCATCCAAGCCAAGAAAGTTTGTAGTAACAAACAGTAAGTTATCAGTTTTTCATATGAGGAATAGGAAGGCCGTACCAAATTGGTACAGGTGCAGCCAAAAAAAACTTACCTACCATTAAGAACTGTAAAATATTCTATTGCTATTTTCAAATTTGTTAAGTAGTATTATTCAAATAATAGATTTCTTGTTATATATATCTATATGACGGAAAGAACGATGCCATTTGTTCTTATAGCGACTATTAATTTATCTGGGATAATATTAATAATCTGGCAATATTGCAAAAACACAGTTTCTCCAATACTTTTTCTGGTGTCAGTAAAATTTGTAGGCTTATTATAGATGAAAAATCAAATGGGAGAAAACGTATTGCGCACACTTTGACAAGACATTTCACCACCATAAAAACTATAAAATAACATGATTAAATGCATTCATAAATTAAATTTTTTAGAACTACGAATTTATATAAACTAAAAGAATATGTAGGTAGTTTACATTAAAAATTAATATACTCATTCCTGCAATTAATAATAATTTAAAAAAAAAAATCGGGTATAAACTTTACAGCAGGTACACATTATACAATCACAGTAAGTAAATACTTAAAATATAAAAAGTACTCTCAATTAAACATGGTGTTATTGAAATGATTTATTATTTTTAAATGGGTGACTCCTTGGGTATCCTAGAAAAAGCCTACAAACTTTTTTTTAATTGACCGTCTAAATACTTGGGTAAAAATCTCCAAAATTATCTAAAGTGCTACGATGCCATACACATCTGTTTTCACTTAACAACTGTTTGTAGGTTCTTATATTTACATAATATTAATTTATGTTAACGTAAGGGAGGTTTTACCCCCAATGAAAGTCTTAATTGTTCAAATTGGTGTTTATTCAAATTATAAGCTCACTCGCGCTACATCCACCTCGACTAGTTATCCCTCACTGCCGCGCTTGCCCGGCTTTCTATGACTCGTCCGTCCTGACTGAGCCTGCGTGATCTATCTTCCTGATATTCTGGGGTTACAAAGGGGAAATCCGCTAACACGGCTATCCTGCAATCGGGGTGTCCTCGCACCGCATTTTATCTGAAAACAAAAACATCGAAACAGTATTTTGTTACGATTTCTATCAACTACGTTTGGTTATGATTATTGTTACTATTTTATTTTAACATCTACTTAGGTGGGATCGCCACCTAACCTTAGGCATAGTGGGATCGCCACTATCCTCTCATATTTTTCTTTTTTTTACTTAGATGGGATCGCCATCTAACTTCAGGCATAGTGGGATCGCCACTATCCTCTCATTTCATTTACTTAGGTGGGATCGCCACTATCCAATCATATCATTTACTTAGATGGGATCGCCATCTAACCTTAGGCATAGTGGGATCGCCACTATCCTCTCAGATTATTTACTAGTGAATAAAATATTACTCACCTTTCTTTCTTTATTGGTTCGAAGGCCAACATCTTAGTTGCTCGTGAGCAACTACAGTGGCCCGCCGTCCTTTGCTTTGCAGTAGATATCTCTCATTGGGAAGTATCTTCTGAACGGTGTATGGCCCTTTAAACTTGTTTTTTAATTTTCCTCCGCCAGCCAGTTGGGAATCTTCAATTGCAACCAGGTCTCCCAAAGTAAACATTACGCTACATTAAATTGCTGAGCCCGCTTATTTGCACTGCTCGCCATTCGACATCGAGCGTCGGCGACGGCCTTGTCACGGTCAACAAAATTATCCGTTGGTGTTGCGTCTGCTAAAAACTGCTGAGTAGCTGCTAATCTTGGATTTGTTCCCAGCTGTAACACTGTCGGTGCGTAGCCAGTTATTGAGTGAATTGTCGAATTTAAATTATCTTCTATTGCAGGCAATACAGCTGTCCATGTATTTTCTTTTTCGGCTATAAGTGTCTGTCGTAACAAATTAAAAAGTGTACGCATGACTCGCTCTACTTGACCGTTTCCCCTTGGCACTCCGGTTGCAATATGATGCAACCCCACGCCCTGTTCGCTTATAAAGTTCTGAAACATCATTGAAGTAAAAGCAGTCGCTCTATCCGCTATAATGCGCTTAGGCCGTCCTAACTCTTCAAAAACTGGCAACAATGCACGGATTGAATCTTCGGAAGTTTTCTTCGGAATTGGCTGCAGTCGGCAAAATTTTGAAAACGCATCAATTATTACCAAAATTTGAGTGCATCCATTGGATTTTACTACAAAACACATAATGCCGTTATCGGGGCCGTCAGCTGAGAAAATCCTCTAATAAAACGGCGAAAATAATTGGCAAGTCCCATAAACTGACGCACACCTTTCACATCCGAAGGAGGAGATGCTCGAGTCAAAGCGTTAACTTTTCGAGGACTAGGACGTATTGTTCCTTCGCTAATCACAACTCCAAGGTATTCAGTTTCTAACGCAAAAAATACGCACTTATCGTAGTTTAAGGAAAACCCGTGTGTTGATAGAGCCTTTAGCACTTCCTCTAAGTTCTGTAGTCCTTCTTCAATTGTTGGTGATGGCACCAGTATATCGTCAATGTATACAAATGCTTTACTGTCTTTTAAATCACCCAATGCTTCATCAATAGCTCTTTGATAAATTGCTGGTGAATTAATATAACCAAACGGCATACGATTAAATTCATAGTGCCTGTCCGGCGTTATAAAAGCCAATATGTGTTTTGAACTTTCTTCGATTTCCATTTGATAGAAACCCGATTTCATGTCCAAAGTGGTTTTTTTTTTTTTTTTTTTTTTTTTATGATCAAACACAAGCACTATAGGAAAAATCCTTTAGGGCACTCTGGGAGTTGTGCGTGTGCGCAGAAAGCGATTCACGTTGGATTTGAATCGTTGGAGGTTATATTCGTTAGGAAAAACGACCTCGGGAAGGTCGTTCCACAAGGATGAAGTCCTCCAGATGAAAGAATTTTTAAATAATGAAGTTCGAGGAGTACTAAGCTTAACCACATACGGATGGACGGCAGTGGTTCGTCGTGTATTTCTGCTATTCGTCGCTCTGGGCGGAATTAAGAGGGCAAGGTCAGCCGAGCACCTTCCATGAAAATATCTGTAAAAGAGAGTCAAATCCCCAACCTGTCTTCGATGTTCTAGGCTGTCGAGGTTCTTCGTCAGCTCGTGGTCTCCGATCAGACGAATAGCCCTCCTTTCGATGGAATCCAGTAGCCGAAGAGTATGTTTGGGTGCAGAGCTCCAGACATGAGAGCAGTATTCTAGTGATGGTCGAATCTGGGCTTTGTATAGTGTCAAAAGTTGTTGAGGTGTATACAACTTTCTGGTTCGGAAGAGTACGCCAAGCTTCTGAGAAGCTATCTTGGCGATTGCCACAACGTGGTTATGCCAAGACATATTTCCTCCCAGATTGACACCCAGCAAATTAATAGATGAAGCCAGTGGGATTGCGTGTCCGGCCATGACTATTTCCGGTTCTGTGATGTTAACCTTTTTAGAGAAAACTGCTGCCTGGGTTTTTTTAGCGTTAAATTCGACTCGGTTACTGTCACCCCAAGCAAAAATTTCTTCCAGGTCTTTGTTGAGGCGTGATACTTCATGCTGTCTGCGAAGATGTGCGTCGGCAGCCGATGTTTGCGCATTCAAAGAGAAAGATGAGAAAAGTGTGCTATCGTCAGCAAAACTAAATATCGGATTTTTAGTTTTCACTAGAAGGTCGTTAATGTAGAGTAAGAAGAGAGTGGGAGACAATATGGACCCTTGAGGAACACCGGCATTGATGGTGAAGGTGTCTGAGAGAAATCCGTCAATCCCCACTTGCAGAGAGCGGTCCTTAAGAAAGCTAGATAACCATGCACAGAATCGACTGGGCATACCATAGGATCGCAGTTTACTTAGAAGCCCCTCATGCCAAACACGATCAAAAGCTTTAGAAATATCCAGCGCAACAACCCGAGACTCCCCATGATGTTCGATTGCGTTGTTCCAAATATGGGTGACATAGGCTAGAAGATCTCCAGTTGATCTGGACTTCCGAAAACCATATTGATGATCGCTGATGATGCTGAAGCCTTCCAGGTACTTTAGAAGATGTTGGTTAATAGCTTTCTCCATTACTTTTGATATAACTGAAAGCAATGCGACTGGTCGATAGTTGTTAGGCAGGGTTCTCTTACCTTTCTTTGGAATAGGCTGGACTCGCGCCGTCTTCCAGCAAGATGGAAATATTCCTTTTTTGTAGGATAAGTTGAAAAGTCTACAAAATACTGGTGTTAGTTCATCGGCGCATGTCTTGAGAACTATAATAGGAATTTCGTCTGGACCAGTAGCTTTTTTGACGTCGAGTCCTTTCAGGATTCGTTTGACGGGACGCTGACGGAACACGATTTCGGTCATTTCGGATTCAACTGCAGGAATGTCGGGTGGTGTTCTTCCCTGGAAATCTACAGTGGAATGCGAAGAAAATAGTTCAGCAAGTAAGTTTGCTTTGTCTCCGGCTGTGGATGCTATTGTAGCATCGGGACGTATTAGAGGTGGAATAGTTGATTTGGTAAAATTTTGGCTGACGGCCTTAGCGACTGACCAAAAGGACCTTGATCCGTTTGGACAGTCAAGAAGTTTGTTTTTGATCCTCACGTTATGGGCTTCTTTGCTTTGATCTATTGTTAGCTTACATTGGTTTCGAGCGGTAATAAAGATGGTACGATTCTCAGTGGTAGGGTTTTTACGCCACTGTCGGTAAGCCAGATTTTTTGATTTGACAGCACGCTCACAATCCTTGCTAAACCAGGGCTTGCCGTTGGAAGGGCGTTTTTGGGAGGAGGGGATAAATGCTTCCATGCTCGTTAGAATGACGTCGGAGACCTCCCCAGCATAGACGGATGGATCATCAGAAGAGAAGCATACGCTCATCCAAGGAAAAGTCCGAAAATGGTCTTTCAGGTCTTCCCACTTGGCCGATCTGTAATGCCATATCTTGCGAGGTTTAGGAGGTTGTTCAGAATTAATTGGTAGTTCGCTTAGAGTTGAAATAAGTTTGTGATCGGAAGATCCTAACGGAGGCTGTACGGTGACTGTATATAGATCGGGATTTGACGTTAAGAAAAGATCCAAAAGACTAGCAAAATCTCCAGCTCGGTCTGGAATCCGCGTTGGTTCTTCTACGAGTTGAGTTAGACCAGAACTGATCGCGAAGAATTCGGCCTCGCGGCCTTGCTCATCGTCTGTATTTGAATATTTAAGCCAGTTGAGATTGTGGACGTTAAAGTCACCAAAGATAGCAATCTCGGCATTTGGATAGTTGGTTTGCACGAAGTCGATTGTATTGGCTAGTGATGAGAAAAGGTCTCTGTAATGGGTATCACTTGGAGGACGGTAAAGGCAGCAGATAAACTTGGTGATTTTCGGTGTTGATATTTTAAACCACATTACATCAAAGTCTTTCGGTTCCAGTGTAGGTTCTCGTTGGCAGCAGAGATCATCTCGAATAAAAAGACACACGCCGAAGTTGCGTCGGAATCGGAAATGAAAATCGTATCCAGGGTATAAATAGCTGACGGTGTTTGTTGACGATCTGACCTTTGTCTCGATCAGTGCGAGTACGTGAGGCTTGGAAGATTGTAAGTGCTGGTGGACTGAATTGATGTTCGTGTTAAGCCCTCTAATATTGCAGAAATCAATTTTGAAGTTGCTAGTTCTGGGTTGGTTAGCAACTGCAGGTGCCACACCATTTCTTCGTTGAGTGTTGTTAGATCCCAGTAAATTGTCGGAAATGGTTGTTTTTTGATGAACTTCGCTTGATGGGGCCCCAAGTCCAGCCCCCGCCCGGAGATCCGAATGGGGGGCGAGTTTACCTCCGGAGTATTTTGGGCCTGGAGCTTCCATCATGCTATTTTTGGGGGGGTCCCACCCTGGTAACCGGAAACATCGGCACGGCGACGAAACGTCAACTCAATGAGCAAAAGTTAACTCAAGGAGCAAACTTCACGCCGCCTAAACCGATGCAATGGTATCTCACCGGGCGATGCCGGGTGGGCCAACATCTTCCATTTGTAAAAATACTTTGCATGACAGAGGGCATTAACTTGGTCTTCAATGAGGGGCAAGGGATACAATTCCTTAACCACTTTTTTGTTGACATCGCGCAGATCAGTGCACGATGTAGCTATTGGCGTTTTATCCAGATGGCGTCATTTTTTTAACACAAATGTTTTTTTCGGCTTTCCGTGTTTATACCAGCAGTTGGCTTCAGTATGCCCCATTTTCTTGCAATGAGTGCACGAAGGGATATTGGTAACAGCTTCAGACTTATCATGACTGGCTTCTTTAGTCTGTTGGGCCCTGTATATTCACATCCTATTTTTGCTATTTCTCTAAGCATAAAGTGATTCTTTATCAAGTATTATTTGACCTTATCAATCTTAATAGATTAACCTTTTTATCTATCTTCCAAATTTCACACTTTATAGTTTTTCGTTATGGTTCAAAGCCAACTTTTACGGTTCAACACCGACTTACTTAATTGAATAACATATTTTTCACTAAAAGTCACGTATGCTCGTAAACTGAGCGATAACGAACTATATAAATAGTCAAATAGGACAAGATAAAGATGACACTCAAAACCTCTCTTTTACTTAACAAACTTCTCTCTGTCTTTTTCTCTATTTTATTTTGTATCAAGTAAAACCTACCTTTTGTACTTTAAAATTTTATTTTAAATAAAATTTGAGTGAAAAAGTTTTGCTGCAAATAAGTGTTTTTCTGCTCCTACCACCATCGCCAACCCTTCCGCTCGGGGTCACGACATTTTATTGGCGCAATCGACGAGGATTTGGACCCTTTGTGCAGGCAGCCGAGGATGATTACCCTTCGTTCAGCGAAGCGCTATGATTGACAAATCGCGCCCACGCACCAAGGCTGAGTTTCACCTCGACGACCAAGAACCACCTGAGAGAAACCGACGAGAGTAAGATCCTTTTCCACCCTTTAACCTTTCTATTTTTCCTGTTTTTTTCAGTTATTTTATTTTTTACATAAGTTTGGGTGTCCACAAACTTCTTTTCTTTTTCTATATATTTTTGTAGATTTTATATTTTTCATTTCTGAAGTTTGTTACTTTTTATATTTTCTGTGATTTTTATATTTTTATCTTTTTGCATATTTTTTTTTATATTTTTAATCATGTCAGATGACAATGCCTCAGTGTCAAGTCATGACAGTAACAGTAATAATAATAATAATAATGATGATGATGATAACAATATAGCTGATACTACTGGTGACAACCTACCTAACTTAAACATTGCGGATATCTTACCATTATCATTTCTTTGTTCATTAATTTCAAAATCATTCGACGGAAATCGCAACGAACTATCGGAATTTATTTCAAACTGTGAAAACGCTTTTAAATTCGCACAACCTAATCAGAATGACGCTCCTTTATTAGCCTTTATTATTTCAAAAATTACGGACAGTGCAAAAGCACAAATGCGCGACAAATCTATATCTGTTTGGAAAAACCTTAAAGACCTCTTATTACAACTTTATTCTGATAGAAAACACTATACTCAACTAATGGAAGAACTAAATACTATTCGACAATCATATAATGAAAATGTTCTCAGTATTTAGCATAGAAGACATACTAGATCAATTAGGTCATTCAAAATATTTTTCAACACTAGACTTAGCATCAGGCTTTCACCAAATTTTAATGCACGAAAATGACATTCCTAAAACAGCTTTCTCAACCCCTTCTGGACATTATGAATATATTCGCATGCCTTTTGGATTAAAAAATGCTTCAAGTACTTTTCAAAGACTAATGAACACTGCTTTAACCGGACTTAACGGAATTCAATGTTTTGTTTATCTCGATGACATAGTAATTTTTGCAAATTCGATCGAAGATCATTCTTTAAAACTAAAAAATATTTTTGACAGACTACAAGTAAACCGACTTCTCCTACAACCGGATAAATGTGAGTTTATGAGAACCGAAGTCACTTATCTAGGTCATATAATTAGCGATAAAGGAATTTCTCCAAACACTGATAAAATTAAATGTATTGAACAATATCCAAGACCTACTACACAAAAACAAATTTTTAGGTTTAATGGGTTATTACCGACGATTTATACCAGACTTTTCAAAAATCGCGAAACCTCTTACGTCACTTTTAAAGAAAGATACCACATACTTATGGACAGACGAACATCAAAATTCATTTGAGTATTTTAAAAACGCTTTATCAAACAGTCCTATTTTACAATACCCAGATTATAATAAACAATTTATTTTAACAACAGATGCTTCTAATTATGCAATCGGTGCAATTTTATCTCGAGGTGAAATTAATAAAGATTTACCTATTTCATACGCTTCACGTACCTTAAATAAAACTGAAACTAATTATTCAGTAACAGAAAAAGAATTACTTGCAATTGTTTGGGCAGTCAAACATTTCCGCCCTTATCTATATGGTAGAAAATTTATCATTTATACATATCATCGACCCTTAATTTGGCTTTTTAACTGTAAAGACCCTAGTTCTCGCCTAATACGCTGGCGCTTAAGATTAGAAGAATACACCTACGAAATTAAATACAAACCAGGACGAGTAAATTCTAACGTTGACGCACTTTCTCGAAACCCCGTTTCGATTAATGTAATAAAAACTTGTTTCCCTGTGACTATTGAGACTTATGCAGATTTTATTAAATTTCATTATGAAAATAAAAACATCCCTAATATTAAAATAATAAAAGATAATATTTTTACTAATTTTCCAAATGCATTAATCTTTTCAAAAGACTTAGACGAAAACAACCCTTGTTCTGAATCTCTTTTATCTTTGTACGATTTAAATAGAATTAATCAAGATGAAATTAACCTTTATGACACTGTACGAACAAACAGACAATTCGAAACAAACATATTTATTGACAGCAAAATTAAATCACTTTGATAAACTAACTTACAACGATCTATTCTATTCTTTACAAAATTTAAGAACCATTTTATTAAAAAACAAACTAACGACTATTTTTCTTAAAAATCCCGTAGAAAGTCATAATAATTTAAAACAAGATATGTTTAATGAACTTATTGAATTTTTATTTTTAAAACATAAAATTTAAATAATTTTAATTAATAAACCTAAATTCCAACCCTCTAACCGCGACGAAATTTTAAAAATTTTCCAAGAAAACCATTAATCAACTATAGCTGGTCATTCCGGATTCCTTAGAACTTACCGTAAAATTAAAGAAAATTATAAATGGACTAACATGAAAGCTGACATTAAAAAACTTATAAAAAAATGTAAATCATGTCAACAGAATAAAGCTACTAAAAAAACTTTTGCTCCTATGGAAATTACTACAACTACCGAACGCCCATTTCAACGTTTAGCTATTGACATAGTAGGCCCTTTGCCTATCACCGAAAATAATATTCGTTTTATTTTAACTATGCAAGATGATTTAACTAAATTTTCATACGCTGTTTCCTTACCTAATCATGAATCTAAAATAATTGCTGAACAACTATTAAAATTTATTTGTCTTTTTGGCATACCTGAAACAATTTTATCCGATCAAGGAACAGACTTTACTTCTAATTTAATAACAGATTTAAATAAACTTTTTAAAATAAAACATTTTAGCAAGCCCTTATCACCCTCAAACAAACGGTGCTTTAGAACGTTCTCATTTAACACTAAAAGAATACCTTAAACATTATATCAATTCACAACAAAACGATTGGGATGAATACGTATCATTAGCCATGTTTACTTACAACACACATATTCATAAAGCAACTAATTTTACACCTTTTGAACTTACTTTTGGTCATAAAGCTTACATACCTAATTCATTAACCTCGCAACCTGAATTTAAATACTCTTATGATGATTACTATTCAAATCTTAAATTAAAATTAAATAAAAGTTTTGAAATAGCTCGAGAAAATATTATTAAATCTAAAAATTCTTCAAAAACTTATTACGATCAAAAAATTAATCAAAATACTTACAAAGAAGGTGATTTAGTATTTTTACAAAATAAATTTATTAAACAAGGTTTAAATAAAAAACCTTCACCACTTTTTAAAGGACCCTTTAAAATATTAAAAGTATATGCTAATCAGACTGTTAAACTACTCTTAAATAATAATAAAACAGCTGTTTATCATCACAATTTATTGAAACCATTCTTTGCAGATACATAATGCTGATAACAACAGTAATAGTTTCATTCCTTACCCTTACCTGTTCTAAGATTATAAAATCTGATATTCAATCTTACCAAATTCAACAATTTAATGACAAATCAGGTATCTTTTACCATCAACTAGGACAAGCTCGCATTTCTTACGATAAATACACTTTGCTATCATTCATTAATATTAGCATATACGAGGAAAAATTAAAACTAACTAATGCAATATATCAAACATCTTTACCTTTATGTAAAAATTATCGAAAATTCTCTAATGCAACTAGAACCAAGAAAACTGAATATTCTTGTAATGAAACATTAACCTTAATTTCCCATAATTTTAAATTCTTAAACGAAAAATTTGATTCCATTTGTCATTTAACAGGACATAACTTAGACATTATCTCTAGATCAAGACGCGGATTATTTAACGGTGTCTCTTATGCAATTAAATGGTTATTCGGAACTCCTGATGCAGACGATGCAAAATTTTATACCGATGCCATTAATAATATTTCACAACAAAATCATGATATGCACATGTTAATGAAACAACAAGTTCATATTCTTTCTGATGCGATATCTGAATATAATAAAACGGCTCAAGCCTTAATCTATAATCAAGATATTTTAAATAAAAATATTATATCTTTTAATAAATTCGCAAATTCTACCGCAAAGCGCATAAACTCTTTAACTTTCGCGCAAACTGTCACTAACCAAATAAGCCTGTTAACACAATTGATAAACGAATTAAAAGAAGAATTCGACGTTATCATATCAGCAATCTTGTTTTCAAAGCAAAATATTGTTCATCCGATAGTCATTACACCTCGCCATTTAAAAGAGGAACTCTTAAAGATAAAAATTACTTCAACACTAGAATTCCCTTTTGATTTAGATAAGCTTGAAAATGCTTATAAATTTATGGACATTAGTTCCTTATCAGTAATTTATTCAAATAAAATTTTAATCTTTGCCATAGGCGTACCATTAGTAACAAAAAATATTTTCAATATTTATAATTTGATTCCACTTCCTACACAATTCCTTAATTCCTCAATATATTCTTACATAAATCCATCCTTTTCCTACTTACTGTTGAGCACCACAAGGAACTTCTACAGTGAGCTGACGGACTTATCCAATTGTATTCACGTTCCACCGCAAGACTACACTTGCAAACATGCAACCATTTACCTGGTTAAAGAACGACCTACCAGTGAATTGGATTTGAAAACACAACAATTACTAACTATTCCAAAAAGTTGTGATACAAAAGTAGTTAAAACCGAAGTTGAAATTTGGCATCCTTTGAACAAAAACCAATGGCTTTTTGTTGTTACCAACCCAGTTCTAGGAACAATCTATTGCGATTACATCAATCAAGCGATAGATATCACCATTCAAAATACTGGAATATTCACTTTGCAACCTCAATGTAAGTGTTATACCATGTCCACAATGCTGATTGCTACTTCAAACCAAACTTCCAACTACACTAATTATATACCTACCGTCGATATCACTATGGATGATTGTTGTTTAATTGAACAAGAATATCTTCGGAACGAAGAGATGGAATCAATCAAATTATCCAATATTAACCTAAACGACCTGAATCATGCGCAGAACAAACTGCATCAATTTGACGAAGAACTTCAAAAACGAATCGATGAACCTTTCAGTGGTTACCGATCCAAATGGTACAACACCCTTGGAGGAAGCCTTGCCCTAATTTTCTTCTTTCTCCTTTGGTGTTGCTGCAAAAAATGTCGCGGTCTGTACTATCCTGCCTCAAACGACTCTTCACCCGTGGTCCATGTCAATATACCATACGTATCAACAGCCATAATTCCATGGAGAATAGTGAAGTCACTACCTACGATGTACCTCGCCAACGCAGAGTCCGTTTCATTCGAGAAGATGGTGTTACTAATCCAATTTATTCTAAATGTCTGAGAAGTTTGAAAAAGAAGTGATAACGCGCGCCAAGACGTTTTGTTGTCAAAAACTGAACACGTGCGTTTAGAATTTGAATGGCAACACCGCCTACAATGCGATGACCTCTTTTGAAACTTGAGACTGCCTCAATAGCATATAGATTGCGAAGGGCCTCAGGAGCGGCCACGTAAATTTTGAGATTTCATATAAAGTGTATATTTCGCTTAATAATTCAAAGCGCCATTTATGGTTATTTTTCTTCAATTTATTTTCATCTCGGGATTTACCGGTTTAAATATAATACGTCATTTCCATAACACCCTGTATTTATAATGATATTGAAAATTATGAATATTTAATAATAAAATATTCTCTATCGTCTTTTAACCAATATTAAAATTATATATTTTATGAATACTCTCCATAAATATTATAACAATTGTATTTAATTTTTGAAATAATTTATTTAAATATATCAAAAAAAAAAAACATTTTTTTTTCTCCATACAAAAAATATATAATTACGTATTGAATACTGCTATAAAAATATAATAATCTTTGTGCATTTAATAAATAATCATATTATGAGATTATTCTATACTATTTCTCATGAGTGTTTCAATAATGTTCACTTTATTAAAACACTTATCGAGGGAGGGTTGTTGGGCCCTGTATACCCTGTATATTCACATCTTATTTTTGCTATTTCTCTAAGCATAAAGTGATTCTTTATCAAGTATTATTTGATCTTATCAATCTTAATAGATTAACCTTTTTTATCTATCTTCCAAATTTCACACTTTATAGTTTTTCGTTATGGTTCAAAGCCAACTTTTACGGTTCAACACCGACTTACTTAATTGAATAACATATTTTTCACTAAAAGTCACGTATGCTCTAAACTGAGCGATAACAAACTATATAAATAGTCAAATAGGACAAGATAAAGATGACACTCAAAACCTCTCTTCTACTTAACAAACTTCTCTCTGTCTTTTTCTCTATTTTATTTTGTATCAAGTAAAACCTACCTTTTGTACTTTAAAATTTTATTTTAAATAAAATTTGAGTGAAAAAGTTGTGCTGCAAATAAGTGTTTTTCTGCTCCTACCACCATCGCCAACCCTTCCGCTCGGGGTCACGACAAGTCTTACAAGAGCTTTGTTGATGACCCTGTCGACCACATTTAAAACAGTCTCCTTTAAAAATTCCGTTTGGCTTATAATATTCTTCAGCTCGTTGTGGTCTTAGTCTTCTTTCATTTTTCCATTTAGGGATTCCCGTATCTTCTAACTGTCTGGACATTTTAGATGGTCCAGCACGGTGAGCATCAAAGTCACTTAATATCATTAGGAGCTCACGTTCAGACTTCGGTGCTTGTATGTGTAATGAGGCACACGCTTCCATGTTATCTAAGCCGTATTCGACCATACTCAGAACTTTATCCCATGGTAACTTTTCATAGAACCTGTATATACTTCGAAGTTTCTGATTGCCATAATCGCACAAAGTATCACAATTGAGGGATCCAATGCATAAACCAGTCAAGTCACATTGGGCAAAATGTTGAGGAAAGGCAAAAAACTTTTTTGGAAGAAATTATAAGCTCTTGATGATTTTTGTATATTTATTTATTTGCAGAAAATTATATTATTGTATTTGTAAAAAAACGCACCTTATTAAGCGAATAAATAAGGGAGATACAAGGAAAAAACTAATGGACTTGACTGATTTATGCAAAGTATTTTCATTTTTTTGGGGATGAAAATTTCAAAAATAACAAAATTTAATATTAAAAATATTTATTTAAATGAAGTACAGAAAAAATTCAAAAAAGCATAGTGCAACTAAATAATTAATGCAAAGTTACAATATTTTTAACTCATTCGTCATCACCAAATTCTGATGCAGAAGTTTCCTCATTTTCTGGCATGAAGCTTCGATGATATTTTTAGATGTCTTCATAAAACCATTGATCGCATTGTGGCACATAATTTTTTGCCAGAGACATAACATGATCGAATTTATTCTTTTTAAGCTTTCGTCTTTCACTATACAACAAATTTGCAGCATTTGGTAAGGTCAGGGCTTGTAAATTTCTCTTATCTCTTATTTCAAAAGCAGTAAACAGGTTTAAGGATGATACTGATTCCAGTATCTAATTTTTCGTACTGCATGACACGATATCTCGAAATGGTGAATTTGTTGTTTTTTCTTGAAGGATTCTTCACAAAGAACTTCCTCAAATGGTCCTTAAAATTTAAAAACATAGCCTGGGTTACATTAATAACTTTAAAATGTTTGCTTGTATTTTCAATAATGTTTGAGTATTCCTGAGGTAAATATATTTTGTCGTGCTTTCTCTTTTGTATTTCTATTGCCCCAAAGCTTCTGTCACAGGCGAGAAAACTGTGACCAGGTTCCGGGTACCTGTGCTGTATCAATCTAAACTTTCCAGAAGTTGTCATCAACATATAAAAAAATTGGACTAATACATAATTTTTATTCTGAGGAACAGTTATCAGAAAATATGTACACATCGGTTACTTCTTCATTAATATGGTTATTTAAAAAATGTAAAAGCATACTTGCTACATCATTTTGTCCTTTTGCAGCTAATGTCTCGTCATAAACATAAAAAAAACTTTTTCCGGTACTTCCCACGTAGATACAAAAGTTGTACACCCAAAGTTGAATTTTCTAAAAGACTTCTCCACTCGAAGTCGTTAAACACACAAAAATAGCAGCACAATATCGACAACAAAACGTTATAAACCTTAATAATACTACTGTGCAGAAACCAGCCAAGTCCTGGACTTGGCCGGTTTATGCAAAGTATTAAAACCCAGGCAACCAGTTATACGCTTCAGTTTCGTCATTTTTAATCCTATATAGCTGTTTTATGCAGTGGAAGATTCAGAATTTAAAACTGTGCATAAATAAGCGCTTAACTCATTTTGCCAAAAAAATGGACTTGACTGGTTTATGCATTGGACCCCTCAATTACGGCTTCGCAACGTAGCAGCTTTAAATGCACGAGCGCCCGGCGTTTCCAGCAGTGATGAGGTCAGCACAAAAGTTGTCCGGATCATAGCATGGTATAAGTAACTATAGGTATGATTGCACGCCGATGATCACGTGGCTTGGCGAGTAAGTTTTAAATCTCTTATGAAGGTTTACATTGCTGTCATCGTTTTTAACTCTTTTTGAATGTATTAAAACGTTTTATGCATGTAATGGTATATGAAATGAAAGAATAATATATGACGAGTATTTACGTATATCAATTTCATAGAAATATAACACACAAATACCACTAAAAAAAGAAAAGATATCAGAGAAATTTTTCGCGGCCATTTGAGCCGGCGACAATAGCCGAAGCATGCCGAAAGCTGCTCGCCGACCACTGCTGGTTTTGAAACAGTGTTGCCAAACTTTTACAATTGTAATAGATCCACTAGTATTTTAACATTCTTGTTGTGTGGCTCCCCATATGAAATTTATGTTCAATCTGGAGGGACCACCTCCAGATTGAACATAAATTTCATCTAATAGGAAAGTAACGACCCTTTTTTTCGTACTCTTTTTACTCTGACCCGTTTTTTACTATTCCTATTAGGTTTCGAACCGGCACTCTATTTCTTTCGATAACGGATGTCTGGCAACACTGCTGCATGGTTGCCGTAGTTTTTGGTGGACATTTTGTAAGTTTACCAGAACGTTTTCTTATAGTCTTGTGTTTATTAAAAAAAATATCTGAATTTTCATAAAATGAGGTGCGCTATGTTCGGTTGTGATATGGATAACCAGGCAAAGACATTTAATAGAAATATAAGGTTTTTCCGCTTTCCTAAAGATAAAAACAAACAATTAAAATGGATACAGTTGTGTAAGCGGAAAGATAATTAGGTCGTATTTTAGCTTTAATCTTTGTTGTATGTTCATGAAATAAATATTCCTAAATACCATGATATTATTCTTTCATTTCACATACCACTAAACGTAAAAACTTTTAATTAAAACGGCGCCAGAGTAATAATAGTACGAAAAAAAGGTCGTTACTTTCCTATTAGATGGGGGACCACCTCCAGATTGAACATAAATTTCATATGGGGAGCCCCACAACAAGAATGTTAAATAGTAGTGGATCTATTACAATTGTAAAAGTCTGGCAACACTGTTTCAAAACCAGCAGTGGTCGGCGAGCAGCTTTCGGCATGCTTCGGCTATTGTCGCCGGCTCAAATGGCCGCGAAAAATTTCTCTGATATCTTTTCTTTTTTTAGTGGTATTTGTGTGTTATATTTCTATGAAATTGATATACGTAAATACTCGTCATATATTATTCTTTCATTTCATATATCATTACATGCTTAAAACGTTTTAATACATTCAAAAAAGAGTTAAAAACGATGACAGCAATGTAAACTTCCATAAGAGATTTAAAACTTACTCACCATGCGCACGGCAGACGAAATTGGGACGGTTAGATATCCTACCTTTAGTTTATTGTATCATGGGATCATAGCTTGTTACCTTGAATGTTGTGTACGCATGTCCAGATGTTATTGGCACTTGCGTATTCGATCCGTGTGCTACGGGAAGGTTGGGCGTTGGCGACGGTGACGACATCGCCATCTTTGTCTGTTTTGCTAATTCAGCAATTTACTGTTGCTGTACTGCAACTAAGTTAATTACAGTTTCTTGCCATTGTACCGTAGAACACTTGGCACTTGTTGTAGCCGCATTTTCAATGTCAACTTCATTACTTATGTCTGATATTTCACTGTCCCGACGCGAACGATTTCCTTCTGCTGGTTCCGCCATTATAACTAATACACTAATTACACTACTTTACTGCACTACACGCGGCGTTCATCCCACTTCTGATGTTAACGTAAGGGAGGTTTTACCCCCAATGAAAGTCTTAATTGTTCAAATTGGTGTTTATTCAAATTATAAGCTCACTCGCGCTACATCCACCTCGACTACTTATCCCTCACTGCCGCGCTTGCCCGGCTTTCTATGACTCGTCCGTCCTGACTGAGCCTGCGTGATCTATCTTCCTGATATTCTGTGGTTACAAAGGAGAAATCCGCTAACATTTATATAATATTTACCTTCAAATAAAATAAAAATCTAAAATAATGTTTTTAAAAAAATTGTTCTATAAATTTCATATTTTGGTCAATTTTTCATATCGAAGAAACTCTCCCCAATAAAAATTTTAGATATTTTAAAAAAATTAGGATAATTTATACTTTATTAATAAAAAATCATCTAAGTAAAACTTAGAAATCTGATATTTTTTTTATTATGAATAAGGGCTTATTACATACGAACCACCTTTCTAAAAATATTATTTCCGATAGCTGTAGCGTCAGCGGTTCTTGTAATACGGCTGGTGGCCTCAATGGAATACCCGGTACATACATATATATTTTCCTTTTCGACGCCTAATTCTTTATATCTAAATCCGACAAATACATAACGTCATTTATAATTCAGGTCACAATTATGCCTAGACAAAACTAATTTAAATATAGCGTTCGGGTTTGTTTTCAACTCGTCTAAAATAAAGTTTGTCCAACCGAATGGTTGGTTAATACCAGCGGTTGTTACGTCAAATGTCAAAATACGTCAGGGTTATGCAGGTCGCGCGGATAAATTCGGTATTTATATTGCCTTCGTAACATAAACGCGATTACTGGCGGTTTAAGCTGGATTTATAAACTTGACGATTGACGGTGCTGTTCGACGGTGACGTTACAGCTTAAACATAATGAAATGCATAAGACCATTTATATTTGACGATGACGATGCCGTTTGACGTGATATTTAGTAAATATTATTTTATTTTATACCATCTTATTAACCATTTTAAAGTGTACTGTTGATAAGTGTGGATAGTATCATTCAGATCGCAAAACACCAAAATTAATATAATCGCATAAAAATATAGAAATGCCGAGAAAAACAGATTATGTTATCGTCTCCACCGTCAAGTTTATAAATCCAGCTTTTTACGGCACCGTCAAATCGCATCGTCAAACTGCACCGTCAATCGTAACGTCAAGTTTATAAATTGGCCTTTAACCATTATGTAATTTTACGCCACACGATGACGTCACAGTTAATACCAATTCTCGCTTGGATGCACCAGTATTTACTTTTGGTTTTAACCACCCATTGCTTGGACAGGCTAATAGTTTTTATATGTTATAGTTCTAGGGCCGAAGGGTGATTGATATCAATCAACGCTAAGGCTAACGCTCATTTCGAAAGTTCTTGGAGAAAAGTAATTGGTAATTTCTAGCACTTTAATAAAATAAAGTAATTGGTGGCGAACAAACCCTAATAAAACAACCCGAACCAAGGTTCAGACACGAAAACGCGGATGCGGTTGGGTACAATACGAATAAGTTTATCAAAGTGACACCTCGGATGTTATTTGTAGTTGTGTGTATTTAAGTCTGAACACTACCGCTACTGCGCTTGTGCAGCTGAACCTTTATTTTTAAAAAACGTTTGTTTTAGAAACAAGATTTGCAGAAGTCATAAACACTATAAGCACATAAAAATGTATGAGATTGGCTTACTGGAACAGCTGGTACCAAATATTTAAATCAAACCTTATTTGTATATACAATTTTTAAAATCCGTAGTTTTTAGATATTATGTATCATAACAAACATATTTTTTCTACGACCATATATTACTATGTAATTACATTTTTCGGTACGGGTATTGTTCCTATAAAAAAGTTGATTCCGTCGCTAGTAACGAAAAATCACATAACGTGTTTTTATTGTTTTTAATGATCAAAAACACAGAGCATTGCAGAAATTTAAATTTAACTCCTATTTTATAGATGAGCTGTTTTACAAAAATATTACACTAATAAATACCTTTACTGGGATGATGTTGTAAAATTTATTTTGGTCAATTAATACAAACTACGTACATGTATTTTCTTTATAAGATTTAAAAAAAGTACATGCTACAATATTTAAAGGCAGTAAATAATAATACGGTTATTAAAAATTATTGGACCAATAAAAGGTATTAAAAAAAATTTACAATATCTTCTCTAGTCAGCCCGGGAAAAACAATTTCTACCACGCCTTGTCAAAATATTCTCGTGTTATGTGATAATACTAAAATAGTCGTAGGAAAAGTATAGTATCTTGCTACTATTGGTAATGACGTCAGATTTATCATTGCAAATAGTAACTCGTACGCTTATAGAATATTATACCTAAATTAAAAAATTAAATTTCCATATTAAGTTAAAATAAAATTTATTGTATTTTCTTATTTGTAACTATTTATTTTGTTATTTAAATATAGTAGGTATGTTATGCAATATACATTATACCTTGGACCAAAACGACTTTAATGTATATGCATCAAACTGTGCCATTAAAATTGATATAAAAATCAGTGTTGCCAATCTGAATTTGTAAAATTACACAATTAGCTGGAAAAATTACACTCTTGCACACTTTTAGTCACACAAATACACGATTTTTACACACACACACACCATTTATATTTTGTGAAAAGCAAGTATACAGGGGTCATTGGACTCTCTTTTTTGTCCAAAAAAGCAATAAACATAAACTAAAATTTAGTGCGCTGTTACACTGTCCCGTTTTGCCGGAGCCGTTCGGAGCGAAGGCAAAAATAATGCGATAGTGGAGAGTGGCGATAAGATATAATGCATTTTTACCATCCCGCCGAACGGGTCCCGTTTTGAGGGACAGTGAGACACCGCACTTAGGAGGCGGATTTCGAAATTACGCACTCGTTGGATAGCACACAAATTCCACACAAAGGAATGAAAATACACTCAAGTCGTGTAATTACACACTAATTAGCAACACTGATAAAAATATAAATTAATAAACTGCATATTATATAAATACCATATTTTATTTGTCTCCCCCTTCCCTGTGTTAAGGCTTTCACAGCGTATCGGCACGTTCAGTCTTGGCAACTCTTTTAAGGTACCTACGCATCAAAGTTTTGGAAAATTTATTGTAATCTTTAGTACCTTAATAAAAAAATCATCACCATTTTGGTTTCTGATAAAATTTTCAGAGAAAGAAAGAAATTTCTTGAGTTCAAACTTCATCTTCTGCCCTGCTCGGATATAAACTACTTTGTCATAATTTTAATTTCGAAAAGTATGTATGGTATGTCTTGGAAATTTACAAAAAGATGTTCAGAAAGAAAAACAGTAAGAATACCAATTTTAAAATCCCATGCCTACTTTGATATTTTGCATTATTTTCCTGCCACCTATTCAAACCGAAGAGTCAATTAAACAGTATATTAGCAAATATTGTAAACAAAAGGTAATACGTAAATAAAAGGCAATTAATAAAGAAAGGTCCGTGCAAGTACGCGTCGTCAGACCAGACTGCTGTTCCCTTTTTCTTCCTATATTCATATGGGTTATGTTTTTGTTACACAACCCATAAAATATATTTATGGTTTCCTATGAATACACTTCTCTAATCAATGAAACGTAGTCTATGAAAATTAGTTTGGTCGGGTGACTGAGTTATATTATACGATATTAATTTTTTTATTTTGAATAACTTCTTAACGAAATATTTTAATATCATCAATGGGGTGGAATGAAAATATCAGAGATGTAGAGTTTCCTTCCCCGTTCATAATAAGTTTTGACTGAATACCGTTTTATTTAGTAGACGTACAGGTCTCAATTAAAGCAAACAAAATGGATGTATTCTTTCAGCTGGTCTGCTGTCAGTTCTTGGTTCTTCTTCTCCGCTAAGCGCACTACCAGCGCCGTTCGTGTAAAACTATGGTAGACTATTAAAGTTCAAAGAGCCGAATCATTTATATTTTTACAAAACTTTAACAAAAAAAAATTTAATTAATCTTAAATAAATACATAAATTCCAAGAAAATCATAAAACTCATAACCTTATCTCGATATTTATAGAGATGGAGTTAAATATCGTAATTTTGTCAATTATGAAAGTTTTACATATTTGCTTAAAACAATATTCAAATTATTAGTACAACAAATATAATTACATAAATCAGGTTTATATTTATCCTGTATGGATATTATATTCTTGATAATTGTAAAAATCGAAAATAAATCGGTTCTTATCCCATTACTCCTTTACCTAAGCGCTTATTATGTTTAACGAGTTACATAACAATTCTCTGTTACCTTTTTATATTTATCATAAATAATTCCCACAATAAAGAAGACAAATATATGTAATTTTTTTAATGTTTAATATTGCTCTAGTGCCCTTTACCCCATCCAACATCCCAATTTACTCCGAGAGGTTTCTGGTTCAAATACAGATGGCTATGTTCGGGTATTTTAGGCATTAAAATCAGTGTTACCAGATGTACGATAATTATCATATTTGTACGATAATCTTGGTGGTGTACGATAATGGCATTTGGTACGATAATTTTCGACATAAGGGACTAACCACATAAACTAAGTGAGTTTAATGGATTCCAGATGATTTAACTATTGAATTACCTTTTTTCTTTTCAGATTGTCAATTAGCCTTGGTATCGCTGATTTTTTTTCCAGATTTGCGCTAATACAGTGGGAAAATCAATGCCAGAGCTGATTGTAACGATGATTTTCAAATGTCGAAACGATAATTCTCTGTTCGGCGTCTGGCACCACTGGAATGGAATATTTCAACTTTAGAGTTGAATCAAGTTTTCAACACGGGTGTGATATAAGACACTTTCTAGGGAAGTTAGCCATGCTTTTTTTTTATTTTCATAGGTGGTCGTGGGAAAATAGGAAAATCAAATATAAAACCAATATTTGATTGTTTCCAAAGACATGACATAAATACTCTCGGTTAACCTACTATACACAAAGCGTAGGTACTTATAATTTCAAACTGTTGTCCCACTGTTTAGAATACTTTTGTGGGTTCGTCGACAGATGGAAACAAATAATTCGAGTTCCTGTCCCGTCTTAGACAAAACCCGACTTGCCATTAAGATCCATCTGACATAATGTGGCTTATTATTACGGCTCATAGTAGAATCGAATGGACACAGAAAATAAAAGCAGTGAAGTGTTCCGATTACGATATAATGGAACTGTTAAGGACAAGTTTCCTCGCCTACTATTAAAAAAAATCGTAATACTCTCAGTGTTAATAGTAAATAATTCCCATTTTTGCAGAGAAAGTCAACCTTCTAATTTATCCCAAACAAATAGTGTACACATTGTATTTAGTCTACACTTTATAATGTATAAAGTTGCACGTATTCAATGATTCAACACATATATATTACGTCAACACATTTATTTCATAATCTTAGAAATGCATATACCTAATTGAAGTACAATAATACTTAAATATTCCTACCGATCTAAATGAAAAAAAATTGATTTTGTCTAACTGCTACTGTAAGCATACGGATTATTATCTACTTCATAATTATTTTTACTTTTTTCCTGGGTTTGGTCTGCAATTCCACTAACAGCCTGAAAGAGATAATATATAGTTAATGGTTTTACGGTAGTCCTTAGCCAACTTGGCAAAGAAGCCCAAGAATCCAGGAAGGCTTTTAAAAGATACATTTCATTCTAGAAAAATTTCCTGAACGCAGAACATGGAGGATATATTACATAAGCATGTAGCAGATGAGAATGATGAATAATACTATTTGTATTATATAAGTATACCGGGTGTCCCGCTAAGCTCGACGAGCGGCGGTATCTCGATAACTATTTGTTCTACTGCTTAAGAGTTATTATCATTTTTTGATTTTGAATTAAAAATACGCCATCTAGCGGTATACTTGACCCTCTATCCATCCTCCGGGCCGGGGCTGGTCTTGGGGCCCCATCAAGCAAAGTTCATCAAACAACCACCATTTTCGACAATTTACTTGGGTTTGTTCAACTCCAACAACACTCAACGAAGAAATGGTGTGACACCTGCAGTGGCTAACGCACCTAGAATTAGCAACTTCAAAATTGATTTCTATAATATTAAAGGGCTTAACGCGAACATCAATTCAGTCCACCAGCACTTACAATCTTCCACGCCTCACGTGCTCGCACTGACCGAAACTAAGGTCAGATCGTCAACAAACACCGTTAGCTATTTATACCCTGGATACGTCTTTTGATATATGGGTTTTGATTCGAGATGATGTCTGCTGCCAACGAGAACTCACACTTGAACCAAAAGACTGAGTAAAAAATATCAACGCAGAAAATTACCAAGTTTATCTGTTGCCTTTACCGTCCTCCAAGTGATATCCATTACAGAGCCCTTTTCTCATCAGTAGCCAACACAATCGACTCCTTGCAAACAAACCATCCGAATGCGGAGATTGCTGTTTGGCGACTTTAACGTCCACAATGTCGACTGGCTAAATACTCAAATACGGACGATCAGCAAGGCCGTGAGGCTGAATCCTTTGCGAACAGTTCTGGTCAAACTCAACTCGTAGAAGAACCAACGCGGATTCCAGGGCGAGATGAAGATTTTGCTAGTCTTTTGGATCTTTTCTTGACGTCAAACCCAGATACAGTCACCGTTAGGATCTTCCAATCACAAACTTCTTTCAACTCTAAGCAAACTACCAATTAATTCTGAGCAACCTCCTAAACCTCGCAAGATTTGGCATTACACATCGGCCAAGTAGAAAGACCTGAAAGACCATTTCCGCACTTTTCCGCCTCAACAAAGACCTGGAAGAAATTTTGGCTTGAGGTAACGGTAATCGAGTCGAATTTAACGCTAAGAAAACCCAGGCAGCAGTTTTCTCTAAAAATGTTAACATTAGAGGACCGGATATAATCATGACAGGACACGCAATTCTACAAACCACTGCCGCCCATCCATTATGTCTTTCAGCATAGTACTCCTCGAACTTCATTATTTAAGAATTATTTCATCTGGAGGTCGTCTCTCCCAACGAATATAACCACCAACGACTTCAAACCAACGTGAATTGCTTTATTCGCACACGCACCACTCCCAGAGTGCCTTAAAGGATTTTTCCTATAGTGCTTGTGTTTGGTCATAAAGAAAGAAAATTTCAAAGTTGAAAATAATTTTAGCATACTTCTAGGAGCCACTTTTGTAATAAATTTTTTTTCCTGAAAGCTGAGAACAAATATTTATCGACACCGCCGCTCGTCAAACTTAGCGGGACACCGGTACACAATTGCAATTATTATACTTTAGTTTTAGCATTTTAGTATACATTTACCGTTGACTTTTACCGTAATAAATCAATCACTTGTTTAAACCCCATTGTTTGATCCCAACATATTGAAACCGCAATAAATGGGTTCATGGTCGGCTCAAAAACATAGTTATCTATATATTGACATATTTTTAATTTCAATCAAAGGTACACCTACTTAAAATGGATAATAATTAGGGCGCCTCCCACCAATTGCATCCTAGTTAGCTCAGGCCATTGTTTGACTGTCGAATTGTATCCGCCTAACATCCCAATTGCATCTCCAAAACAAATTTTAGTTTACATTTAGAATAATGAACAATGTTGCTAAGTGTATATTTTCAAAAAAAGTTGGTAATATAACATACTAAAATTCACAGTTTTTTTCTGGGCTATTTTAAGTATCGCGGTTCGAGATTGTAGATTTCATTTTGGTCAATCTTTTTATAGAAAAAAATTAAAGAATTGACATTATCTGTAAAAAGAATAAATCAGGGGAAGATACGATGACTTTTCCTCCACATATCTACATAGGCTTGCGAATCTTTTCATTCCAAGTACGAGTCTTTTTATGGTCCACATGCCAATATAATAATATGTAAATGTATTTTTAAATGTTTTATTATCAACTCAAATAGATATAAGTTATAGATAAATTTACAGTTGTAAAAGCGGTTTCCTATTATTTAAGGATAATGTATTTAAATATATAGATTATTAGTGGTAGTATTAGTGGATTAAACCGAGTTGCTAATAACATTTATTTGTGTATTATTAATAAATTTTTACTACCTATACAGGGTCATTCACGGTGACTGGCCTATTAAAAAATCTCTGAAACTAAATCAGTTATTTGTGTGAAATATTGATACTCCCTCTAAAAGAGGATAATAATATTGACGTATCTATCACTTCCGGTAATACCAGAAGTCGATATAAACTTGCTTCTTTTAAATGAAACACGCTATATATTATTACATTTTTGGATTCTACGCAAGATTCTAGACAGATTTGGTATATCATGTCAGATAATATTTTTTTATGATCAAACACAAGTACCTATTATAAGAAAATCCTTTAAAGCACTCTGGGAGTGGAACCTCTCTCTTCTATACTCTACATTAAACCATGATACTAACTTCGACTCCCCCTCTGCTAAGTCAAAGGGAGGGTGCGTGTGCGCATAAAGCGATTCACGTTGGTTTTGAATGGTTGGAGGTTATATTCGTTGGGAAAAACGATCTCGGGAAGGTCGTTCCATAAGGATGACCTCCTCCGGATGAAAGAATTCTTAAATAATGAAGTTCGAGGATAACTATATAGAGAGCTGTGAGTAACTCAATAAAAAAGATACTTTTTTAATTATGCCAAAAGTAACTATAACTGCGTTACTTTTGAAAAGTATCTTGTATCTAGTTACTTTTTAGGAGTAACTATACACTTCAAAAGTAACTAGTTACTTTAACTAAGATACTTTAAAAGTAACTAAGATACTTTAAAAGTAACTAAGATACTTTAAAAGTAACTAAGATACTTTAAAAGTAACTAAGATACTTTAAAAGTAGCAAAGATAATTTAAAAGTAACTACGATACTTTAAAAGTAACTAAGATACTTTTAAAGTACCTAAGATACTTTAAGAGGTTAGTTTTACCCTTTGGTTGAACAAAAAATGCACATGTCTATATATTTTTTTACGAAGAAGGGTCGGCCGGGCGACGAGCTGCGAACATCAAAGCTGTTCAAACGCGAAATTTCTAGGAATTTCTACTTATTCTGCTATTATAACTAGTCGAGTTTTCTATTGAATAGTAATAGTGCGTTGTTTACAGGTATCATAGAAGTTCGGTTTATGTGAATTATTTTTTCTATAAGGTAAGTTATAAACTATGGTTATAAAGGACAACGTATACATAACATTATTTATTAGGATGATAAGCAGGCGTAAGAGATAATTTTAATAAAAAGTGGTTGTTCAGAAAATCAATCAAAAATATTTATTATAACGTATGATTTTATGAACTAACCTATGGAACTAATCAAACTTGTCCACACATTAGTGATTCTGCTAGAATCAAGCAGCTCCCAGCACTTTATTGAATCAATATTTATATTAATATTTTTCAGATGAATACCGAAAAAGATATTATGTCAATGTCAGATACAGAAACTATTCCTGATCCATATGCGCCATCTGGGGATGAAAATAACCCCGACTACGTACTTGTCCATTTCTCTCTTCCAAATATAACTTTTATGTTATTGAGCTATCGAGTCTTAACATGAATATATTTTTTAAAATCTTAGTATGAAGTTGTGCTGTCTCTTTATCTTTATTACTCGATGTGTACTTTTTCATGTAACTTAATTATAGATAATGTTTTCCATTGGCGTAACTAGAATGATTTTGTAGGGGGGCCTGGCCCCTAGTTTGGTAGGATTTTAATGGCAAGTGTCACTATGACGTATCTATGGCTTCGAACTTCGGAAAGACTGGGGTGGGCACCAGAGTAATCTAGGGTGGGCACTGCCCACCTGCCCCCCCCCCCCCCTCTAGTTACGCCTATGATGTTTTCACTACCTGGTAACTTTCTGTATCTTTCGGAATATCTAGTTACTTCAAAAGTATTTTAGTTACAATCAAAGTAACTAGTTACTTTTAAAGTATCTTAGTTACAATCAAAGTAACTAGTTACTTTTAAAGTATCTTAGTTACATTAACTAGTTACTTTTACCAAGTAACTAAGAACTAAGATAGTTTGGTTGAAAATTAACTATTCATAACATTTATGTAAAAGTATCTATAAAGTAACTAGATACTTTTCTGAAGTATCTTTCACAACTCTGACTATGACTATATATACCTAAGCCTCAAAGCATGTTTGACATATTTAAGATTTTATGTCTAAAATGACGTTTGCGGACCTTAAAATAATTATTGAGTCTTTATTATTTAATTTGGATCTGGCTCCATGTTGAAAAGCACCTGTTTTAATAGATTATTTTATAATATTTTTAAATTATTAATACAGGGTGTTCAAAAAATTAGGTTAAAAATGAAATTGAGAAAATTGTAAAAAATCTTATTTTCTATTTAGCATTAAAAATAAGGGTAAGTTTGAGTAAGGTTGTCTATTTATATTATATGGCGATTTTGCTGCGGATTATAAGTTCAGTTACTTATAGTTGACTATGCCGGCGTTCAAAAACCGTCAAATGCTAAAGAAATGTATGAAGCTGTTACTTACCATTTGAAAATTATTAATAATCATGGCAAATATACAAACGAATTTTCTCAACATGCTGTATTTTAACAGTTTAAAAACATAATAAAAAATCCATTAAAGCGGGTCTTTTCCAACAAGGCATCCAATTCAAATTACATAATAACGGCTTCCTTGTAGGAAAAATTAAGAATTATTTTAACGTCTGCAAACGTCATTTTAGACATAAAATAAAACCTTAAATATTATGTCAATCGCATTTAGACTTAGGTACAAGATATGATATATAAAATCTGCCTAGAATCTTGCATAGAATCCAAAAATGTAATAATAAATAGGATGTTACATTTAAAATAAGCAAGTTGACACCGACTTCCGGTATAACCGTCAAAATATCTTCATTAAAAAGATCAGCATCTTTTATAGCGAGTACCAATATTTCACATAAATATCTGTTTTAGTTACCGTGATCTTTTAATAGCCCACTCACTGTAAATGACCCTGTATATTATTACAAAGGAACAAGTTGTTAAAGAAATTTAGCAATGCCTTGCAGCAAAATTTGTCTATCTTCAATTCAAAGGTCGCGTTCAGCGTTGGATGCTGCCGGATGCAATTCGGACAGTACCTTTTTCAGGACAGGTATTGACACAGACAGGTATAATTATTTCGGGATGCAATTCAGCCCCGGCCATCATGGGATGCAGGTACATAACATTTGTACTCAGACTCTGCCCGAAAAGATGCAAATTTGGGGCATTTTATGGTGAGAAGGGTGATAATTAGGGTTTTATGGCATCAATATATAATATTTAAATTTATTAATTATACTAATGAACAAGTCTATTTCAAATATAACATAACTGTTCTAAGAATTCTTGGTTGTTTAATTTATTACTATCCTACATAATTTAATGCTTCACAGAAACCTTCACTCAATCCACCAAACCAGAATGTCCCACAAGAAGTCCCTACTAAATCTAGTGAGGTCAAACATCCTTCAAAATCAGACAAATTAGCTAGTCCTGTAGCTGGACCTTCAAACATTACTGCATCCCCTCCTTTATAGTACCTTAATTACACACGACATACAGCTTCACCTTCAGACATAATTCCCCTTCCAAAATTTAAAATAAATAGGAAACGAGCCAGAAAAAGTTTGAAATTTACTGTTCTAAAGGCAACACTGAATAAGGACCAACTACTAAAGGAGCATAAAGTGCAGGAGGAAGCAGTTAGTGACAGAGAGAGAAAGCATTCATAAAGAATCTAAAAATAAAACCTACAAGTGTTAAAGTTCATGCAGTTAAGAGAAAGATATTTGAGGAATCATCATGTGATGAGATGTGATGGGGATAAGCAAATATCTAAAACATTTTGTTTTTGTGAGACAACTGAAGCTGTGCTTTTTAAAAAGATGATATCTTTGGAAATCTTTCAAAGCCAATAAAAAGCAGCTCAATCGATTTTCAAATGTGGTAAGATTCCTCAATGAACTCACTGAACATAGTTATCTATTATTCAGCATTTCACTTTAGTATGTATGTTTAATTAATTTAATAATGTATACTCTCTCTTATTTTAATGTTTAATACATTGATTGATTTTGAGGCTATAAAATGCACCTGTGTACTATTGCCCTATTCGATGTTGGAAAAGTTCGGCAAATGCATATTAAAATGATATAAATTGTTTTAATGCAACTAGGCATTATTTAGATGGCTAAATGTATATAATGAAATTTGGCTCCTTACCATTTGTAGTAAGTAGGATCAACAATACCTACTACAAATTTGATACTTTGCATTTAACATGTATTTTAAATGTTTGTACCCATTTGTCAAAAAAAAGTCATTAAAAATTTTGTATCAATTTAGAAAATACCTCAAAATTGACATGACCACAATTGATACAACCACAAAGGATCTATTTTTTGATTATAATAAATTCCTATACAAAATCAGCTTGAAAATTTTATTTATTTGAACAATGAATAGGTACTACTTACTGCCATAGATGTAATAGAACTTTTGGAAAACAATCTTTCAGCTTCCTTAAATTTTCGATTGCGTTTGTCAGCTTTTGAATTTGTTGTTTTGTTGCTAGAAAGATACCTATCCCAACCTCGAATTATATTACCGTAGAGTTGTGTATCTTCTAAATATGACCCCTCAAAGGCATAAATTTGTCTTTCTAGATTGGCTAAAGTTTCCTAAAATAAAAGGCATACCTACCTCAACTACGTATATAAAGAATGATTGAATTAAAAAGAAAATATGAAAAAATAGCTAAACATATTGTGTTATGTAGATATTTTTCTGAATAAATAAATAAAAATAAATAAATTATGTAGGTAAGTATCAATACATACTCCAATTTCTGCTTTTCTTTTAACTAAATCAGCAAGTTCTTGTCGAGCATCAATAGAATTTGTTTTATTCGCCATAATATTTTTTTAAACTAATAAATGCCAGTGGACAGCTTTAGATATAATTTAAATAAATAACATAAACAGTACTATAAATAACGAAAAAAACCACAACAAAGACAAAAACGGAATCACAGAGGAATGATAGGTATTAGTTCGACTCTGTCGTACGTTGAATCTGACCAAGAGAGCCTAGGCTTCTGATCAAGTAGCTTCCTAGATAGTTTTTCAATATGGCGGAAATGGTACCAGAAATACGCTTGTTCTATAGACTGGTGAGATATTTATCCAATAGAATCAACGTTTGGCGGTTTTTTAAATTAAATATAATTTTTACTACAACTTTGACATTCTGTGGATTCTATGGGTCTACTACTCTAATTAAAATTTGAGTAACAGCATTTGTCATAATTTTATATGATTAACATTTCAAATCAAATCAAATCAAATCAAAATATGCTTTATTGTCATAAGAATATTGTTCTTGTTAACAAAGCTATATATAAAAAAAAAATATTTTATTTTAGAAAATATAAATCAAATCAGAAAAAGTAGGTATATGAAAAAAAAATATATAAAAATTAAATATAACAACAATTGGTAAAACAATTGGACAATATATAAAGAACAAAATAACTCTGACAAGTAACCACATAATATACTAAATTAAAATACATAATTAAAACATTAAACATAGTTAAAGCATTAAACATTATCAAGATAAAGCTAAAAGATGATACATTTTACAATAATACAACATACACATATATCAGAAGCTTAAAGACCGCTAAGATCATCCGTAAATAAATCATCAGCAGAATAATATGCTTTTTTGCATAGCAGAGCCTTTACTTCCCTTCTAAATTTCTTAAATCCATTAATCTTTCGAATGCGTAACGGAAGATGATTAAAAATTTTTTTACTCTTGTACATAACAGAGTTCCTGGTTTGGCTAGAAGTTGGTATAGGTAGATGAGTAACATATGTCTGGCGCGTATTACACACAGAAACCGAACTAATTTCATTTCGAAATTTTTTATATACCAGACATGATGACTCCAGCAAAAACAGGCAAGGCAAGGTTAAGATCTTATGTGAAATAAATAATGGTCTGCTTGAGTCCCTAAGTCTGGCTCTAAACATATATTTCACGGCTCTCTTCTGCAGAACAAACAACATATCAAACAAATAACGTGAACATCCCCCCCAAAAACATATACCATATCTAAGATGAGATTCCATCAGTGCAAAGTACGTACTTCTCACCACTTCCAAATCCAAACTATTTGCTATAATCCTGATTGCATAACAATTGGATGCCAGTCTCTTAGCCAGATTAGTTATGTGTACCTCAAATTTCAACCTATTGTCTATGTATAAACCTAAAAATCTACTTACACTCTCCCTGGCCACTGACTGGTCCCCCAATCTAACATCATCGAGAGAACATTTAAAAGAAATTATATTCGTCTTAGAAATATTAAGAGATAGGAAATTTGCATCAGTCCACTCTTTTACCTTGGTGAGATCATCATTGATGCAATTCTGGAGTTAGGTCGCATTTTTACTAACCCAAAGTATGGTGGAGTCATCCGCAAAAAGTGTGAATCTGCCCCTGACAGCAATACTAGCTAGGTCATTAATATACGAATATGAATACTTATAAATTTCAAGGTCCCTGACACAAGGCCGATAGTCTGACCAAAGTCTGACTGCTTGTTCAAGAGATTAGGTCCCGCACACGGAGAGGGATCGGACTGCCTACCAGTTTTGACATACTGGTCCACACACACAAATGCCCCCCAACTATCTGATAAAGCTAATATATAGCCTCTTATCTAGAAGATAGATCATTCCAAACATGTATTGACGATGAACTGTCTACGTCTAAGAACAGCCTCTTATCTAGAAGATAGATCATTCCAAACATGTATTGACGATGAACTGTCTACGTCTAAGAACATAGGAGCTGGCGTACCACAAGGTTAAGCAATAGGCCCCCTACTTTTCAACATCTTCACAGCATACATTCCTCAGTTTCCTCTGAACGAAAAATACGTATTCGCGGATGATACGGCCATCAAAGACCCCGAGGATAATAATATCCCGGCTCAGAAGGAATATAGCCATTTTGCAAAAATGGCTCAGCAAATGGATGATTAAAATAAACCCAGACAAGACCCAGGCAATTTACTTATCAAAGACGCACTGCAAATTTCCAGAAGGAAAAGTCACTGTAGGAAACAAACAATTAGACTGGAAACCAAGTGTCAAATACCTAGGTTTACACTTTGACAAGAGACTCAATTGGAAAGTAAATACAGCCAACACAATAAAGAAAGCCCATCAACAACTTGGCGCAATATACAGTTTGCTTAACAAGAGAAGCAAACTGAATCTAAAAACAAAGGTCACCCTGTACAAAACATTCGTCAGACCAGCGATGACATAATTATATGGACCTGAGATGAATTCAAGTGATGCAAAACCAGGTATTAAATCATCGTAAACATGCAACGCTACACTGGAAACGAAATTATACATAGAGATCTCGAAATCAAAACAATTTCCGAGTTTTTCGACAAAACCATAAACAAATACCACACTAAGGCTCACTTAGCCAACAACAGAGAGATACTTTTATCGCATGCACATTCACTGCCAAACACCACAGACAAATTACCTACATACAGCAAGCACTTGCTAGATCAACAAGCACAGTTGCTTCAACCTACACCAAATACGGTGTCATAAGCCAAGCATAAAGGATCAAATAAGAGCGAAGTACCGACTCAAAAATCCCCACTAAGCAAGAAACATTTTTCTCACGTTTGATAACGTTATTTTAAAGGAACTTAGAAAACGTTTTTTCTCAAACAGACCATTGATGTATCAATGATGATTTTATTTAACATTTTAAAAAATAACGTGATTCATATGTAATATGACATGTATAACGTATTTTAATATGTAATTATAATATTATTAACGTAGAAATCATGTTAGTTGAATATACGTTTTATTTCTACCATCACAGACATGTTTTTATTTCAATTTCTTTGTTATGTTATGAATAAACGTTTTAAACAACACACTTGTTTCGTCAAATAATGTAATTTTCTTAACGTTACTGAAACGGGTTTCGATCAATGCTACTAACGTTCCGGTGTCGTTACTGGACAACGCCGACAATTGACCAATCCAACGACCTGTCAAATAAAATTTTTAGGTTATCTGGTGGGCAAACAAAGGTCGTGTCCATATGTTTACTGTTAAGTTCGTAGCGTTTTTGGAGCGTTTTACTGTGATTGTGTGGTCTTTTGTTAACAAATTTATTATTAGAATAGATTCATTTAAGTGTATATAATAAATATTTGTGGAAGAAAAATGCCGACAACGTGTATTGTGGTCAAATTGTGGAAGCCGTCGTGATCGCGACCATTTCTAGTTTCATTTGATTCGCAGTAAAAAAGACTATTCATTACCCACAAATAAACGATTTATCAGAGAAAAGGCGGGATATGTGATTAATAGAACAGCTATCAAGAGGGAAGATCTTACAGAATCAATTTTAAGAAACCAGAGAGTGTGTAGTTAGCTATTCAAATGGCCCTACTCGAAGAGAACTTTAAAATATTTTTTCCTATCACTTTATCTACTTAAGTTTTATAATAATTAAAAATATACTTACATAGTTTTAAAACATATATTTTGAATCTTGTAGAACATATAGTACATATAATTTGTAAATAAACCCATTTTGATTATAGGTATTTTTTAAAAACAATTCATGTTAAATAAGGATATTTAGTATAAGTACTTATATTTAAATGTTTGATACGCACTGAATTATATATATAAATAAAACAATACATTTAATATAAATAATATATTTATCAAATGGAAAATATGGAAACAAATTATTATTAAATAAAAATAAGTAAGCAAGGTTTTGAGTTCATATTTGAATAAATTTACCATCCCTTCTTTGAACACTGAAGGTAAAGCTACCTCTGTCTTAACGAACCAGAAACTGTGCCGAAGTTCATATTTGCAATTGGGATAATGGGCAGTTCTGTGGACATAAACGACAGGTACATCGGTACAAAAAATCATACCTTTATTTCTGTTTATATATTCCACAGCAAAAATTGGTTTAGCACTGGCTTTTTGTGAATGCTTCACCTGAAAAGAATATTATATACATTAAGTAACATAAAGTATTGCATTCCGAAAATTGAGTGAGACACCTTAAATTTTTTTAGTTCAAAAGTGAAAAATCTTATAAAAAAGTTGGTCACTCCTGCACTAGGTATCAAACACTTGAAGTAAACAAAAATAATTACCTTTCCAAGCATGACATAGAACTCATTTACAACCTTCGTTCCAAGATTTATAACAGAACTGGCTGAAAAATATTAATGAGCTTCAAGGGCTTTGTAGGCTTCCATCTGCTCATGTGAATATAAACTATGTGTTAATGCTACAAAAATCGAAATACGAGATGATAGGCCACTGGTAGAATCCCATTAATGGTGTAGTCCAAATCAACAACTGCCATGGTAAAAAGATTCAAATCCTTTATTAATTTCAGCTTCATTAGAAATCTAAAACAAATTATAATTTTATATCATTTGAATATGATATTCAAGAATAGAATTTTACTATTTAAATGAGAAAAATGCTCATGAATCTTAAATTGAAAGTATAATCAAAATGTAAACAAACATACTAGTACAGTAAAAAGGTATATTTTACTAAAAAAAAATACTTAATGGCTGAAATTTTAAGGGGGTGTTCGGGGGCATGTCCTGAGTCTAAAACTGAGTTTTCGTATTCGAGGGGGTGGGGGAAGATACAACCCCCGGTCTATATGGGGGTGAGTTCGTTTTAATTCTATATCTCCGTTGCTGTTGCCCGTACAGTCAAGTCCAAGAGATCATATTTGTAGGAAATTGAATTATCTATCCAATGATAATAAAATCGAGGTCATAGGTCAATTAGGTCAATTACAATTGCCGGTCAAAGGTCAAAAGTGAAGGGAATTTTTTCATTTTTCGCGAATACCGTGAAACTGGTAAGTTTTTTGCATACTGCTTCAATACCATTTCGAAGTACTTGAAGTTACCTACAAAATGAGCTCTCGAACACCCTTCTACGATGAAAAGTTTTCCGTCACTCCAACGATCAAGTTGACCTATAAAACCCCAACTTTTGAATGTTCAGTGCTCTGTCATGTATGTGTGTGTATTGCCGTGTACTGTTTAATGATTTGAAGTGTCTCGATCATTAATTTACCTCGAAATTTTCCTGCTGGCGACTTTCATGTGAATTTGGCTCTTTTGGATGGACTTTTTTCGCCATCTTCGTATTCATCATCCTTTTCGAATGTGTCACCACGAACGTCTTCTTCAGGAATGGATGGCGAGTTCCTGTCGTCGTTGAGAAAATCGTCATCTTCTTGCAGGGTAGAATATTGGGCGATGTTGTCGCACGCGGTACCGCTACAAGTCCCACAAATCGGAGAACATTTCAGCCATTTTTCGACAGCAGTTTTTTTTCGAATACGGCTGATTGAACCTTCAGTATGAAAAAGATCGCTGGGTGTAACGCACTGTATCCCTCCCATCGCATGAAAAGTGCCTCGTCCGTCGAGTGTATTCGTATTGAAGTCCGCATTATCAAAAACGAATGTGGAAAAAGCTTGAGCTGAAATGATGTCCTCTGGTCGTGAGATGCAGGACGATTCGAATCTTGAAATCTCGCTGTAGGACGCCGAAAACCCGAGAGATGACAAGATGTCGATCAGATTACGAGAACCGAATTTTTTAAAAATGTAGGTACCAACTCCTAATTGCAAAACGGAGAGAAAAGAACAAGGTCGACACGCTGCAATGATAGCATGAGCCAGGGCGATGCATTTTTTGTTCCATTTTTCGAGTGATCCACGTTTATGCTTGATAATGATCCGCGATAAGAAACTGAGCAGAGAGGGGGGAATACAGTCTGTTGCACTCGCGAAAAAATTGTCAGTGGATGGGTAAGAATCGAGCTCGTAAACTTGGGAACGAATATCTTCGAGAACAATATCTGCAGGTCTACGTCTGAGCATTATTGCAATAATTTCTTCAAATATGAACTCTGCATGATAAAACACACTGGTACGTTTTCACAATTAAATGGTCTTAACAGAACTAGCCAGAACCAGCAAATATTTAGAATTTAGATGGTTTAAAACTCCCAAGAAAGGTAATAAACCTATCTAAATCAATGCAAACAATGGGTTTGTTTGCCCACCAAGGAAATTTTGACAGATGAAAAGTCACGTGGTTTGGATTGCCTAATGGCCAAATATAACCTAACTTTACTTCCTTTCTTTTTCTTCATGTCGTGTGGTGTGTTGACGGCAGTTTGTTTAGCCGTCATAAAATTATATTAAGAGCTTTTTATTTAAAAAAAACAAGATAAAGAGTAAGGTAAGTACCTATTAAATCAGTATACTAATTTGGAAATCTCGATATTTTGTAAATTTTCATAGGCTCATAGTAATAGATAGATTATTAAGGGTCGGTCGGTCGCGGCCATTTTGCATGCAACCATAAAATTTTGAGCCGAGATTATGAATCTTCGGAAAAATATTCCCTTTTTTTAATTAAAACTAAGATTTATTTATAGGTATGGTTAAATTAAATTAACAAAAACCAGTCAAATATGATTGTAATCTTTTAGTGAATATTACTAATAAGTATTTTAAATATTTTAGTACAACAAGTATCTTCAAGTGGCAGGAAAGAATGAGGCCGAGTTTATACGGAGGGGCTTGATTAGCGTATTCGCAAATAAGCAGTCAATTATTCGTGGACAGGCCAGAAACAAAACTGAAAGATTGCAAAATCATCTATATCTTAAGAGGTTTGTTTTTAAATTAATACCTATACAATCAAATGTAAATGTATTGCGTTTTCTCAAACAGATGAAGCTCAAACGGTGTACAACATTATAGCACCCAGCCCACCTAAAGCGTGCCCTGCCTTTGTTATTGGGCGCACTCTGTATTTTTAAAGGGAAACGATATCGTCGATGCGCCTGTTACCAGTTCACGTTCGATATCGCAGGTTGATGTTTTGAAATCCGAGCGGTCTAATTTCTTATACAGGGTGGTGGCTATAATATAAAACTTTTGCGAGATTCGGAAGATTCCTGTGCTAGCAGAACCTGACTACGGTTCTTTTAATTTATTCCCAAAATATACTAATTTGAACTTGCCTATTTGTTGTTATTTCTTTAGACTATTTAATCTTGGTCTCCCTGTCAATCAAAACACACTAATTAGTTTCGACATACACTTGTTTTACTTCATTAAAATTTCCACAAACTTTTCAATCTTAACTTTATGTTTTACCGGATCTGAGACAACACTCTCATTAACTTATCTCGGTAAAACCTTAAAAAACCTTCAGACATCACTATTCTTATGCTATTCCGGAGTCAACTTATATTTAACAACTTTCGTTATAGCGGTTTTTCTAATTATTGGGCCACAAACACTTACTTCCAATTTTTAAATACTTTTAAAAATATTTTTCTACCCAAAATTCACAATTTTCAGACACTTTTCACAATAAGCTTTCTGGCATTATTTTCCTTGCCAATTTTAACACTTTCACTTAATCACTTTATTTTTCGCATACATAGATCCCGGTTCCGTCTTTTAGCTTTTCCGCAAGTTGACTGGCTATAGCTTGAAATCGGGTGCGCTTAAATAGTCAGTTTTCCGCCCACTTTTCCATCCCAAAATCCCTCCGTGACAGTTTTATTACCTATGATTCATCTTATTTCCGAGAATAAGTGTCATTTTCCGATTATTTATTGGTCTTTAAGAGCGAAAGTCGCTTAATTTCACCCTTTGTAGGTCACAGGTGTTCATTTTCCCCCTTTATTTCCAGGAATCGACCCACGCGTCCTCCCGGGGTGGCAATGAGTCATAGGGTTGCATCATCAGACTCCCTTTTGAACACCTGCGTTTTTAGGTCGACCGTTTCCAGATTCATCCGGTTAATTCCGCGTCTACGTATCAAAAATGGGGTGAAAACCCTTTCTGTTAAGGAGAGAGGGTAGGCGTCGTCGGTCATCGCGCATTTTTCCGGGTCAGTTATGTTGTGTCAGCGTTCGCGTCTCTATTCCGTTCACCTGACCATGTGCGATGATAAAGTGGAATTTAAAGTGTTGTGCGATTTCTGGATTATTCTCCTTTTTGGAAATAAACGTGAGTTTTTACTTTAAAAATTTTCTAAAATTTTTTATAATTTATATCCGCGTTAATTAGATTTTTCCTGATTTTTCCCGATTTTTCCCGAATTTTTCTTGATATTTTTCCGAATTCTGTCATTTTTCAGATAATTCCGATTTTTTATTAAAAATTTTTTTTTGATAAAAATTCTTTTTAATCTAATTAATTATTTAAATAATTTTGAAATTTATTAAATAATTTTTATTTATTTTTAATTTTATTTTAAATAGTTTACTTCATAATTTTTATAAAATTCTAATTTTTCCGGAATCCGATAATATTTGAAATAATTGATAGTTGCATTTTTTGTTCTAGACCATGGAGACCTTTTTTTTATGAAGAACAACTTTTCTCATTAAATTAATGATCAAATAGTTTTCTGGCTCAAAATATTAATTTTCACATTCACATTTCTATGCAAACTATCAAAACTAACATTTTAAAGCTATGTTGATCCATATAATTTTTGTTATCTCGGTACTAATTGTTGTGTACCTAATTTAGAATAAGAAAAAATGACATTTAAGTGTTCACAAAAATATTATATTGTCAAGGGATGAATCTAATCCGTCATCAATATAACGAAATTATGCCTGCATTTATTCCTTTTTAAAAACGAAATTGGTTCGTTATAGTTTCGAAACGAGAACGTTTTATGTACAACATAATTATAACATTTTGACACGTCCTTAAAATAAACATCTTAAGAACGAAACCAGTTCGTTATAGTTTTCGAATCAAACATGTTAATTCATAAATGTAAATGCGATTTTGTTATGTTGGCGGACATTACGACCAGTACGTTACGTAATAGTGCCGTAACAAATCCTTTTTGTACAACGTAACATGTAACCTAAAAACATATATGTGACGAAATTGGGATGTTTTTTTGCTTAGTGGGTCAAGCCTACAGAACTGGTGATCCGAGAATCAAAATACAGGCAAACCAGGCAACTCAGCGCATCAAAAGGTTACTAAGGGATACCGAATCTGAAAATTGGGATAGAAAGGTCGAAGGCCTTAATATTGTAGATAACAGCCTATACAGAATGACAAGGACACTGACAAAAGGCAGCAAACAGCAAATGCCTTACCTAGTAACACCCGACAACGTGACGATCACTGAGCCCCGAGAAAAAGCTGAAAAATTCGCTGAAGCCCTTTACGAGCAGTTCAGCGAAAACCCAACAACCAACCAAGCAGCAGAGGATCGGATCAACAGAACTGTGGAGATATTCAAAAGCATGGATTATCCGCCCGAGCCAAACCTGCAACAAATCACAGCAGAAGAAGTAAAGTGTCTGATTGCCAAGACCAAAATTAAAAAAGCACCCGGTATAGATGGAATATCAAATAGATCTCTAAAAAATCTACCGGATAACACCATAAATGATATAGTCTGCATAACAGAAGCAATGCAGAAGCTTGGACACTTTCCTATCGCCTGGAAGAAGACAAAGATCATCATGAGGAAAGGCAGGCCAGAATAAAAATCTGATAGGTAGTTATAGGCCGATCAGTCTACTGTCTAACGTGGGCAAATTAGCGGAAAGGTTAATCTCGGGTAGGCTTTCAGCCTTTGTCGAAATTAATCACTGTTTACCAGAGGAGCAGTTCGGCTTTAGAGCAAATCTGTGCACAGTTAGACAGGCGACAAGGTTCGCTTCTAACATACTTAAAGGATTTAACAAAAGGAAGCATACAGGAGCCGTGCTGTTTGACATCAGTAAAGCGTTTGACAAAGTATGGCACAACGGGCTAATATTAAAAATAATAAGACTAGGAGTGCCGAACTATCTGATAAAGCTAATAGCCTCTTATCTGGACGATAGAACATTCCAAACTTGGATAGAAGACGAACTGTCTACACTGAAAAACATAAGAGCTGGCGTTCCACAAGGTTCAGCAATAGCCCCCCTACTTTTCAACATTTACACAGCGGATATTCCTCAGCTTCCTCAGTGTGACAAATATATATATGCGGATGCCACGGGCATCGCAGTAACAGAAAGGAGCCCTCGATTAATAATGATCAGGCTAAAAAGGAACATAGCCATTCTAGAAGAATGGCTGAACAAATGGAAGATAAAGATAAACCCTGACAAGACACAGACAATTTACTTTTCAACATCGTGCCACAAATTCCCGGCGGGGAAAGTCAAAATTGGAAACAAAGAAATAGACTGGCAACAAAGCGTTAAATATCTACGTTTGCACTTTGACAGGAGGCTCAATTGGAAAGTAAATACAGCCAACACAATAAGGAAAGCCAATCAACAACTAGGCGCAATCTACTGTCTGCTGAACAAACGCAGCAAGATAAACATGAAAACGAAGGTCACCCTCTACAAAACATTCATCAGGTCAACGATGACATATGGAGCTCCAGCTTGGTGCACCATAAGTAAGAGTGACATCAAAAGAATTCAGGTTATGCAAAACAAGGTACTAAAAATCATAGTAAACGTGCCGCGATACACAAGAAATGACATCATACACAGAGATCTCGAAATTGACACAATTTCCGAGTTCTTTGACAAAACAATCGCAAAATACCACACTAAGGCTAATATAGCCAACAACAGTACGATACTTGCATCGCACATACACTCACAGCCTTACACTTGTTACAAGCTACCTAAAGACTGGATCACTCGAAACCGCGATTGATCCAAAAACAAATGTCTCAAAAACACAAGAATATGGCCTTGATTGCAGAACCAAAATTCGCAAAAATCAAAATAGACAAACTACGCCTACTCTCTACCCTATACGTTCGGAGCTCTTGATTGTTTGTTCATTCGATTAAATTCGAATGGAAAAAATATCAAGAGCTGGCACCAAACATAAGTGTATAGCTTAGAAGCTAAAACCAAAGAAATCATACATGATTCAAAAATAACACTAATTAGTGAAAAAGAGTCACAGGCTTCTAGCCTGACTCCCACGGTGAGTTTAGTCGGTCGGCCCTCCTCATTCGAGGCGGATGCTTCCCTTCAGGAAGGATGATATTGTCGGAGGTTCATCCTCACAGGTTGCTAAACCCGACACTACTTTGCATACTCTGTGCATCGTGTCTGTATGCAGATTCTCATCCATAGACAAAGGAAGAGAGGGGACGAATAATTCCGGTTTACGGGCCGTCGCAGAAAGTGTTACCTAAAATTGATCGGCCGCCATTGATACTAGATTTGTTGCACTTTTCATTCAAGATTTCTAATAAGAACCGGGTAATTGCCCTTGGAGAGGGTGTATCACTCAATGGCGTACCTACCTGCATGATTTGTATATTTTGACAAAATTAAATTATTTCTTATTTAATTTTGGTTAATTATTAGTGAAAGCATTATATTATTTCGAATGTATACCAGTGTTTTTTTTTTAAAGAAAGCGATTAACGTTTGTCTTGAGAATCGTTGAAGGTCATAGTCTTTGAGAAACACGACTTCAGGCGAAGGCCGTTTCACAAGGATGGCATCCTGTTAAAACTTATTTTAAACCACTAAGCTCACACATTGTTATATTCTTTTTAGATTTCCGAAAGATCCACAAAAAGCAAACATTTGTGTGCAGAACATGGGACTTAGAGATTGGACACCTTCTCCTGCCTACAGGATTTGTTCAGAGCATTTTGAGAAGTCCTTTTTTATAAAGTTGAGGAAAGAGTACGATTACTTGGAGGTGCTGTGCCAACAATATTTTCAAAACTACCAGTAATTACATTTTGTCGCTTCTTTGTAATAAATTTTGAATCGACCAATTTTGTTTTTTATCTTACATTTTCCCTAAAGTTGAAAGATATTTAAATTTCACAACCTTTCCTATATGAAACTATATTTTTGGCTAATAAAATTAATATTTACTAAGCATTCATAAATTATTGAGAAGCAGAAGAACATTTGTACTCAGTAAGGGACACAATATACAAATTCAATTCAATAAAAATATTACTCCCATATTCCATAAATAATAATTTTGTACTGGGATAATATTAAGAAAATATTCATGTAACGCCACTGCTAAATCCGATATCCTCAACAAAGTTTCTCCTTGATGATATGGAAATAAAGATTTCCGAAAGCTTGGACCAACTTGGTTCAATTGACGCCGCCATTTTCATACGATTATCTGTCAATCCAATTTGGTTACAAAACATTACATAGATGTCGCCCTATGGTTGCAAATCATAGTATTTATCTTTTGGCGTACACATTCCGATCGTGTGTAAAAATCTAGTTCTCTCTCGCGCGCGTTTCGAAGCGTCGGTTCCACCTACGGCCAGACATCGCCCCATCTCAAGAGTAACCGGACCTCTCTCTCACGAGCACGCCGTCGATGAATCGCTAGTTGAATTTATTAGTATTTTGCGCTTGAGTTCTCTAGCATTTGACCGCAGCGTTGCCAGGTCTAGTGAAATTTCACTGACATGTGTAATCTTTATCAAAATGACCTTTCCTAGTGATTTTTTTCAGTTTCAGCGTCTTCGCGGGTTCGCTCTAAAGAATAACTTTTTTTCGAAAAATTAACAATAAAAAGTTTCCCATATGGCGGCAACTTAAGTAGACACACTGTATGTATTTTTTTAAAATACTATATTTTGTTATCATCATTTATTTAGTGAAAAAGAGTCACAGGCTTCTAGCCTGACTCCCACGGTGAGTTTAGTCGGTCGGCCCTCCTCATTCGAGGCGGATGCTTCCCTTCAGGAAGGATGATATTGTCGGAGGTTCATCCTCACAGGTTGCTAAACCCGACACTACTTTGCATACTCTGTGCATCGTGTCTGTATGCAGATTCTCATCCATAGACAAAGGAAGAGAGGGGACGAATAATTCCGGTTTACGGGCCGTCGCAGAAAGTGTTACCTAAAATTGATCGGCCGCCATTGATACTAGATTTGTTGCACTTTTCATTCAAGATTTCTAATAAGAACCGGGTAATTGCCCTTGGAGAGGGTGTATCACTCAATGGCGTACCTACCTGCATGATTTGTATATTTTGACAAAATTAAATTATTTCTTATTTAATTTTGGTTAATTATTAGTGAAAGCATTATATTATTTCGAATGTATACCAGTGTTTTTTTTTTTAAGAAAGCGATTAACGTTTGTCTTGAGAATCGTTGAAGGTCATAGTCTTTGAGAAACACGACTTCAGGCGAAGGCCGTTTCACAAGGATGGCATCCTGTTAAAACTTATTTTAAACCACTAAGCTCACACATTGTTATATTCTTTTTAGATTTCCGAAAGATCCACAAAAAGCAAACATTTGTGTGCAGAACATGGGACTTAGAGATTGGACACCTTCTCCTGCCTACAGGATTTGTTCAGAGCATTTTGAGAAGTCCTTTTTTATAAAGTTGAGGAAAGAGTACGATTACTTGGATGTGCTGTGCCAACAATATTTTCAAAACTACCAGTAATTACATTTTGTCGCTTCTTTGTAATAAATTTTGAATCGACCAATTTTGTTTTTTATCTTACATTTTCCCTAAAGTTGAAAGATATTTAAATTTCACAACCTTTCCTATATGAAACTATATTTTTGGCTAATAAAATTAATATTTACTAAGCATTCATAAATTATTGAGAAGCAGAAGAACATTTGTACTCAGTAAGGGACACAATATACAAATTCAATTCAATAAAAATATTACTCCCATATTCCATAAATAATAATTTTGTACTGGGATAATATTAAGAAAATATTCATGTAACGCCACTGCTAAATCCGATATCCTCAACAAAGTTTCTCCTTGATGATATGGAAATAAAGATTTCCGAAAGCTTGGACCAACTTGGTTCAATTGACGCCGCCATTTTCATACGATTATCTGTCAATCCAATTTGGTTACAAAACATTACATAGATGTCGCCCTATGGTTGCAAATCATAGTATTTATCTTTTGGCGTACACATTCCGATCGTGTGTAAAAATCTAGTTCTCTCTCGCGCGCGTTACGAAGCGTCGGTTCCACCTACGGCCAGACATCGCCCCATCTCAAGAGTAACCGGACCTCTCTCTCACGAGCACGCCGTCGATGAATCGCTAGTTGAATTTATTAGTATTTTGCGCTTGAGTTCTCTAGCATTTGACCGCAGCGTTGCCAGGTCTAGTGAAATTTCACTGACATGTGTAATCTTTATCAAAATGACCTTTCCTAGTGATTTTTTTCAGTTTCAGCGTCTTCGCGGGTTCGCTCTAAAGAATAACTTTTTTTCGAAAAATTAACAATAAAAAGTTTCCCATATGGCGGCAACTTAAGTAGACACACTGTATGTATTTTTTTAAAATACTATATTTTGTTATCATCATTTATGTTAGAAATAAAATACTATGTTATAAGATTTATTATTAATTAACGAACTCCCCCCTATTTTTTAACCTAGTGAATTTTTAAAGCGCGATCTAGTGATTTTTCAAATTTTGACCTGGCAACACTGATTTGGCCAGTATTCGTAGTTATTACTTGTGTTCAGGGCCGACTGTTCACAAATCTTATAATGTAGATGTGATATTTTATATCTATTAATTTTTATGTCATACCAGTACATTATTGTGCTTTTATACCTAAGATACCATATGCATAATGGATTACTTTATGTCCGTGCAGGCATAAAATACACAGTGTGGCCCGCGCTAGCATTCAGACGCAAAAAACAGTTTTCAATTAACTTATTCTTTATTAACAAAATATAAATCTACGTTTATATATTATTTGGTTGTATTTACATAGAACTGGCAATTCTGGAAGGTTCCGCTGATAGCTAAATTTCTTGCAGCAAAGGTTGACTCATGATTCATTGTCTGGGTCTCTAATTTCTGCAAGGAAATGCGAGATCCAGATGGTACGCCTGCCAACATCCTTGAAACCTCATTTTTTTGAAGATATGCTATCCTCTAAATATCCTTCAGTAACTATGGTACTCTTCCATCGTATGAGTTTCTGGATTTTCTCGGTAACAGGTTTTGCGTTGGCTTTTCAGCCTTTTTTCAATTATACAAATAAATATTTTATTAAAAACTAAACACCCACCAAATCATCAATAAATAAAATCTTTCAACATATATATTGTTATCAGGAACTTACGTGATTTTAAAATTTCGAAAAAAATCCATTATTTCATTTCGTCGCCGACCTGTTACTGGACTGAATTGGAGCAAGTTTCCTGGATAGTGTTTTCAACGAATTTATATGCCAAAAATGTCTTGGCATAACCACGTTGTGGCAATCGCAAAGATAGCTCCTCAGAAGCTTGGAGTTTGTTCGGGTTTGTTGGGGTACTCTTCCGAACCAGAAAGTTGTACACACCTCTACAACTTTTGACACTATACAAAGCCCAGATTCGACCATCACTAGAATACTGCTCTCATGTCTGGAGCTCTGCACCCAAACATACTCTTCGACTACTGGATTCCATCGAAAGGAGGGCTATTCGTCTAATCGGAGACCACGAGCTGACGAAGAACCTCGACAGCCTAGAACATCGAAGACAGGTTGGGGATTTGACTCTCTTTTACAGATATTTTCATGGAAGGTGCTCGTCTGACCTTGCCCCCTTAATTCCGCCCAGAGCGACGAATAGCAGAAATACACGACGAACCACTGCCGCGCATCCAGATGTGGTTAAGCTTAGTACTCCTCGAACTTCATTATTTAAGAATTCTTTCATCTGGAGGACTTCATCCTTGTGGAACGACCTCCCCGAGGTCGTTTTTCCCAACGAATATAACCTCCAACGATTCAAAACTAACGTGAATCGCTTTTTGCGCACACGCACCACTCCCAGAGTGCCCTAAAGGATTTTTCCTATAGTGCTTGTGTTTGATCATCTATAATCTATTACAGTGTGACCCGTTTATTAAAAGCGGGCATTACAATTGTGAAGTGCCTCGTGAATTTATTCATGTAGTAACTTCAAGGCCACCCACAAACACGCTAACTTTGATGTCTGATTAATGAATTTATTCACGACTGATTTCATAAAATTACAAAAAAAAAACTTCTCAATGCGGTTCTGTCTAAAAGATGACCACTCCGGCCCTGCCCATCTTTAATTATTTCAACCACCCTCTGGTTGCAAACCCATTGAACTAAGTTGACAGACCTATCAAATTTATTGATTTTATTCAATTGACAATTCAGAGCAGTTCGATCATATGGTTACATCATGTTTTTGCATATGAAGAAAAAGGATAGGAATATAATCAGACCTGGTAGAGCTAACAAAAAATTAATATCGTGTTGGGCTCATGATCTGAGTTTTGTGATTTTCCGTGTTTTGTACAATTTCGGTACGTAGAATAATAAAAACCAACGCCTGCTTTCCAAAAATTTTAGCATAGAAGACATGTGAATTGATTAGAGAACCAGAGCGGCTAGTGAAAGAATGTTATGTTTACTTCATTTCCGAGAACCGACGTGTTACATTCACAGTGAATTTTACATTCACGTGAAATTTTGAAGGTATTAAATAGCAAAAATAAACTGTTTTCTGTGTGAAAACAATACCAAATATGACGGATTTTCGTTCATTAATCTCTGAACTGCCAGTCCAATATTGGTTTGACCATTTTCACATGACGTCACAACGCGGCAGCCATTTTGCCTGAGGGACAAACAAATCAAAACTTGGTTAGGTGATGTGTTGTGTTTCTATATTTTCTTTGGTGTTTCTTTATTTTCGGGATCGTTTAAGTGACTTTATGACCTTTTTTAAAATTATAAGAAACTGAAATACTTTACTAATGCCGTCATTTTGGGCAGTAGTGCTTTGTGGGCCGAGACAAAATAGAGACAACGTAAGGTTTTTTAGAAGAACTGCTGCTCTGAAAAATGCTGGTTGATCTAAACACAGGCAAGAGATGTGGATAAAGGCCATTAAAAGGGGACCATTAAGTGAATCCCAAATGAAGCATGGACATGTTTGCTCTAGACATTTCAAAACTGGTAATAAAATTAAAGATGACAGCAGGGAATGAAATTCTAAAAAACTTTTTTTTTACGTGCGCGTGCTGCATTACTTGAGAAGGACTATCCTGATTGGATTCCAAATAAGAATATGGGATATGTTAGCTCTCATTCTGTGGGTGATACACAGATTGATAGGTTTCAACGAGCCACAAAATGGAAAAAGCAATTGGATGAGGTAGGACAAGTAGATACGGATGAAAACCATACCTACATTATTCAAATTCAAAATTCAATGATTTGATTATGATACAGTTATTGATTTGGATAACAAATTAGCAAGCAAAATTTTAAATTAAGTATTTCAAGTATACACCATGTAAAATGATATAAGAATATTTTACTTATTTTTTTTGGGATATACTTCGCAAACTCTCAAATTTTTAAGCAATAACAGCAAACGCTTGAGGACGAAGAGATTCCTGGTACGAGCAGAAATTTAGATGAAGAACCTATGATGGAAAATCATTTAAATGAAGCCACACAGACTGACAACAGTTCAAAATTTGTCACAAAGCTTATATAGTTTTTTTTATCAAAAATTAAAAAACTTGGAAATAACTGAAGAATCTTTTATTATACTGGGCTTCCAAAAAACGAAATGCTGTTTATTTTATTATACTATTATATTTATTTTATATACAATACCTACATACCAACTTAAATAACTTAGGATAATAATATGCATCATTATATTGTAAATACAATGCATCTAGGTGTTGCCACCTGTATGTGCATATTAAAATAAACTGTATATTTAGTTTGTAAATTAATGTAAATATTAGTTTAAAGCTGAAATTATATATTAAAATTAAAAAGCTAATCTGTGAAGTAAAACAATTTTTTATTTAATATTCCTCGAAGGATATATAATTTATGGCTTAGGCATAGGATTTTTTACACAAATAAAACACGTGTTGATGACTTCAGGCAGAGAATGTAAATTTAAAGTCTTTCATGGATCTTTACCACCCATGATTTTTAATTCATCATTGTATCTGTCTTTCACACTTTGAGAAAACTTTATAATAATCACTCCTCTCCATCGTCTCAAAAACTTTAAAACACTTATAGGTATACACAGATTAAGAATAGAATTAGTTTATACAATAAATTAGCTAAAAATCGAATACGTATTGTCCTTGTGGACTCGTGAAAGTCGAAAACTCAAATAATTTGCATTTAATTACATTAACTTTGTGCTGGTGTTTGCCCCTCAGGCAAAATGGCCGACATGTCAAAATCAGCTGTTTGAAAATGGTCTATTGAATGTACCGAAAGAGATGCATGTTTTACCTTCATATAGATGTATTTTCGGCTTGGTTGACCTTGGTGTTATTTACGTGTACTGATCCTCAGTTTTGCATAGAGTATAAATATGTGTTTCTTCTTTTAGAACTTAACAATGTCAAAACTTTCTGCTTATGTATAATTTTTTCATTAAAGATGAGGGTATGCCTTCAAAACATGTATGAAAATTAAAAACCGAACTTTTAAAATAGTAGATCGGACTATGTCACCTCTAATTTCTCTGTGGTAATAAAAACTTTTTCTCTTCTGTGGCTTGATGGTTTTCAGATGTAGATCTCTCTTTCCTCGTCCAAGCGATGTCCGATCCCGATGTCGAGTAAAAAATGGCCCAAACACGAGAAAGTTGTCATCTTGCAAAGCTTGCTTCAACAGTTTAAGCTACCCTATACTATCATTTCTTCCTCTGTGATTTGCACCTTTTTCCGTGGATACCTGTTGGCAGTGATGCCATATTTGAAGAATTTCTTCAATATGCAAAATTTTAGCCTAAAAAAGAGCGATGAAGAAAAGAATATATTACGAAAAGTACTAAAATATTAAGAATTTTTCAATTTAACATGTATTATTATCATTATATATATAAATATCCAATACATACAGCGTGTGTGGTAGAAAATGTATAACAAAAGGAAAACTTTTTATCATTCATTTTATCAAATAAATCACTTTTGCTGAAAAGTTATTTTGTTTAGTTGATTTGTATGATGAATATCTTAAATACCTATTATGATTTATGAATGGCCAAAAAATGTGAAATTGATCTAGCTGATGAAGAACAAAAAAGGCAATCCATCATCGCCCGATCCCCCTAAAAACCACATAACCAATCTCATCATTTTCAAAAAGTACTAGATTTGAGCCTGACGGTACTAAAGTACTAATGGCGCGAAAAAGTACTAAATCTAGTACTAACTCTGGTAACACTGATCGATATTTCCTAACACTCGGACCAAGAAAAAAAGGTTATTAGTTTCATCCGGGGCCGTCGCAGAAATGAAGAATTTTTGGGGCTAAATCGAAAAAATCACTAAAAATAATCTGGCAACAGTGGCAACACTGCTTGTTGGATGGAGACTTCATGAGACTGACAGAACTTGTAACTTATAAACAAAAACTTTATGGATATGCTTGAAAACTCCAAATCTAAAATTACAGAAAAAAATAGGAAAGATGTAGAATGTGCGAATTGTGGTATATGTGGCGATCCACATTTTTATCGTGACTGTAAATACGTGATTCTTACAAGTAAGGTATCTATCAGAAACCTTTATATGTTGCTTTAAAATATAATTTTTCTAGGTTCATCTGATTCGTAACAATTAAAAACTTTAAAATGTTGACGTTTTAAAATAATAATAATAGCACAGGAACAAACCTGCTACTGTTCATAGTTCACATAGTCATAAATAAGCACTATAATTAATGTCAAAATTTTACCGCTCATTAATTTTTCAAACACAAATTTTTGCAGTTGGTTTTTCTGTCATTTAACACTCGTCCTTCATACGCTCCATTTACTTCATCAATCTGAAAGTTAGTGGATCTATGTAAATCCGCAATGAAAACAACTTGTGAGCCGATGCTAAGGCATAGGAAACTACAAATAATATTATTAGTACAATTTATACAAACTCTCAAATCAGTGCTTGTAGCTCTGGCCTCCAGAGTACCTAATACCAAAAATAGCGAAATATATTGATTCTGACTTAAGTCTAGATGATGTCTTAACTTCCTAACAAGCAAATTAAAATTATTTATATTTTTAATACATTCGGGTAGTTTTGTTATATACGTCCTTGTTATACTTGAATAAGTGGATTCATTAAGCCTATATTAGATCTAGCATATATTTGATAAATATTATTTTGAGCTCTAGTTTCATATGTATGTATTTCATTAGAAAATATAATCTTGATATTATTAAAAATTATTGGATAAACCCATTCTAGGTAGAGTTAACTGAAGACTTTGCCGAGAGGTGGGTTTGATACAAGCCACATTTTTTTTTTTAACATATAAATAATATTAGTACAATTTGTAAACCAAAATAAACCTCCTGTAACTTATGTTCTTGATAATAATAGATCATAATACTTAGATACAATTATATCAGTTGAAAGCCTCCTGAATAATCCGGCATGTGTTGAATAAAGACTGTACCTTGATTTTTTTTGTTTTGACATTTTATTTGAATTTTTGGGTTTCTATGGGTCGTTATTTCAAAGTCACCTTAAGGTACAGAATGACATAAGTCATCCTTAACACAAGTTTGCCAGTATATTAAAGTTCGTTTTAACTCTTATCTAAAGGAATAGATAGTTAAGGTAATCTTCCACTTAACGCATCAATAGAATTGACCCTCAAATTAATTTAAAATATATTTTTTTAAGGTTTACCATAACGTTAAGGCTACCTTAGCTAAAATCTAACTTAAGGTAACATTCAAATACCAGCAATATGTCAAAACTGATGGTTTTAAAGAAATTATGTATTTTAGGTGTACGTTACAAATCTCTGATAACAATTTGTGTTAGAAACATTTGGTTGTTCTTGTAGTGCCCTGTCTTTGGTGTTAGGACAACTAAACTTATTATGTAGCTATTGTTTCTTATATTACAGGAAGGCAATGTATTATCAATACACTGAAAAATGAAATCCAATATAAATTATTTTCTTGTAATATTTTATACCTAAGATAAATCTTACGCACTGTAAAATAAATCCCATGGTTTTTGTAAAGTGAATCGCATAGTAAACGAGGCCGTCTTGTTTATCTTTAACAAAAGTACATGTTACCTTTCAATATAGGTCCTACAATAATAAGACAGTCGTAGGCGGCCGTCATGACACGCTGGGGAAAAAGGACAAATGCACATCGGTGGTTGATTTCAAATTCAAAGTCAAAATTAAAATTTTTTCCTTTGCAGTTTCCTAGGAAACGTAAATTAAAATTAAAAACCGTTCGGTGGCTTTGTCACAGCTAGTGAACTCTGTGGTCTGTGGTTAAGAAGCTTTTAGGGAACACATAAAAATGCATACTAATTATTTCTGGATTTTGTTATCATTTAAATAAGTGTGCTGACTGTGTGTGCTTTTCTGCTGGACTGTGCAGTATAATATACTATACAAAAATACATTACATGACATCAATAATTTCTCTGCTATTTAAAAATTAAATTAATACAGTTCCTTTTCCACGCATTATAAAAAATTAGCTTGGATGACACACGCTGGTGTGGAGGGACCACCACGTTTTTATGTGATTTTATTTTATTATTGAAATTTTAATATAGTCTTAAACTGTATAAATTGCATAGTATTAAGAAATTTACGAACTATATCTACTATGACGTCGGTGAAATATTATATGATACTGTTAAGGGCAATATATTTGATTTCATAGTACTTGCCTTTATAAATAACAAAAAAATTAAAATGTTATATTCATTATGTCGCCATGATTAAATAATGCAAAGACGTGCACAATAATAAATAAGTGTGATATAAAAACCGCCATATAAATTACTGTGTGAGCCTGGAAAATAAATAAAGTTAAAGAATGACTTAAGTACCTATATGAATTTTCAATCTTCAAATTTCGCATTTTCAATTTTTTATCTAATTCCTTTCCAAATTATTGGCATTTTGCTATCACTTCCTGTTATACCGGAAGTATCTGTCAACTTTGTTATTTTAAATATGATATGAATATTTTTATTATATTTTTTTCAGGTTTTGGTCACGATTCGTATTTTCGGGTTTTAAGTATATTGGGCCAAAATAAGGTTGGAGTTTCACATGTGTGTCCCCTTATTACCGAGCTACAACCCCTCTGAAGGCGAATCTCTGAAGATAGTTTTCACTAAATAATCTTGAGACTCCAAGATAAAAATATGTGAAATTTGGTAAACTTTATGTGCTGAGGCGATCTACTATTTTAAAACTGTTGGCACTTAAAAAGTATTGTGAAAACGAGGGGGTAGTGAAGTCAAAATAGACCTAACTTATTTGTATTTTTGCACTTTTTTATGTTAGCTAAATAAATTCAATATATGGTGTTATGGAAATGACTTATTATATTTAAATGGGTGACTCCTAGGGAGTCCTAGAGAAAGTCTACATACTTTTTTTTTAAATCGAATATCTAAATACTAAGGTAAAACCCTTTTACCCACGCGCCGTTCCATCTGGATTCACTTAGCAACAATGTGGGTCACTAGAGTATACTAACAGTGGTGTCAGATCACACCGCGTGTCTCGCCCTTGGTTGAATACTGGCGGCGCGCCCTTCATACTTCAGTATGTTTCGAGACTGGGGAGTGGAACGACGTCGTGTCGAGGGCTCCACGTGCTTGACGTATACGAATTTTAAACGTTTTGTTAGTTGTATTGCCCGATTTTTTTTTGTTGGGAAATAATTCATAATAAGAAATGTTGTGATGTGATTTCAAATTTGTGTGATTTATTATTTTATGGAATTTAATTATAAAACGGATTATTTTAAAATAAGATCGAAGGTAAGAGAGTATGTACCTTAAAATTGTAGTTTTATTTGTCTAAAAAGTTTGAAAAAGAAGTGATAACGCGCGTCAAAGACGTCTTGTTGTCAAAAACTGAACACGTGCGTTTAGAATTCTGTGTTGCAATATGACAACATCGCTATAATGCGCTAACCTCTTTTGATCCTCGAGACTGCCTCAAGAAAATATTGATTGCAAAGGGCCTCAGGAGCGGCCATGTAAATTTTGAGATTAATAATTCAAAGCGCCATTTATGGTTATTTTTCTTCAATTTATTTTCATCGCGGGATTTGCCGGTTTAAATATAATACGTAATTTCCATAAAACCGGTATTTTACAAACAATTTTTTTTTTAGTAAGATAGATTAAAATTTAATTAATAAAAAAGATTAATAAAATTAATTTATAAAAAAATAGGATTATATCGTTGTTTAAATTTTATTATTTTTTCTTCCCACTTGAGGTAATTTTTAAATCGAATTATTTAGACGGTTTTAACGGTACATTAAGTGCGGTATTTAAGTGTCGACAGTTTTGAGATAGTAGATCGCCCAGTGCACAAAGTTTACCATAATTTCCAAATGTCATATTTTTATCTTTGATAGTTTATAAAATATTTAGTCCTCTCTTCGGGGGCCGTAGCGATAATGAGGGGATACAAGATAAAGTTTTATATGAAGTTCTAAGTTCTAACCTTTTTTTGGCCAAATATATTAATACCTAATTATTTACAATACCTTTTAGGAGACCCCGTATAAATAAAAAAATATAAATGTGCAAAAGTTTCAACAAAAAAGTAGTTTGTTTTTTAAAAAAATTAATGGACTCTCGTCGTGAACTAACTAGTATAAGTTAGAAGTAAGATAGATGTAATAACTACATCTAGCGGTGAATTTGCGTACCACAAGGCTAAGTCAACGACCATGACGCCAAGGGTCGGTTCTCTAAAAAGAGAAAAACCCGCAAAACTAGTATAATATTGATATTCATAATAATATTGTTGTAGGAATTGTAAAAATGATTGGGTTCTAAATATACTATTTTATATTGTTTCAGGTAATAAATAAGGAAATACCGACAAGAGCCAGGCTGTCTTTACCAGATATGTTAGAAATCAAGAAATTAGCTGACGAGTCAAACTCAGTTTTTGCCAAGTCACTAGTGGAAATCGGTACTGAATTTGGACCATTTATTGCCAAAAAGAATTTGACTCTAAATCCCTTTACCACTTTTCCAATTAAACTTTTTATCGAGAATGAGTCCGATTTCTCAGAATATTATTTAGATACTACTGATGAAAATGAATGTTGTTGGATGATGTTCGTCAATCCTGCTAATGATGTTGAAGAGCAAAACTTAATTTGTTATCAAGTAAGTGGTTTCTGGAAAATTGAGGTTATACTATAGCACCCACCCCGCCTAATCTCAACACGAGGTCAATGATTATATAATAATAATAATAATAATAATAATAAATTATTTCAAATTGTGTACAACGAACACAAAAGAAATTACATCAAACACAAAAAAAATGTATAAATCTGGGCAAAATTCCTTTAGGCTATATGGTTCTAGGTCTATTAACAATTTCCTTAATTCTAATTTAAACTTTTTTGGTGATGTTATACATTTCAGTCTATGTGGAAGAGAATTAAAAAGTTTATTCACATGTAATGGAGAGACTTTTCAGTTAGTGTGGTGAGTCTATGCTTTATATAATTAATATCCACTGTTCTAGTTCTGTATTCATGTTTGGGTTTCAGGTCAAATAGGTTTTTATTTCGAAAGAAAAACATTAAACATTCATTTTTAGAAACAGCAAAGGACCCCTCAGTTTTTAAATGGAAATTGGGTTTCACTCAAATTTACTAAAAAGTATTGCATCATACGAAGTGTATTATCCTGATAAAATGTCTCCATGGGCGCAATGAAAAATAATGACAGGATTTCGAGATACGAGCCATGCAAGGTGGTGATGTTTCAAATCCAAAAGTCGTATCTGACCGGTACGTATTACGATAATGATCAATATATTCACGTATATTCTCATAAACATCGTACATATAAATATAGATATCTTTATGGTCATTGGTGAGCCCGTACAATATATGATGCGGTCGCTCGTCAGCCCAGTTGAACCTTTGTCGTCCCGGTATCGGGCTCACCAAGAAATCGCCGTGTATATAGGCGTTAAAAGAGAGACAAAATTATAAAATGGTATGTCCTTGTTTTTCGGTCGGGATGACCTAAAGCCTATGCACACCTAGCTTATACATGACATAGTTCACAATAATTCCACACAAATGGCGCTGCAGTCGATATACACTTATCTTGTATACAGCATTTTGGTGAGCCCAACCTTTATACAAATTTGTTAGCCGATAGAATGTTGGTTAGCCCTAAACTTGGCAACGTCTCAAATCTTTATGCAGTTGTATTACATATTAAGAAATCTTTTCTAAGACGTTGAAAAATTTATATTTCTTCTCTACGGGTATGCATTTTAAGGGGAAAAATAACAAAAATAAATTTAAAAATATTGGAAAAATATTTTTATTTTCCTTTTAAACACAATTATTTTGATTATATTTTTTTATTTTTGTTTGTATGTATTGTAGACAAATGCCTTAATGGTAACCCAGTCTCTATCATTAAACATTTTGGAATATTTTTTTTTTAATAGTTCAACTTCATGATTCTTAAGAGAGATTTTTTCTCTGATATGTTTAGCAAAAAATTGTCGAATTATTTTGCCTTGTTCGGGAGGCTTGGACTACTTCTTTTACTTTTTAATTTTTTGTCACCATCTAGCTCATCTATAAAAATAATAATAATTAGTTTTAGTTTTGAAAATGTCTTTTAGGCCTTTTACCTTTTAATTTAGTTGAAGTAGTTGGCATACTTCGTTCTCTAAAAATACTGGTCTCAATCCCTTCACTCGCATTGGATTCTAAAATACTAGGATCTGATATTTTTTGGAACCCTTACAAGTCAAAGATTGTGTAGCAAGTGATTCGGTATCGGAATCTGATTCGACGTTATCTGAGACATCAATTTCGTCGAGGGCTTTGCCTTTATATTTAGCTCCATTGCCTTTGTTTATAGCAATTAGAATTTTCGCCACTTTGGCAGTTTGATAAATATCGTGAGGTAACCTTAAATAATATATATCAAATAACATAATTCTTTACTTAATCAGTAAATGATATAGAAGAATTTTTTTACTTAAGTTATACATAAATTTCTTAAGGACTACCAAAGATATTTGACTTATGTTTTCGGCACATTATAGCCTCTTGTTTGGACTTAGGATACAGATACAGGTTATATTTTACAAATACTCCACTTAGTAGGTACAGGATGGTAAATTAGTGAGTGCAATTGCAATAAATTTTTATTTTTTATCTCAATCTACAAATCCAAATATAATTTTTTATCTCTTCTAATTTCTCTTTGATTTTTAATATACAGGATATTTTCCAAAAATTTAATCATTTCTAATAAAAATACATTATCATCAGTTGCCAATATTATCCTAAAGGAAACCCTATTTGTCATATGTTCACTTAGTAGGTTGTATAGAAACTTAAAAGATGCAAAATTCTTAAACGGGACTCCCGTAAGTGAATCATAAATAAAATATTTTCAAGTTTACAAAATGAGGGCGCAATAATTGTGATATAGGTAACTAAAAAATCAAATTTATTCGAATAATCGCTGTTAAGGATTTTGTTAAATAACGGATATAAGAAGGCCATTAATTTTTGCGAAAGCTTGTTCGTATCGTCGATAATAAGGGTTGAGGAAGCTTGTAAAAAAATATTTTGAAATTTGTTGTATTTTCCATACCCTTTATCCAAATTTAATCGACGAAGGGGAAAAAACGTATGTTTTAAATTAATTTGATGGTCACTTGATGCGTAAAGTGGAAGATTACCACGTCCTTAAAGATATAGTTCTTAAGGTGAGTGTTAAGGTTCACCTTAGGTTAAGGGAACTTTGAAATATCGGCCCTTAGGATCATTTTAAAGATAATTTTATACTAAACTTGTTAAAGATCATTACATCTTTTAGAGGGCGCTGTTTAGTCATGATTCGGTTTCTTTTTGATTTTTTTATTAAAATTAAATAGCATGACAATTTTTTTATATATTATCAAATTAAGCCTAGCAAATAATAGGATTGAAAAAAAATTGTTTCCCAATAACATTGGGTTTATGGCTTGTAAAAGGTTTATATGACACGCTCTATATTAAATTTAGGAAAATACACCGTTTTAAAATTTTTTTCGTAACTTACCTATAGTACTCCTCATGAGTTTTTTGTGTATGGCCCATAAAATTAGCAAATTGTTCCATTTCAGATTGATAAATATTCATAACTTGAAGAACAGTAGCAATTTGTTTCCTGAGCCTGGTAGAACTAAATAAATCTTGATTGGACACTCCTGACTATTGGGCTAGCTTTTTAAAATATGGTATCCACTAAGCCATCGATTATTGCTTTTAGCGTTTGCAAATAGATATTCATTCGATTTTGGGACATATTCAGATCGAATAGACAACATTATATCAATGAGTAACTGGATTTTTTCACTTTCAGATAAAGATTCAAGAAACTTTTGTTTTGGTTATTTGAATTTCTATCATTTTTGTACGTAGCAAGCTTCAGAAACTGTATTTCTCCTATTTGTTTCCTATTTAATAGCAGGGTCAAAGCCATAATACACTCTGTTAATCTCCTATACTGAATATCTAGTTGTTTTTTAGCTTTAATATTTTCACACGCAATATCTGCTTCACTAACTACAAATTTTTGAAATTCCATTAGTTCCAAAATGAGTGGAAACACTTTTGGTTTTTCCCAGTGCTTCTCATTAAGATCTTTCAAAATCATACTAGATATTTCCGAATTCCAATGACCTGATATTAAAGATCCCAAACGTTTGATGTCTTTTAGAGCTACCTCTGGATCCTTACATTCCAGGAAACGATGTTTTTTGATAACCATCTTGGCTGTTATATCGCAAACTTGAATTAATCTGGTATTCAAATGAAGGGCTAAGCTTGGTGATTTAAAGCTTTTTTCTCTCATCGTACCCACTTATTACCTTAGCAGCTGTTACGAGATTGCCAAAAACCTCTGGTTTTATACATCTAAAAATGCTGGACGCCGGTCGTTTCCTTTAACACTATTAACAACCGACCAAGCTCTCTAAGTTTGTTAGACACTATTGTAGCTAGTTAAACCCGCTCCGCCAGGTCTCTTTAATTGACTTTCGCCGTAAGAGCATATTAACACGTCACCAATAACAGTTTTTGATACGTCATCTGCACGCATTTTATCTAGCACTTCTTTTTTTAGTCTTAGAGAATCGTAAAATTCATTGTAAATGCCAGAACATACAGCCTGTAACTTACACACTGATATATTTTGTAGTTACAGACGAAATGTGAAAATACAAATTATAGGTAGTTTGTTTTTGGGTTTCGGTCACTTTGAAATAAAATTCCAATATTTGGTTAACGTTTATTATACTAAACCATCGTCAGAACTTTTTGTAATAAAGAGAAAAAGCGTATAAATAAAGTGGAAAGATGCAATATTTTTGGTGTTAGTGACAAAATTCTTATTTTATATTAATATTAGTTTGTATAGAATGAAATGAAAAAATATATAAATGAACATACTTTGTACAATTCTCACTAACTTACACTAAATTTGGTAAGATTTTGTCTTGTTGTTCAATGGACATGAACTAACTTAGTTATACAAATTTAGTAGTAAGGTAGGTTATTATTTAAATACCATAAAATAGAAGCTATGTACATTTAATATAATTTACATTTTGGGTATTTAGTTTGCTTACATTTTTAAAATAATAACCTACTTTACTACTTACGTTGTTTAACTAAGTTAGTTCATGTCCACTCAACAACAAGACGAAATGTTACCAAATTTAGTGTAAGTGAGTGAGAATTGTACAAGCTATGTTCATTTATATATTTTTCATTTCAGTTTATACAAACTAATATTAATATAAAATAAGAATTTTGTCACTAACACCGTTAAAAATATTGCTTCTTTCTATTTTATTTATACGCCTTTTTTTCCTTATAACAAATAGCTGACGATGGTTTAGTATAATAAACCGGAATTTAATTTGAAAACAGTCAAGGAAACAAAACTATGAAAATACAAATATTTCCTCACGAACCATCCGTCTCAGTAGCCACTAATAGAATTATATTATTAAGTTCTGGGTGAGCCCCTAGTATCGATATGAGATAGTGGCAACAGCGCTGGGATGACCAATGTGTCTTTAATGCACATATATGTATTTAGTTGGGCTAACCAAGGCTAAGGGCTCACTTAAATACTAATTATATGTAGTATTTTTATTTATCGTAATTTTTTACCCCTCTAAGCGTCCACTTCATCAAAATAACCTATTTTTTTTATTTCTTGGAAGTATACGCCTCTATTTACCTTAGAAGTGCTGGGTGGACCAGCGACCCGTCGATATAGCGGGCTGACTAATGTACTAAGAAACAATATATATAGATAGATATCTACCCTCTTCATGTATATGCACACATACACGAGATTTTCGGATTCAACGCCACAGAGAATGAGAATATACGTGAATATATTGATCATTATTCGTAATACGTACCGGTCAGATACGACTTTTGGACTTGAAACAACACCACCTTGCATGGCTCGTATCTCGAAATCCTGTCATTATTTTTCATTGCGCCCATGGAGACATTTTATCAGGATAATACAATTCGTATGATGCAATACTTTTTAGTAAATTTGAGTGAAACCCAATTTCCATTTAAAAACTGCGGGGTCCTTTGGTCATTATACCCAAACTTTTAAATTCAGATCTACAGTTCTGCAAATAGTCCATGTTGTTAATGATTCTGATTAATCTCTTTTGAATGGTAAAAATACCTTGATACATACTTTCCCGTCCCCAGAATATGATTCCGTAGTTCAGACGGATTCGAAATTTATGTGGTAGAGAATTTTCATTGATGTATGTGCCAACGAATCTGATACCATTATCCTATATTAAACTTTGATGTCGTGCGTCGTCGATGCGTTTCAAAAATAACATTATTTTTATTTTAGTTGTTTCTCTACACTTGCCGGCTTTATTTTTTACATTAACATTAAAATAAGTGTTATTAATTTGTTTAAAATTGGGTCTATTATGTTATTGGGCGATTTTGAAATACCGCCACAAAATTTTGCCCCTTCCCCCCTAGAGTGTATCCTGTCTGTAATTTCAATCAATTCAATGTTTGCTGATATTTTTCAGTCACAAAAGTGATAATCTTCCGGTTGGATTTTGCTGTTGGCTTTCGTTTTATCAGAGTACAGTCTTCCGATGATTGTTTTGTATCTTTGATCTATTTAGAGGTTTTTTGAAGAACCTGAGTGTTGAACATTTTCTGGATAAATGAGAATATTATGAGTAATTTTGTGAACTTTTTTTGTTAGTTGAACAACTTTCCTTAGGTGTTTCTCAACGAATATACCTAATTTCTAAGGGTTCAAATCCAACGCGAATCGCTTTATTCACACATACACACACCACTCTCAGAGTGTCTTAAAGGATTTTTCCTATAGTGCTAGTGTTTGATAAAATAATAGTGTCTTAAGATTCACGAGACTCGCGAGTCGAGCTCCTTTACATAACTGGACAGGAAATAAATGTGCTTTTGCTTCAGTTGAAACAAATCCCGTAATAAAAATAAATTATATATAATATACAGTATGTCCGCGGATTCAGTTAACAAGAGGACAAATTGACCAAACATTGAAAGATACGAAAAAAAGTAATTCTTCATTAAAAAGTTTGCTTGTCGAAAAAATAGGAATTACGATGAGAAAATTGATTCTTATTGTACAAAAATTGACTCAAAAATGCAAAAACATAAAATATAAGAAGAGTAAACAGTGATTTTACTACATTTAGTTGGTTATTACCTTTATATTACTAAACATTAATAAAAATAAATAATAAATAATACTAATAATAAATTTACATGGACGAGGTATCGTACACAATAGTCATAGTTCAAAAACCCGTCCCCCATATTCAACACATTTTTCCAACTGCTTCCTAATGTGATCAAAACTGGCTTGAATCTCTTCAACTGATAATGATTCCACTGGTCGCCTAATTCTTAGTTTAAAATTTCGACATTACTATCCATTGGTTGCGCAAAAGTAAGCTGCTTTATACGACCCCAAAGGTAAGAATCGGCTAATGTCAGATCGGGGCTTCTTGGGGGCCATTAAACTGGCCCCTTTTCTGCCTATCCATCTCACAAATTTTCTGTTCAGCCATTCTTTGACCTCTCCAGCGTAATGTGCAGGGCACCCATCTTGTTGAAAATACATTGCGTTGCGGTAATCCAGGGGCGCAGCCCTTCACGATGATCGTTAATGAATGTATCTAGTAATTGCAAATAGCTCGCTCTGTTACAAGTAACTTCGAAAAAATAAGGCCCAATGATACCGTAATATGAAATTGCACACCACACATTGACTTTTTTAAAGTACTGACGTCTTGCGGGAATCCTAAATTCAGGATTCTCTTTACTCCAATATCTGACATGCGGAGAAGCAACAGTTCCATTAGTTGAAAATGTTGATTCATCAGAAAACATTATAAGCTTGTGAAAAATTTCTATTGACGTTTAAAATCTCATTTCCAAACCATAAACAAAAATCTAACCTTTTAGCTTCAGTCTCCAAGGTTTGGTCGAAATGAGTCTTGTAAGGGTAAATTTTATTACTTTTTAAAACTGTTTGAATGGTAGTTTTTTGAACCACCTCTAAATGCATAGCTCTGTTTCTCAAGGAAAGCAATGGATTTTCATTTACAGATTGCAATATCAAAATTGTACAGGCATCTTCCTCATTATATTGATTCTTCTCTTTTTTAATGTCAATAACTAATCCTGTTCTTTGAAATTTTTTCATCAGTTTGTGTACACCAACTTTCGAAACGTACACGCCACGAAATTTGCGTTGGAATTCCTCTACTACGTAGTGATAAGAGCATTGACCATTTCCCATAACATTGCACTGTAATAACTCTTTGTTCAACGCTCAGCATTTTCAAGAATATTTATTTTGACACTGACACTAACAACTACAAAAACAGGTCATAATAATATGAAAGTAGTAAAATGCGGACTTGGAAAAATGTTTAATTTTTTTTTTAATTTCATAAATTCCAATTTCCTTCAGTAAGTTCGAAATCAGGGATAGGACTAAATTTGGAGCAAGTTTTTTATTTATCATTTCACGTTAAAAGGTCAAAAATCACTGTTTACCTTTGTTATTGCATTTTTTAGACGCCCTGGGCAATAAGAATCAATTTTCTCATCGTAATTCCTATTTTTTCGACAAGCAGACTTTTTAATGAAGAATGACTTCTTTTAATCTCTAGGCATAAGGAGAACAATTTGAACAATATTTATGAAAAAGTTCCATAAATTTTCAATTTTTGTTTCGAATATTTAATCACACCGGTAATTATATATTTCTGAAAAGCTTATTAATAACTAAATAGCACTATAAAAAATATATAGGGTGACCCATTTAAAAAAAGCAAGTTTTTTGAAAACTATTGAATGCAAGCAAAATCTGAGTACGTCACTGGATTTTACGTAGAAAAGAGAACATTTTATTTCTTTTTATAATAAGTTACAGGGCAACCGAAATATGTAAAATATGTAAAAATGTAAAACGTAAAATTCTCAAAAGCATCTCGTATATCAAAAAGAAGAAGGAGCAGAAAAATTATTGCGGCATCATTTGTTTTAGAAAAAAGTAGTAGTGCTGCGAAAACCTCATCCTTCTATATTTACTAATAACCGAGATACCCCACAAAACTATCGAAAAATGGGCACCCTGTTGCCAATCTGAATTCGTGAAATTACACAATTAGCTTTTTGATGAAGCACTATAGGAAAAATCCTTTAAGGCACTCTGGGAGTGGTGCGTGTGCGAATAAAGGGATTTACGTGGCTTTGAATCGTTGGAGGTTATATTCGTTGGGAAAAACGACGTCTGGAAGGTCGTTCCATAAGGATGAAGTCCTCCAGATGAAAGAATTCTTAAATAATGAAGTTCGAGGAGTACCAACCTCAACCACATATGGATGGGCGGCAGTGGTTCGTCGTGTATTTCTGCTATTCGCCGCTCTGGGCGGAATTAAGAGGGCAAGGTCAGCCAAGCACTTTCCATGGAAATATTTGTAAAAGAGAGTCAAATCCCCAACCTGTCTTCGATGTTCTGGGCGGAATTAAGAGGGCAAGGTCAGCCGAGCACTTTCCATGGAAATATCTGTAAAAGAGAGTCAAATCCCCAACCTGTCTTCGATGTTCTAGGCTGTCGAGGCTCTTCGTCAGCTCGTGATGTCCGATCAGATGATCGATGGAATCCAGTAGCCGAAGAGTATGGTTGGGTGCAGCGCAGTACTCTAATGATCTGGGCTTTGTTAGTCTCAAAAGTTGTTGAGGTGTGTACAATTTTTTGGTTCGGAAGAGTACACGAAGTTGCTGAGAAGCTATATTGGCGATTGCCACAACGTGGTTATGCCAAGACATATTTCCTCCCAGATTGACGCCCAGCAAATTAATAGATGAAGCCAGTGGGATTGCGTGTCCTGCCATGACTATATCCGGTTCTGTAATGTTAACCTTTTTAGAGGAAACTGCTGCCTGGGTTTTCTTAGCGTTAAATTCCACTTGGTTACTGTCACCCCAAGCCAATATTTCTTCCAGGTCCTTGGTGTGTGATACTTCTTCTGTCTGCGAATATGTGTGTCGGCAGCCGATGTTTGTGCATTCAAAGAGAAAGATGAGACAAGTGTGCTATCGTCATCAAAGCTAAATATCGGATTTTTAGTTTTCACTAGAAGGTCGTCAATGTAGAGTAAGAAGAGGGTGGGAGACAATATGGGCCCTTAGGGAACACCGGCATTAATGCCTAAGATGACTGAGAGAAATCCGCCAATAGCCATTTGCAGAGAGCGGTCCTTAAGAAAGCTAGACAACCATGCACAGAATCGACTGGGCATACCAGAGGATCGTAGTTTACTTAGAAGCCCCTCGTGCCAAACACGATCAAATGCTTTAGAAATATCATGATGTTCAATTGCGTTGTTCCAAAGATGAGTGACACAAGCTAGAAGATCTCTAGTTGATCTGAACTTCCGAAAACCATATTGATGATCGCTGATAATGTTGAAGCCATCTAGGTACTTTAGAAGTTGTAAGTTAATAGCTTTCTCCATTACTTTTGTTATAACTGAAAGCAATGCGACTGGCTAGGCAGAGTTCTCTTATCTGTCTTTGGTATAGGCTGGACTCGCGCCGTCATTCAGCACGGAAATATTTCTTTTTGTAGGATAAGTTGAAAAGTCTACACTATACTGGTGTTAGTTCATCGGCACATCTCTTGAGAACTATAACAGAAATGTCGTCTAGACCAGAAGCTTTTCTGACGTCGAACCCTTTCAGGTTTCATTTGACGGGACGCTGACGGAACCCGATTTCGGCCATTTCGGATTGAACTACAGGAATGTTGGGTGGAATGCGAAGAAAATAGTTCAGCATGCAAGTTCGCTTTTTCTCCGGCTGTGGATGCTATTGTACCATCGAAGGTGGAATAGTTGATTTGGTAAAATTTTGGCTGACGGCCTTAGCGACTGACCAAAAGGACTTTGATCCGTTTGGACTGTTGAGAAGCTTGTTTTTGATCCTCACGTTATGAGCTTCTTTGCTTTGATCTATTGTTAGCTTGCATTGGTGTCGAGCGCCAACAAAGATTTCGAGCGGCAACAAAGATGGTACGATTCTCAGTGGTAGGGTTTTTACGCCACTGTTGGTAAGCCAGATTTTTTGATCTGACAGCAAGCTCACAATCCTTGCCGTTGGAAGGGCGTTTTTTTAGATGAGGGGATAAATGCTTCCATGCTAGTTCGAATGACTTCGGAACCTCTCCAGCACAGACGGATGGACCATCAGAAGAGAAGCATACGCTCATCCAAGGAAAAGTGCGAAAATGGTCTTTCAGGTCTTCCCACTTGGCCGATGTGTAATGCCATATCTTGCGAGATCTAAGAGGTCGTTCAGAATTAATTGGTAGTTCGCTTAGAGTTCAAATAAGTTTGTGATCGGAAGATGCTAATGGAGGCTGAACGGTGACTGTACATAGATTTGGCTTTGACGTCAAGAAAAGATCCAAAAAACTAGCAAAATCTCCATTTCGGTATGGAATCCGCGTTGGTTCTTCTACGAGTTGAGTTAAAGTCGCCAAGATAGCAATCTCGGCATTCGGATGGTTGGTTTGCAAGGAGCCCGTTGTGTTGCTCGAGTCTTAGTTCTCGTTGGCAATAGAGATCATCTCGAACAAGAAGACATACCCCAAAATTGCGTCGAAATAGGAAATGTAAATCGTATCCAGGGTATAAATAGCTGACGGTGTTTGTTGACTATCTGACCTTTGTCTCGCTCAATGCGAGCACGTGAGGCTTGGAGGATTGTAAGTGCTGTAAAAGTGAACAACTGTAATTATTTCGGGCTTTGACAGCCGTAGTTATTATCAAATCTGAAAGTAACACTTAGGTGGTCGATTTCTAAATTACACCCTCTTGGACTACACACAAAGCAAAGAAAGTACACTCAAATCGTGCAATTACCCGCTAATTGGCAACACTGCCCTGTACGTACATCATAGAAAATTTTAATATATAAAAACAAAAAATTATTTTAAAAGAATTAAGTAAAAAATTATGGATATAATATAACTATATAGACTTTTACACCTTCACAAACAATAAATATTGGAATATTGTTTTTATTTATTAAATCTATTAAATGACAATTAATTACAATAAGCTTTCAGTCGTCTTTAATGCATTATACAACTTACCTTTAATATTAATATTTTTGCCATAAGTTTTTCCTGCAAATGAGTAATATTTATATAACATTTAAGAATGCCGGTTTAGTTCTATTTATGAGAAGAGTATAAACTTAAATAGCTTTTTTAATAAATATGGATGTTCATTAATTTGCAATACAACACATTCAAATTTGTGTGGTTAGTAATCAAGAATTAACCTAACCGGGCCACTTTGATGATTGTGAAAAAGTTAGTTCTAATGCCATTGATTACAGTCTAAGTTATATCGTTAGTTCATTATTGATTAAAATATTTCTGCAACCCTGCGGCACACATTTAATTGTTACATTAGGAATGTTTTAAACTTAAAAGTGAATAACAATTAACAAACATTTTTATAGTGATTACTATATCCTTATCTTACAATTTAAAGCATAATATTTTATTTATTATTTTTTAGGAAGGCGAAGACGTATTTTTTGGTTCTATTAGGGATATTCCAGTGGGAGAACAACTAAAAGTGTGGTATTCGCCATACTATGCATTTAAAATGCAAAAAAGTACTTTGTCTTTTAAAGAATCCTCTAAGCTACAGATAGAGTCAGGTATGTTTAAAATAGGATAACTTTGTACATACGATTTTTTCCAATAGAATTACTTAAGAAATGTTTACCTGCTTGAATACACAAGTCTCATTTGTATACCATTTACTTAAACGCAATTTATAGTTTAAACAATAGCACAGATGATATATAATATTTCTATTACTAAACTAAATATCTTTTAGGAAGAATACATATACTTTTCTATTTTTCCGTTGTTGTATTTATACAATTTATATTATTTTTTCAGTGTAAACCAACCTATCACCCCTAAAAGTTAAAAAGCAACCCAATCAAAAATTATTCAAAGCCTTTAAAATTGGCCATCATTTGTTAAATTTGATTAAGATAATGTTAAGTTACAGCATTTACATTTTTAATTTGTTTTGCTTCACCCTCCCGTCACAATTGAACTAGAGATATTAGATTTTATATATGCAGATCATATTAATGAAGCCCGTATTTATTAGTTTATCAATTAATCCAAATATGTTTATGAAAATTTATTTTAGATATTAATAGAAATAATGATGACCTAAACACTATTATAAAAGAACAACAAAAAATTGTACCTAGAGTGGTTTGGAATTGCAAGTTTTGCTATAAATTAGAGAAAAATGTCACAGATTTTGCCAGACACCTTATGTCGCATTATAATTTACATAAAAGAAAAACATGTGAGCATTGTGATCAACGATTTCAATATAAGCAGGTAAGATGAACACAAACTAATGGTTTACTCATGTGTTGAAATTGTAACTACATTCCTAAAAAAAGTTGGGTTTTGTCAAGATTTTTGTTTAATTTAAATATTATCAAGGCTCTAGAATAATAGATATATAACCTAAAACCTACTTTCCCCATAACATGTCACAACAACCGGCGAAGTATAATACTAATATAGGTAGATCCTAATTATTTATAAAAATAAGTTTTATAGTTTACTAAATTTTATACCTCTTAAGGGGCTAATTAAATATTGCCGTACCCATGCAAAAGGAGACATGTATTTGAAGAAAATTTTAAAACCTAAAAGTTAATTGATGAGGTCTTTGCATGATGAAAATACATTATGAATGTAAAAAACAAATAACACACTACATTTTGAGGTTTTCACGTCTATTATCACAACACACAGCTGTTTCGATAATACAGTACCTTCTTCAGATACTGAGTACTTACATAATATACATAGAGGGTGTTCATTTGAAAACTTCCCACCACGGATTTATCGAAAACCACTGATTAAAAGAAAAAACGCCGAGACACGTCAAAAGATTTGCCAAAGTGGACAACTTTTTAACCAAAAACTACTTCACCCCCTTTTACCCTCTGGCCCCCGGGGTCATCCCCTTAAAACTTTTATATGACAAGGGGGTAGCAAGTAATAGCTTGTTTGAAAGGTCTTTCAAAGTGCTTTATTTTGACGTTTGATTTTTTAAAATCGGTCGATTCGTTTTCGAGAAAATTGGAAAAATCTTCATTTATCTTAATTTGTTCAGATAGAAAAAAAAGTGCACGAAAATATCACTTTTTATTTCAAAATGTTGCCCGTTATTGGCCAAACAATGATATAGGCGATTTTCAAATTCCTGACGGACATTTTCAAAAACATGTTGTGGGAGATCATGGCAGCTTTCGGTGATGCGTTGACGAAGTTAATCCAAACTGTTAGGTTGGGGAGTGAACACAATAGTTTTCAAATGGCCCCATAGAAAAAAGTCTAATGGCGTCAAGTCAGGAGATCTAGCAGGCCATTCTATAGGCCCTCTTCGCTCTATCCATTTATCTGGAAACTCGTCATCTAGCCATTGCCGAACCGGAAGAACATAATGAGGAGGAGCGCCGTCTTGCTGGAAATATATTTCAGCCTAATCAAGTATAGGGTTTCCATCGTCTTCGATTTGGGTTTCAATGGTTTCAGTGATAAACGGATTGATGGTATTTTCCAACATATCTAAATAAATGCCTCCATTTAAATTCCCATTAATAAACAATGGCCTGTTTCCTAAAATGCCTGCCCATACATTCATTTTTTGGGGGTACTGAGTATGCCCTTCTACAAAAGCATGAGGATTTTCATTGCTCCAATACCTGCAGTTATTCTTATTAACAAATCCATTTAGATAAAATGTGAATTCATCACTGAAGCAGATATTCTTTACATGAATGGTATTATCATTAATCGCTGCAGTCATTTGTTCACAAAACTCAACTCGCCTATCGAAATCATCTTCGGTTAACTCTTGCAATATTTTCATTTTGAATGGATGAAATTTATGTAATTTAGCAACTGTGTGTACAGAGCCTAATGAAATACCAGTCGCATCAACAATTTTGCGTAATGAAGTATTAGGATTTATGGCAAAATGACCCAAAACTTCAACTTAAGCGGCTTCATCCAAAACTCTACGATGATTACGTTTTTTATTTGCAACAGATCCAGTTTGAGTAAATTTAGTAACAAGGTCCAAAATATACCTATGCGAAGTTATCTTTTCCGGATGTCTGGCGTTAAATGTAACGGCAGTTTGCCGAGCACATTGATTTTGGGCACCACAGTAAAATCTGAATCAATAAATTAATTTTCACTATCCCAAGATTGTCACAAAGGTAACTACTGACAGCAAATTAAATTGTTTCTTTCCCTTAGCAACTATAAAAAACTAAACAGGTATAAGAATAAAAACAGTTCGCCCATGTTATCTGTGTTGATAAAAAGAAGGCGGTAAAAATTTTTCTAATTTTCTCGAAAACGAATCGACCGATGTTAAAAATCAAACGTCAAAATAAAGCACTTTGAAAGACTTTTCAAACAAGCTATTACTTGCTACCCCTTGTCATTTAAAATTTTTAAGGGGATGACCCCGGGGGCCAGAGGGTAAAAGGGGGTGAAGTAAGTAGTTTTTGGTTAAAAAGTTGTCCCCTTTGGCAAATCTTTTGACGTGTCTTTTAATCAGTGGTTTTCGATAAATCCGTGGTGGGAAGTTTTCAAATTAAAACCAAAGTTTAAAATCATCATCCAAATTTAAAATTTTCTTTATAAATTGTGCACTTGAGAATATTTTTTGTGTAATTTATTTTGTTCATACAACAGGATACATTTTATCTGTATAACTTAAAATATCTCAAATGTATAATTTCGGACATAATTATCTTCCTTTGTACGCGCTAGGGCGATATTGAGAAATCTTACATATTTATAATATTTAGTTGTTTTAGGATTACCGAGAACACATAAAACTGCATCATAACAATAGTTCAGATATATGCTCCAAGCGTCTACAAGTTTCAACCAAACTGGATGAACAGTCTAGTACTAAACCTCAACTGAGCCTTAAAAACAATACAATCGGTGGACCATTATTACTGCAATTTTTTAATGATAGTTTGGATAACTCAAATTCACTGATACAGCAACCAGAAGTTAATTCATTTGAAGTTGAAAATTACGACAATCAAAATATTCTTTTGGATAGTGACAATTTGCGTTTAAATGTAGATGTTATTGGAAACCATAGTATGAAAGACTTGGAAGAATTTAACCCTGAAAATAAAACAAAAGAATTTGAAATGAAAGAATTTATTTGCGATATTTGTCTAAGGAAATTTTCTACTTTAAAATCAATCTCGGTACACCTAAGATTTCACATTGGAAAATATTTTTGTTCTTCTTGCAAAAAGGTAACCTTTAACATAATTACCAATTCTATAATTCCAACATAGTTAACCAATATTAAGGCCGATATTTGAATGTTACCTAAAGTTTAAGCCTTAATTAAGGTAGTATTGACATTAAGGTAAACCTTAAAAAACTATATTTTAAATTAATTTGATGGTCACTTGACGCGTAAAGTCCGTAAATATTTATTCCTTAAAGTGAGTCCACCTTAGGTTAAGGGAACTTTGATATACGGCCAAACTTGTGTTAAGGATGACGTAACGTTATTCTGTAAATTAAGGTAACTTTGAAATACCGGCCCTTATTATCTATCAAGAACTTCAAGTTTGGACGAACAAAACATAATAAATAATTTGTCGCTTAAACTTCAAATGTGAAAAAGTCTTCCATCTAATCAGTATTAAATCTCTCGTATAAATACTTATAGAGTAAGTTTTTATGTATAAAGAGTAATCTTAAAGATTATATTTTTTTAGGTTTTTGGCCGATCAGAAAATTTAAAGCAGCACAAATGCAATCAGATATACTCTTTAAAGTGTTCTAAGTGTGAAAAGATTTTTTACCAAAAAAAGTATTTGGTTAAGCACATGTCGGTGGTCCACGATAAAAAATATGTTTGCGCAGTTTGCAAAAAATTTTATTATTCCTCCGCTGAACTTAGAAATCACACATGCGAAAAAGTTCCTAAAGAGAAGAGGAAACAGTTTACATGCAAATTATGTTCAAAAAAATTTTTGATGGAAAAATATTTACGAAGGCATATAAAAATACATTCCTACGTTAAAGAGAAACCATCAACTGCCAAACATATTTGCTCGGAATGCAGCTTTATATTTTTCTCTAATGTCACATATAAAAGACATTTAATTTCCGTCCATAATAAGCCTCAGGATTATGGATGTCAGATTTGTGACAAGAATTTTTCTAGAAAGGATATACTGAAATCACATTTGATAAATGTTCACATGTTGGGACAAACGAAGGTAAACACTTGGTAGCTTAAATTAATTATTCCATATGCATACTGTGTGTAGGTAGTATAGAGGGTGTCCGCTAATTAATGATACATGGAAAAACCACAGACTCGATGCGAAAGTTGATATTAACTGAGATACAGGGTGTTAGAGTTAAAACTTAATTTTTGTTTTTGTCTAATATCTTTGAGAGAAACCAACGTTTTTGTACAAAATTTGGCAAATATGATTTTTTTAGGACGAGAAATTGATTTTTTGTGACATTTTTCGCACTTTTATTCAGTCATAACTTTTATGTGCCTCAGTGTATTTAAGTTTTTTAATGAAAATAATACTTCTCTCATATTTATATTAAATCTCTCATATTTATTACGTAAAAAAAGTATACTAGTTCAGGTCGCCCAAAGTTACCGTTTCGGAGATGTTTGCATTTAAATTGTTTAGTATAGTTTTTGCAGAATTATATCGTTAATCTCTTGACTGCAATAAAACCTCATTATCTATTCGACCATAAAATAAATAAGGAAATTCGAAATTTTAAAACCTTTTCGAGCAGAGCCGGACCAGTTATACAAATTCAATTTATACCTATGCCTGATGCATATATAAATACAAAGTGATTTTTAATAATTTTAATCTTTAGTGGTTTTCCGGCGAGTAATTTTTAGTTATTCTTATTAGTGGTTGAATGTGGCGTCCTTGGAATTGTGCTGATAGGGGGGCATCTTCAAGTGTCGGGAATGGAGACTTAAATATTTAACAGCTGGTTCGATACCCATGACACTCCAAGAAAAAGTTTGGATGATTCTTCCAAAAAATGTCAAACCAAGGCACCATCAAATAAAGGCAAAAGAATCACAATATTACATCCTGGTTCAGAGAACGGGTTTGTTCTAAATTGTCTGTTGCTTTCAGCTAAAAACGTAGCAGATTCTTCTTTAGATTACCATCAAGATACCGACGCACAACTTTTTGAAGATCTAATAATACAAAAGCAGAAATTCAAAATTTTATGATTGAAAATGATTTATATTTTGAAGAAACTTACAAAAAACGAGAACTGCTAGAAATATTAAAAGCTTTTAAAATAAATAAGGGATACGAGTGTGATAAACTTGGAGCAGAAAATGGACATATAGTGTTGCGTCGAGCTAATATGGCACCAATTAAAATCCAATATTAGGAGAAATAATATTTCTGTTCTGTTCAACCCTTAATTATAAGTTAGGCTTAGATGAAGATAGTGATAGTAATACAGAGTTAAATTTTGAATAAATTATCAATAGTTTCAAGCCGGCCCTGATCCCATTTATTGAGCTTTGAAGAGGTTCAGGCGTATACAATAGGGTTTAATAGGGTAGTTTATTTATGGCAGTAAGAATCAACGGAATAATTCTGCAACAACTATACACCCTGCCCAATTACTACTAATTTACAAACAATATTTTTTTCTTAAAGTAAGTAACCTATGAGAAAACAAATGATATTTAGAGATGCAGTTGCCATGAAACCTCCATGTTGTTATTTGTATGTCGATTATTATAAGCTGTATGAGAAAATGTTTCATTTTTGAATTTATCTTAAGTTAAGTAACAATGTCGAGACACAATTTGCGCAGCGTTGTGTGTATGCGCGCAGGAAAATTTTAATGGACGAGGTGCTCAGAGACGATATTCGCAACTCTATCCAAATCGAAGACAACTTGATTTTCAGACCTTCAAAAATATTTACGACCGATTAGGCGAAACAGGTACCTTTCGTCCTAAACGGAATTCTAAATGGCGCCCGAAGACTTTAGCTCCGGAACAAGAAGAAGAAATTCTAGTCCGCGCCCTATGAAATCCCGTTTAGGACGAAAGGTACCTGATTCAAATAATCGGTCGTAAATATTTTTGAAGATCTTAAAATCAGGTTGTTTTCGATTTGGATAGAATTCCGAATATCGTCTCTAGGCACCTCGCCCATTACAATTTTCCTGTGCGTATAGACACAACATATTCCGCATTTCTGCATTTGAAACAAATTGTGTCTCAGCATTGTTACTTAACTTACGATAAACTCAAAAATGAAACATTTTCTCACAAAGCTATCTTACAATAATTAACAAACAAATAACAACACGGAGGTTTCATAGCAACTGCATCTCTAAGTTTCATTTGTTTTCTCATAGGTTACTTTAAGAAAAAAATTGTGTTTGTGAATTAATAATAATTGGACAGGATGCACTAAACAATTTAAATGCAACTATCTCCGAAACGGTAACTCTGGGCGACCTGAACTTAGTATACCATTTTTACGTAATAAATATGAGAAAAGTATTATTTTCATTAAAAACTTAGATACACTAAGGCACAAAAAGTTATGACCTAATAAAAGTGCGAAAAATGCCGCAGACAGCGTCGCGCGTCGCCCCCTACATTGTACATTAAAATTTCACAAAGAAATCAATTTCTCGTTCTAAAAAACCATAATTGCCAAATTATGTAATGTAAAAAACATTGATTTCTCTCAAAGTTATTAGAGAAAAACAAAAATGAAGTTTTAACTTTAACACCCTGTATCTCAGTTAATATCAACTTTCGGATATAGATAAGTATAATTAAATCTTAATATTTTTTCGTAAGGAGTCTGTGGTTTTGCCATGTACCATTAATTAGCGGACACCCCTTTATATACGTATTTTGTGACTGTGATAATGGGTTGAGTTGAACTTGATTTATTTTTAAGTAGACCACTGCAAGACAGATAATTATACATTTTTACAATTTTATTAATTAATAAAATTATAGCTCTCTTAAAACAAATGTAAACGTGTCGTATGTATACTGTGCATATAGCAGGTGTCCTCCTAAAGTCGACGAGCGGCTTTATCTTGATAATTATTTGTCCTACAGCTCTAAAATTATTTTCAACTTGGAAATTTTACCGCTAGATGGCGTATTTTTAATTCAAAATCAAAAAAATTATAATATCTTTTAAAATCAATTGAGGCACTGTTTTGGACTCTACAATTTATTTATTTGACATTTTGGCCTGTCTTCTAAAATAAGGGAAGGAAAGGGAAGGTTAGAGTCGTGGGGCAGTACAGTTCGATAACTTGGTCATGTTCGGTTTTTTTAACGCTTTAGTAATTTATTCAATTTTCCATGAACATTTAGATAGAAACTTTTTAATTTACTAGTTTTATACTTGTAAAATTATTTAAAAAGTGCCGCAAACCGGCAGTCGATAACGCTTTTCAGACTTACGTTATGACCAAAAATATTTTTTTACTTTTACTACGACCCCCTACGAACATAAGGAAAAAAGCACGTCTAACTTTGCTAGAAAGTGTCTTATATAACACGCGTGTTGAAAAATATTTTTCAGTTGAAATATTATATTTCAATACCCGAAGAACCTCTCTGAGTGAATTGGAATGTTGAACGGGGTGACGCACTAGAGCAATACTAAACATTAAAAAATGAAATACGTTTGTATTATTTTCTATCATCTGTGGTTGTCAAACTCTATGTTTTATCAGAAATTGGACTCTACCGATTTATTTTCGATTTCGATTATAATTATCAAGGATATAATATCCATACAGGAACGGTTCCTAACCTGTGCGTCGCAGCGCTCTGATGCGCTGTGGCGCCCTGATGCGCCGTGGTGTGTAAGTGAACGTGTGTAAGAAAATAACGACCTTTTTTTGCTACTCAAGTAGGGCGCCGTAACAAAATATCAAACCTCTAAGTGCGCCGCGAACTGAAAAAGGTTCGGAATCCCTGCTGCAAGATCAGTTTTTACCTTTTTCAGAAGTTAACGAAATACGAGAGGTGACTAAAAAGCGAATATTTTCATAATCAACCTGTGGATTAAAAACTAAGAGAGCCATGACAAATTTGACACCGGAATCTTTAGGTTCGTTAAAAAGTGGGAAATTAAAGTGAACACCGCAACTTTCTATCATTGATAAAAAAAACTCCCCAGAAAGTGTCGAAAATGGGACACCCTGCACATAACCTAACCAATGATTTAAAATTTTTAAAGAATCGTAAAAGATATCAAAAAAAGGATTATATTTGGCAAAAGTCAAAAATATGATATAACTTTTTCACAATCGCTTAAATATATTTTAATATTTGTTGGAACTAATGTATGAAAATGGAGAATATTTGTAACTGCTGAATGCTGCTAGCTCACAAACGCTCGACATTGTCTTTGTTTTATTTGGCTAATGTTTTATTTGGCTAATTTTATTGGTCTTATACACAACACTATATTAATAAATATAAATAAGGTAAACACGTTTGTACGGGTTTGTTCGTGTTTTTAAACCTTCCTATAAAAATATGAAGAGGGTAATAATAAATATGTCACATTTTATACCTATTTTGGCCCTTGACCAATGTTTCTGAAATATTGTATGTTGTAGTTGTGTGCATTAATAGAACCACTTTTTTTTATACAAAGCACGAATTTCCTAGATTACAGGGTATATCGAGAAAATCGGTCAAGTGCGTCGAAACAATCAGTATTCATATATGCTGTCTGTTAAGTTTTCAATTAAAATTCTGCGTCGCGTGTTAATTTTAGAGATAAAAATTTGAAACTTGAATATACTTAAGTGTCGAACTACAGGGGCATTATTTACGCACCTTATCTCACGCTGCGCTGCACATTCAACGCTCGAACATAAGCCATACTTTTAAATGCGCGAACTAGACTTGCGTTTTACATTTTCTATTAGACTTGGCACTAGAGTTTAATCGAAGGCTTCCAAAAGTAACTCTAACTCTATTATTTTATATACAATCCTGTAGATATTTTTTTCGATAATCTTAATCTACGTCAAATTATCTTTTCAATGATATACCACAACGTGACATTTGTTTTTGAAATCGCGGGTATACAGGGTGAGTCGGGAGGAACGAACCAAACTCCAGGAAATTTATTGTATACTTGAAAATAATGTAAACAAACCCATGTCCTTATAGACTACTAGATGTTGTTCTTGTAAACATCAGAATGCAACTGTATTATTAGCACGATGGAACTTCTGCATATTTCGCTGATCAGGTCACGCAACATTTAGACGAAATATTTCCAGGGCTTTAGATTAGTCGCGGTGGTCTTATAGTTGGCTTTCCAGATCTCCAGACCTCACACCACTAGACTTTGGATTATCGAGCTAGTTAAAAATTGAAGTTTACAAAGTAAAAGTCGAACGCTATGATTTTAACATTGCTTATTTGTGATTACGCTATAACTTATTCACTTCACATAATTTTTACTTGTACAAACACTCTTGGAACTTCCTCGCTGTATGTAGCATTTTCTTAGAAGTAGTACTAGATTTAAAGTTTTTACTTTCCTTCTTTTCTTGCTAAAGAAACATAGGTACATATTTTTAGGTTCATAAGTGTGTAAAATGCAACAAAGAATTTAAATCCGAAAGATCCTTAGACTCTCACATAAAGTCAGCTCATAATGATTTTAAGTATAATTGTCACTGTGGAGCTGTGTTCAAATATTCACGTAATCTAGTAAGGCACAGAAAAAAGGTTCATAAGAGTAACGTGGATATCGTAACCGAGGAAAAGCACCAATGTCCAGTATGTACCACAAAGGTAAAATTAAAACGATCACTTCAGCGTCATATAAGGCAAAAACATCCAGGAGAGTATAAGAATATATGTGTAGAGATAAATGCTAAAAAGGTACAGAAGATGAAATTAATTCAGAAATGCCCAATTTGTCACCATGAAGTTAAATCTCTACAATCTCTAGAGCGTCACATAATGAAAGCCCATCCAAAGGATTACAAATTTATATGTGCAGACTTGAATATTACTAGGGAAACAGGAAAACAAAGGAAGGTAAGAGCTATTTCTAAATTACGAGAAATATTGAAAAGTGACGAAAATTAAAATACTATTGTGTTCTGTTTAATTATATTTTGAGCATTTGTTTTTATTATAAAAAATGCAGCTCAGCACCGAACAATAAATCGTCGCGGGATTTTCCGAAATAAGAAAAGTTGAAGCACCAATGTGTACCGCAAATTACGTAGTCATACTTGCCATAATAACAGATATCCACAAGAGTAAGTGCCATATTAACCACATCCAAAAGAGTCCAAGTTAAACCTAAAATTACTTGGCAGTAATATTATTATTATTATTTCATATTACTAGTGTGAGATAAATTAAAGAATTTCCGGTAAATTAATGCTTAGGGAGGTAAACTGAACTATATTCTTTGGGGGTACCTAAATTAATTACTTTGGTGCTACCCGAAGCTTAAACTTAAACTGTTTGCTATCTACTGCTGATATTACATTTGTGTTAATGTTTGGCGCTGAGACTGTTTTGTAAAACATGACACAAATACTGAAATTAACTAAATCCGTTATTTGACAATTATGACGATTCTACGCTTTTGAATTTTCACTGTTCCACTTATTTTTTTTTTTGGCTTTGCATCAAGCGCATGCAGCCACTACCCAAACTTAACTATTCCTTTATGGAATACACGTCACACACAAGCTCAGTCACACCCATATCTAATCGCCATTTAGGAAACCCCTATCCTACTCGAAACATATACAAACGGGGACATACAACACTGGACCGAATAATATATTATTAATCGGATAAAATAATAATAAAACTATTAACGTTGCGCGGACTAGCAACTTGTTATGAGAAAATTGCCTATACACATTAAATATGGGATCACCCGGAACTTTTTAGTGGAGGAATTTTTAAATTTGTCAACAATATAATTGGAAAATGCGCACGCCCGCGTCGTGCTTTAAACTACACTTGAAAATTTCAAGAGTAGACAAAAATAGCTTAAGAATCACGCCTTTGTGCTTTGGTATTCTTAATTATTTTTATTGTTAATTATAATTTATTTGTTAAATTGTTTTTAAGGATATCAAATTATATGATGATGACTTTGATAACTACATAGACACTGATCAGAAATGCATGGATTTGCAAAAAACCATTGAAAACATGGATTTCAGTATCGATGCTTGTAATGACAATTTACTAAGTGGGTCCGAAACGATAGACAAATTTTTAAAAGAAAGCAGTGAGCAAATATCGATTATGTTTACAGATAGTCCGAAAGTTTCGAATGTAAATGATTCTGAAATGACTGTTACTGATAGAATCAGTACCAGGGAGGTTTGCCTATCTATGCCGGATTTGTCAGAAATGGATCAGGAAATAAAATTAGGTAAGTTGAGATAATTAAGTATTTTAATAAATATTAACTTTATAAATTTAAGGTAAGAGCCCTTACATTTTGGAAACTTGCGATATCCTTCGACCGCTAGAAGATCCCACCAATGTTGTCGTTTATGTTTTAAAGGAAAAAAGCGTTTGAAAATAATTAAATACATTTTTATTCCCGGCATTAAACACCAAGTTTAGGTTTATTTTAGTATATTGTAATATTGATTGTTATCTTGTTTTAATAAAAAAGAAGTGTTCTTGTAAAGATGGCATTCAGAACTACATTATTTACACGTTTTAAATATTTTTTAAATTCTAAAAAACAGGATGCGACAGTCATTTCAAAATTCTAAAGGTGGGTTAAAATTTTCTTGCCTTCATGTATAAAATTTCACATAAGAGGAATGCAACTTTCTAAAAATTACAGCGATAATTGCACGCTAGCAATCGATAATTGTCCGGCATGTACCGATAAGTGCCAGACAGGTATAATTTGGATTGATTACATTAAACATTGACATTTTGAAGTTAAGTTGCGAATTCCATTGGCAAATTTAATGCTCACCGAGTATCGGTATACAGACAAAATTATATTCGTAGATAAGTTTCCTGCCGACATGTAAAAGAAAGTTATAAAATACACTTCTTTGATCTGCGTAACTGGCGCTTCGATCGCTCTTTTGTCTTTTTATAGCAGGAATCTACTACCATCATTTCATTTTCGCCTGTCTGCGCTTTACTAAACTGCTGGCCATTTGCTTTCGAGCAAGAAAAATTTCGCCTAAATTTAAAAGTTAATATTTTCTGAACCAGATATGACATCGATCTCCGGTTTTTAATGGATGATAGATTTGTCCCTTAGGAAACAATTGCCAAAGTTGGATTGTCTTAAACTGTCAGAAAATTTTATATACAGGGTGTTAAAGAGGACGATGATTTTTGCTCCAATTTCAATAGCATGTAACTTTCACAATAATATTTTTAAATTGTATCACTGTACGTCAATTGAATCACTGGTTCATAGCAAAGAAATTAATCTGTCAAATTTTTGATATCTGCTATATTTTAAGAGATACCGATTTTTTTGAAAAACTTTGATTTTTTTCAACTTTTTGTTAGATAGATCCCACTGTGCTTTGTATCGTGCAAACTTTGCAAGCGATTATTATACCTTATGAAAAGCTTGTTTATGTTCAGTAACAACAGTTGTACCTAAATGTTGTGATGTGCAGTGGCGTACTTATAATCATTTATATGTCTATGTTTTATGAGTATCTCACAATTTTTTTGTATTGGAAAGTACTCGCCCCTAGATTAGGCAAGTTTTTGCTTATTTTTTAGTTTTTCATATCGCGCTACAGGTATATTATACAGTGTCTACAAAATTTTAAAAAAGATTATTTTTTTATTTAATTGTTTGAAAAAATGTATTTATTAATTTCTAACTTTCTAACACGACACTATTCCTAAAATTAAACTTACATTGAAAGGCATTTTAATATTAAATATCACTAGCTGCCGTCAAACCAAACCCCGTCCATCCGAGTGTATTAATTTGAATTGAGATTATCACGAAAAAAAAACAATATCAAGTCAGCCATGCTAATGCGTTTAGCAACAAAGCTAACCATGTGTTAGAAAGTTAGAAATTAATAAATACATTTTTTCAAACAATTAAATAAAAAAATTATCTTTGTTAAAATTTTGTAGACACTGTATAATATACCTGTAGCGCGATATGAAAAACTAAAAAATAAGGAAAAACTTGCCTAATCTAGGGACGAGTACTTTCCAATACAAAAAATTGTGAGATACTCATAAAGCATAGACATATAAGTGATTATAAGTACGCCACTGCACATCACAACATTTAGGTACAATTGTTGTTACTGAACATAGACAAGCTTTTCATAAGGTATAATAATCGCTTGCAAAGTTTGCACGATACAACGCACAGTGGGATCTAGCTAACAAAAAGTTGAAAAAAAAGCAAAGTTTTTGAAAAAAATCGCGCTCATAAAGCATAGACATATAAGTGATTATAAGTACGCCACTGCACATCACAACATTTAGGTACAATTGTTGTTACTGAACATAGACAAGCTTTTCATAAGGTATAATAATCGCTTGCAAAGTTTGCACGATACAACGCACAGTGGGATCTAGCTAACAAAAAGTTGAAAAAAAAGCAAAGTTTTTGAAAAAAATCGGTATCTCTTAAAATATAGCAGATATCAAAAATTTGACAGTTTACTTTCTTTGCTATGAACCAGTGATTCAATTGACGTACAGTGATAAAATTTAAAAATATTATTGTGAAAGTTACATGCTATTGAAATTTTCTCTTTAACACCCTGTATATAAAAGTTTCTGACAGTTTAAGATAATCCAACTTTGGCAATTATTGTTTCCTAAGGGACAAATCTATCAACCATTAAAAACCGGAGATCGATGTCATATCTGGTTCAGAAAATATTAACTTTTAAATTTAGGCGAAATTTTTCTTGCTCGAAAGCAAATGGCCAGCAGTTTATTTTGTCGATAATGGTGCATCACTTTTTTTCATTGTTGATCCACCATCCGTGCGGACATTTAAATTTTAGCGCTGGGCCTACTTATGTCAGTTTCAGTTGCGCATTAAATTCGTATTTTTGCTAAAATATTCTACGGTTTACACTCTCACATAGTAATTTTAACTTGTGTTTGTGTATATCAGTGTAATTTAGATTTGTGTCCGATTTGAAATCGTTGTATGTGATTGTATTTTTTCTATACGGAGCCTTGACTCACTTCACATTGAACAAAAAATTTTGTGAGCAGACATTATAGTTTTGAAGTAGTGATACTTTGTTTTATTTTATTATAAAGGGTAAGTTGGAAATAATATTATAACAATTTTTTATAAATTGGAAGAATACTGTTATATACTCCGTTGGGAGTGTTTTGGATGCGAAAGATTGCACATTTTAACACTGCGTGTGAAAAGTTGTAGCATTATATAGTGCTACGCGGCGTCCTATCATCAGCTAGTATCATGGTAAAAAGTAACATTCCGCACTTTTTTTGTTACTGACTATATTGTATGTTCTATAGTTATGATTTTTTATATTTTAGAGTGTAAACTGGCTGTTATAAAAGTTATGAATCGAAAAATTGTTTTCTTGACCTTCTTGTGGAAGCCGTCGTTTAGTTCGCGAAATGACTCCACAAAAAAGTTATAATAGTTGCAGAGTCTGTTCCCTTCATTTTCTGCCTGAAGATTTTGTCGCGAATCAATATATCATTCTCTTTCTATAAAAAATACTTCACCAAAAAATTATTAACTCCTGTATAGTCATTATCTAACAAAGTTCACGAAGTAAAACACCTCTAAAAAAACAATTTGTTTTTAAGAACCACTGTCATGAAGAAGAAGTTCTTAAACTTAAAATAAAACCGTATCCACTCTAATTTTTTGTTTTTATCCCTAGGAAAGCTGAATCTCCTTATATTTTTGTCAAATTTCTTTGCCTGGTTATCCATATCACAACCGAACACAGCGCACCTCATTTTATGAAAATTCAGATATTTATTTTAATAAGCACACACGACTAAATAAGAAGTTTCAAAATTTTCACGGAAAACTACGGCAAACGGCACTACGTGGCGATCAGTGTTGCCAAAAATCTTTAATCAAAAGTAATAGGTTAACGGTTTGAAGCCTAATAGAATAGTAAAAAACGGTGTCAGAGTAAGAAGTATACGAAAACCTCCAGATCGAACATAAATTTCAAATGGGGAGCCCCACAACAAGTATGAATATCTAAAAAATTGTTAAAATAGTAATGAATATATTACAATTGTAGAAGACTAACAACGCTGGTGGCAACCAGCAGGGATCGCCGAGCAGCTTCGGCTATCGTCGACTGGTTCGAATGGCGCGGTGGATGTTTTAAAAGTTTGTCAGAATCTTTTCTTATTTTAGTGGTATTTTAGCTGTAATATGTGTTATATTGAAATTAATATACGTAAATACTTGTCATACAGGGTGCCCCAAGTAAAGTGGCCTATTAGAAGTATCTCGAGAACTAAATGAGATTTTATTTTGAAAATTTGGCTGTGGCTATAAGAGATGGTTTTCTACGTTTCTAAAATATTTTGGATGATGCGGTGTTGCCGGATCATACCGAAAGTGGTAGCAACTTCGGAATTTTAAATGAATTACCCTATATATTATATATTTTTTGGAATCTAGGTAAAAATCTAGAACAGTTTTCTGTATAATATCATATATCTATCTTTAAGATTTTTTGAATTATAAATAATTTTGTGATTTTTTAACGCCGTATCGTTACCTGAAAAGAAAATCGTATCTTTTTAGCGGTTACAGCTAGAAAGCTGAAAATTTTACAATAGTTTTACAAGACCATCGCAATTTTATAATTTTGAACAGTATTGAATTCGTTTTATACAGGGCGTCTCCATAACATTATTTCTGATCAAGATGAATTATTGCAAAAATCTTATTTTTTTTAAATGGGACACCCTGTATTTGATATGTTTTGCGAATAGAGTATCAAATTTTCTATCTAATGATATTATGTGTTCCTATACCTATCTTCACTATTTTCGGACATACAATAACATCTGATTTAGTTCTCGAGATACTTCTAATAGGCCACTTTACTTGGGGCACCCTGTATATTATTCTTTCATTTCATATACCATTACATGCGTCAAACCTTTTAAAACGTCCACGGCTACTCCCTTCCGACGTGTCTCTTCGTTTGGAAAATGTCAAATTTAATTGTTGTTCCGATTTTAATTATCAGTCAGACAACGAGGACTGGTTAATCGTAATTAATTGTAAATCGTTTACTGGTAATGGTATGAAAACGATTAAAAAACTTGTGAAAGCCTTCAACGTAAACTTGGATGCGGAAAATATAATTCGAATAAATCTTCGCCAATTTTCCAGCATAGTCATTAACACCACCCGTTGTGACCTATCGATGACCCCAAAACCACATAAGACATTTGAACTAAAACGAGGAGTTCTAACCCCTATCGAGATTAATCTAATTCCCAATGAAGATCAGGCCACTATTGTTCGACGAGTAGAAAATTTCCTTGAGAAAGGACAAAAAAATGTAATATTGGTAAATAGTGTAGCTGGTTCTGGTAAAACTACCACCTTGAATTTTCTGAAACACAAAAAACTACTTTATTTGGCAACGACAAAAAAACTAATTGCCGAAGGTCATACCTTTGGAGTGCACGCGCAAACAATTTGTAAATTTCTAATGCAGGCTTTTCATTGGACATTTCGCGAATATGTCGATGTAACGGAAGATCTGACCACCGGTAATACTTCAGAGAAAATGTTAAATTGTGATCATTTCGACAGCGGTGACGAACACTACGATATTATATTTATCGATGAGGTTTCATTGATTCCGTCTGCACTACTTCGAGAACTAACTCGAGTTGCTAAAAAAATGTGTTCAATTGTTCTGTTAGTGGGCGACGTTAATCAATTATCTGCAATAGGGGCATATGAAAACGATCTCTATAACTGTCTCAGTTACGTCGACCGAGTGCTATTTATCAAAAAACATATGCGTTCTCAAGATCCAAAGTTAATCGAATTATTGAGGCAATTTGAAGCTGGTGATTCTATTGACGAATGCCGTTTAATATCTCTTAGGGACAGCGACATCAATTTAAGTAGCCTTTTTAACTTTGACGGATCGTTTAAAGATTTTAAATTCGTTTCCAAGTTGAATGCGAACGTGTTACTAATTAATATGTCACTGATTAAACTTCGAAGTGTGCTATTTGAAACGGATACATATTTTGAAAGATGTTACATAAAAGAGTTGGACGAACGACTTAGTGAAAACGATATTACTGTTGCATTACAAGTGGGTGTACCGTACATTTGTCTTGTAGACACGTGTAAACCGAAAGGAACGAGATTTCGCTTGATAAAAATAACTCGTAATGTACTTCAACCAAATAGCGGGCTTGTATCATCAGTTGATGTCGTAGACGAACATGATGGTTCAACTTTAACGCTATATCGCAAGTTTCATACATACAATCTATACGGTCGAGAACATGTACGTTTCGGCTTTCCTTTGTTACCGGACTTGGCCGTCTCAACGCATCGTTGTCAAGGCAGTACTTTTAATGGACGGGTGTTTATCGAAATGAATAACTTATCGCGGGCCGAGGGCTATGTATGTTTATCGCGAGCAACTGCCTTGAAAAATTTACAACTGTTATAGGGATGCCCAGAAATTCAATTTGGGCATGACGTGAGACAATTTAGGCCAGACTATTTGGGGAATATGTGGGTTTTCGATGCCCGGAAATGAATAGTGGGCATCCCACGCCGCCAGATAAGATAAAAGTATCATCGGTGTTAGTTGGCGACCGGATAAAGGGGGGTTGTGGGCGTCTCGCGTAGTATAAAAGTAGCGTCGGTGTTAGTTGCAGACAAAGTTAGTATAAAAGTAGCGACGGTGTTAGTTGCAGACAAAGTCGCTATGGTTTTATTCTTAAATTCCAACCTAATAATGTTCGTCGGCGTCGTTCAGAATATATTTTACGTGTTTAAACATCCCCAAGTGACGAATATAGAAGTTCAGTTCCAAACGGCGACCTTTTCTACACAGGAATATTGGACACCTTTAATGTTTGGACATATTACGCACGAAACAGTTCCGGTACATTTCACTTGGATTCCAACGGATACCTTTGAATATTTGCAATTTAAACTTCGAATAAGCCTTCGAAATGGGACCATAGTGGAAACCAACCATTGGACTACCATCTATGACGAAGATTACATAATTATGGGACCTGGTGATAAAATTAAAGTTCAGCAAAGAATATCCATTCCCGAGCCGTCGCCGCCCAGTTTAAGGAACAAAATCGCCGAAATAGGAAACAATTCTGAAGTTAATTTACACAGCAACGTTTCAACGGTCGTTGCTCCAAGGAACGCAACATTAAATTCGAAAGTACCAACTACTACCGCTGCTCCAAGGAACGCAACATTAAATTCGAAAGTACCAACTACTACCGATGCTCCAAGGAACGGAACGTTAAATTGGAAAGTATCAACTACTACCGCTAAGGGATCGGGTGGAATAACCAATGCAGTGGCTCTGCTAGTGGGACTGTGTTTGTTTTCGACTAATATGTTTTAAAGTTAATACTTTGTTTGTTTTCGACTAATATGTTTTAAAGTTAATACTTTGTTTGTTTTCGACTAACCAACAGTGTAAATCTATAAGAAGGGGGTGCATATTTTATCCTTTATAATAGTTGTGCATAGGTATTGTAGCGTTAGTAACAATAACATAGAACAATGATGAAGTCATACGATTTCGACACATCCGACCCAAGTGACTATTCCTTGCTAGCAGACCGACTAAACTCCTTTAAAGACGATGAGTGGCCAACTTCTTCAATTTCGCCCCATATCCTTGCCGAATGTGGATTTTATTACAGTGGATACAAAGACCAAGTTAATTGTCATGACTGTGACATTACTGTAAGAGAATGGGAAGGAAACGAAGACGTTTGGTTCATACACATTAAAGCAAATCCATATTGTGACTTTGTCAGAAAAACTAAAGGCGTTCAGTTTATTCAACAACAATTTAGTCGACCCATTCCACCTTCACTCGACTGGAACCATTCTTGTCGTGGCAGTGCCCAAGATCCGCCGAAACAGGAACCTGAGTGGTATTTTCCGATTCTTTTTTCACACCTTGAAGTTATGTGTAATTGTTACTTAACTTATTATCCAACTCCCTTCGAATGTATATTCTGTAAACGTAATTATCCTCGTTCACGCTTAATGCCTTGTGGGCATAGTACTTGTTGTAGATATTGTAGTCATAAGTTAAGAACTTGTCCTACATGTAAAACTCCCATTACTTTTAAAATAAATTCACTGATAAATGCTTAGTTTGTTCGGGTTTGTTCTACAATATTATTAATGGCTATTGAAGGTAACAGTTGGTAAATTTCGACCAAAATATGTCACTACCTTTTCCATTATTAACGATCTGACAGATAAGGCCGACATCGTTTACGTCAAAGGTTATGTAAAAGCAACAGTTTAAAGAAAATTTAAAAAAAACAAAAATTCAATTATGAGAACCACCAACGCTTATGAAATATTATTCCAGAAGTTTTTATCATACAAAAGAATTGTGCAGGTGTTCCCCATTCAATGTAAATTTTTTTATATGAACATTTTATTATGAAATAAAATTTAATAAAACAACCGTTATCCTTTTTTACATACAAGCGATATTGTAATACAAACAAACCTTTAAAACAGAAATAAAAACGTGAAATTTATAAGCGGTCGAAATGCTGTCCCTTACAGTTTTCATCGCCCTTCTATTTTTGGGATTTATTCTAATTCAAATGTGCTATTTTGTAGATACACGAATTGTATCCAATATAGCGCACGTTTCTTATACACCGGGCCATATTCCCTGTTCCGATGTAGATTATATTCTCGCACTGTTTAATTTACAAAAAAAAGGTGCAAGTTTTATCAATTTATTTTACTCGCAAATTTCACACCTTTAATTTTTTAATGTGTGATACAATATGAGATACCGGCGTCGATTTGGTTAATAGACACCAACACCTCATAATGAAACAAGCTGGTAATACGAAAAAAAGATACGCTTTAAACAAGAAATATTTATTGAACTTTTTATCCAAATACATATTACTAAAATTATTCTAACATAACCTAATTATTATGCTTCGTGTTAGACACTTTCAAATACTAATTATCATTCGGGTTATCTGAGGGACTGTCAAAGAGCAATGTAGAACAAATGGGACATTGGGTGGCTAAGGTATCGTACAGGTGCTGTTTCTCTATAGACGAAACTAATTCAAAATCCTTCTTGCCAAACGTCTTTAAAAATCGATGAAGGTGGTGTCGGACAACTTGAACAAAAAAGGTATTCGGATGTAAATCTTGATAAAAATGCCGGGCGTTACATTTGCGTCTTAAGCTGGTCAATGCCCCATCTAGTCGCTTCTGTAGCCGCTCTATATTGCGCCCTCTGTCTTTGCCAGGAAGGTAAAGTTGCCGCCAATTCTTCGGATCTTTCATATGGTTGAACAACATTATAGTCATAGTGGATTTCTGTTGTCCCCAGCCGGTCGATAAATCGTTCACATCCAAATAGGCCAGCAGTTTTTCAAATATGTGGAATTGTTGGGGTTGGTAAAGACAATCTGTCGGCCATTGTCTTCGTCGAAGTATTAATTTATTTGCTTGTTCAGGTTCGACCAATTTTAACATGTCCCGCACGGCTCGCGCACACGCCGCACTATGTCGAATGTGATAGAGACTCCAAAGAAAATGTTGGTGTGAAAATATCTTTAAGTCAACCATCTTGAGTACATCGTCAAATTGGGCAGAGGAGGCGGATGACGTCATGCAATTTATATAAACCATTCGAACAGGACAACTTGAAATTAAAAACGCTGTGGTCGACAACTTGAAATTAAAAACGCTGTGGTCGACAACTTGAAATTAAAAACGCTGTGGTCTACAACGTGAGTACAGGAAACTGTGGTCTACAACGTGAGAATGATAAAATTTGCCCGCAAACATGTCAATTTAAACGTTTTTGGAGGCCGGCGTTCGGCTGACACTGCTCGGTGTCGAGGAACTCTGCTAACGAATTAGTTGGTGCGGCCATATAATTGAAAATTATAGATTTTCCGCAACACTTCGTCCATTCGAAAATCATTTGAAGGGAACTGGGTAGTTGAATCGTTCCTTGCGTGGAATTAAAATGTTCCGTAGATTTTTGATATAGGGAATTCGGTATGAGACTTGATAATATTTTCGATGTGTTTTTATCGATACGCATGGGGTTTCCCGTCTCGGAACTTTGAAAATTATCCCAAGGAAACTCGTTAAGGAGCTTAAAGCGCACGTAACCGCCCATGCCGACGTAGACACCCTTGTGAAATACCTGTTCGGCCGTTTCCAATTGTTCTGAAATACAACCTAGCGACCCTTTGGCAACCAGTGAACCGGGATTCATTGTTATATCGACACGTTGGCCGTTTTCGCGCAATAGATCGCTAAAATCGGCATATTCCACCATTCCCTTGTTACCATGACAATTGACAATTTTGGCATTATAAATCGGATTATTCGTATAGTGAATTAATACAACGATAATGAACGTTTTTTCTAGTCGTTTAAAATCTATTTCTACTTCATCAAAGGGAACGTCGTGCAATAGTTCCAAATAAATTTCGTAACGGTATGGTGGCGCGTCACGGCACACTTCAACAATTGTAAATTTTTTAGATTCAAATTTTAAAGGGGCCGCGCTCAGTATGTAACCGAAATATATTTTATGACCGACAAATGGTATCGACCAAATTTGCCTGTTTGGAATAAATGTAATTTTCTGATTAAGTGTTTCCTTTTTCACTTCACATGTAAATTTCGTCGTCAGGTGAATGTTAAACTTTACATGATCACCAACCACATATCCATCTTCAACATTCCTACTATCATAATCGTAATATATTGCAAACAATCGAAGCTCCTTTTCATAGCAACCTTGCGTCTGTTCATGAGTCGTTGTGGCAGTAAATTTCTGCATCGGCTCTATAAACTGTCGTTTAGTCGCTGTAATGGATACGTGCAATTTACTTAGTTCTGTATTGTTCAGATATCCAAATTTCAACGAATAAACGTCACAATTTTCGAAATAATAATAGGGTACATACTGAAATTTAATTTCGCTATAATTGGTCAATATGTGACGACGACACCAGCCTTGTGGGGGATCGTATACAAAGTGCTGATAACGAGCAAATGGATGTCGACTCAGTGTCATTTTGCCGCAGGTGCACGGTTCCGAGGATTTTATGACAAGTGGAAAAAGAAGCATACCACATTGCAATCTGATATGAATAATACCGTCTCCTAATTGGGTGACAGTGCATTGCGGATTAAATGACTTTACTAAGAAATAGAATTGTTCGAATGTTAGTGAACTACGAAACGCTGTCACAACGGAATTAAAGACAATTTGCCATTTTCCCAGTTCGTCGTAAAATGGTACAAGTTTCAACCATAAAGTGCCACATTCGTAATCCAAACAAAAAACAATATGAGTACTATAGACCAGGTTCATTCGCTTTCCGGCCGACGAGATATTGCCAATATTTGTATTGGCCAATATTCGTTCGTGGTTTTGTGGTATAAACATAGTTGAAGTACTTTTCTTTTTCTGCGACGAGCAACGTTTCACTCGATTAAAGGGACATTTCTGAAAGTACGATTTTTCAAATAAAGTTTGCATACCGATTGGAGTGTGGCGACTACCCTTCGAAATTTTGGTATCGATTGCCGCCGTTGTCCCTTTCATCGAATCTAATATATTCTTGGAAATTTCCTTCTGTGACTTGGTTTGAATTTGATTAGTCTTAGAAATGAGAAAGGCCATGTTACCGGTGCGAATAATTGTACGAAAATCTTTTACTCGTAACACGCCCATTGTTTCAACCCTATATCGTAACTGGACATACCACAGTTTAAGCAAATAGGCGTATGTAATTACAAATTTATTATCCATTTCATCGATGTTTCGATTTTCCATACGAACAGCATTAAAAAATTCAGTCCATTTCGCTGTGTTGTGTTCGATCAATGCTGGAAAGTCGACACCTATACTTCTACCAAACGGATCCGTTAATGAGACCGTGTCCAAAGGATGTTCGTAGGCATTGGGAAAGCGACACCATATATTTTTATCGGATGCTTGTAATAACATGTAACCGTTCGAACACTCGTCATAATAAAAGGCTCTCGGTTCCATGCTCACCGACCCATTTACGTTGTACTTGTACAGATGAATTTGTTTAACGTTATTACAAAGAAAATACGGCACATGACAGTAATCTCGGTCTTTAATTGACCCCGCAAATCCCTTTCGAATATCGGCCGGTGAATATACATCCAATGCGCTTCCGATCATCACGTAAAGAATTTTGCAAATATGATGCTCATTGATATTAAAACAGCACATGAACGGTTCTGGCCCAGCAAAGGTCTTCTCCTTATCAATTACAATACTGGGACAAATAAAGGCGCCGATTTCACCGTAAAATTTGTCAATCGTTTCCAGAAATTGAAGTTCGTGCCATTGCCGTGACCGTATCGACTTAAGAATATTGTTAAGTTCATTATTCGGAATGACCTCGGCATCCTCCTCGTCATCTTTAACACAAGAACCGCTCACTTCAATCGATGGCTCCAAATTGGCCAAGCTATCAACCTCCATACTGGATACTTGGTCGACCATTGTACCGAATTACGGTCCCATTTTACGGCGAGCATTAACTGACAAAGATGGATACCTTTCGAGTTCTCTTTATATAGGACTACTTAACGCCCTACCCATTAGGTATGTGGAAGATCAAAAAGTCGACTCACGTTATACGGTACAAACATTTCCCCTGGAGGTAGCTTTAAGAACGTTAAACTTGCTTCCGATAGGTGATAAAAAAAATTATTTGTTAAAACAAGCTTGGACATTGGCCTTCAACGACAAAGAAATAGTAGGTAACCGAGCGAGCGATATTGATGTTATTCGATTAAAGGAGGTCACAATGGTTAGGGAAATTGAAAAAATAAACGAATGGGACGCGTGGCATGAGGAAAATGAACGACGTCAACAAATGGTAGGCGTCGGTCGTGTAGGGGATCAACAAATTTTACAATACGAAGGATATATAAGATTATTGCAGGATTACTACGCTCCCTTTACTTTTCGTTTTCTCCCATTCGCCAAAGGCGTTACCAGTTTTCAAGAAGGTATCTCGCAACTTTACTGGCTCTATTTACATATTACTATGGCATTGGTAAAATTGAATTCGGCTGGTGAATCTGAGTTTATAAAATTACTAGAACACTTTGACTGGTACTTGTTGTGTGGAACATGTGTACAGGAATACAAAGAAAGTGTGTTCACCCTAATGAAATTACTCGTAAATGAAAAAAACTTGGTGGTCGATGCCGAAAAAATTTTAATACGCTTTCATAATTCAATTTCTCTACGTACTCGTAACATAGGCCTGACACCCGAACAACTCGACGAATTTGTCAATTCCTATCGAGAAATTGCGCTAATCATAATGAATAATTGAAGTAAAAATGCCTTAACTCAACAATAATTATTGTTGAAGTTAATTAACTTGTAATTTTTTTTATTTTGTTTTGGATGTAGTAGCAGTTGCAATTACACGTTTAATGTCATAACAACGATTATTCGATATTAGTAATGCCTGAAAGATGGCTATAATAGACATGCCAGAAGCAATCAACATTTTCAAATTATTGTTCCAATTAAGTAAAAACCCCAGCCATAACGTCACCGAAAATACAATCATGACAAAGGACGCATATTGATTTTGAGCCAGTACAAAACCACAATCTTTCAACACCGTGCGGAACTGCTCACCCTGTCTGGCAGTTATATCCCATATACTTCGGTTTGTTTTTTCCTTAGACTCCATAAGCACTTATATATAATGAACTTCAATACCGCAAATCTAAAATGGATTAACTACATGCGTTCGGATTATTCGTCAAGGTTACAAATTGTGCTTGCGTACTTTTTTACCCTGTTTTTGGTATCTTTAGTGATCATATGGGATGTTAATCCTAAACAAGTACAGTTCAAGTTTAAACGTCAATAAAGGAGAAAAACACAACAACAACTTGAAAATGTAACATTTTATTTAATTATCTATAATAATCAATTATTAATGAAAACTAAACAGTTACGACAACACATTAAAGGAACCTGTTCACGTAAATAGTTGTCCAGGTTCAATTTTTTCCAAATGTGACAGTTGTAATATATAAACGGAGGTACTAAAGCTACATAGACTAGAGGAAAAAAAATAAAAAAAATGGAATAATTTCTTTAATGTTTATTTGATGTTCGTCAATTTAATTCCGTACGTTTGCCGAGCGTGTTCAATGGCCGCTTGCAGGCTGGTCCATGTAGGATATTTCTTTAAAACAGTCAACAGTGGTGGCAGGTGACTCGGAGCTAGTGAAATTTTTGGTGTTTCCTCTGAAATAAGAATGTTGTTTTCAAAGCGGCTTTCCGCACTCCATCCCAACGGTTTGCAACGGTAGTATTCAGCGATCCAAAACAGTCTATCCAAATAGAGAAGATAATCGAATTCGGATTTTACGCATACTTGCACTTTATTCGATAGAACGTAAGTCGGAAAAACGTCTATTAAAAATTTAACACATAACATTACAATGTCGATGGACAGTGGTTTATCGGGAGGCATGAAAATGGAACTGTCGTTTTCTTGTACACTGTCGAGAATTACTGAGATTGAATTATCTTTATAGGCATCATAAACTTTATTCCAATTTGTATTACTGCCTGGAAAAATACCATAAATATAATCATTTCCGAAGCACATGGACAAAATTAAGACGAGCGCTGGACGTTGCGGCATTGGTATTTCGTAAAATGATTCTTCATATACTATTTGATGGTTCGGGGTACGATCATTCCATTTTTGCCAATTTTTCACATTATAACCAAATATGAATACGTCGTTATCGTCGGCTACGATTATTCTAGTTAACTTAGGATCTTTAAATGAATTATATCGGAATGCTTTTACTTCACCTTCGCCCCTCGAGGAGAAATCGACAAACGAACTAGGAAATTCTTGCGCTATTGCCAGTTGCATTACGTCTCGACCTGTTTTAAAGGACTCGTAAACAACGGGCCATAAACTTCTTCTTTTTAATTGTTCATCTTTCTTTTGTAACGGGGATCCGTTGTCACAAAAAAATGCCACTTCTTTGGTTGACAGCGGCAACGATAGAGATTTAAGCGTTTGTATAGCCGATGCCAATGTTTTTGTTTTTGATCTAGAAATAAAACTTGCACAATCTATACAAACGTTAACTGGCATAGTGCACGTTTCGAATTGACGTATGCCCACACGCGTAAATTGTTTGATACCCATATTGTATTAAGATGGCTAACACGTTTTCACCGGATCTGTTGGATGTCGAGGACTTAAATACTTTACCAACGTCGGTTCAATACTCTTTACCCACAGAATTAAACAGCGTTCCCTTTCTGCATATATTCCTCTATCAAATGGGTAACTTGCTCTTAAAGAACACTTACGAAGGTCAGTTACATACCGATTTTATTACGTGGAACATATTCGAGAATAAACTCCCCTTCATACATTCCATTAAACCATTAGCAATGAATATTGACGTACCTAGCATACTATCACTCTTTCGACAAAGTGCGATAGAGGAAAGTGTCTCGTCAACGAGTGCTATGGTGACGCAGCTAGAAATTGAAACTAATGAAACCCGAATCGAAGCCTTAAAGAATCGCCTCAAAGAGGAGCAAGCTATTACAGACGAGGCTTTAGACAAATACGAACGTTATCATTTACTGATCGAGCAAATGAAAAACTCGATACCGACCATAGAAGATGTGAGCGCCGAATTAAATAAAACTAAGACCGAACTCAATAATGCATTTTTACTAGTTCAAAATGAGAATGCTGTTAAAGCGGCAATTGAATCTCAACTCGATACGGTTATTCATGAATTGAAAACAAAACAATTAGAAATCGATCAATTAAATGAAAAAGTAGCAGTTGGAAACGCCCAACTTCAAGATATTGCGTTACTGGAGCGAATCAAAGCGAAACTTTTTTCAAAATCCACGAACATCGAACAGGACATTGTTCAACTGGCCGATATCACGCACAAGTATCATAAATTAGTAAATGAATTACAACGTCAGCGTAAGGAGATAAAATACTTACAAGGCGAAATTACAAAGGGGCGAGAAAAATTAACTGTCGAAATGGACGAGAAACGAGATATGGAAAAGCGACTAAAGCACATTCATAACGACCTTTTAAATTACGGCGACTTGACTAAAAAGCTTAAAGTCGCCGAGGACGCAATTAATATATATAAATTGGAAGAAAAACGACTGGTAACCGAACTAAACGACGTCAAAATTCAACAGACAAACACGGAAAAAATTCTGCGAAATTATATTGAAGGCGTCGAAAATATGAATCGCAAACTGGTCAACGAACAAAAAAATAACGCCGTTAGGTATCAACATACCATAGATGATTTAAATAGATATATTAAAAAAATGACTGAGAAGGGAGATAAATTACTGCAGGACATCGCTAACAGAGAAACGAGAATATTTGAACTCGAACAAACAGTGTCTAACGTGGAGGTACTGAGGGGTGAAATACGTAAACTGGGCACGACAAATCGTGCAAACACTCTTAAACTAAAGAAAATTATGGAACAAAGTAAAATTCTCAAAACTAATCTGACAAATATCAATACAATTTATATGAAAAAGGATAAAAATTTAACAAAGATCGTCACTGATATGTTAAACATAGTCAAACAGTTCCTCAAATAGCGGCTGGATCACCTACATTTTTTTCCCGCACAGTTCGATGAGACAGTGGAAGTTTTCGTTTCCATCTCCAATTAATAGGTGTGAATATTGTTCTCGAAAGCGGTTAAGAAAGGTGTTGATCGTTATAGTCAAATTGTTCGAAGTAAAATTGTTGTTCTTCAGCCACACTTTTATTATTCCCCTCAGTTTACTGGTCGTTGTCACTTGCGTCGAATCTTCAATAACTTCAATATCGTTTTTAAATTGTAAATAATGATCCATTTGGCGCAATATCCGGGTAGTTTCTTGCTCCATTATTTTGGGAATTAACATGTTAATAATACCGCCATCCTCGGCAGTGGCCAAGTTGAGTAAATACGTACGAAGTAACAAGTAAAGTCCTTTGACAATAGCACAGTCATCAACGCCTCTAATGTAGCGTTGCCGAGTTATTTGTAATGCTAGTTCTGGCGGGGCTACTCCATCAAGGGAAATTTGTCCAAATTTTCCGAGTTGAAGAAATTTATGTTTGAAATGTAAAACTAAAAATCGTGTGTCGGCACCCTGATCACAATTGTAAATAACAGGCACCGTGTTTGATGAACACCAAAGTTTAGCATTGGCAAATTTTGAAATATACTTGTCGCTAAACATTTGTCTGGATCCTATTGGACCTTCACTAATCATTTGTTTTAGAGTAGAAACGTCCATAGTTTTCGGTTCTTCACTGATCAACATTAAATTTTCTGCAAACGGGTTAATAATTTGATTTAAATCACTCGACGCTTTGGCTAACGAACCACAAGATATTACATAGTTATCACCAGTCTTGAATACATTTCGTAGTAAATTTAGGAAAAATGTTTTACCGCTGTCACTGTTACCGTACAATAATAAGACCTTTTTATGCCATTGCCCCGGAATCTCGTGTCCTTTTAGATATTTTAGTAGAAACTCCAATATTTCGGAACTCTCGAAACAATACGGGTAGAGAAATATTGCGGCCGCCGCCACTGATTTGAGATCTTCTTCGATCTCGTTCCATAGTCGTTGGGGTGACTCACACGCCAGTTCGGGTAAAGGTGTACAACAAGTGGAATTCGATTGACTTAAACCTAAGATTTCTTTACACTTGGACAAAATAAAGTTAATAAAAACGTTGGTTAAATCTTGGGACTGAAACACAATGCCTGGCTGAAAGGGTTCTTTGTCTCTGAGCGCTTGTAGAACGAACAAGCGAGAACACCGCAACTCCAAAATCGACCCCTCTTCTCCCAACATCACCATATCTTCATCGGATGAATTACGTAACAATAATAAGACATTCCGAACCAAGAAAATTAACGTTTGTCGGTCAAGAGTTGTTACGTCAATTAAATTACCCTCGGCTCGTATGAACTTTAAAAACGTACAACGTCGCATTTCGACAGATTGGCGACTTGGATCAAGGGTTAAATATTCGGAATAGGTTTCCAGTAAAGTTAACGAAACCGGTTCGTCGTGTTCAACTGATTGTTGTTCATCGTCGTCCTCTTCGTCACCATTACCAGATTCACTAGTCGACGACATCTGAGCTAACAAATATGAAAGAACAGCAGTGTTTTGATCGGTGGCAGCAAATGATGTCGAAGCGACGTTTTCCTTTTCAAAATTTTCGGTTTCGTTGATGGGTGAGAATTCGGTAAAAAATAATTCTTGAAAATATCGTGCTCGGTTCCCCTTTCCCACACGTTTTTCACCGAAATAATAAAGGAAAAAATTTGTAAGAAACGTCGGTCCATATTGTGCTGCTAGGCTTAAAATTACATTGCATGATTTCAGAATTAAAGGATGGTTTAATAGTTTTAAACATTGTTCCTGTTTTAATTTTTTGCACATCATGTCAAAGTCGCCGAATGTAATTTTCGACGGAATGTAAATGCGATCATAAGACAATATTTCATTTTCTGTTGCTTCGACGTATTCGAAAATTGGTTCCTTCCGCTCGTCTATATTCTGTATTTTATTCAAACTCAAGGTATGATTACATTCTGCTAACGGGTTATACAAGAGCGTGGACGGTATCAGTGTAGAATATAATTGTTTGACGAACGGTATCATGGATTCTACAATGAAACCACTCAATATTTCCATTTCTTTGGGAAAGGTGTTAAACAAACGATCATTTAAACTTGACGCATTTTCTCGGGCAAAATCTGTATCTAGGCACGGCTGATTACGTTCGAAGATATCCAACATAACGTTCTGTAAATTTTCATCAAATACCGAGTTACGTTTCCACGCAACAAATTTATTCACTATTGCACTTTTACTTCCTCGCACATCGTTTAATACAACATCAACCTTTTTTCGATTTATTCCTAATTGAGCAAATATGCGATTCAAATTAATTGCGCTAGGAACATAAATTCCATTGTTAAAGTGACGCTTACTTTGTGAACACCAAAACAATTTATTTACCACATCAAGGTAATTAGTAAATACGGAAACGTAGTTTTCATTACTCGAATAGAAGTCTGAGCTTTTAACTTGTTTAATCACGTGTTTAGACAAGAGTTTTAGTGGCATACCACATCCTAAAATTTTTGAAATTTCTTTTCGATTGTTGTCCGCATTATGAGTTTTGTTCAGGGACGATTTCCCATACCAAGTGGATTTTACTACCTCACCCGAAAGGTTCATTACGCTGATTACCCGGGTAAATTTAATTAAGGGATCGGCACAATGATCAAAGGTTTTTCTTTCTAAAAATAAACAGTACCACCACGTACAAAAGCGTAACTGTCTACTGATTTGGGCAACGACTGTTGGTTTATCATAATAATATTTCAAAACATAATGAGCTTGCTGTGACAATTCCACACTTTCTTCCGGTAAATAATTCAACTCGAATTCACTGTTTAAATCCTTATTTTGTTGAATCTCTTCGGAACTCGTTTCAATCGGTGACACGCTATGTGAATTTATCCACAAAATATATTGAATGATTTCTTCATTAGTATAGTCCGGTAAAATGTACTTTTGTAGTTGAACCAAACTTAAAGTGGTGCTAAAGTTTACTATTTGTATGAAATGTCGCCAGTAATGATCGGGATGGATGGAACAGTCCCAAACAACTACGGCATTTTTAAAAGTACGTCGCGTTTGGTCAACATAACATTGATAATTTTCATCGATTTTTGTCATTAATTCTTCATCGCCCTCCGGAATCGTTATCGACCAAACATTTAGAATTTTTTCTTGTGTTTTATTCGCCTTTGATCGGCTCTTTGCCAATTTAACATTTAAATCGATATCTATCGACACCTTTTCCAATAAGTACGATTCAATATCTTGATTAACTTTTTCCCTCGACTCGTCGTCGCCGTCGCCGCTTTCGATAGACTTGTTATCGTCGACGTCGGTCTCGTCATCATCCACATTGGGAATGGGGTAATGAAAGGTGGGGACTGGTATGTTCCGCTTAGCGATTTTTCGCGTTGGATTTACAATGTCGGGAGCTATTGTATATACGCGAGTTTTCGTTGTTTCTTCGTTCGGTACACTAACGTCACCACTCAGTCGTCGCTTTGCTGCCCGAGGAGGTGTGTCACATTTTGTCATAAATTTACAATTCTCGCCTTCGTTCACATTACTATTCATGTCCTCGTCCGTATCAAAATTCAATTCCTCTATAAAATATTCGTCTTCAAGATCATATGCTCGTCTAGATTTCGATTGGTTCGCAGTCATATTGTGTTTCTAGCTGCCACAATCTTTTTAAAATAACAAGTCCTTTTTTAACACCGCTTTTATATCCCCAACAACCCGGTACGGCGATACATTCACAGTTCCGGTCGATTTGCAAACGTTTAGGTAACTTTAAACTTGCTAATTTATTCCAAGATTGATTTAAGGTTTCGTTTGACTTTAATTCATAAAGGGCATGAAACCCACACGATTTACCACGAAGTATGCAACCCCTTCTCTTTGAAAAAAAACGTACTATTTTTGGAGGAAGGTGAATCCTTCTAAGGCAAGGCTTAGCGTTTTTTTTGCAACTTTTGCAGTCTACATCAATCCAACCGAAATGTTGAAACGTGGCCTTATTAATTATCGAAACAAACTTATATCGTTTTCGAATAGCGACCAATTGTCTATAGGAACGAATTCGATAACAACTACTACGGCCGCGTGTAGAATCCCGTCCGATACGCAATTCCATTAGCAGTTTCACTTAGTCGAACCCCTTCGAACGTAATAATTCGTTGCGTGCCTTTACACCGGAAATTTTAATTAACTCTTTAATATCTCCAGATGGATCAACGGAATCTTTTATATCCTTGAGCGCCAAGCCCATTGGCCCACCAAAACTTGCAAGCTCAAGGTCTTGTGTTACTTGTTTACTTTTCTTACCGGCAACGTGTGCCTTCACGTGTAATATAATTTTTGCGACCGACCTAAGTGTTAACAGTAACGAGGGGTTCTGTCCCGACTCGTCATATTTCTGAAGGGCATAGGAAGCTAGTCGGCCCAACAAGCGCTCAGTTGACGGCCCCTTTAAATATTTACCACGTCGCATTTGTGGAGTCACTAGTGGCACTGCCCAGTCAGTTAACACCATACCGCGTTCCTTCCTACAAGAACCTGGATAATGGTATTCTAGAGTTACGCATTCTTCGGGTAGTTGGGCCCGCTTTTGTTTACGGGTCTCGATGGACCTTACTCGTGAACTAGGTACCACTTTACTCTTTGGGGGAGGCGTTCGAGTCTCAACAGAAGAAGAACGTTCGCGAAAAGTAAATTTGTTTTTTTGTCCTCTGTGTTTATGCAACGAACGTTCAACGGACTTTTCACTACGGGAGCTAGAACCGTTCCTCGTCGCTCTTTGTTGTTTATGAACAGAACCCCTTGTTCTCTTTCGTTGAGAAGAACGTTCAATAGACTTTTCACTACGGGAGCTAGAACTTTTCCTCGACAACCTCTGTCGTTTATGTGAAGAAGTATCCCGACTTAAAAAAGCTATATTTCTCGCAATTTTTCGTTGAAGAGAAGACCGTTCAACGCTTCGGGATTTTCTATGCTTCGCTTTTGGTGTATATGTAGCACTAGACTCTGGTGAGCTGTTAGACGCGGCTAATTTCTTACGTTCTATATCTTTTGAGAACATGTCAAAACTAATTAGGCGGTCACGTGAACGGGCAATATCCTTTGTTTGACTCTTTCCAATCGTAGTTTGTTTAACAAGCTGATTAATACTGGATGTCATTGCTTCGGTTGAAGGTGGAATGATGTGTCCTCCCATCCTTTGGGCCATTAATTCGAGGGCAGTTTTGTCCATTGGTGTTGACATCGTGCTTATAATTAAATCGAAAAAAATTATTTATTCCGTATTAACTTCGGTAAATTTATGTGGCCAAATGGCCTGCAGTTTGCGATAGTTTTGGAAGTAGTTGAACGTTTCATTTAGTTCGAATAGAGACGTCTTTTGATAAAGAAAGAGAATAACGAATATAATGACAACAGTTGTGATTGCAACTACGAGGCCCAAATTAACATAAAATTTACGTAATTCGAATGTCTTGTATTCAGGAGGTTTGTTATACATGGACAACAAAAAGGGAATTGAATATTCGCTCATCCTTAAACAATGACAACTGTGTCACATTTCGCCCGGGCTAAGGCGAACATTTCATTGGGATCTAGCTGTAGTCGGTATCGTCTTTGACTGGTTAATTGGCATTCAATTAGCCGCTTAATTCGCGGACGAGTGTTTAAATGCATAACACAAAGTCGCTTTCGGGCTCTTTGCATTTTCGACCAATTATTACTTATGTTAACGTGTAACGTGCCCAATTTACCAGTTCGATTTGTTAATTTTATATTAGACTTTAATTGAACGATTGTTTGCAACGATATATAGTTTGACAAAGAATAGGTGGCATTAATGGCCTCTTCTAATGTCCCCGTAAATAATTTTTGAACGAATTCGATTTCGTTTTCTGCCATTGAGGTATTTTCTTGGGCTAATTTAAATCCCAATTGAACATAGTCGATAAACGAGTCAAATATGGCCGTCGAAAGAAATTCCATCTTATTTTATCCTAGGATAAACCTAATTAAAATATGTACATATTGGCTTACTCATGTTGTCGTTGTTGAGCGACGGACGGTACAGAATGTAATTCAGGCGCGTCTATATTATACTCGTTGAATTTGGGATAAATGTCCGGTGTTCGTATGTGAGTATTGTGTTGAGGTGCAAATACGACACCGTCAAAACTAGCTGTATTATTAAACGAATCAATGGTACTTTGTTGAGGAAATTCGTAATAGATTGGGCCAGTACTACTGGTGTCATCGTTATAATCGTCACCACCTCGTCCAATTACCGAGCCGACAATTTTAATATTTTTGTCTTCATACTCTATATTATCTCTCTCGGGGGATTGAAGGTCGAGGGAATCAGGATAACGTAAACTAGTTTGGGCAAGAAATCGTCCCAAGTCTTCCACGTCCCAATATTCCTCACGATTACAAAGTTCCAAGATCGCTTGAAATAGTTGCTCGTAATTCACAATTTCCGTAGCACCTAATTTGCAATCTAGGCAAGGTGTCGGAAACACCATATGTGGACTCTTTCCGTTTAAGGTTGCATTCCAATCGAGAATGTGCTTCATCTTATTATAAGATGGGTGACGCAAACTTATCTCAAGCGGCAATGATAAAAAATGACTTGTACTATAGACCACATTCATTTTCAGACAAAGGACTTCGTGTTCCAAAAGGACATGAATTTGTTCGCGGTGTGTCCAAACAAAATTGTTCTATAGAAGTAAACTCTAAGTATGCAAATGTCTTGTATCCAGTTTCCTTGAAAATTGGTTCCCAAATGAACTTTTACAAGGATACTACCATATTAGACGTCGATCAATTTCCCGTACCTCCTATAAAATTAATCGATCCCCAAACTTCAACCGATTTGATCAATTCAATTGAAACTGAAAACAATCCAACGATAGGGGGAGGAAACTTTAGCGTACTGGTGAACAAACCATCAGAACAGGACCCTAACGTTTGCTCATTTGAAAATATTCAATCTGTGTCGCGTGAAACTACTTCAGAAGTATTACCATTACATTTTAAAGAAAACGAACGGTACCGAAAGTTAAAACGAACCCAAGTCGCTCCATTACTTCAATATCCTATCAAGTTTACGGATATGGAATCTGAAAGTGGAACAGAAAGTGAAGACAATGAATCAACCGAGGAAGAAAGCGAGGAAGAAAGCGGAATTGGAGACATAGGTCAACACACTTCAACGGAGAATAGTCAATTGACAGAAACAGAAAAAATTGTTAGAAAAAAGAAAAGGAAACTTGAAGCAAGTAGGCAGCGAGCCGAACAACAGCAGCGAGCCGAACAACAGCCAAGCAGTTCCCGCCGTGTCAGTTTTGACATGGGTCCTCCAAAAGCTCGTAGTAGCACTATGGGTCCGGCAACAAACGATCGGGCAAAAAATTTAGGTATATTGGCTAATGGTGCCACTGTACACGGCTATCTCCTGCACTACGATCAACTGGACAGTGTAGATCCTAGTTGGGATCCGTACATAAAATTCAATAGAAATTTAGAGATGCCCTTGGATAGTACAAAAAGTGAATTCGTTACGGCTCGTTATAAAGATTATCGTGGCAAATTCAATCCTTGGTATAATGTAACAATACCACTAGAAAATGAGGAGCGCTTAACGTTTAATATTAAAGAACCCGTACCCCAAGAAGTTAAAGAACATATTGCGCGGAATAGGGCCGTCAAAGCAATAGTAGAACAGGCCGTTACATCTAGTGTTCTCATCCCATAACCAAAAATCACGTACTTTTGAATAATCCCTCTTTAATTAGAAAATTAATGGCATCGATTATAGTAAACTTTGACGACGTAGACATTGTGAAAGGAACCGTTTCATGTATGCTTTCTTTAAAAATCGAACATAGTGACGCGACCGTGGCATTATAACATTGATACAACGGACGTGGGGAATCATAACCCATATCAGGCGTTAATATAATTACAGCGCTTTGGTCTTGTCGGCAACGTACGGGAGCGTGTTCGAATATATAAATTGTTGAGTTTAAATTAAGAAAGGTCCAACCGAACGGTTCGACAAGGGCAAGTCGCGAGTGTCCTCGTTCATAGACGGTTACTTGCATGGGACTATATTGAATTTTTTTCATTCGGTTTATAGTATCGTGCGCAAATGGTAATGGTAACAAAAGTATAAACAATATCAAAATGACTATATAAACACCGTTCATTTATTTTGTAACTTACAAATAAATTGTTTTCCAGACATATCATTACTGCCTAATAGTTTGTGGTGAGCTTGATCAAGAAAATTCCATTTGGTTTGTTCGGCTAGGTGAAATAGATCCGATTCATCAAAGTAATTTAATTGTGCCGTCATGTCGATTCGAGGAACATTTATTTTTCCTCTCCAAATTCGTTTTGGTAATGGAGCCGGTGATGGATGGTGTACTGAAGACGATGCATCGCACGTGGTGGACATATTTGGACTTGTTAAAAAGGACATAAACGCAAATAATTTTGAACTATGTCATCAATCGATTACTTGGGACACCTCAATTTTCTTAACTTGCCAACGAGAGTTTTTGGTTCACTACATCGAGCCACTATTTCCAGATTTACTTATATACCCTGTGACGATGACGACGACGGATCATGAAAACGAGCAGTATAAAACAATTAACGGAAATTTTGTCAATTATATCGTAAACGAAAATGAATGTTTGCCGCAGTGGCCAGTGTGGAAGATCGATATAATCTCTCATAAAGATTATAGGGACTTGCTAGCATATTTAAGACGAAATGCGTCGTCAAGGACTGATTACCACCTTATCGACGTGGACTCCCATCAAAGACTTTATTTCGAATTGTGGCTAACGAAGAAAATTAAACTCTCATTCGGAACTTGGTTCTATACAACATTGTCGAGTATTCGAAATGTTACGCCGGAACAAATTAAACTTGAACAATTACCCGTACACGTTTTCGACGAATTTGCTTTGGTTAGTTGGGATATTGAAGCGGTTTGCGATTCACTCAATCAATTTCCAAAAGGATTTACGTCCAAGGAAAAGATTTCCTCGGTCTGCGTTTCGGTTGAATATAAACAAAACTTTGCAGTTTTTCTTCTGGTGTTAATTCCACCAAATTTCACTCCATCCAAAGAGTGGACTAGCGAATTTAAATCGTATTATCGCTCCCTAAATGACGGAAAATTAAACACGACAATTGCTATTGATTGGTTTTCCGACGAATACGATCTAATTTTGAATTTGGTTGGCCGAATGTTGCACGGAAAGTTTGTCGCCGCCGTGAGTAAATGTAACACCACTCCAACTATTTACATGGGCTATAATACGACTAATTTTGATTTTAATTATTTAGCTGCTCGTTTGTTCTTTCATCGCAACCGGTCGCCACAAACCCTTAAAATAATTGAGTCAATATATGACTTTTTTCACGGTCCACAGAAAAAATGCTTTGCATTAGATTTATTCGAAGTAATCCATAGCAAGTACAAGAATAATTTGAGCAGTTTCAAATTAAACTTTGTGACTAATTATTTTCTAAAAGAAGGAAAAGCTGACATGGATTCTATACAAATTAGACATCTTTATTATGATTTAGGAAAACAAACGTCGGATTTGTTTAACTTTTGCAAAGAATCGTCAACCGGAGTACCAACTTTGGCTTACATTTTATATTATAATATAACCGACTGTTTATTGTTGCATAAATTAAATCGAGCGATTCATGCCCTCGAATACGTGTTACTTTATCAAGAAAATTTTTGCTGTGACGGCTTCCGTGCTTTGACCAGCGGCCCAACCTATTTGATGAGTAAAGGAATTGAAAAGTTTTTTTTTGATAGAAAATACTTTATCAAGCCCAACATTAGCCCAATTACATTTTGGGAGAGAAACATCACCGAACTGGAAGACGTTCATACCAAATTCATTGATTCTGAAAAACGCCTGTTTGAAGCTTTAAGTATGTCGTCCAGCCGAGCGACCGTTGAAGAGAACGTGAAAAAATACAAGGGTGCTGCAAACGGAGCTGTTTCGGGTATATGGCGTAATGTGAAATGTGGCGACTTCACGGCCATGTACCCTTCGACCAGCATAGCCCATTTACTTTCGATCGAAAACATAATGTATATGTATACATTTGAAATAATGGCTGCCGTTGATCGATTCAAGATATTCGCACGTTCATTGACATTTAAAGTATATAATGACGAAAACGTAATGCGGAGTATTCTTTTGGATATACCTAATTTTCGAGAAGTATCTTTCGAAGAAATTTCCCAACTGGATCCCCATACACTGCTCATGATCATTGTAAAATTTAAATATACGCCCCTCAAGGAGTTGTTTAAATTTTTCCTGGATCAGCGTAACATGTACAAGGGCACTAAAGAAAAAAATGTCGAGATGTTGTGGAAAACGTCGGCAAATGCACTTTCCGGCTATCTCGGGACCAAGGAGGCCCGGTACCGATCTTATGGTGCCATTGCAAGTATAACATGGCATTGTCGAGAACTAACTTATTTAGTGTGTAAACATAGTCGAAATCTTTACGAATCGTTGCCGATATACATTGACACCGATGGAATAATGAACTATGTGCCTAAAGAGAAAAATGTTTCCAGTAAAGAGTTTTGTGAAACAATTACAAGCGCAATTAATCGCGAACATATAATATTTGCCGAGGAAGGCGACGTTCCACTTTGCATTATTATCGGCAAGAAAAAATATGTTCAGTTTTACAATTTTGACAAAATTACTCTTAAAGGGATGGAGAAGAATGCGCCAAAAGTCATTAAACAAATTTTCAGATCCCTATGTGAGGCGGTGTGGCGTGCATCAACCCTTCACCAGTACGAGGTTTATTATAATCGACCGGACCGGAACAGTTTATTGATATCTATCTTTAGCTACGTTCTAGATAGGGACCCGAAGGATCTCTATGTACAAATTTTAATTAATCGCAAACAAAAATCTAAGATATATCAAGAATTCGTAACCACTGCTCTGGAAATAGGCGAAGAAGAAGGTACCAAATGTCAATTATTAGTCGTTCATATGAAAAGTAACGTGATTGATTTAAGTCAGGTTAAAGTAGTAACTGTTCAAGACTTTGACCCAGAACGACATATCATTTCGTGTTATCATTTTACTGCAAATTATTTACAGTATTTGTGGCAATTATTATGTGGCGATAGTGAATCGATTCCTAGCAAGAGTTGGGTAGAACCTTTTGCATATGTTTTGAAACGCCGTGGTCTGGTTGAACGAGTGTTTCATTGTGGAAAGGAAGTGCAAGAAATTCCTGAACCGAACAAACAATATTTCAATATGTTTAATCCCTCCGACCGAACACCGATTGATTTTCGACCACATCCTATTATGACTAGCGAAATATTAAGCCGTGCTAAACTTTAAATTACTAAGAGTTAAAAAAAATAATGTACAGGTTTAAAAATTAATATATTTTACTTTTGAAATTTAATGTAAAGGTTTAAAAATTAATATATTTTACTTCTGAAATTTAATGTAAAGGTTTAAAAATTAATATATTTTACTTTTGAAATTTAATGTAAAGGTTTAAAAATATTATATTTTACTTTTGAAATTTAATGTAAAGGTTTAAAAATATTATATTTTAATTTTTGAAATTTAATGTAAAGGTTTAAAAATATTATATTTTAATTTTGAAATTTAATGTAAAGGTTTAAAAATTAATATATTTTACTTTTAAAATTTAATGTAAAGGTTTAAAAATTAATATATTTTACTTTTAAAAAATAAAGTGTTTGTTATTAACAGATTAATAATAGGATACTCTCTGCTGGTTGTATTTAATTGCTATTTGTAGTTCTGTAGAAAATGGAGCCGTTCGCAACGGAATGTTCTGTGATACAATTATAGGCGCAATCAACCATGGTCCGATAGCTCTTCGAGCGGCATCAGTTCCTTCCCAATATAGCGAATCGTTTCTTACAAAATGATGACGGGTATAAATTCCGATACCACTAAAGGTACACTGAGTAATACCACCAATTTCGGTTGCTTGAGGTTGAAACATTGAACAAAATGATTGTGTTACCAAAGTACATTTACTTAGGTCCAAAGATCTGTCTCCTAGAAAATACCAACCGGTCTTAGGAAATTCGTAACCGCTCATATATGCTATCCAATTATTCAAGCTGAGTTGTTCATTTTGTGACAATTGGTTCGTGTATATTTTGTAGAGCCACTGTTGTTCTAACACGAGAGGTTTACGTTCATTTGAATAAAACGTAAAATCCTTTTGACGGGCGTCAGTTTTCATCAATTCAAATACCGGAAATATTGCAGTCGTTTGAGTTGCTATATTATCTATGGAAACCAGAGGGTCCTGATTTACTAAACCGGTCATAGATACCAGTTTGGAAGAACCATTACGTGATATTAGTGCGTGTTTCGTTTGGATCGTACCATTAAATATTGCTAATATATGGCGGGAACAAAATCCATTTACAATTACATTTCCACCACATTGTCCAATATGTTGAAATAAACAAATGGGCACGGCTCGAAATTTGGACTGTTTTATGTCAATGGACATTAAATGTTTTAAATGATCCCCTGCTACGATAAACGGAGTACTTTGATTTTCCCCATTGTCCTCATCATTGTCAGAAGAAGGGTCGTCCGGTTTGCCAAAATTATCCGCCAAGAAACGGGGCGGTAATACGGTATTTGCCAATACTGGCGCAGTCTGTTGACGTTGCAGTAACTCAGTCATCGTCCTTATATGACTATTAGAAACCGAACTGTTTTATACGGGGCCATACTTTTTTCTCCATCCAATTCGTTGCTTGCCGAAGTAAAGTCAAATCAATATGTACATACCACATAAAGACAGAAAAGATAATTAGGACGGACACAAATAGACGTTCGAAAGTTACCAGCCAATCTGCGTTAGAAGCAAGGTAGAGTAAGTTCATTACAGAAATTCACTTATATCGATATAATAAAGGACAATTGTAAATTATAAGATGAGCCGCTTTTCTCAGTCCAAACTTCCATACGTCGCTAGGATTGATTGTCCGTGTGATGGGAATTCGGAAAAAACAAAATTGGCAAATTATCGATTAAGGGGCGAGATTTCGACTGCTACTGAAGAAGGCCTACTTCAACAGCCGCAAATATTACATTATGCTCTCGTGCGCAATTTGAATATTTGTACCACCCGAGGTGGATCTCTAAATGAATTATATGCGTTACGTTATCGCTTTCCCGATATGTACCTTTGCTCTACGAATATTTTCTTTCCTCATCAACATTTTAAATTCGGATTGGTACGCTACGGTAACCATTTATTATATTGTACACATCCGCGAGAAGATCCTTTTATTTGCACCCAACTTAGTTTGCGTGATAACGACGCAAAATATGTACGTGTTAATTTTATAGCCGAACGACCCGTGCTCGATTTTCCTTTATTCGAAAATGCTCTCGTCCAAGATCAATTTAGCGAAATCAATTTTAACGAGTCGGTGTATGCGAATTTAAGAGACCTCCCAACCGACACGAAATACTCCATCGAGGATATTTACAAGTACGTAAAACGATTTAAAAAGGCTTTTATGATGGTCAAGAGTATTGGCTACAATGGCAAGGAACCCGTTCCTCCGCAAATTCAACACGATTGTTTCAAAGCAAAAGTGTTTTTTATTGATGGCAACGAAAGTTTACCTCGAGCGGCCTATTATTACGGTTCCGCAAAAATGACCAAAGGACCGTTACCGCTATGTTTGGCCGCGAAACAAAGCGTTCGAATTCAATTGACGCCAACCAATGTCGAGATTATAGAAATCATCAAACGACACGTGTTTCTCTTTGATGGTTATTTGGCTCTAAGCGTTTTCCCCGTTTGTTTCGTCGGTAATGTCTTTCGAACCGATTCGAGTCGACTATGGACTGACGGATTGCGCTACAAGTTAGTCGATGAACATTATCCACCGAAGGGCGTTAAAAAATTTAAAAATAAATCCGGCAGTACGTTTTATTTGTGGAACGAATTAGTGTTGCCGACCACGGAAAGCTTAGCCGTACCTAAAGAATTATTCCTTCTCTTCAACACCATACGATGCAAATTTCCAACCGTAGAGGAATAATTTTTTCCCTCTACAGGCGAATAAATATTTCCTCCTCGGATTCCTGCTCCTGTTGTGGTTCGGGTAGAAACTTGGAGTCGAAATCTGTTTTGATTGTATGATTCTGTTCACTGTACCGCATAAACGTATTACTAGTTACGTTACGATTGTCGTTGTCGCATTGATTATATGGCCCGTCTAAGGTGTGAAACGGTTTAATATATTTATAATAGTATTCGTCGAGGAGGCCCAATAAAAGAGAGGGGTTTTTATTGGCACAAATTTTAATGTCCGCCTTAAATTCGATATTGGTGCTCTCGTAAGTAGTAACGAAAATTAAATTACGCACGTTCAATTTACGTTTGACAAATATCGAATCGAATGTGCCGAGCGGATAATCGGCTGCAAAATAAGCCATATCACGTTTCTCTGCATACTCTTGCAACAAACTTACATTACCACCCTGGCTTTTAATCATCTCATCAATAATTATTGCAGTGTCTCGCATCCTTACTAATATATAAAGAACCGCCACAGACGAGATTTCTATAGTAGTATTACGATGTCCGAAGTTAATAACATGGATGTAATTGACAACGGCGGCGCTACGGCTATGTTTGACGGTTCCAGTCCCAAAGCAAAATTAGTAAACGTCTCACCGACTACATTCACGAAATTTATGTCCTGTTTCAAACGGCATCTGGCCGATGAAAATGTGGAACTAACGCAGGAAATGCAGGACAGTATCAAGAAGTTCTCCTCCTTTGGACAGAAATATAAAGATGTCGGAGGGGTTTCTAACAATGACAAACGAAAGGCGGCGGCCCCACTTGTGTATAAAATATTGAGTGCCGAGGAAATAGATAGTGTCAAAGAAAATGGACTGGACGCTCCGTTGGAAGAATTAATTTCCAGTGTGAAACAAAATGCCAATTTTCTATATGAAACGAATTATATGACTACAATGGTTGAGTTTATATTAAAGTTCAAATCTCTAACCGCAACGAATAATTCGAGTGGTGACGGTGACCCTAACATTACTTGTCGTGATTTTACTTACGAAACAAATTTACTCAGTAGGGAACTAAAACTGAAAATGACGAAGTTAAAACTTCCTTTCCTTTGGGCCATGATACAGGTAGTTTGGGAATTGACGCGCTCAATGCCAGAAGTTATCAATTTTATCGAAGGTCATTCTGTATGGAACAAAATTGAATGTTTACTAACTTCCCAATTAATCCATAGGCCCGAGGATGCCGTAGAGGTAATTCGTTTCGATAACCGTTTCGCTCGGAAGAATCTAAAATTAATCTATTCGAAAAACAAAATTGAACAAATAATTAGACTAGTTGATTTGGAGAAATCGATACCGAAAATTACCAAACGAACAAGGGAAGGTGGTGATGAGGGCTTGGCTTTATACGCAGGTGTAAAGCGAGTCCGGCTTGACGGCAAACAACAAGAAGAAGAGGACGATATTAAGTTAATGAATATTACAAGTAGTGGGTATCAACCGTCAAAAATAACAGCTCAAGGTGATGATAACTCCAACGCTAATAGCGGAAATGTAATTGTATTATGTAGTCCTCGCAATGGATTGTTTATGGAAAAAACTAAATGTCATAAATCAGAAAAACCGGAAAAGGCTAAATTACTAATAGACGAAGGACAAGAAGATGATGATGAGGACGATATGTCATGCCATGCTCATGTAATAACTTATCAGTTGAACGAGGAAGGCGCTCTAACTAATAAAACTAATGATAATAAGACACCAGCGGCCCACGATTCTGACGACGAGTCCACCACAAATATGGATTCTGACGACGACGAAGAAGACTAACGTTTAGAATAATATTGTATTTGTGAAATAAACGACAATTATTAAAAGTACTCGTTTTTTGTCTTTGTTTGTAAAATATCATAATTCCGTATTAATTTTTCGTAGTTATTCAACATGCCACGTTAGTATCGATTGTTTCTAGAAAACTAATAAAGCGGAGACTAGATGTTTATTGAGATCGTATTAAATAAAGTTTATTGGGGTTAATAGAAATACTATAATTTAATTATAATAACTTTATTAATAACACAGCGAACAAATACATAAATAGTTTTCATACAACAATTTATTAGGAATAGTTAATCTTTTTTTCTAGAAAGAGAACTAATCAGATAATTTACTTGTGCTAAGTCGATAGGAAATTTGGTGAAAATCACAACAAACAATTTGAAGTTACATTTTATTAGTTCTGTTACTTATCTACAATAACACACTAATATAGTATATCTATCATAGATCCCCTTAAACTATTTCTACCTACTATTCGTAATATACAGATTTTACAGTAATATCGTTTATTAAAATATACAACACCTTCATTCTTACAATGAAATATGGACCGACACCACCTCACGTCATTTACGGGAAGAGTCGAAGTATTCTTCTCGTCACTTGACGACATGTGAAACACTTATTATCCTTATTTCTGTCCTTACACGATAGACATATAATATGTCCACACGGTATATTGGCATATAGGCGTTCAGTTGAAACCACACAAATTGGACACTGATAGTAATCGTTTGTATCACTGGGGACCGAAGGCGCCCATATCGGTGCCGTTACAACAATACGCTTCCGTGTAATCTTGGCAAAATTACAACCAGGTGAATATTTTAAATGTTCCTCCCAAATGTCGTCGTTGGTTTGCCATTTGGATAGTTTTATGTTGCAATGAAAACAACGAACGCGATCGGATTTCCCGGTATAATAGAATCCGTTTTCTGCCAATGGTCGTATCATGTCCTTCATTAACTCGGGCCATGTACGAAACGTGAATAATCGAACGGTTAATAGTTCATATAACTCCTCCTTCGGCACTTCCACAAACCTTCCGTCAAATATAATCACCGCCGTTGAAGTAGAAGTGATATGGTTGGCTTCTTCTGGTAGATTGTCGGCTAATTTGGAAACGTCCCTATTGGCACTAGACCATTCTCTCCATTCAATGCAGTTTGAGTGTTGCTTCCAAGATCCGTTCCTTACGATGTTACTAGGCATGTTAAAATTGCACTTAAAACAACAAACTCGATCCGATGGACCGTTATAATAGTATCCACGGTGTGCCAAAGGAACGATCATATCTTTTAGCAACTCGGGAAACGTGCGGAACGTAAACAATCGAACGGTTACCATTCCAAATAATTCCTCCTTGAGTAGTCGTACATAGGAACCATGAAGCCCGATGTAATCATTTGGACGGAATCTGTGGCTTGATAATAAATGGGGATCGATTATGTCCTCGTCCTCCACAATGTTACCAGCAGCTTCTTGGGCTCTAGTCGGGGGGGGAATGTCAATATCTGGTTGGTTCATGATATGGTCGTCATCCATAATTAAAAATTCTTGCGTTTCAATAACAGACATTATTTTGTACTATTGTTTTCGTCGTTGCTATTAAACGCGAATGAATCTAAATGTTAACCGTGCGGCGTATTTATTCACTTTTGACGCTAACAAGTTGATTCACCACACTCAGCTAAATATTGAGTGCCGAGGAAATAGATAGTATCAAGGAAGTGGTTTGTAGCGTCCTATGCGAAAGGATAAACAACTAGATATGTTTCCTACAAAGGAAATAAGTAATAACACAAGGTTTCTAACGATATTTGTATTATATTCAAAAGAATAGCATAATCTTGGTTTATTTTTCACAATTATCCAACATGCCAATTTAGGGTTAATAGTACAGTTAACAATTACATAAATAATATTCCTACAAGAATGTACAAATTAAATTAAAACTAAATGAGGTACCTAAAACCATTTTCTAGTAAATGAACGAAGGGGGTTATGTTCTGAATTAATGGTGTACTTTTTCTAGGAAGAGAACTAATCAGATAAATTAATTATGGTAAGTTGATAGGGAAACAATTTGAAGTTACACATTATTACTTCTGTCCGGAAAAAATTTTACTATTCCTCGTTTCGGTTAACGATGGATGGTGTCGGAGTTTCGAAAAAACCGAACCACTCTTCCCGTGTAAAGTTCCATCCACACCATATCATATAGAGGTCTTCTTGGCCCACATAAAACGTGGGATATTCCTCCGTACCATCATACATGCTAAAGGAAAGTTACTTATATATAATAACACACTAATATAGATTTACGGAAAGAGTCTAAGTACATTATTCGTCACTTGACGACATGTGAAACACTTATTATCCTTATTTCTGTCCTTACACGATAGACATATAATATGTCCACACGGTATATTGGCATATAGGCGTTCAGTTGAAACCACACAAATTGGACACTGATAGTAATTGTTTGTATCACTGGGGACCGAAGGCGCCCATATCGGTGCCGTTACAACAATACGCTTCCGTGTAATCTTGGCAAAATTACAACCAGGTGAATATTTTAAATGTTCCTCCCAAATGTCGTCGTTCGTTTGCCATTTGGATAGTTTTATGTTGCAATGAAAACAACGAACGCGATCGGATTTCCCGGTATAATAAAATCCGTTTTCTGCCAATGGTCGTATCATGTCCTTCATTAACTCGGGCCATGTACGAAACGTGAATAATCGAACGGTTAATAGTTCATATAATTCCTTTGTCGGCACTTCTATAGAGCAACCATCAAATATAATCTCCACCGAAGAAGTCGAATTGGTATGATGGTCTTCTTGGGCTATAGTTGGGGCATCGAGGTCAACTTCTTCTGATAGAACATCGTCCAATTTGGAAATGTCACTATTGACATTAGAATCTTCTCGCAAGTTATGGCTGTTGAAGTGTTCCTTCCAATTTTCATTCCTTACACGGCAACTAAACATGTCAAAATTGCATTTAAAACAACAAACTCGATCTGATGGACCGTCATAATAAAATCCGTTTTCTGCCAATGGTCGTATCATGTCTTTCAGGAACTCGGGAAACTCGCGGAAAGTAAAAAATCGAATTGTTATCATTGCATATAATTCCTCCTTGAGTAGTCGTACATGGGAGCCGTTAATCGCGATGTAATATATTAAAGGGAAAATGGTGTTAAATACCGAGTCAAGATCACTTAGGTCCTCGTCATCGACCATGCTAATAACGGTCGGGGGGGCACTGCGAATCTCTTCTTGAACTCCGGTCGGGTCCACAATGGAATTGTAGTCATTGATAATAAAAAATCCTCGCGTTTCAATATCAGCCATTTTTTCTTACTATTGTTTTGCGCGTTGCTACTAAACGAGAATGAAACTAAATGTTAACCTGACGGCGTATTTATTCACTTGTGACGGAATGACTCTTACTAATAAGATGATTCACCCCACTCAGATATTTGAAAAGTACCAGCAGATTAACTGGGTTTTGCATTCCAAGTTGCTTTATTCTCATTCCCGTGTTGACGACAATACTACTACAACAAATCAAAGTGTAATCGTCTTGGATTTATCACTAAATGAAACATTTTGGTTTCTATATGTTAAAGAAAGTATGTCGAGCCTAGAAGCAGACGAGTTGGCAATATTTTTGTCGGAGCTGGATCAACTGGATTTTAAAGTGCCGGTACTGTTCGATTCCTATATAAACTTATACAATCCATTTTGCACACGAACAGTCAAGTACGTGTCCATAAAAAAATTTGAATCTGTACGTTAATACGATGGGTGAAATAGACGAGTCGGTCAAGGTAACCGATTTTCTTAGTCTAGTACACGATTGGAAGCTCGATAAAGAAGAACAAAACGTAGTTAAAAAATTACAACAATTACATGAAGCAGAGTTAAAGAAACGAGACAGGCAACTAGCGAAAGAGGCACGGGAACAACTGAAAGAAGAAAGGTTACAACAGAAAAGGCTCAACGAAGAGAAACGACTTCAATTGAAAGAGGAAAGATTACAACAAAAGAGGCAGAACGAAGAAGCACGAAAGCGTAAACTGGACGACAAACGAGAAACGACGGAAAAACAAAAGCGTCTAAAGGCCGAACAGAAAAGAAGTCTTATAGGTCAACGCGAACTAATTTGCGATACCATTAAAATAACGAATGGCGAATTTGGTGAACGGTTGCCGAATTTAAAAACGCCTAGAGGGGTTTTATTACCCAAAACTTGTTCATGGTTACCTGAAAATTTACATTCTAAACTGGGCGCATGCAAGTTTTCACTGCCCGTCGTGTTGGACGAGGACAATCCCATTTTTTATTTCAAAAGAACTCGTGAACTGAACAAACCCAATATGTTCGTAGTCATGAAGGGCGATTTTGATCGCTGTCAGTATCGTTGTAGTGTTATTGTTCACGGATTAATATTAATGTTTGGCATTGTTCAAAAGAGCAAACGTGTCATTTTGGTTGTCGATCGTACCCTAAACGAAGTACTATTTGAAAACGATTTACTACTTGCTAAATTTATACAAACCCGATCTATGATAAAATGTTTATAATATCATTTACGATAGCAGGTGGTCAATTCTCGAAAAAACGATATTAGGGGAACTTCTTGTAGCGTTTCTTTTGCAAGCCTTACGAGTCGACAAAGTTTGCAACAACGATAGTGATAACGGCATCGTACATATTTTCTTCCCTTTATTGTCCTTACTCGGCGACGAGGTGTACTCGAACTACCCGAATCGGTTGCTCGCTCTACTTTAGGCAAAATATTTTTTCGGTCACCTTTTTCAATAACCGGCTCCATCACGATCCTTTGTCGGTCACCAAGTGTACCAGAACTATCAGAACCGGTTGCTCGCTCTACTTCAGGCAAAATATTTTTACGGTCACCTATTTCAATAACCGGTTCCTCCATTTAACAAGACTTATTATAGGTTATATCTATCGTGAACATTTGCAAGTAAAATATAATTCCTGAAAGTACTTAACATTTAATAACAAACTTTTACTTCTTGCGCTGGTTTGTGCCTATGATTGTTTTTTTGTGGTGGAAACCTAATTTCTTGATAAGGGAAACAGAATAAAAGCCGATGCATCAAAAATGATAAATTACATTCGAACGGACCGCGAAAGCTAAAAGACCATGTGGAAAAACTTGTTGAGGTTCTCATCCCGTTGTTTTTGTCCCATTTATTCGTTAGAAGACTGTAGTATTCACACCGAAGAACGAAAACCGACTTCGGGCACCGCAAATATGGATAACAAGTTGTGGCTACCCTTGATAATACGACAAGAAATAACTGCAAATAGAATGATTAAACACGACAAACCGTGCTGTTCGCAATTTTCTCAAAAAAATTGGCAGGATACCACGTCAGCTCAAAATATAACAATGGAGGAGAATGAGAAGCAACTTCAAAATCTACCGTCTACATCAAACGGCAGACGAGGACGAGTTTGGCAGCCGGCATATAGATATCGCAGCGAAAGTGACGACGATGAGGGAAGTATCAAATAATCTAAACTATAGTTTCTTTTCAATTTACAATTTAAATTATGTTTATTGGTTATAGTAGCTTGTATAAAAACCGTAGTTCGATTGTATGGTAATGAAATTGTTGTTAAATAAATTATGTGTATTGATTATAGTAATTCGTTATTAATTTTTTTTTAATTGAAAGTACAACTAGGTACATTTGAAACACTTGCACTCAAACTAACTGCTGTAATATATATGCCTATTGCGAGGGCGATCACCAAACAGACTATAAATAGAATCATCCAAGTCTTCATCTAAAACGGCCTCTTATAATATTAGAACCAAGATGAAAGGATTTTGCCCCTTTCATCAAAGTCTTGAAGATCTGCCCTTGGCCAAGGGTAAATCATGCTTTATTCAAAACAATGTACACATTCAGCTGTCAAATCAACCTATAGGGCCGGAATATAATGGTGTCGTTGACGAGTACGATGACTCGATTTACGATCCTATATGGGAATGTCAAAAACCGTTGACCATTACCGATGAAGTATCAACTCTTTATCAGACAGATATCACGACAATAGAACAATTTCGAGAAACGTGGCTTTGGTGTAATGATATGGCCCGTGCGGGCTATTCCGGGTTTTCCATTCTTAGTGCACTTCCGACAGACGAAGGATTGGTTGTCGTACATCCGCTAAAACTAGAATCGGAAAGAACATTAATAAACGGAATGGTAATGATATTTCGCTTGTTAGTAGAACGATTTGGTAAGGCGAAATTAAAGGACACTGGCAAGAAGGCTCATTCGTTTCGACACGTTTGCCGATTTCCGACGAGAACGGGCGTCGCTTATCGGCAACTATGGTCCAATAATGCAGGTCACCGTTTGTTGTGCAGTAATTTTAAACCTACTTTTGGATGGCTCAATCAATTTAACGAAAGTATGGATATAAAAAATTAATTTCTTGTATTGTAAATTTCCCGTTCTAAAATAAAATCGTGTAATATTAAAACATCAAAGTCGTTGTTATTCTCCCAATTCCGGTCAATTTCCATATCCTTATTACAGATGTATTTCTGTGAAAGAGTTCGAAAATAGGTTGAACTTGTACTAGGCGGAACGAGTAGCTTTGGTACTTTTAGCTCCACTTTAGCACTTCCGGGTAAAGCAATATATCGATAAATTCGTGAGACTTCGAATTGATTAGTCGTTTGATTGAACTGGGAACTCTTGTTTTGACCGAATTGTAAATTGTTAACCACCGTACACCCATAAGTGTCCAAACGTCGCTCATCAGCCAAATTACCGTTCCTAATATTATTATACATAATTGAGTTATATACATACTAGTCTTAATTGATGCATAATTGTAAACTGGCTCTGGGTAGGTCTTCGGTTAGGTCTTAAATCATACAAGTTTGCGGAACTGAATTTGAGAACGGTTTTCCATTGATACTATGTGCAGATGTAACTTTACACAAATTAATTGCCATCCTATCAAATACGATAACGTTCCCGAAATTAGAACCAAGTAATTTAAAGCCATTAGCGGTTGGATTTAAATGGACGATACTGTCTAAGTCTAAGTGTATAATATTTTTAATATCGTCGTAATGATTATTTAATAGAACACTATTTACACTGACCGCATAGCTAGAGGAACATTCTTCGGAAACCGTTTCGAGCTTAAGCTCCCAAAATATGGTTGGTATTGCAGTTTTTAAAATTTTCTGCTCCAAACTCAAAATTAATGGAACGCCGAATCTAAACGTAACCGTCAAATTGTCACTTTTAATATATATTGGCGTCGCAACTTGAACGAAAACAGGCCTTTTTCGCGCCAATATGTTGCCATCAATGAGAATTATAGGGCGCCGTGAAAATTTTTCGCATAACAATAACTTGTTTATTTGAAGGTCCTGTATAATGACAGCTTGCATTCTATTTTCATCAAACCCTACAGCAACGAAAGTATTTTTCCCATCCCGATAGACTGCACGGCGATTCATTCTCCACGCCGTTCCATCAAAATTATGCGACTGATCAAAGTTTTGCTGAAGGAAGAGCGATTTACCATTATAGCCGACTAGTGATGGCGTGTTAGTATACCGTATGCCCTTTTGAATACTTTGAATGGGCTCGAAATAAGCAAATGCAAATTTATCAATTTCACCACTCTTTTCTGGCGGTTCCAACAATCCATAAGTATACTTCTTACCAGTTAGAAACATTGTCAGTTGCGCGTCCATAAATCCACACCCAGAGCCAAATTCACGCAATAAGCCTTTGCTCGAAATGAATGGCTTTAAATAATTAATTATATATTCGAAATGCGTTGTATCAAATAGACATAAATATATTAATTCCTGCATAGAAACAATATCCGGAAAATGATCAATACCGATGAAATTAATTGGCGGAACGATTAAGAGCAATAGCCGTTCATTCTCGTCATCGTTGTCATCATTATAGTCATCGAATTCATTTGTTTTAGTAATATTCAGAACAGTTTTTGCCCTTTTGGCGAGATAACTTTTAATAGATGTCGTTTTGGGATTAAATGGATACAAGGTAGGATAGATAGATGGCAAATTTAATTTTGACAAATTCGGTGCCTTAAGGACCAAGAGGCATAAATAGATTATTCGCTCTTCGATAGCATTCCGCGATAATACTGTCTTTAAAAAACTTAGCGGCCACGTACCATTGGTAACTTGTAAAATTGCACGAACAAATGAACGTTCTTCAAGCATATTAATTATTTGTATAACAACGTCCATACTTAAGATTGTTGTCAAATGTTGTATTTGTTGATGATAATTTTACTGTTGTTAATTGTCCTGTTGACGATGTGTTTGTTGAGTGGATATTTTCAACCATTAGTACAAGTCAATCGACTTATGAGAATCATTCTGCCTAAGGAAAAACCTTTTGACATTTCCACCGACAGCGGAAACATGAATAAATTAGTAACGGAATACGTAAACAATCACCCTCTCGACTATTCTCAGGCAACGACCATCAAAGATTTTTCGTTGTTAATTTTACAATTTACTACACATACCGTTCGTTATGGTGATATCGAAACCGGTTTCATTGCCAATCTGGCAGCTCTGTATGGAACGGCAGCAAAAAATATTCAAATGGAACGAATTTACTTATACACCGCCCTTCCGATATTCGCTCTAGCTCAGGTTTATGATACGACTTCAACGCTAGAATATTTTAAAATTATGTACACATATCTTAGCCGATTTGAATATTCAGATTTTCAAGATCAGCTTAAATTTGGCATTGTCCAAACGACGGCCCTTCATCTGGGTATAATAGAACAAATCGGCGGTCTTCTTTCTATCCCAGTTATTAATTCGATATATAACACGAGAATACATCGGCTCGCATTTCACCGCGACGGTAATTTCGTGAACGGGTTCGACGCCATTCCGACTACGATTTATTGGGCACGAGATGTACTCGATGAAAAGTCAAAGAATCGATTTGTACATGTGTGTCTTTCGCATTTGAGTACCAACGGGACTATACTAACCACCTATAGTAACAAATTATTGGTTAAACGTTGTATGTTGTGGGCGGCATCTATGGGAAGTGTCATTCATTCAGGCATAGCTAAAATTTCCTTTGACGATATCGAGAAGTTTGAAGATCCGTTCTGTCTGATTCCGGTAAAAATTCCCACCGCTAAGAATGGTGTAGTACAACAAATGTGGAATCTCCGACCACGACCAATCCACATATTGACTTCATCCTTGTTCAACGAAACCATGGAAAATTCAGTTATTGCATTACCGAACGCACAGGATTCGTTAACCGTTTTAAATTCGCGTGGAGAGGCAATACTTCGTTGGAATGATTGTACTATGCTGTTTGGCACATACCGAAACACGGTCGATTATTACAATTGGCCTAAAAAGACGGGTGCTTTTTTTATCGAAAGAAATTTCGATCCCGCTATCCAGTACAATAAGCGATTAGTGAAAGAATCCACTACAGGGAATAATATAAAATTTAAACCTACCATAATACCAACGGGTCTTTTTGGAGCCATTCAAATTGAAGGCGATACAGATGTGTTCTTTGCGAACATAGAAGGTGCTATGAATAAAGATGGCGGTTATCGAATGATTGCACGAATTGGTAATAAACAAGTTGGCTTTTTTAACTATCTTTTCCCTAGACATTGGGGCGGCGATGTGGAAGAGAATAGAACCTTTACGCTATGGGAAACCTACAGTGAACATGATTGGGGCACATATACAATTTTACCGCATACTGATTTTTCCTTTCAAGGATTGACCTTCCTTTGTAATGGAACTATACGTGTCCGATCCGAATTTCAATCAGTTAGTTCAGATTATCACATAACCGTTGAAGGGGAATACCAAATGACTATTGTAAAAGATATAGGAGAATTATTAACCCTAAGTTGGGTGATTGGTAATAATAGTGCCCAGGTTGATTATTTGGCTCAACTAAATGAAGTCACGGGCAATTTTAGTTATGGTGATGGGTTTCAGGTTAACACGCATTTGAATAAAGTCAACTATCGCGGAGAAACGACGAACGACGAATACGACAAAATTTACAAGAACCAGCTACATTTTACACCCAGTACAATTAACGACTTTGATCGTACTCGAATATTAACATTTCTAAATTTAAATAAATTTACAGGTAAGATGCTCGTTTCAATCGAAACATCCGTTACCTCTATTCAAGGTATTGGAATAGGTAGAATAGGTACTATACAACAATCAAACGCAGTTAAATATACTTTATAAATAAATTTATTTTCGTTAATCGGTGGAAAATCCGGGCATCGCTCGTGACACTAAAGATAAGAGTAAACAATGTGAACAACTAAAAGTGTTATGATTAGTAAGAGGGATACAGGCGTTGGCAGTAACGACTCCTTGGAACGGTTGATCTACATGTACCTGAATTATGGGTCCTGTATAATTTAGAATTTCTCGCACATAGTAGAGTTGATTTTTCGATTTTAAAATTTGCACGGCGTCGATATTATCCTTGGTAAAAGCTTCGTGAAACATAGCAGTTAAGTCGGGCATCTGTATTGGTGGATAACCGTTATTAAATTTAATTTTGCCATTTTGTTGACAATAAATTGCATTGGTATTTACTTGAAACGTAAATCCATTTTGGTTTTCCAACGTGTCGGGTTTGCACGTTAAAACTGAAAAATGTGTCGGTACGGGAATGGCATTAAAATCCTTTACGGTGTCATGATAACAAAACACTAGGAACGGTTTTTTTGGATCGGCAACAATTTGATTTTCTTCTTCAAGTAACATATTTTAACGGTACCAGTCGTCGTTACTGTTCCAGAGCCGCTGCACCTCTCTTTTATCGAAAACCAGTTCATGGGGAACTACACGATTTGCCTGTTCAATTAGTGGGACTTCTTCGTTCTCAAGTCTATTGTTAATGAGGCGCAAAGTTTGTAAAAAGTGTGACGCGTTCGCCCAAAGATAACTGTTTTTAGGCACCTTGTTACTATTTTCGACAAAATTTTTTAAAAATTCGTCGGCTTTCTCTTGTTCACTTTTTTGAATACGGTTAAAAAAACAATCGTCAGAGCCTGCCGGTGCTCTCATTCGCGGAATTTGTTCGTTCAGTTTCACTTCGTTCCCTTTAATATTAAACCAAGTTAATAAACGCGTTAAAAGGCAATCGTATGTTTGTCCAATACCACAAGTTGGTTGTTTATATCCCATATTATTAATGCGCATAATTAACGGATTAATGTCAATCCCTCGGAGCCAGCATAATTTTATTAAGTATAGAACACTCTCCTTTAACTGAAAACCATCATTAACAGTGATGTACGATTGAACAAATGCCAGCCATATTTTATCGTACGGTTCGCCAAAGAATTTTACGTCGCCTCGTAACGTCTGAATTACGACATGATACAATTCTTCTTTACTAGGAAAATAATCGATCTTAAAGGCATCTTTACAAAATGCATATGCTATACTTAATAGATGCGAGTGGGTCGGTACAATACGAGGTTCTCCGTTTCGCATTAACGGTTTTTGAAATTCATGTTTAATTTCGTACATACTATCGATACCGGTAAATATCAATAAAACCACTGTATCCCCATCAACGTCCATATGCATGCGTTCAAAGAGCCACGGCGAGACGCCAAAACTCATTCCGTTGATTATTTCAAGACGTTCTATTAAGTGAATGCCGCCTTCGAATAAGACAGGGTCACGCTTAATCAGCACCTGTGTAGTCTGCGGTAACTCGATCAGGTCATTTACTTTTACGTGCCATAGTTTGAAAATCCTTTTAGCTAAGGTGATGGGAACTTGCAGCGTCATCGGATGGGCACGTGTAGCAGCTTTTATATAACCACGCGCCGTATTATTTAATGGAAAGGAAACGACGGTTTGTATTGTACTATGTCCTCCTTGTAAATTTGTTTTACACGAACCAATTTTTGTCGAAACTTGCATTAACTGTTCAAAATTTTTCTGCGGAGATTTAAAGCGATTTCTTGTTTCTATACGATCTTCGTCAGTTGCTAAAAAATATTCCAACGATTGAATAAACTTTTCATTCCATGTAAAAGGAGCAGGTATCACAATGTGATGTTGATTTAAATATTTATATTTCGTCTGTATTCGAACGGGTGTTGTGTAAACGCTTACTTTTTCTCTGGTTTGTTTCCGTTTGTAAAGGTATATAAGCTTCCTAATCTGCTGTCGATTTAGTTGCTCGACCATGTGGGTATCAGAAAAAGCAAACATCGCCATCAAACTTTACAACAAAAGATTTAATGTCAACGACGGTTTATTCGTTTCTCAATGTCACAAAGAAGACCGAAAACGCTCCAAGAAATCGCATCCCTTTTTATATAAAATTACGAACAACCTAAACTGGTTTCCGACCAAATTTCAATTTGTTCGCTTGTATAGTGATGTGCTACTAATAGAATTCGATAGAATGGGATATCCAATCGAGGGGGGCTGGACATGGTTTCTGCTGCAAAAACTGGCACACGTTTTAAAGTGTGAACCGAACTTTAAAGTTGAAAAAAGTTTATTTGAAACGCGCAAACAAACTTTGGATACCTGGGCCTATAAACAAACGATGGAAAGAGAAACATTTACGGCCGGTACTTATTGGACGTTCCTGAAAAAGGTCAATGGTGGTCAACAATTCCTTCTCTTGCCTATCGAACGACTGGAAGAAAAAATAGAACCAGCCATATCTTATGAGGAGCCTATATTTCTTTTGAGCATATATTTATGGTTACGAGTGTTTCCCGACTCAATATTACTAGATAATAATTTTGACGTATGTGCCTTCGGTTATAACATTTGCTATGTTAAAATCCAAACAAAAGACAGACGTTATTTATTTAATGTGAAAGACCGCTTTGCAAACTATAGTTTAAATGAACCAATGTATGGTTATCAAAGTTTTGACGAACTGATAGTACCAGCTACGTGGCTTAGTCTCAACCGACTACTGAACAAAATTCCTTATTTTGGAGATGTTCTATTTCAATTTAGTTCTATTTACGGCGACACAAATAAACTTCGAATTAAGCCCCTTTAAGCATAAACTACGGTGTAATTTTAAGCTAACTATTTACAAATTATGAGTCTCTTATAAAATAATTAATATTAGAATAAAAAAATAATAGTTAATTCTATTTACTACGACGGAACAAACTTGTAGGTTAGTTGAAAATGAATGAGATGAAACAATTTATAATTTTCACATTGTTTATTTTATTAAATATAAATTTTACATTGTTTACATTGATTATATTAAGCAGAAAAAAACAGATACTTTGCGTTTCACAACAAATGAAATAAACTTAAAAGTTCTATTTTAGGATCCTAAAAATGTAAAAACTTAATGTAAAACGGGCGTGTGAATTTTAACGGAAAAATTAAACATAGTAATTCTTACTTCGACTCGGTCCATGATAATTTCACGCCGATTCGAATTGGTTTATTATTGTCCACAGGAGGTTCGTTTAAATAGCGCCTAGAAAAGATACCCGTTTCCTCGTGTGTTTCATGATCGAAGGTTACCGGTTCATTATTTAGTAATAAGGGAGCTTTGGAGAACTTTCTGCCAGGATCCAATTGGTACTCTTTAGCGTTACGATATCCACTTTCCGATATAAGAGAACTGAACAATTTTTTATTGGTGCTGTAACGAAGTGGTTTGCGTCCCAATTCGTACGTTAACAAGGCAAACATAAGAGATTGAAAGGTGCTCCCTCTTCCATTCTCGAATACAAATAAACGTGTAAAATTTACGATATACGAAATAAAATCTTTGTAGAGCTCCCGATTTGATGTGAAATATAAGGGGGTACCGAGGAAGGCATTATAAAGAACATTTTCGTTTCTTTTTAACACAACAAATACTTTTAAATGGTTTGCACGATACAACGCACAGTGGGATCTAGCTAACAAAAAGTTGAAAAAAAAGCAAAGTTTTTGAAAAAAATCGGTATCTCTTAAAATATAGCAGATATCAAAAATTTGACAGTTTACTTTCTTTGCTATGAACCAGTGATTCAATTGACGTACAGTGATAAAATTTAAAAATATTATTGTGAAAGTTACATGCTATTGAAATTTTCTCTTTAACACCCTGTATATAAAAGTTTCTGACAGTTTAAGATAATCCAACTTTGGCAATTATTGTTTCCTAAGGGACAAATCTATCAACCATTAAAAACCGGAGATCGATGTCATATCTGGTTCAGAAAATATTAACTTTTAAATTTAGGCGAAATTTTTCTTGCTCGAAAGCAAATGGCCAGCAGTTTATTTTGTCGATAATGGTGCATCACTTTTTTTCATTGTTGATCCACCATCCGTGCGGACATTTAAATTTTAGCGCTGGGCCTACTTATGTCAGTTTCAGTTGCGCATTAAATTCGTATTTTTGCTAAAATATTCTACGGTTTACACTCTCACATAGTAATTTTAACTTGTGTTTGTGTATATCAGTGTAATTTAGATTTGTGTCCGATTTGAAATCGTTGTATGTGATTGTATTTTTTCTATACGGAGCCTTGACTCACTTCACATTGAACAAAAAATTTTGTGAGCAGACATTATAGTTTTGAAGTAGTGATACTTTGTTTTATTTTATTATAAAGGGTAAGTTGGAAATAATATTATAACAATTTTTTATAAATTGGAAGAATACTGTTATATACTCCGTTGGGAGTGTTTTGGATGCGAAAGATTGCACATTTTAACACTGCGTGTGAAAAGTTGTAGCATTATATAGTGCTACGCGGCGTCCTATCATCAGCTAGTATCATGGTAAAAAGTAACATTCCGCACTTTTTTTGTTACTGACTATATTGTATGTTCTATAGTTATGATTTTTTATATTTTAGAGTGTAAACTGGCTGTTATAAAAGTTATGAATCGAAAAATTGTTTTCTTGACCTTCTTGTGGAAGCCGTCGTTTAGTTCGCGAAATGACTCCACAAAAAAGTTATAATAGTTGCAGAGTCTGTTCCCTTCATTTTCTGCCTGAAGATTTTGTCGCGAATCAATATATCATTCTCTTTCTATAAAAAATACTTCACCAAAAAATTATTAACTCCTGTATAGTCATTATCTAACAAAGTTCACGAAGTAAAACACCTCTAAAAAAACAATTTGTTTTTAAGAACCACTGTCATGAAGAAGAAGTTCTTAAACTTAAAATAAAACCGTATCCACTCTAATTTTTTGTTTTTATCCCTAGGAAAGCTGAATCTCCTTATATTTTTGTCAAATTTCTTTGCCTGGTTATCCATATCACAACCGAACACAGCGCACCTCATTTTATGAAAATTCAGATATTTATTTTAATAAGCACACACGACTAAATAAGAAGTTTCAAAATTTTCACGGAAAACTACGGCAAACGGCACTACGTGGCGATCAGTGTTGCCAAAAATCTTTAATCAAAAGTAATAGGTTAACGGTTTGAAGCCTAATAGAATAGTAAAAAACGGTGTCAGAGTAAGAAGTATACGAAAACCTCCAGATCGAACATAAATTTCAAATGGGGAGCCCCACAACAAGTATGAATATCTAAAAAATTGTTAAAATAGTAATGAATATATTACAATTGTAGAAGACTAACAACGCTGGTGGCAACCAGCAGGGATCGCCGAGCAGCTTCGGCTATCGTCGACTGGTTCGAATGGCGCGGTGGATGTTTTAAAAGTTTGTCAGAATCTTTTCTTATTTTAGTGGTATTTTAGCTGTAATATGTGTTATATTGAAATTAATATACGTAAATACTTGTCATACAGGGTGCCCCAAGTAAAGTGGCCTATTAGAAGTATCTCGAGAACTAAATGAGATTTTATTTTGAAAATTTGGCTGTGGCTATAAGAGATGGTTTTCTACGTTTCTAAAATATTTTGGATGATGCGGTGTTGCCGGATCATACCGAAAGTGGTAGCAACTTCGGAATTTTAAATGAATTACCCTATATATTATATATTTTTTGGAATCTAGGTAAAAATCTAGAACAGTTTTCTGTATAATATCATATATCTATCTTTAAGATTTTTTGAATTATAAATAATTTTGTGATTTTTTAACGCCGTATCGTTACCTGAAAAGAAAATCGTATCTTTTTAGCGGTTACAGCTAGAAAGCTGAAAATTTTACAATAGTTTTACAAGACCATCGCAATTTTATAATTTTGAACAGTATTGAATTCGTTTTATACAGGGCGTCTCCATAACATTATTTCTGATCAAGATGAATTATTGCAAAAATCTTATTTTTTTTAAATGGGACACCCTGTATTTGATATGTTTTGCGAATAGAGTATCAAATTTTCTATCTAATGATATTATGTGTTCCTATACCTATCTTCACTATTTTCGGACATACAATAACATCTGATTTAGTTCTCGAGATACTTCTAATAGGCCACTTTACTTGGGGCACCCTGTATATTATTCTTTCATTTCATATACCATTACATGCGTCAAACCTTTTAATACCTTTAAAAGAGAGTTAAAAACTCTGACAGGAATATAAATTTCCATAAGAGATTTAAAAATTACTCACCGTCTGACGTCACTGCGCGCGGCAGACGAAATTGGGCCGGTTAGATATCTTACCTTTAGTTATTGCATCATGGCCTACTGGCGCTACAAAACCTAGTAGCCCGTTTACCTGCAGTACCAGCTCCAGAAGTGTGTGTGCCAGTGCCGGAACCAAAACTTACCAAACTACACAGTGGGGGTGAGTGCGGGATACCTCAAAGGGGAAATGAAAACTAATTGTGGGTACCTTTCGTTAAATTTTTTGTAAGAATCGTATAATGGAGAAATTTAGATATTACCGAGAATAGCGCTATAATTTTTTAGTTTTAAAGTATCATGGGAATTAATATTTTATGTTTTATTATATATTTAAGAAAACAGTTAAGGGGACTTTTATAGGACAAGTTTTGGGAAGAAATAAATGTATTTTATTTTTACATTTTTGGGGAAAATAAATATTTTATTTTATGTATTTTTAAATGTTTTGGATTTTTTTTTAGAATAGGTATTTTTACGTTTTAATGGATCCCTTAAAGGTATAATGAAAAATTCTTTTGACATATTTAAGTACACCATTTTATTGTTATTCACATAGAAATGCGATAGGAAAAAAAATTAGATTGAAAATTAAAAAAATTTTTTCATTGGCTTGTTTCATAATAAAAATAAGATTTTTATCTATACAAAAGTTAAGTAGTTATGAACAAGGGGGACGATTGTTGCTGGTCAAATTACCCCCTAGTTATATTTTGTTTTTCATTGAATATTATTTCAATTTAAAATGAAGTTAAAATTTTTCATTAAATGAATGACCCAAGCAATCGACCTAAAACAGAAACAATAGGTTAGGAGAAAGGGAGGTATTGTAAAGTAATTAAATTTAATTGTTTTTTTATTATCTCTTCCCGCTGGACTTCTAAATTAACCAACCAATCCAGAGATTACCTGAAGGCTACTTGGTCAAACCCCTTTTACTTACAACTAGGAAGGGTAATCCGTATTAAAATGATATTTTTAGAGAGCGATCAGTTTCTCCATGTTGTCCTTATTCAATTTATTTTTGAATTTTATGACAATAAATGCATTATTATTATTAGTAATAATCAATCAGTTGTCATCTATCGGCTATGAGCTCCGAGCTATGTTGTATTAGCAAAAAGAATTAATAATTAAGTTTTAAGATAAGTGTTCAAGACTTCAATTATTAAAAAGATTCAGTATATTTAAAATCTGTCTTTTAAATAAAGCAATGGTTAATTTGAGAAAGTTCTGTTTATTTACAATAGCGTAAAAACTGTTACGACCTGGTTTATAAGAAGGGTGTATGTGTGTATTGCGAAAAGAAGAAAATGCTGTTTACTATGTAAGTTAAAGGACTTTATAAACATTGACAGTTGAAGTCCGTGAGAACAATTTAGACTGTAATATGAACTTGATATTTAACGTGAATTGTTAAAGAAGGGCAATGCCTTGCTAAAGAATCATACTTCATTTCTATAAAATAGATATGTGTTAGTAGCAATCCAACAGTGAGTTATTATTTTCTCCCGACCATATATAACAGAAATATCCTTCTTACAAATCGAACCCAACCACAACTTGTACGTTACCACTAAAAAATCATTCCCTTTCAGCCTGCAGATAAAATCATAACATCAATACTTAATTATCTATAACAGTGGGGCGTTACAATAATGAGAATTATTAAAGGCTTCATAGTTGCACAAAATATAACCATTGCCAGTTTCACTTAGGATTACTTCCGACCAACAGTAAGAAAATCTGTGTGGTGGCCATCTTTGTAGGGTCCTCGATCAAATTGTTTCATATTTTTGGAACACTTCGACTGATCACTAGATCTGTAATTTGAGAATTGTTGATACACCTACAAAAAATAGAATGTAGCTTATAATTAATATTCTTTACTCATTACTCATCCATTACAAATCTTTAAAAAGAGCTTAGAACTTACATTTTTCATTAAGTGCGGTACTGTTAATATTATGAGCGCGTCTGTCTGTCTATAGGATAACTCGAAAACGGCTTAACCGATTAGACTCAAATGGGCTTGTTACCGATAATTTTGTCTCGGTTTATCCAATCCTCAGATATTCAATGTTAAAGATTGAGTTTCAGTATAAAGCGCCTCGCCGATTCGTGACGTCATACCCTATAAACTGGGCGAAATTTCGATATGAGCTGTCCTAGTCCGAAGCGTGTTGCTAATAGGGGACAGCCCAGACCTCTGAATTACGGCAACCAAATCGAAAAAATTGCACAAACTCACTATTCATAAGTTATGATAGCACAGAAGATGGGTTATTTTATGCGTTGGAATAGCTCACGCCCCACCGTCTTAAATTATTGATGGGCTACCGTACCTGTATGTGAATTGTTGCGTTACTAGTCGGGCTAGATTAATTCATGATTCGAGCTATCAAAACGTGACATCTCTCACTCTTTGGGCTACCAGATTCCAAATTTTGGACTACCAGTACCTAAATTGTGGACTATCGGAACTCAAAATATTTCTTTGATTTAACGCCTGAATATTGTGGACTTTGCCTTGTCTTTTGTTTTTTCAAGATTGACAGATGACATTTTTGTTGTATATTTAAAAAAAAATAATCAAATGAATTATAGACAGGAGAGCATACTACGGCTAAGAAACCATGCGGATGAAGTGATGACGATTGCTTATAAATAATAAGGCTCCATTCCAATAATAACAATTTGTATGCATCTCCCTCCAAACCCGAACAAACCTGTCCCTCCATTTTACGCTAACTGACCAAAATTATGCAAAACACAAATTTTCGCGCACAGAGAACAAAATCCCGCAAACGGCGCAACGGCCAACAGGTGTCTATACGCGCGGGGTGGGTTGAGGTAGCTCCATTTTGTAACCCACGGCATTGGTAAATGCATTTTTGTCAGTGTACAAGCGCGGGTCGCCGTCCGCGAAGGTGTAAGTTTGCTATAGTCTATATCCGTTTGAAAACTTTTGTTTCCAATTTATATTATTATTGCTTGGACTATTTCTGGCTAGGTATACCTAAATAAAGTTTTGGATTTTTTTCTATCAATAAAAATGTTGTCTTTTGTATTTCTTCCGTAATATCTATATATTTTCTACTATCGGAATCTGAAATGTCAGATAGCTTAAATCTGTTAAAATAAATGTTGGTGTAGAGCCGCTACTGGAAACTGAATCGGTATTATTTCCTTCTAACCGCCTTTTCCTTTTCCTTAAAAGGACATTCTCTCTTTTCCCATTTTTGACAATGGCAAATCTGTATTCGTACACTGGACTCCTTTGCTGCGAACTTCAGCCTTAAATAATACTTGAACACCCATATCTTTAAACATTTTTATCTCATTTTCCAGCTTGACGTCATTATTCTCAATAGAAATTTCTGAAGTTTCAGGAAGGAACAAGTTGTTAATCAAAGATTTCTGTTCTTTCTTTTGTAAAAACCATTACGATAGTTTCGATCTGTGGGTCAAATTTAGCAATATTTGGGCATGGTCCTAAAAAAAAATATTTCGCCTCGGGCGGTTTCTCCTGCAGTGGACCACGCTTATAACAGTTTTTCTGGGTCATTTCTGGAAGTGTTAAGGCACTCAGGAACCACACAATATTTATTACAGGCTTTCTTGTCACTCATTTAAAATCAGCAAGATAAGATAAAAAAGATATAATTTAGCAATCAAACGATTCAAACGACGTTTTCATACAGAAACACGCTATGCGCTTCTAAATCTCAACTGTCTTCCGACCAGCATATAGGATGTGACAACACGCGAAGCTCCGCCCCGTTTTCGCGCGGTCCAATTTTGATCATTTATTTAAGGACGAATAAAAATCAAAAAATTTGGAAATTGCCTTAAAAAGTGGTTCTAAAATAAAAAAATTGCTGGTATACATATGTTAAAAAGTTTTGGAATCTGAATAAATATGATGTACCGAAATTTGGTACCGTTATGTAAAATGACTTTACATGGACAGGGGAATTTACTTAACTACTATTTTAATTGCGTCATTTAAATTATTTATTCAATATTTTTTATTCCGTTCAGAAGGTTTTGTGGGTGTGTTTATTACAATCCCGAACAACCTCGAACAAACCCCTACTTACTCAACAAACACATAATATGTGGATTAAATTGGGTTATTTGAATATTCTTTGTTCACTTTTTTTTATACTCCTAGCTCAAGCTGCCTCTTTGACGCGCGGAGTAAGTATCTAGTCAGATTTTACGCGATTATTTTAAATATTAGAAAATTAGTGTTGTTTTAAATTTAATACGAAAAAAAGTGTCTCTTGTCTTTCGCCGTGGAAACTTGTGTGACATCATGTATTTCCGGCATTAAAACGTAATAATTTTTACTGTCTATATTCTATATTTTTCTCTTGTTCGCTCAATTTGCACTGCTATTATTTTTATTGAATAAACTTGCCTGACTACTGGGCCTCTGCGACATACCTGTTTCATGCGCTGTATATTAATTCGGCTGACGGATATATGATTGACCATTGGCAGTGGATAGTCTTTGCCAACAATGCATTTCGCAGCTCCTTGAATATTCTCGAGGGCCATCCATGGTTCATGTATATACTGAGTAGGCATGTTCTTCAATACCGGTAAATATTTTCTAAAAATAATATAGATACTATTTCTAGGTTTAAAGACCCTATTTATATTAAAATCAATATTTGATTTTTTTATAACAATGATTGAATGATGAATTGTTTGGATGCAGGACGCGTGCATCATAAGAAAGTTGGTTGGTTCATCTAAACTCGATATCATCGAAATTAATGATGTAATATTTATCATTATTTTATTTCCTCTTTCCTCCAACTTTTTACATTAAAAAAATATAGATTGGGTAGAGGCTATCGGTCAAAATTTGTTCTCCTAGCCTCAATAACATTTAAAACAGGATATCAATCTAATATTTGTTTAAGGTCTTTTTAAAATTAGACACGTGACTTGCTTATCTGTCATATTTTTAGAATTTCATTAACTATCATAATTTATTTATTTTTTCGAGAATTTGGCTAATAGCATCAATTTAATTAAGTAATTATTTATTAGAAATGTTCATTTCAATCATCACTTCCTGATGTAGTTTATAATAACAATAATTTTTTTATGATCAAACACAAGACTATAGGAAAAATCCTTTAAGGCACTCTGGGAGTGATGCATGTGAGAATAAAGCGATTTACGTTGGTTTTGAATCGTTCATCGTATTCATCGGGAAACACGACCTCAGGTCGTTCTATAAGGATTAAAACCCGATATTTATTACCTTATATAATCACCATTTGGATCAGCTTTCCTGCCAAATTTCACTGGACAGTAACAATGAAAAAACTGCTGAAAAAAACTTGAACATGAAAGCCACATCCACATTCCAGCATTAACTGACCAGTCAGCATCCAGAAGAAGTTCCTCAAAAACCTGGAACATTTTTTTTTTATCAAATAATTTTCAATGAACTTTTTACAATACATATAAGAGGAAAATTAAATAATAACTTTTAATTACCTAATTAATAAATTGTAATTTTTACCAATGCTGATAGTTTGCAAGAAAATTAAAAAAAATCTTTTAAGTAATATTTCTATTAATAGAAATTCACTTTACATTCAGTAAAAAGGAAAAAAAAAGTGTTTCTTCTAAAAATTGTGACGAATAAATTATTTAATTATTAAGCATAATTAAACATCAAATATTTCCGAATTTCTAAAAATGAAAAGTATTAGGAAAGTCTTGGTTTTAAAATAAAATGGAGACTAAGAAAACACTTTCGAATTTGGTTTTATAAAAGTTTAAAAAAGTGGGAATAAAAATTATTCCGTAACTTCATAACATTTTAAATTAAATTACGAATACATATTCTCCTCGGGCCTGTGCCGAAGAGTTTTGTGACCAGCCATTTCAAGTACCAGGGCCAGCAGTCGTGAAGGGTTGTAATACATAAGTTTATTAGGCCGTAGATGTAGAAGTGGTGGGTGTTGCAACTGGTGCCAGCTGTGAGGTCAAATAGATGGCTACTCTTTTAGCAAAGCTACGATAAAAGAGAATCTGACCTGTCGGACATAAATAATTAGTTATACCTGACAAAATCGAAAAAAACAGGAATTGGAGGAGCGACCTGTTATTTAGAAGCGGAAATAAAGGAAATAAAGAAGAAATGTCTGGTAAGTTACACAAGTATTCGAGAACGGTTATCACAGAGGCTACCTCAATAAATTGTCCCGTGGTACCACCAATAACGCAAGGATATATCAGGTTTCAAATAAGTGATGGCCAACTGGATACTAATGCTAAACAACAGAATGCGGAAAATAGCTTGCATATTATCATCTAGGAACCTTCCAGTGAATTTAAAGAGGTGGGTACTCAGACTGTGGAAACAGTTTTTAAGTTCTTAAATAAAATGGGAAATGAAGATTTCGTTTCAAATATCCCTGAAGATTTTGATGCGACATATGCTTCCCATGATAAAAGAATTGGGGTGGAAAATTTGCGAGGAATGACCAGTGTTTCTACATTTAGAACCAATCGAGGCACTAGGTACTTGCCACTAGAGTGCTGTATAAAACCAGCACAACCGTTTTTGTCAACTCAAGACTGTTAACTGAAAGCTTATTTCTGAAAACTAAAAACTGAAGGCTGTCAACTGAAAAACTGAGATATCAACTAACTCCGAAATGGTTCGCGGGAGGTACTTATAATAACGCTAAACATGACGTATTTTGTTTGTCAAAGCAAGATCTTTCTCGAATCCTTCTACGATGTTTTCCAGAGTTTTAAAACTTTCCTATAAACAAAACGCATTAGAGTGACGTGTCCTATGGGTACACAGGTACTTATTTTTATCCGAAGTCAATAAGGGAAAATATATTTCGCAGTTCTTAAATGATAGTATTTTTCCAGATTCCGTAAATAGAAATAAGTAAATAAAATCACTGCCTACGTGAGAAAAGACTTAGGTTCTAGAATATTTCGCAGTTCTTAAAATGTCATAGAAAGGTTAAAAACAACCCCATATTTTCATGATCTAGCCTTGATAGTACTTTTCCAATTTCTGTAAATAGAAATAAGTAAATAAAATCCCAATTGCCTACGTGCGAAAGTCTTGGCTCGACTTGGTTCTAGAACTTTTTATGGAATTAATACGCAGAAAAATTATTATTGGAAACGTTTGGTGACATCACATGCACCCATCAAAACATCCAAAGGAAAAATTTAAGATTTAGTTTTAAGTTATCGGTGTATGTGAGCACTTGTGTTTTGAAAATGATTTTGAAAAATTTTGAATTTCATTCCAAAATAAGGTACAACTTTATTATTATCAAGATGTGAATTTAAATTTATTTATTTTTTATTTTATTTTACAATGAATAAAATCTTACAATTAATTTTTAAAATAAATTATCAATTTAAATATTTTCTTAAATTTAATTTGAAAATCGTACTTTATTTTATTTTGATACTTTGAATAAAATATTTGATTTTAATTTATGATACAACAAATTTAATTTATTAAAAACTTTTCAAAATATTTCTGGAAACTAACTCTGTTGAAACTTCAAAATATTTTTGAAAAATAAAATTTATTTTGAGACTTCAAAATATTTTTGAAAAATAAAATGTTATGTGGAGACTTCAAAATATTTTTGAAAAATAAATTCATTTTGAGACTTCAAAATATCTTTGAAAAATAAAATGTATGTTAAGTCTTTATAAAATATTTTTGAAAAATAAAATTTATTTTGAGACTTCAAAATATTTTTGAAAAATAAAATCTTATGTTGAGACTTCAAAATATTTTTGAAAAATAATAAAAAATATTTTTATTTTAAATTAGGGCTACGCACCACAGATGAAAAAACTGAATTTTCAACACATCCACGTTTTTATATTTTCTATTTAATAGGAAAAGAAAGTGAATACTTTGGACACCTTATGAAGGAATTAGGTTCACGGCAGATCCTAATAAGACCAAAATAATTGAAACATCCCATCCAAAAAACGTAGGGGAAATCAGATTTTTGGACTTGTGGATTTATAGAAAGTTTGTTGCAAACAAAAAATATGAAACAAAATAAATATTGAATTCAATTAAATGTGCCGCTTTAGAAATATTTGCTTCTTTTACTTTCCTGAACCTTTCCCATTGAACCGTATTTAGATTTAGACTTTAACAGCAAAGCAAATGCATTAACCAATAACCGGCCAGGGCAAACACATTAAATTTGGACGATAGCCATGACAAGATTTGATTGAGTAATTCACCAATGTAATTTTTATCCTGGCACATTAAAAAATAATGTAGAGGCAAGCCTACCTTCATTCCTTCTTCCCAAGAAATCCACAAATCTCCTCTTGTTAGAAAACAAGCTACTGCGTGTCTGGCTAAGTGATGTATCCATCCTTCTTGTCTCAGCTGGGTCATTATGGCATCTATCCATGGGAAACCCGTTTGACCCTATAATTTAAATATTTGGTCAAAATTACTCTAAAGCATTTACATTTCGAAGTATTTAATTATTCACTTATCACGAAAAATGCAAGTTAAGCTTTGGGATTAGTCACTTGTCTGCCAAAAACCCATTCACGTCCCGTAATCTTACTATATGCCATATCTACTCGGTTCTCTTCTCTCGTTTCATCGCCGAGAAACCAGCATGATCTGTGCTTTCATAATATGAAAAAAAAAATATGAATGTGAAAACGATATACTATATCGTCTTCACACAGTGGCAGCTCGTCACGTGAGGCAAGTGAGGCGGTACCTTACTACGTATTTTATAAAATAAAATATTTAAATAATCAAAAATATTTTTTTTAATTCTCTATAAAATAATTATTACAAAAAATAACTACCACTTTTGAATGGCTAATCAATACAGAATTCTTATTCTATAATTAATTACACTTACGTTAGCCCATTTTGCCAGTGCTTCTGCGTTTTTAGCCCAGGGTATTTGGACGCATATGGGATTGCCTAACATTTTGTCAAAGTTTGGATTTTTCGTTGCAGCACAGTAAAAAAACTCTCGCCATAGAAGTTGCCCATGCAATGAAAGAGGAGGGAAGGCCTAACAATGAATAAACTAATTAACATACGCTTTTTTGTGTTATAAAAATGACTAGTGTGAGTAGTGTGTTTATACTTGAAGGTGGGTACTGACTTGAACAAATTTACTCACACGAACGTTTTGCGCGTAAAAATGATCAGATTAGTACGGCGCGACCTGCTACGAATGTATGCGTGCGTAAATTTTTTCCCCGCACAAACAGGTTCCGACGGCTGTCGGTCTTCTGCAGACATCAAATGCTGGGTACTGACTTGAGCAAATTGACACTCACGAATTGCGTACGCAGAAAAAAAGATGTACGCGCAAAGATGTTTGTTCGCAAAAATGATTTGTTTCATTAAATTCGCGCGCAAATTGTTGTTCAGCATTTGTCGAGCATTTTATGCACACGAAAACTCTTTGATCTTTGCAGAAGACCGACAGCCGCCGGAATCTGTTTGTGCGGCTAAAAAATTTACGCGCACATACATACATTCGTGGCAGGTCGCGCCATACTCATCTGATCATTTTTACACGCAAACCGTTCGTGTGAGTAAATTTGCTCAAGTCAGTACCCAGCTAAAGAGTTTTCGTGTGCATAAAATGCTCAACAAATGGTGAACAACAATTTGCGATCACGAATTTAATGAAACAAATAATTTTCGCGAACAAGCATCTTTGAGCGTATCTTTTTTTTTGCGTACGCAATTCGTGCGAGTCAATTTGCTCAAGACCGTACCCAGCTTTAGAGCTTGGTCAATCACTGGGCAAAGTATTTTGCAGCACAGAGCATTAGATGATGCGTGATTCTCAAAGCATAAAATTATCGAATACTTTTTCAACACAAGATATCTTAGAAAAAAAAGGAAAGTGGTTCGGTAAAGTTGTCCAAGTTATGCCAATATACCATTTATTATAACACCTAATGAATGAAGTGCTAAACAAATATTTAAGAAAATTTATAGGGCTTCTTAGAAAGTTTTGACCTACCTTGTGTATATGGCTGTTTTAAAATAACAGCCAATTTTAAAAACATGATAATTTTCAAATTAAAAACTCCCATTTAAAGTGCAAAATTTTTATTTTAAATGTTTATTAGAAAATTGTACAAAATAATCGACAAACATGAAATTCTACTAAAATAGTCGCAGATACCTATGGAAAAAAACAAATAAGGGTTTATTTTAAATAATAAATAAACCCTTATTTGTTTTTTTCCATAGGTATCTGCGACTATTTTAGTAGAATTTCATGTTTGTCGATTATTTTGTACAATTTTCTAATAAACATTTAAAATAAAAATTTTGCACTTTAAATGGGAGTTTTTAATTTGAAAATTATCATTACTAAAATGTTTTATCTTGTTAAAAATAATTTTTACGGTATTTTAAAGTTGTGTTTAATGTCCTTGCAACAAACATGAAGTTTGTGATTCCTTAATAAATTAAAAAGCTAAGTTAATTTTACAAATATGCTTTAATTTGAACAAAGATGTGTGAAATTGATTTGATTTTGTTTAATTTATCAAGGTTTTTAGGGTGATAATAAAAAAAAATTTTTTTGGGAAATAATTAATATTTTTAAAAAATTTTTGTTTTTTATTTTATGAGGCCACGTTTTCAAACCTATGCATAACTTTTAATTCTAAACACCTTTTCTTAATAACATTTTGCTGAATTTTCTGAAATAGGGGTACTTTATTCTTGTACAAGTTTTATATTTTTTGTCGTACCTGTACGTCATTTGACTTGCAACCATTCCAAGTGCACCAAATACGATTATCGAACATGCACCAACTTTTATCAAAAATAAAATTTTCTGAGAAATCGGTAATAAAAAACTTTCCCATATGTTGCACACTTAAACGGCCACACTGTATATGGCTGTTTTAAAATAACAGCCAATTTTAAAAACATGAAATAAATTACTAAATATATTTTCAGTGAACATCCCTGACCACTGTTCCTAAACATTTTTTCCAAAGCTGTAGCGTTAAGGGTTTTGTGACACGTCAGGTGACATGCTTAATGGGACACCCGGTATACTTTAAAAATATTCCTAAAATGATATATGATTATTGATTGGGTTACCCTAGCATTTTATACATACAGTGAGGATAAATAGGTTCGAATAAATTCATTTAAAATTCAATCATTAACTTTTCCAAAAAACGCTTGGACCCATCGATTTAAATTTTTTGATGGGAATTTTTTAAACTAATTTTCATTTATACAGGGTGACTCATAAAAAGATTTCATGTGACACGTATTTTTTAAATTGAAACCCCATTTTTTATTTGATTTTCGATGTGTACGGAAACTTTTGACATTTCACATATCATAACCTATGTCTAAATTAAATTATTAAAAAAAAAATACCAACAACTTGTGGCTTCCGCCTTTAAATTTGAATAAGCATACACTAGCTGAAGAATTTTGTTGTTAGCAAACAATTTTAGAAACGATAATATAACAGAATATCTCAGAGGTTTAGCTCATAATTAAAAAATGTAATAATTTTGTTGTATATAATTATAGTATAATATCTTAGAGGTTTATTATTGACTTTTTCAATAATTTAGCAATATATATTATAAACAACTTTTATTTTATTTTTTTTTATGTTTGTTATAAAGCACACCCAATCCCTCACCTAATAAAAAAATATTATTAGAATGTTTTTTTTTGATTTTCCTTTCCCGAACTACAAAACTTTTTTTTAGCTAGCTAATTTATGGCTCTGAAACTACCCAAACAAATTAAATAACATTTTATGTAATTATAGAGGACACTAATAGAAACATAAATATGCAATAAAACACTGGGTGTCCCATACAAAAATACTACTCTATGTTATCACAATTTTTGAATTTATATCGAAAAATATTTTCCTGAAATACACGATACATGGCACAGTATAAATAAACATATGAATGAAAGTCACAACTTAATTCGTATGTGAGCTATGGAATCACGGCACACTATTGCAGGACCCTGTATATTCTTCCACACTAGCGCGAAGGCAGAAACAGCCAATATTTTAATTAAAAAATAAGACATGAACTACTATTTTATGCGTTGATATGACAATGTTGTTATTTAGTATTTATGAGCTAAACAAATTGTCCATTTTCCTATTACATAGGTAATATATAGTTATCGATCATATTTAATATTCATAAATGTATATCTCGTTGACTAAATGGCAGATTTACTAACCTTTTTAATTTTGTGGTACAGGTCTGTAAGTTGATAATAGAATAGACGAGTTGATAGACAGCCGAATCGTAGATAAGGTGAAAGTCCAGTTTGGGCTGGAAGTAGAGACTGTGGTGTCATTTTTGGCCGTCCAAATGAGGCAACCCATGCTTTTCTTTCCAAATGTCGTTCAAGTCTTGCAATTGCCTCTGTTTCACCACCCTGATAAATAAAATCGAAGAAATAGAAAACCATATAATATGTTTGGAACCACCAAATCAAAGCGTAAGCTTTACTTCTATTTCGGGGCAAATTGCCGCTTAAGAGGGTACTGTCACCCAGTACCCCTCCTTTATTTACAGCGGTGCTTGCCTCTAGGGAGTTAGATAATTCATTAGGTTTCTCCTGTTGTGCCACTCCTCCATATACACCTGCTCATACTATCTTTTTCGTACTTACTCGCTGCTCTACTACTCTCCAGCCTTGAAAGATATCTAATTTTCTAAATTTTCAATTGTGCAAATAATGAATAATGTGATAAGAATTTTTTTAAAACAACTTTAAGTTATACACGTATTCCAAATTTAAAAAATTACAAAGTGTAAATGTATTACTAATATTTACATAGGTATATTTTGACAAAGAAAACTAATTTATTACTACTTTAGTTACCCTACAATAATAATAAAAGGCAATCGTATTCACTAAATGATTTTATCCTTAAATTTATTAAGAGCACAGTAGATGAGGATGTGCTGTTGTCATTAATAGGGAGGTAAAGTTTAGAATTATTATAATTATAATTAATTATTCAACCTATGCTCATGATATATCTGTGGCATTGTTGAGATATTGTATAGACAGTTTTTGTAAACAGGTTTCGATTTTTCAAACGCAAGAACCTCCATAACCGTACAAGCAATTTTGTTAACACAAAGTTATTATTCAGGCGTTCGGGTTTGTTCATTCAACTTTGAATTAGTCACTTTGCCTCGATAACGGAAACTGTGTAACTTGGAATAGTTGGAACAAAGTGATGACTACCAGTTTTATGCTGAAACCATAAAATAAAATATGGTAATTTAATAATAAATTAATATTCAACTTATTTTTTTGTGAACTCAAATTGCACATGCTTCATATTATAATTGCAAAGAAAATTATTTCTCTATGAGTTGTAGTTTTTCTGTGGCACAATATTGCGCTAATGAGGCACATACGTATGTATCTTTAGAGAGATTAAATTATTCTGGCATTGTCGTTTTTAATTTATTTCTGTTCCTTCAATTGTTGCGATATTCTTTTAAATCCCCTTTTAAAATTTAAGTAGTATTTTTTTTTTCATATTGAAGTTTATTATTTAAATTCATACCAGGTAGGTTACCATACTTTTACAATATTTGAACTTCTGTTATAATAATTTAGAGAATATAATAGGGACTACTGTAACAGTGTGGGTTGCATTACAATACGCAGGGAACGCTATAATCGCCCTTCACCCTGTCAGTTAGACCAGGACAAGTATTTTGTTCTTATTGAGACATGATCAATTCGAACAACAGCGAAACCGCAAAATCAACACAAATTATAAGTAAAAATCGATGCTAAATCCACGCTCACCCAGCATCTGCAGAGATCCAATCAAATGCAAAAAGTGACCACAAACGGCTCACCACGCACACCTTTCCAGAATCAATCCCTCACCAAATGGTTATAGGTAGGTCCTATTATATCTGAAAATTCTTATGACATTTCGATACTTTACTTACAAAGATACTTTTTACAGTATTTAGTTATAAGCAAATAATACTAACTGCTTACGAATAACCTCTTGTCTGATCTAAGTTCAAGTTAGTTTCTGACCTGATCTAAGTTGTTTGTTCGTACGCGTCAATCGCCATTTATTTTGAAATTAAATTTTAATCGCCCATTTTATATAATTATATGATATTTTAAAAAATCGAATTATTATTTCCTTTTTTGTTTCTAAAATTCTCGAAATTTACAAAAGGAGCAAAGACAGAAGTCAGTTTGATAAAAGAATTATTTCTGAATTGATAAAAACAGTAATATCCACAAACACAGTTTATTCTTATCAAGAACCACCAGTGGCGGATTTAAGGAAAAAGGCCCAGTGGGCAAAATTTCTTCAGCACCCCCTAGAAAATTATGTTGTGTCAGGTGTTCCATGGAAAGTGAAAGATATTTATTCATCGAGCATTATAAAAGTTGCATTCTTTTTTACATCGAGAAAATTAACATATTTTTGAATCCTCTTCTCGCTTTCTTCTCCGCGAAAACTTCGATGGTTGCATCCAGATCAATTTGGTTGGCGACTTGCTGTTCGATGAAAAGTATGCTGAAATCGTCCAATGCTTCTGCACTCATTGTAGAACGTTGTCGATCTTTGACTCTCTTCAATGAACTCATTGTTCGTTCGGCGCTGGCAGTGCTGACGGGAAGGGTCAAGAATAAACGCAATAAACTGCAGCACTCCGGGAAACTGCTGATCAGATTTTTTCAACGATGAAGTTCAAATATTGGAATAGACCATGCTTGGTAGAATCTTGTTCTTGTGAGAAATATATATCCGTAAAACTGATTAACTCATACTTCAGGGCAGTTGTACAAAAAGTTTGATCTCTCTATGTTTTTGAAGGATTCAGGTTTGAGAAATCCGAAAAGTGAGTTTATCTCATCAAAACCTGGCCCTTTCTGTAATTTACTGCACATTCTGTCCATAACTTCAAAGTACCCAATGCGATGTTTCGTTGCCATATCCAGAGAACTGTCCTCTGCTTTCTCGCCTAGCATTTTTTTCGTTCGTCGTTGTCTAATGATCGGAAAATCCAGATTCTTCCATCCTATCTTCTCCCATTGAGATTTAGCTTTGCTTTCAAAACGAAAGAATCATACTTGCTCTCCTCACGCAAGTTTTGCAAGTTCTTCATTACATTTTCGAGACAATTTTGGGCCATCAAAAGATCAACTCCTTTTTTCTGTAATTGCACTTCAGCAATGTGACTGTCAACTGAATTTAGATGCGCGGGGGCACCCGGGGGCCCCTCTAGAACGTTTTTGATAAGACAAACTTTGAGAAAATCGTAGACGTTTTAAATAACTGATTGATTACAAAAGTTATTTGATTTTATATTTAATTTACGATAGATATCAAGCATTGCAATTATTCTGATAACAGGGGGCCCCTGAATGAAAATTGAACTTTTGCCCACCTGTTAAATCCGCCACTGAGAACCACCCTTCTCACAAGATTTTCTTAACACTAGATGCGTATTACAGTTTCGACTAAACTAGGTTACAAAGAGGCGCGCTTGCCTCTTAAAGTTTATTTATTTTTCTTTCCCGACCGAGCGTAAGAAGAAACTAAAACCAAACTGCACCTGCTTAATTGGTAATAATTGAATTTTAATGTAAACTAAAGCCAAACCACACCTGGTTAATGAGGCTTAATTAATTTTTGATGTTAGAAAAAAAAAATTAAAAACCAAACAGCACCTGCCTAATTGATCTTAAACGAAATTTGATATTAAAATATGCCGAAAATAACATAACCCAAATGGACGCTAATGGAGATTTTCTGTTTTTAAACCGAATTTCTTCCAAAATATTAGGTACGTGTGTAATTTTAAAAATTTTGCATCGCGTGCAAACGGAACATCTGTGTTGAAAACTAAGAGTAGGAAAATCAACTCTAAATGCGAGAAGCCTCAAAGTCTTCAGTATTTTGGTTCGCGATGACTTGATCAGTAACAAGCTGGCGGAAGTTTACAGAATGTAAAAATTAAAAATTATTTAAATTTATTTTTTTTAATTTCATTTATTTTTGATAAAGTTTCGAAAGCTGATGTGGCTCTACCTTTATTATTTTGGGATTATGCATCAACTCATACACAGTGAGTTTCTTTAAAGGGGTTTCTAAAATTTATCTCGAGTGGAAAATTTATTTAATTTGGAAAATAAAAAGTCAGTTGCAATAGCATTTGCATTAAAAATGAACACGCAAAAAAATTATACTAAACATAATTTTAAAATAAAATTTTTAAGTTTCACAATTTTGTAGCATTTTCCCTATTTCCTTAGGGTAGTACCAACTTTTCTTAACCATACATAGGGCAATAACACGAATGAAACTACCAAATAAATATCATAATGAAGTACTGTAGGTAGTCGAAATCCAACGGTAAAGATGATCGGCAGAAAATCTTTACCGTTCGTGATACGAATACTATTTTCGTATGACTAATATGAAAAATAAATTTGTATATTTCTTGGACTATTTCATTACAGTGTATTACACTGGCAAAATGTCACAGCAATGGCCTGTTTCATAATGACAAAACTCTTACCTGCGTCTACTTGGACAAATCCAACATGATTGTTTTTTAGCGGCAAAATTTAAATAGACGTCAGGTAAAAACTATTTTTAGTTTGAGAAAATGTCATCCTAACTTCAAAAAGAAAAAAAAATGAGCATTTTTTATTGTGCAATTTACTATCGGAAATTTCTCTTGGTTTTATTCAAGTTTGTTGCATTTTGGTAATTTATGAAATTTCCAAGGTAACAAACTTTTATACCGGTTGAAAATTTTGCCGATAAAATTTTCTCTCTTATGATATTATCTCCAAAAATGCGGCTGCTTTTAGACATTCTCTTCTTTGTACCTGTTTTTACGGAGACTGCCACGTCGTTATCAATACGGATTAGTTCGTTTGTGATTTGTCAAAATAATGTAAACAAAAACTGAACGAAAATTGAAATATTGAACAACCATTGAAGATATTGTTTAGTGAACGGTAAGTAATTTACTCAACGTTATTATTCTTAATCCCATGGCTCGTCAGTAAGGCTGGAATCACAATCAACTGCAAAGTTGATTCAGTAGGTATGTTCAATCAACCTCAATATTTTCAACGAGTTCTTACTTCACGGAGATCAATGGCGCAGCGACAGAGACGACATAAATTATCAAACCTATAGCTTTAGGCTAAAAATCCGCTGACTCCTGCTCAGTATTTCTTAAACTAACCTGCCACACTGGGGGGTTGAGTCCCTCAGTATCAAATCCAAGTTCTTCTAAAGTTGGAACGCCAAATTTTTCATCATGATCATCTGACAATGGTGTATGAGCTCCTTCCAATGTATAGACTGTTACAGCCGGCTCAGGTTGTGGTGGTGGTCCTATGCATGATATAATGGCTAAAAACTGGTGGTACGTCAGTGGGGCTTTACCTCCATTTCTAAAAAGTTAATTCAGTTCGATATAATTATTAATTATCCAATTACAAATTAAATCTAACAATCAGGATAATCGAAAACACAATCCAGTTTTTTGAATCTCAATTTATATAAAAATACTGTTGTACAGAAAAAGTTTCCATATGAAATGAACTTTATTTCCACTTCCGTCTATTCATTGCATTCGATAACATCAACATTGGTTTCAACTCCCAGTATATTTGGGTTTGCTCATAGTTCTGTTATGACTAAGTCTAATTTACGATATGTAGGGTGGCAATTTAATTCCCTAAGGGTATCTTTTGGACGGTAATTTCTACGAAGTCGGTTAAATTAGAGAAAATGTGAAGTTTTTAAAGCTTTTTAGAATTTAGTATCGGCGTTGCCAAATTGGTTTTGATTCATGAGATACAGAGCGATTTGTTAAAAACGTCCTTTAAATAAAACTTCACATTTTCTTACTATAAAATAGCATTATCAGTTTTTTTATGTTCTATACGGACCTGGATTTTTATTTTATTTTTTGCCACAAATGCAATGATATATCACTATTTACCTTAGTTTCGACACAGATTATACATTATCAACAAAAGTTTGAGAATATTCTCAGTACGTCCTTGATTTTTAAAAATAATAAATAAGATATTATTTTCATTTGATTTAGCAGTCATTGAGATAATTAAAAAGCATAGACTTTATTTCTTTTTACCTGTCAATAATTTGTTGCAAATTATACAAAGTGTGCGAAACTTTCTGCACGGCGGTAATGCCTAGTTCTCTGCAGAGCGCTGTTATATTATAATCCCTGACCCCACCAAAAGGCTCAGGATCCTCTTCAAAAGTAAATGCTGTAGTTCCCCATTCCCTAAAAAGTTTAGGTAATGCGTCCGCAGGTTGACCTCTTATAACAAATAGGCGTGAATTTAGTTTCCTTAAGCTGCGATCCAGGTCTTCTAAACATTGAAGTAAAAACCTAAAGAAAAAAGTTTTCTATAGTATGCAAAGCAAATATCTCTCTTGCTTCCACTACTTTTCAAGTTATCTAAAATACCTCGGACGCCTAATGACAGGTTAGATTGGATAGCCTTGACTAGATCTCGACTCCATTCTGTAATTTTGTATGTAATTCTTGTTGAGAGAAATAAAAGACATTTATTATGATTATTATTATTAACAAGCTGTCATTTATTGACACAGTATATTAAAATATCATTTTACCCCAAAAACTTTGTGTTTGTCTTTAGTAGATCCATACATGACTATATCATCGTAAGTTTTTTTTTCTAGATTTTTATAGATACCTAATCCTCTTTGGGACGAAGGCCCGGAACACAAAGATAATCTGGTTTGGAGTCTCCAGATAGAAGCTCCATGGAGTTTGATAATTTGTCCCTATCTATTTCTATCATCTCATTCATTTCATCTTTCTAACCATTACAATTTAGCCATAAAATCCTTATGGATACGAAATCCTAGATATAAAAAATTAAGAATTAATAATTTTCCTTCTGTAAACCAGATCGAGGGAGAAGAGGCCTTAAAGAAAATCAGCATTTAACTTCAAATAAGAAAACAAAGAGAAACGAAAATGCTTATTCTAACTCAATATTCTGAAGACCTTAATATATTTATTAATGACTTTATTGCCAAATATACATAAAAATAATACAAACATAAATATAATAAAATTAGCAAGGGAAAAGTTCGCACTGAGCTGCCAGGTACAGAGCCGCGCTTCTACAATACACTTAACACAATAATAACATTTTGTACCGTCCGGATCGTTAAAATTGTACCAAATTTACTTTGTATCACTCATAATCAGCGTTGTTCCAAAGCTTAACATTTTTGTACCGTCTGGATCGTAAAAATTGTACCAAATTTGGTAAAAATGTATCAACAGGATTCTAACCCAGGGGTCTCCAACCATTTTAGTTCGCGGGGCACACAGATTTAATTTTTTATTTACAACCATGCATTTAATAATGACATTTCATCTATCTTTGAAAGGTGGAAAGTTGACGTCTTTTTTTCACCCAGGTGGAAAGTAAATTATTTTTTGGTAATTTTAAAAAAAATCGATATCTCAAAATAATATACGAACAGACCCGAACACACTTTTTTAAAAATGCTAATAGCTTTGCGAATTTAGATACGTCTACTTTTTCCCTAATTGATAGAGTAGTCCTCAGCATTGAATATTGTGGCCAAATCGTTGATATCTTCTTTGTCTTGGCATTTTCACTGAAATAAGCTAGTAGCGCCGACTCAGAACCAGGATTTTGAACTTTGTTTCCCGTACACCATTCTTTGAAACAGTTATATGCCTTGTCATATCTCGGGCGGCTCTCAGTTGGCAGAAGATCTTCTACTATTTTTGCTGCTTCTCGAATTTCTGGTGGAGTAGTAGCAAAATCAAATTCCTAATTTTTCTGTTGTTAAAATAATATATTGTTTAGTGACATGGAAATCATATTCAAAAAATTGTATTTGCCACGTTATTTTACCATCTGCGGTTATTTGAAATTTCTGTCTAATTTTTCAATGGAAAAGTCAAAATGACATTTATCTTTTATTAATAATTTTAATTCAAAATAATAAGACGTGGATGTTAGATGTGGTTGTAAATAAAATAGTATGCAACCCTCGGTGAAAAGTTTCATTACTGTCTCGAGATTTAGTTAACCTTGCCGCTTCGCCCTGGGTTAACTACAGACTCTCTCGACAGGAATGAAACAATTTCCACCTCGTTACGTAATATACTATTACAGGCGCCCTAAAAAAAAGGTACTTTCACTGGACACCAAGAGATCGTCAGTAGTACTAAAAAAAAGACGTTTATCAAGAGTGTACCAAAGGCTCGAAAGAGATACCAGCATGCCAAAACTTTGCAAAGTGTTCAGAATTCAGTGCAAAAGTAAGTTCGGGAATAACCCTGCTCATGACGATTAACTTCCTTTGCAAAATAAAGTACACTCTTAAGCTGAGCTTCCACTAAGCCGGTGGAGTGACACGATATGGCGAAAATCTGAACCCGGTTAAACTTATAACCGGAGAATAGATATAAATTGTCACTGAAAATTATCTATATACACTACTATTTAACTTAATCCTAACTTCCGGTATAACCGGAATACGTTAAAATATCTTCGTTAAAAAGGTCAGCATCTTTTATAGCGAGTATGCAAGCGTACCGAATTTAATTAAAATTTGTTCATGGTATTTAATATATTTATTAGAAAATGTTTCGACAATAACATTTTATGAATAAATTTTATTTCCTCAATAAACGATGAAGAAATTGAGAAATAATTAAAAATGCCTAACTAATGAATATATTGTTTAAAAGGAAAAAAAAGACAATGTAGGCTGATGATTATTAAATTCGGTACAATTGCATGATTTTGAATTCTTAGCGATTTTTCGATATTTTGAGAAGAAGAGGCACTCCATCTGAACCGAAAATAAAGATAATGTTCCGGTGAAAACCTGCTTAATTTATTAAAAATCAAAATGTGTTAAATTTTATTATTTAATCAAGGAAGCCTAGATCCTAAATGGTTAAATTTTAATTCGAAAATTTGTTGTCATTTAAGTTGTAACTGTAGTAGGTAGAATTATTTTGAAGATTAATATTATCACGGTTACTGTAACTTTATTGTCCAAGTTTTTATATTACTGACCTCCATTTGTTGATTCCCACATTCGAGGAACCTGCAAACCACGGGTCCAGAACAAAGACGCATCGAAATGTTATTGCATCTTTCAGACCTTCACGTAGAGATGGGTTATCATGTAGTCGCAGTCCCTAAAATAATTACATATTTTATAAGTGTCGCGATAATGTGATTAATCTTAGTCCATTATGAATATAAGTAGAATATTAATACACTTTTACTCAATAGTATTTTTCTTTTTTAAAAAATTACCCATTGGAATGACGTAATTTTAAAAAAATAGAATAGTTTTTGTCTATGAAACAAAAAAGTTCCAAACTGGTCCCTAGATATCGGTATAGCTTGTAAAACGGCGGCGGTATAAATGCCACACATCTACAAATGTTTACATGACCTATTTTTGCCGCCCTGAATAAGTGCAGTCGTTTTTAAAGGACCAACATGAAAACGATTCAATTAGTATAATATACAACGACTTGCTCATCAAGTCATCTAAAAATATTAAGTATCGCAAAGCAAAGAGAAATATGTATTCCTCCACTCCATCACGTCGAATCTGCTGTGTTGCGGTCTGCCTCCCGCTTCGACTGAATTTTAAATTTTAGTGCTACTTACGCAGTCGAGAGAGTTGCAGTAACGTATGACTACGCACTTCTACCTATATATGCGTAACATTAGTAAAATATATAGGGGTCCCATGGAAGTAAGCGACGGGGTCCAGGCCAGTCCTGGAAACGCCACTAGGGAGTTTTATTGTGTTGGAAACAGGTGCAAAATTACGTTCTCAAGGTATATTTTTATTTTTTGCTTCCGAGCAGAACTACCGGAGTAATACCATTTACAATCTGAAATCTAATTTGTTGCTTTTCTTCGGTTGTATAAACGGATCATATAAAAAGATGCCATTTCGCGAAAACCACAATTCCTTTCACTCCGGCGGCACCGTACGAAAGAATGAATATTAATTTATTAATATTAATTGAGTCGAAGCGGGAGGCGTGCCACCCAGAAAACATCGCGAGCGTCATATTTGCTGATTCGACATTGAGTGAGATTTATGACAAGAGGTATAGAGATACATATTTGACTATTTGAATGTAGACTTCATAAGCAATCCTTTTTTGCAATACAAGCATATAAATAATTTCCAGTCGTTTCCTAAATAATTTCAAATTTCATAAATTATGTTGTTTAATAACCTAGAGTCTAGGTCCTAGACTAATGATTCTACACTGCAGTAAATGTTGAAAATATCTTCCATTTCGATCTAAACACGTTCTTGAAAAATAACATTTACATCCCTTAACATTTAATGTGAATTACTAACACAACGGTTCATTAGTAGTGGTTAAGCGCAACAAACTATGTCAGACTTTGAAATAAAATGGATATTCATTTGTTTGTTATAGGCTAGTTCTTTAACTCAACAAATTTATTTATGTTAGCAAGGAGTCATTTTCCGTCACTTTACCCAACACTTGACTTTCTTATGGGGACGGGTAACCAAATTGTTTATGAAGATCCACCTAAAACTGGTATTTATATGCAGCAAAAATGTTAAGGAATGTAAACAGATTTTTCAAGAACGTGTTTACTGATGCATAGATCAAGATGGAAGATATTTTAACCATTTTTACAATTATTAACCTAAGCGCATATGCTATTTAAACAACATAGTTTATGAAATTTGGAATTATCTCGGAAACGGCTCGAAATAACTGATATGCTTATATTACAAAAAAATATTATTTATGAATTCTACAACAAATAAACAAATAACATTCGATTTGAAAATCTTGAGAAAAATTATTTTGAAATGTGTAATTTTTGAGAGCTTATTATGAACACCCTGTATAAAATAGATAAACGCTATTAGATTCTCATCCAATACCGGGGTTTAAAAAATTCGGTATTTTTGATTTTTTTTCGGGACTGTAAAACCTTTTTTTTCATTTCTTAATTTATTGCTCCTAATGTTACGCACCACCATTATAGATTAATTAAACATCGGTGTTATGATGCAATCTATAGGCTGAAAGGGAGCGATTTTAGTGGTAACGAAACAGATTAGAAATGGGTTCGATTTTTAAGCGGATATTTCTGTTATCTGGTCGAAAGAAATAAATAACTCACTATTGCTTTGCTTCTAATTCATATTTATTCTAAATATATTTGTGAGAAAGAATGTTACTCTTGGCTAGACATTGCCATTAGATTATAAGCACACAAAAAGTTTCAAGTTCTTATTCTAGACAACAAATGTTTTACACGAACTTCAATGTCATTTAAAAGGTCTTAACTTACTTAATAAACAGATTGCAGACGGTAGCATTTTCTTCCCACCAATACGCACATACACTGGTTTTAGTAACGGGTCGACGCACTTTTTACCCGGTTGTTAATAACTGAACTTTTTATTTAGAACCACTATCAAAACAGAGACTTAACACCATTTGTAAAAAAAAAAAAAAAAAAAAAAAAAAAAACATGATGCATGTCTGACTTAATGCAATACTTGTAATGACTCGAATTAATCAATAATTCATTATTGTATCGAATGAATTGAATTGTCTCGAATACCAATAATCTCATCTCTAACTCAACTAATCTAATCTAATTCAAATCTCAATCTAAATTCTGAATCTAATCTAATCTAATTCAAATCTCAATCTAAATTCTGAATCTAATCTAATCATCTCTTTTTGACTCTCTCGTGCTTTTTATAGGGTCGAATATTTAGATACCCTACCTAAGTGGGCAGTCGTAAGAACAAGAGGTGTAACCATTTAACATTTTGACCCTCGCTGTATGGATTAATTAAATTGGGTCAAGTCAAACAGAAGGGACACAAAGAATAAACAATTTACTTTTATTATTCCTTGTTTATAAAAGTAAAGAGCTAAAACCCATTAAGTTAATCGTTTGTTTAGATGAAAAAAATTTTAATGTTCCCTTTTGGTTATTAAGGAAGTTGAAATACATTAAAGTTACTCGTTTGTTTATGTGATTAGAATTTCTTTGTTATTGTGTAATATTATTTTCAGATAGTGTCATAGTTATTCGTGGTATCTCGCATTTCCCCATCATTGATTTTTATCCAATAAAATCGATTTGGGCGTATATATTAGTATGTGCGTAGGCGAAGAAACTACTTTACAAGACCTCCCATTTTTGTCCTACTCTATCTCCCTCCATTTTGGGACGGTTGTTTCGGTCATCGTTTTAATGAAAATCTTAAGTTCGTTTTTTAATATCGAAAAAAGGTTTAAAATTTAAAAGAAATAATTAAGGGTAAATTGACAAATTGACCCGCAACACTAAACTACAAAACCAAATTTAAAAAAATTTGAAAAAAATATGAAGGACACTTATACGAACCTAAATATGCAATAAAATACTGGATGTCCCGTTTAAAAAAAATATAACTCTAAGTTATCACACTTTTTGGCCCACCCTTTATAATGCAAAATATTTTTTAAACATGCCACTTTTAATCCCATATCTCATGCTGTTTTAGTATTTTTGATAAATTTTTCGATATTGATTTAATCTTTCGTCCTCGCTGCTTAGCTGTCGGACCATATATATTATATTAAAATTAATTATATTAGTTTAGTTGTTCTAATTGAAAATTACATTATTCTTTCCTGTTAACGATTTTTACAACACAACTAACGGCAGCATAGTCTAATTTTTTGATCGCATTCGCATTCCTTCCGATGTTTAGAAACGACTGGGATTTTATCGCACACACATGCACTGCCAAACACCACGTACACATTGCCAAAAGACTGAATCAGTCGCAATCGCGATTGATCCAAAGACATGAATGATTCAATCACACAACACTTAAGACCTTGATTGCAAAACTAAAACATAGACTACACCAAATATAGACAGCCTACCCTCTACCCCCTACCCCAATATGTTAGGATTGCTCATTCGATTAATTTCGAATGGGAAAGATTCAAGAGCTGGCACCAAACGACTAGGCATACAATCCTTAAAATTTACCTTACGAAACCAATGTACTGCATGCTTTCCCTCGCGGCATGCCGCTTCGTTTGTTGCGCCACCGCTCATCTATGTGGACAGACAGTGGTCATACTCAATGCTATTGTTGTAAGGAAGAGGACTGAAATTAATAAAATAGTTTGTGTATTTATAGCATGTTTAAAATATTAATCTCTTATTCACTAACAACATTTAAATTTGGTCCATGAACAATTTAGATCTGATTGTCTCCCAGTTGTATTTTTACTGTGCCATTGTTATTTAGGCCACCTGACGCTATCATTTTAATATGATATTATACTATATATCCTTTTTACATTAATTATTATTTCATCACAACTGATATTCAAAGGAAGGCAAGTCGAGAAATCGAAAACATCAACTCTGGCTGATCTGTTTTTCTGAAGGGAGAACCGAGCATGGAGAGTGATTCTTTATCTAATTGCTTCAAATCTTTTTTCGGATACGTCAAGTTTGGATTCTCCAGAAACGAACCTTTGAATATTTTTTTATGTTAGCAGGATAAGATAGTGCGTTTTACGTCACTCCGTGCCCCGGAGTAAAAATTTCGGGATCTGCGCATGTGCAAACCCGGAGTCTGACACCTGTCAAATATGTCAAAACCCGAATCAACCCGAGAAACTGTCAAAACTATTAAGCAAAAAACCCGAACTCGATCGGACGTTTGCTTCAAAGTTATGATTTTTTTTTTGATTTTTTCTTTATTATTTTTTTAATTTTTTTTTTGTGATTAAGGTAAACGGAAATTTTAAAGACATCTTGCTATTGAAAAAAAATTAAATAATATAAAATATACGGGTGTTATGGACTTATTATATTTAAATGGATGACTCGTAGGGTGTCCTAGAGAAAGTCTACATACTTTTTTTTTAATCGAGTATCTAAATACTAAGGTAAAAACCCTTTTTACACACATACTGTCGCGCCGTTCCATCTGGATTCAGTTAGCAACAATGTGGGTCACTAGAGTATCCTAACAGTGTTGTCAGATCACATCGCATGTTTCGCCCTTGCTTGGATACCTGCCGCGCGTGACTATCGTTGCTTCAGTATGTTTCGACACTCGGGAATGGGATGACGCTGTCGAGGGTTCCACGTGCTTGATGTATGCGAATTTTAAACGTTTTATTAGTTGTAGCATTACCCGATTTTTTTCTGTTGTGAAATAATGCATAATAAGAAATATTTTGATATAATTTCAAATTTGTGTGATATTACCTATTGTTGGTTCTGTTGCAAAACATACTTTTTGTGTTTTATTTTTTTAAGGAATTTAATTATAAAACGGATTATAAGATCGAAGGTAAGATAGTATGTACCTTAAAATTATAGTATTTTTTTTCTAAAAAGTTTGAAAAAGAAGTGATAACGCTGGTGCGTCTATAATTCTGTGTTGCAATATATGATAACACCGCCTCAATAAACGATTGATTGCGAACGTCCTCAGTAGCGGCCACGTACATTTTCAGATTTCATATAAAGTGTATTCAAAGCGCCATTTAAGGTTATTTTTCTTCAATTTATTTTCATCTCAGGATTTGCCGATACACCCTGTATTTAGAGCAGCAAATCCTGAGATGAAAACAAATTGAATAAAAATAACCATAACCATAACCATAATAATAAACCACTTTTAATTAATCACTGGATTATACATATACAGCGTGTTGGCGTGTTTTCGCTGTTTTATAAGATTATATCCATAAATTGTGTAATTTTGTTCTAATATTATTTTTCTGTATAATTTTCTTTCTTGTCGTAGGACAAAATTCATATTTTTTGATCGAATGTTCAATTTAAAGTTTTGGTTCTGGTCTGCAACTCTCCCAGGTACTCCTTCTGCCATTTGGTCCAAAAGTGTTGTACCATTGCCTGGATATGTTGCCATTTTGACAGTTTTTATTCCTGCTTCCCAAAGACCTCCGAAAGTTGGTGAGTTAGCAGCAACAAAATGCCATCTTATTTTATTATCAGTTAGTTTATTTTCGATATAATCTTATAAAATTATAACTTTGGCAAAGTTCGATATTTGGACCTACCTAATTTAGGCCATTGTCTGAATATACGTTTTTTTTTAATAACGCGTTTGCTTAAAAATCTACTAAAAGCTTCTAAAAAAACATTTTGTGGTTAGCTCGGATGCAAGTTTGAGATGCACTGCTTTAGTGATCATACATCTTATAAATAAGCAAATAGTATCCCTTTCGAAAGAGTTGCATCGCGACCATTCGTATTTTTAATATGAAATGGACCGCCATAATGGGTACCGACATCTTCAAAAACCAAAAGTATTTACTCGAACTTCAGGAATATTATAATTATTAATATATATTAATTATTTAATTCCATTTTTTAATCGTCCGCCTACACAAATAAGATCATCCTTTAAAAATGGATTTAAGTTTAAATTTCGTTTCACTTGGAATAGGTTTTCCAGCCTTTGGGTTATGCTTTCAACAGCAAAGCGTCTTTAAAATTTTCTATTTCAAATATATTTAAATCTTCTCTGTTTACCAGTTTATTTTTAAACAGCAAGGCGTCTTAAAAAATTTCGGTTTTAAAAATATATTTTAAAATTTTCTATTTCACAATATATTTTAAAATTTTCTATTTGCTACTTTATTTTTTTCAACAGCAAGACGTCTTTAAAATTTTCTATTTCGAAATATATTTTAAAATTTCCTATTTATCATTTTTTTTTTCAAGAGCTAGGGGTCTTTAAAAGTTTCTATTTAATTTAAAATTTTCTGTTTACAATTTTATTTTTTCAACAGCAAAGTCTTTAAATTTCCGTTTTAAAATTTATAAAAAATGTATAACTTTTGAAGCAATCGTCCGATCGAGTTCGGATTTTTTCTAAACGGCTTAACAGTTCTCGGTTTTGTTCGGGGTTTAACATATTTGGCTTCGGGATAGAACATGCGCAGAACGATAATTGATAATTTTGACATATGCCAAATTCCGGGTTTACGCATGCGCCGAGGCACGTGGTGTCGTGAACCGCACTATCTTATCCTACTTAGGTTTTTTCGGTCCCCGATTACTAAAAAAAAATTGTATTTTGTACTTTAAAAAAAAATTATCAAATGTGTCATAGCCACTGGCGATAAGGGCCCGCTGTGCAGAGATGAGGCCTGATCGAACAGTTCTAATATTTCATTGGTTTCCTGATTTTGGTTAAACGCGTCCTAATTTCTTTTCAGAAATAGCATGTTGGCTCAATGTATCAAATGAATAACTTTTTTTTAAATGTTGGTTTGTTCCATTCAAAATTTTACTATTTTCAAGATCTGTCGGGGGGACCTCGAATCCTTATCGCCCCTACTAATCGTGTCGTAAGTATTTTCTTTTTAAATATGCTTTTAACTCTAACTTATTTTCATCCAAGAAATACTATAATACATCGTGTCCCAGATAAGGAGGGCCAGTACAGGGATCTCGGAAACCGTAAGAGATACGAAGTCGGTTAAATGGAGGTAAAGTTGTGCATTTACGTGCCTAATAATATGCCGTTTAGAAAGTTTTAAAATTCCGAGTAGTTCCGGAGATATGCGGAAAAATCGAAATTCTGGAAAATCGTTTTATTTTTTTCCTGGGTTTTCTTGAGATCGAATTCTAAAGTAAATTGCACTTTTACATTGCCACTTTTTCCGCTCTATCTAACAGCGTTAATTGTTTTGTAGTCCGACGAGTGGTCTTCGAAGGGCCATTATCAACTTTCTTTTCTTTAATTAAATATGGTCCTGTTTTCCTGATATTGGAATTTGAGAGCTTTTTTCTTCCGAATACAACGATGCATGATACATTGTGATTTAATGACGTTTCGAGGGTTTTTTGAACAACATCAGGAAATTTTGGGATACGGTCATGTATTATTTTATAAATAATATCTCATAAGTAAGCTCTAAATTATTACTTATGTTGGACTAGTTCAATAAATAACAAATAATTTAATAATAAACTACAAATAAGTAAACACCATACCAAAACAGAAAGAAAACGAACAACGAAAAAAGTAAGGGTTTGTTTGCTACATAATCAGGTGTTCTGAAACACGCCTGATATGACACCGTTAAATTTTTTCCTCTGGGGGTATGTCGAAAATTATGTTAATAAACACAACTTCGAAACAGAAGACGAAGGTTGGTGCTTGAAGCCTTTCAAAGTATTACGCCAGTAATGTTATTGGTGTTTATTATTGAAATATTTTTTGTTCTCTTATTTGTGGTTTATTATTAAATTATTTGTTATTTATTAAACTAGTCCAATATAAGTAAAAATTTAGAGCTTACTTATGAGATATTATTTATAAAATTAGGGTAAATACAGGACCGTATCCCAAAATTTCCTGATGTTGTTTTCAAAAAACCCTTGAAACGTCATTAAATCACATCGTTACATTCAGAAGAAAAAAAGCTCTCAAGTTCCAACGTCAGGAAAACAGGACCGTATTTAAAAAAAGAAAGTTGATAATGGCCCTTCGAAGACGACTCGTCGGATTACAAAACAATAAACGCTGTTAGATAGAGCGGAAAAAGTGGCAATATAAAAGTACAATTTACTTTAGAATTCGATCTCAAAAAAAAACAGGAAAAAAAATAAAACGATTTTTCAGAATTTCGTTTTTTCCGGATATCTCCGGAACTACTCGGAATTTTAAAACTTTCTAAACGGCATATTATTAGGCACGTAAATGCACAACTTTACCTCCATTTAACCGACTCCGTATCTCTTACGGTTTCCGAGATCCCTGTACTGGCCCTTCTTATCTTGAACACTGTGTATACATATTTTGTTGCATGCAGGAAGAATAACACAAAAATGTGTTTATAATTCGAATATCGTAATGTGGTAAATAAAATCAAAGGGAGAGTTCATAAGAAATAGCTCAAAAGTGAAGTTCTGGGGAACACTCAATATTCCAATCATGAGCAAGGAATTGAGGAGACGTTGTATAAATAATATACACCTACATACTGCAATAATAATAATATTATTTGTGTGTAATTATGACTCACTGGATAATTTTAATCCAACTGAATGGTAATGCCAACACTTAATTAATAATACACCAATTTTTATCAACACCGAAAAAATAATTATCAAATTCAAAAAATCAGTAGAAAATTTCACTAATTATTATCGTTTTCAGAAAACTTTAGAAATTCAAAACAACCAAATATTTAATTTAACTCCTCTGGGAATATACTCTCCGCGGATTTTACGGCCAATGCAACGTGATCGACAATTTTACTTAAACACTATTGCGAAACGTCACGTGGTCCTTTCGAGTCACGTTGCATACGGCGTGTGTAATTATTCAGCTTCAGCGTTTCTATTTGGTTTGCGTGTATATATACAGGGTGATCCAAGATGGGTGGCGAGCGGCCGTATCTCCAGAACCATACATGCTACAACTTTGGGGTAAAAAATTTATTAAGAAATATGACCAAAAAAATTAGCTGGAAAATATTTTTAAGTTCGTAATTTTACCGCTAGGGGGCGTAATCGCTATGCTACGATACAAAATCCTTACTTTCTGCTAATATCTTCAAAACAATGTAGGTCGAAAATTTACTTTTTATAATTTCTGTAATATCCTCTATAAAATTTATGATAACAATTTTTTTGTAGTTACTATGGTAACGAAGGGGGGAAAGGTAACAACTAAAAATACTAAAAGGGCTGTAACTTCGGTTTGCGTTACCCAAATTTAACAAACTATGGCTTGTTGTAAAGAACTTTTCGTCCTGATTAAACGTTATTATTAATAATTTAAAAATTAGTTCGTGCGGATGATAAAAGAGGGCGATATATTTTTTAAATATTTCTTCTTTCGATTTCTTGAAAAATTAAATGCAAATAGTCATTCATTTTCACTCTATTTTATAGCTCATTTGTTACTAAAAATTGCGGCGAAAACCGGAGGTCATTATCTTTTGTCTTTTAAAAGTTATCGCAAAAATAGTGGGAAACGGTAATTTCAGTTTGGCTTTTACCAATATTTTGCTATTTTCCTTTATGAAAACGTTGAAATCCTAGAAAATGGACAATTGTGAAATAAAACAAAAGAATAAATAATTTATGTAATAAAAACAATTTATTTTAACTGTTCAAATTGTTTTCCGTCATTTGCAATGCAACGATTTAATCGTTCTCTTGTTGAAATTACGGCTGCTTGTACTTCAACCCGAGGTAAGTTATTTAAAACATTTCTAATTCGAACAATCATAGCTTCTCTTGTGGTTGGTCAGACGTTGTAAACAATATCTTTAACTCTGCCCCACAAATAAAAACCCAAACATGTCAAGTCGGGGGACCTGGCCGGCCAGGGAAATACACTTCCCCCTGCCAATCCATCTATTTGGAAAATGTTCGTCAATAAAATTCCGTACCACAAGTGAATAATGAGCGCGGCACCCATCGAGCTGCAACCACATGATTCGTCTTGCATCTAAAGGAACATTTTCCAGTAGTCCTGGCAAATCAAACAGTAAAAAATGTAGGTACATTTCACCTGTTAAAATACCTTCAAAAATATGCGGACCGATAATCATTCCGTTTATAACCCCACACCAAACATTGACTGACCATCGATGTTGATTATTAACTTCACGCATCCAATGCGGATTGGTCTCTGACACTTAAGTGTGCTCTGGTTGTCCCGATCTACAAAAATAAGGGGGATAGGAGTGATTGTGGAAATTATAGACCAATATCACTGCTTCCAGTAATATCAAAGGTGTTTGAAAGGTGTATGTCGGTGCAAATTCTTGAGTACTTTGAGCGGAATAATCTTTTCATAGAGTCCCAACACGGTTTTAGGAGGAACCGCAGTACAGTGACTAGTGTGGTTAGTTTTGTAACATCTGTCCTGGAGGCTTTTGAGAATCTGGAGTATACCAGCACTATTTTCTGCGACTTGAGTAAAGCATTTGACTGCGTCTCCCATGAACTTTTGCTTCAAAAACTTCGGTCTTATGGTTTTAGTCAAAATGGTTTGGCTCTTGTGACCTCTTACCTAAGAAATAGAAGTCAGGTAGTAAGGGTGAGTAACGTATGCTCTAGTAGGATGGAGCTGACGGTGGGGGTGCCCCAGGGCTCAATCCTCGGCCCCCTTCTGTTCTTGATTTATATCAATGACCTGCCAGAAAATTTCAACTCTGCTGACTTTAATATTTATGCTGACGATACAAATATATCAATAAGGAGCAATAACTCTGATGAATTGGCCACGAGGACACTCGAGGTGCAGTTGGGGGTCGCAGGGTGGTTTGCACGGAACAATCTTATACTTAACGAATCAAAGACCCAGTGCATGATATTCTCATTGAGACAACATGACACGAATTTGCAGACGCAGGACGCTGTGCGCTTTCTGGGAATTACTATGGACCCGAAGCTCACATGGGGTGCTCATGTTGACGGCTTAGCCGGAAAGCTAAGCAGGAATATCTTCCTTCTTCGCGGTTTGACAAGTGCTGTATCTGCTGGGGTCTTGAGAACGGCGTACTTTGCTCTCTGCCATTCACTGCTTTCATACGCAATTATAGTCTGGGGAGGTGCTGCGGAAGGCAAACGAATATTTGCCCTTCAGCGCAGGGCTGTCAGACTGGTAGCAGGGATAGGATATAGGGACAACTGTAAACTAAATTTTATCCAACTAAAAATACTTACCTTTCCTTGCATCTTTATCTTGGAGAACGTGCTTCACGCAATGGCTAATTTACCAAGGTATAGCACAAATAGTAACTTTCATGAACATCAAACGCGTAACAAGGATAGCCTGACAATTCCATTTTACAGACTGAGAAAATGCCAGAATGGACCAAATTTTCTTGGAATAAAATTTTTTAACAAACTCCCAAAGGCAATAAGGGATCTACCGATCAATCAATTTAAGTGTAAAATGAAAGAATACTTGATATCGAAGGCCTTTTATTCAACAGACGAATTTTTAGAATGTAATGTCGTCTTTTAGTATTTTACTATTTTATCAATTTATTTTGTTATGTAATTTTAAAAACATTTTTAAACTGTTACTACTTTGTGTGTGTGATATATGTTGTGGTTATCAGATTAATATTTTAGTATTTTATTTTGTATTGTGAATTGAATTGACTTGTGTACATTTTTTATAATATTAGCACCAATAAAATATATGAATATGAATATGAATATGACCAATAGTGCATATTGTGCAGGTTTACTCTTCCAGTATTAGTAAATGACGCCTCATCTGTCCATAATACTTCAGATAAAAATTGGGGGTTATCTCTTATCATATTTTTTAGCCAATAGCAATGGTTCAATCTATTGTCAAAATCGGTAACACTTAGGGCTTGATGTAGTACTAAATGGTAAGGATGTAATTTTTTGTCGACAAGGATTTTTTTGAACTGTACCGTAAGAAACTCTTAAATCTCTGACAATTTCTCTAATACTAATATGGGGTTCTGGGTGAATATATGCCAATACGTTAATAAGTATGTCCTCCGATCTTGCAGGGCGACGTTTTCTTAAAGAGAGAATTGGCTGAACACGACCATGTTGCCTCAAGCGGCCAGCTAAACGCTGAAAAACTTTTCTAGAATGGTGAATTCTATGAGGATAACGCACAGCGTATTCCCTCGAAGCCAAAACGGGGTTTTCAAACATTTGAAAATAAGTCGCTAACATATCGTAGGCTTTCTTCATTTGTAAAAGGCATTTTTCTTTAAAAAATATCATTTGTCTCATAAAAATATACTTAATTGTCACTACAGTAATAGAGACTGTCAGATATAAGTTAGCACGGAATAACAAGGATATTCTTTTGTTTATTTCGCAATTGTCCATGGCCGCCTTGGCAATAAATGGAACACTTGGATTATAATTGTATTTTTTAGATAAATAACTAAAATAAAAACCAAAATAACATAATTTAATTAAAAAAATAACTTAATATGAATAACTAATATGAGTAATTAGGCCAAAAGGGCTTTTTCTAGGATTTAAACGTTTTCATATAAGAAAATAGCAAAATATTGGTAAAAGCTAAACTGAAATTACAGTTTCCCCACTATTTTTGCGATAACTTTTAAAAGACAAAAGATAATGACCTCCGGTTTTCGCCGCAATTTTTAGTAACAAATGAGCTATAAAATAGAGTGAAAATGAATGACTGTTTGCATTTAAATTTTTCAAGAAATCGAAAGAAGAAATATTTTAAAAAAATAACGCCCTCTTTTATCATCCGCACGAACTAATTTTTAAATTATTAATAATAACGTTTAATCAGGACGAAAAGTTCTTTAAAACAAGCCATAGTTTGTTAAATTTGGGTAACGCAAACCGAAGTTACGGCCCTTTTAGTATTTTTAGTTGTTACCTTTCCCCCCTCCGTTACCATAGTAACTACAAAAAAATTGTTATCACAAATTTTATAGAGGATATTACAGAAATTATAAAAAGTAAATTTTCGACCTACATTGTTTTGAAGATATTAGCAGAAAGTAAGGATTTTGTATCGTAGCATAGCGATTACGCCCCCTAGCGGTAAAATTACGAACTTAAAAATATTTTCCAGCAAATTTTTTTGGTCATATTTCTTAATAAATTTTTGACCCCAAAGTTGTAGCATGTATGGTTCTGGAGATACGGCCGCTCGCCACCAATCTTGGATCACCCTGTATATACACACGATACAGAGTGTTATGGAATTGCCTTATTATATTCAAACCACAAATCCTGAGATGGAGACACTAACAGAGACACACACAGAGAAATAACCATTTTAACAACGTTTTGAATTAATAGGCGAGAAAAATCACCTTATGCCATCTTCATAGAAATAGAAATATGTGTGATGACTGTGAGGCAATACTAGATTTATAAACAAACTCATATGATCAGTCAAGAGCCATCAGTCATTAGTGATGTTGTAATTTTACCTGTCATTTTTCAAACATACTATAAGGCTAGAATTTTTACTTCAACAATTCTTTCCACAATTACTGCCAGAATTCGCTGACTTGAAGTATCTTTTGTCTTGTCTGTTGCGTTGATGGACGGCAAGCGATGGTGCCCTTCATAAAATTGTATAGATCGCTACGTGTTGATATTATGATAGTTTTTACGCGTGCTCGCGAAACCCATGTATGCGTGTAACATTAGGACACCCAGTCTCCAACAAAGCCTTAAAAAATCTACCGGATAACATCATAAATGACATAGTCTGTATAACAGAAGCAATGCAGACCCTCGGACACTTCCCTGTCGCCTGGAAGAAGGCAAAGATCGTTATGATAGGGAAGGCTGGACAAGATAAGAAACTCCTGAGTAGCTATAGGCCAATCGGTCTACTGTCTAACTTGGGCAAATTAGCGGAAAGGTTAATCTCGGGTAGGCTATCAGCCTTTGTCGAAATTAATCACTGTATACCAGAGGAGCAGTTCGGCTTTAGAGCAAATCTGTGCACTGTTAGACAGGCGACAAGGTTCGCCTCTAATATTCTTAGGGGTTTCAACACCAGGAGAAGCACAGCGGCCATGCTATTCGATGTCAGCAAGGCGTTTGATAAAGTATGGCACAACGGGCTTCTACTAAAAATGATAAGGATGGGAGCACCTGACTACCTGATAAGACAGATTGCGTCTTATCTAGAAGACAGGTCTTTCCAAACATGGATTGACGAAGAACTGTCATCGTCAAAGAACATTCGAGCTGGTGCACCTCAGGGTTCAGCAATAGCCCCCCTGCTTTACAACATCTACACTGCTGACATGCCGAAGTTTCCCATGAGCGACAATTATACATACGATAATTATATATACGCAGACGACACGGCGTTTGCAGTATCAGGAAAAAGCCCTAGAATGCTAACACTACGGCTCAACAGGAACATCGCCCTCTTCGAAGAGTGGCTGTCAAAATGGAAGATAAAAATCAACCCGAATAAGACTCAGGCAATTTACTTTTCCAAGGCTCGCCTAAAACTCCCAACGGGGAAACTCAAGGTGGGAAACCAAGATATCGACTGGAAACAGAGTGTTAAGTATCTTGGTTTACACTTTGATAAAAGGCTGACCTGGAGGGTAAATTCAGCTAACATCATGAAGAAGGCCAACCAACAACTTGGCGCCATATACTGTCTGCTCAACAGAAGGAGCAAATTCAATCTAAGGACGAAGGTTAACCTCTACACGACGTTCATCAGATCAGCGATGATGTATGGTGCCCCAGCCTGGTGCACCCTATGTAAGTCGAGTCTTCAGAAAATACAGGTAATGCAAAACAAGGTATTAAAGATAATAGTAGACACTCCGCGATACACACGAAACGACATCGTACCCAGAGACCTCGAAATTGCTACAATTTCGGAGTTTCTTGACAAAACCATTACAAAATATCACTCCAAGGCTAACATTGCCAACAATAGCACGATCGCTGCTTCCCACATACATTCTCGACCTAACGCCACATACAAATTACCGAAAGACTGGCTCACCCGCAACCGCGTTTGAGTCCAAAACAATCATAAAACCAAAAACAATAAAGATTGCCTTGCTTTGCACAACCTGCAAAAACCAGGTGTAAACTGACCACTACGCCTACCCTACTACCGTATACGTTCGGAGCTCTCGAAATTTGTTCACTCGATTAATCTCGAGTGAAAAAATCTCTAGAGCTGGCACCCAACATAAATGTATAGCATAGCTAGATCAAAATCAGAATATGCAGTTAACTAGTCATATCAGCGAAATCGAGTTATAGGTATGATACCTAACTCAGACGGTGAGTTTTAGTCAGTCGGCTCGTCTACACTCGTAGGCGAAACCTACACTCTGTAGGTTGACATTGGTCTGGTCTTTCCCCGCAATGTTGCTAACCTGACACTACCTGACCCCCGCGAGGGTCAGGTCAAGCAGATTTCTCATCGTGTGTCCCAAAAAAAAAAGGACACCCAGTCACAGCCATTTAAATATATTAAGTCATTTATATAATACCTTATGTCTTTGGATCCCTTTTCATCAGTAAGGTCACTTCTCATAAATGGTATTATTATTGGCCTCAGTGGTGATAACAGTTTCAGTAATCTGTAATTCCCATGTAGTTTAATACCATAGCATGCAATGAGAGTATAGTTATTTTGGGTTTTTTATGTGTCTTGAATGACGATATTTCGGACCAGTAACGATTGATTTTTTTAAGAGAAAGAAAGTGTACGTTTATGAAACAATAAGATGTAGTAATTAGATGAATAAACGATATGAAAAGGCCAAATCAATGTCATGAGGAAAGGCATACACCTGTCTCTACACCCCTTAATCCACTTTCGATCCAAATATACTGTACAGTTCAAGTTGATTTTTTTACAATTTAATATGTAGATATAAAAATATTTTCAAAAATAAAATATTTTTTTTTGCGGACAACTTTTCGGCAAAACAACAAATTATAGATTTGAGATAACTTAAAAAATAATAATATTTTAAAGACGTAAGGCTATTTAAACAACGTGAAAAAAAATACAGTTATAATGTAGTATTATTTTATTTCTAAGGAAACTTTCAGTTCATTACAGGGCATATTAATTAACAACATACTTATAATGGAATCAAAACTTATATTTTCGGTATTTATGAATGGATTCTTGGCGTGGTTTTGTATGATCCTAGGGCGCACTTTTCTATTGCTTAAAATTTTAGTTAACACACTGTCGTAAGGATTTATAATAATAACTATAAGAGTAAAGTACCTTTACTGATTATTTTATTTCAAAACTAAAGCAGAAGTCGATTTGGCATCCCTCAAAACGACTAAATACAAAATTTCAACAAATAAGTGACATTACCAGTGGCGTGTTTATTACAAATCTTCTTTTTATATCTTTCTAAAAATATTTACATCTAAATTACGCGCGATACGGAAGAAGCTAATTAACAAAAATGTTGACTACTCAACTCTATTATATTTTCTACTACTAAATTACATTTTGTACATATCGATATTCGATACATGCATCGAATAACATTGTAAGTGACATTTTGACCAATTTCAGAGTTCAAAATAAATTTCAATGTTTAGAACCTAAAATTTGGTTTTTTAGCTTAATTTTTTTTTTAAATGCCTCTTTCATCTCTTTTGTATCTGATTATTTTGGTATTTTGCCTGTAGTATCATGGAAAAATATTATACCGAAACTTTTACATCTTCTCCCCTAAGAATACGATTTGTCACTTACAATGTTATTCGATGCATGTATCGATATATACATTATATTTTTAAAAAAATTGATAATACGCACGCCACTGGTTGTGTTAATTTGTGATTTACAACTTTTTTTGAAATGAAAACTTTTAAAGCTAAACAACTAGGCCGCAATGGATCCTGCATGATGATTAGATGATATAATTTCCAATATGTCACAAAATCGATTATTGTCAGAAATCTGAACAACGCCCGAGTTATAATAAACTCTTTTACTTTCCTCACATGGTTTTCTTATTATGTTTGCCTGACGCATCGGGTGTTCAAATAAGACCGACTTTCGGTATTACCGGAAGTACCACCATATTGGAAATATTTTAGTATAAAGCCCAATATTCAATTTTTCTATGTACTTTTTCATATACAGGGTGTAACAAATTCGTTCTTCACCATTGGGGTTTCGGAAACGGTAAGAGACACGAAGTTGGTTAAATTGGGTTTGTTATTAAATTGGGACAAAGTTGCGTAATTAAGGGCAGAATAATATGCCGTAAAAAAATGAAAAATAAATACAGGGACTTTCAAAATATTTGAAAAAAGATTTTTCGCTTCGGTTTTTATTTTTCATAACTTTGTTCGAAGAGAAATAGACGAAACGTCGCTTAAAGATCTGATAACGCCATCTTGTGGAGAATATTATATAGCAATGAGAAAGTGAAATTTATTTTTGGACATCTCTTGGAACAAAGTCAGGAAGAAATAAAAACCGAAACGAAAAATGTGAGATTTTTTCCATTCAAATATCTTGAAAGCCCTTGGATTTATTTTCTATTTTTCGCGTGGTTTTATGGCTAAGATTTTATGGATAACATGACTCTAACAACTTTAGTTACTTTCAGTCGCCCCCTATATAGATCATTCGCTTGTAAACCAAGGAGGGAAAGAAACTTTTCGGTGAATGCACACGACTAGAGTAGCAGGTGGATCCGTCGCACCGTAAAAAATATCTAACCGCGCGCTCATTGTGACTTGAACATTTCTCTAAGTTCACGCGCGTGCGATATATTTTTGTTGATGGTGGCGATCAAAGAGTGTTATAATTATTGTGAATAAGGACTATATTACTATACTCTAAAGTAAGTACCTTCTATGTAGTATATTCCACGTTAAAAGCTTCCACTGTGAAACAACCTTAATTCTTCATCATTGTGGCCACAATATGCGTTCGTATACCTAAGATTCTTTAGCAACCCTATGTATGGTTTTAACTGATGGTTTTTTAGCGAAATTTTCTTTTATAAAATGTTCAATCTGAAAATGAGAACAATATTGAATTGGAAATGTTTACGTTTCTGACTATAAATATTTTGACACAAGTCTTATTTTATGGAACTTGCTGCGGTATCTATATTATTTTGCTGGACACCAAAGAAAATCTGGACACAATGTTTCGGTTTGTAAGTAGGTATATCATATTATTTTATTGATGTGTCTTTCGTGTTCAAATCATTGATTTAAATAGTTATATGAACCACTTTAACCATTTTCAAGTTTAATCTGGTTAGATCCTTATATATATATCTTCCTATCATTAGAGCGCCCATACATTGCGAAATTACATTCAATAGAGCGTCCAGGTGCATAAAGCGTCCGTATACGGACGCTCTATGCACATTGCATGTAAAATTTCTGTGATGACGTCTAAATATCCCCCTGTACCCTTCGGCAAAATTTCGCTGGACGCCAATTTGTTGACGGAATAAACGTGAAATTTCGAAATCCGTATATGTGTAGTTCAACGCTTTTAACACAAGGGGTCGCCAAGACTGGCGTCATGTATACCTCAGTATACGTTTTTTTTTCACTCTTTCGCGTACCAAGCGTCCTTATAATTTGGCAACCTTGTATTGATTGTTTTTAGGTACGTTACTAAGATTAAAATTGGTTTAGCGATATACGCGAAGCAGATAGCTTTTAGTTTACTATCGATAAAGCGTCTGCCGTAATTTATCTGTGACCCGATTTTTTTTTTGAAAGAAGGACCTATTGTAGAAGTCAAAATGAAAGGACGGTTTTACCCGTCAGAATACGTGTAAGTACAATTATTTTTACTCATTTAACATTTTGATTCTTGTAATATATAAGTAATATGTAGTGATGCCACTGAAACTAAGATAAAAACAAAACCCAAACTCTGGAATAAATGATAATTAATTATCAATAGGTATGTAACAGATTAATATTTGTAATTAATAATAGGTAGAACATGGTGCAGAAAAATTAATTCTTCGCCGTTGCTTGCAGAGAGTCAATTTCTTCTTTTTCGTAGACATCGCCGGCCACCGAAAAAAAATGTGTACTATAACCACTTTATACTATACAGGCGCAGATAAGTATTTTTTGCCCTTTTTAATAAATAAATAAAAATGAATAATCGTGTTTTTCCACCAGTCAAATGGATTTTGATCCTTTTTTTTTAGAACGTTTTGTTGTAAATTCAAGATCCGGTTCCGGTCCGGGAACTGGCCAAAAATGTGAAATGGTAAGTTTATAATTACGTTCTCAATCAATATAATATGTTTTTAAGATCTCTCTCTCTCTCTCTAAATTTGATTGTAGGTACTTACTTATATTATTATGGTTAGAAGTTTGTTTTTGAAGTTGTTTTTTGTGTGTCACTTGGATTTCTCAAAAATCTAGATATGTTTTAGTCAAAATTATCCTCAGAGTTCCGTTATTCCATACTGTAATTTTTATATGAGAACGTGCATTTTTGATTTAAAAAAAAAAATTTGGTAGCTCAGTTTTATTGAAATTTTAAATACAGCGCAGTGGCAAGTATACACCTAGTCCTGAACCATAATTTTTTTTATTTGGTACAATATGGGAGGGCTCTTTACCATGTGTTGGAGTAAAAATAACAGTTTTAACCCTTAAAAGACATCTTGATTTATCTTATTAAAAAGTGGGTTTCTCTGCCTGTCTGTATTTTTGCCCTTATATCACTCTCGTTGGGTAAAAATTTTTAAATATAAATATTACGTTGTTTGTTTTTGTTAAATATTATTTATAGTTGGTACAAAAACTAAATATTTTTGCTAGCACTAGAGTCATTGTAGATAATGCTTTACTCTTATACATTTTGAAAAAAATCATACTCATCCAGAATTGGAAGAGAAATACTTTCAAGGAAGCCCTAGTAGTAATAATTGACTCAATTTATCTATACCTATATTTGATTACCAGGTATCTGTTTTCTACTACCTGGCATATTTCTTACAAAAATAGCGAAGGGTAAAGTGTCACTTAAAACAACGTTAGGAGGGGGTTCTAGATATAGGAATGGACCGAAATTGATAGTAACCTGTTATAGAAAAAACGAGTTACGATCGATCATCTATATTTTTAACCATTACATATATTTTTTAAATTGAATATTATTAAATATTTAAATTTTTGAAATTAAAATTTGGATTAAAAAACTGTTTTTAGTGGGAGTAATTTTAAGTATACAGGGTGTCTCGATATCAACTTCACTTCTTTAAATGGAACACCTTATACTTTTTGTTAAATATTGCTTCTTCATTAAATTCTGTATCAAAAAAATTATTCTGTTCTATGCTTATTGTAAACTATTTTTCAAATAATGGTAAAATAAAATTAGTATTAATAGAGGATGTATATCTTAAATATTATTAGGTGAACAATAATTATTACCTGTAATCTGAAATTTGACATGTCTGACAGTGTTACAATTGATTAACTAGAAGAAATAGTATTTTTTGATAAATTTTATTTCTAATTAATAGTTTACTTTATCGTAAAGTTTTTGATAAATAATTGAATTAAGAAGCAATATTTGACAAAAAATATAGGGTGTTCCGTTTGCAAACGTAAAGTTGATATAAAAAAATGGATGTCGACACCCTGTATACTTAAATGCACTCCCACGAAAAATTGTTTTTTAGACCAAGAATCATTTGATTTAAAATTGTTTTTTAGGGTAGAAGATATTATGTGTATAAATAGGACTTGAGCATCCAGTATCCACAATGGCTAAAATACTTACTTCGTATTGTAAAAATATAATTATATTCGTTTTATTTTACAGAGTGATGAGAAAAACGAGTATACAAACAGAAAAAAGTCAAAATCTAAGGATTAATTAGCATCTTGTCTCACCGGATTAGCAACTTTACTACAGGCAAAGTAAAGAAGAAATAGTTAAAAACCTTTTAAACGTTTTCGTACAGAATCCAAATTTTATATCAAAAATAATTTTGCCTGTTAAATTTAACAGATATGACGCCATCTTGAATATTTTCAAATGAAAACCGCCAATTTCCATCAGACCAATAGATTGACTGGTCGGACCGATTTCAAAAACATAGAATTGTCACTTTTTTTAACAGTTTCGAGTTAGTGTTCGAAAGTTGGTACATTATTCGATATTTATTTTTTTCTCGAAATTCTTTTAAAAAATGTCTTTGTGCAAAAAATCGGCTTGAAATATTACAATATTTATTTTTTAAATTGGTGAGACACTTGATACACATAATCATAGAAGGCAACTTTTGAACTCTTATCTCCGAAACTGGAAATAAGTGATGCCAACTACATAATATCTGGTCTGGTCAAATTGGCGGTTTCCAATTAAAAATATTCAAGAGATAAAATTTGGATTCTGTACGAAAAATTATATAGAATTATGCTATTTACTTTTTACTATTGTTAGTAGTAAAGTTTCTAATCGGATGAGAGACTTAAAATAATGTTCCGGTATATAGTTTAAAAAATAATCACAAATTTGATGTGCAAATAAAGATATTTTAGAAAAATATATTCTCTTACTTGACTTTTGACTACATTTAGTGATAAAAAAATAACGTAGGAGCCAATGTCGAGAAAATCGATTTATTAACTTTATTTTCAAGAAATATGCCTAAACCTAATTTTCCTGGGAAAACGAGTTTGTTCGGGTTTGTTCGGGACTTATAAAGCAGTAATTATGCTGAAAGTTAAAAAAATTATCGTAGAAGCCAATGTCGAGAAAATCAATTTATTAACTTTCTTTTCAAGGAATGTACCCTAAACCGTATTTTCCTGGGAAAACGAGTTATGGCATATAATTAGACTAATAAAGTACTAACTATGCGAATAGTTAAAAAAATATCATATGAGCCAATGTCGAGAAAATCGATTTAATAACTTTCTTTTCAAGGAATGTGCCCTAAACCGTATTTTTCTGGGAAAACGAGTTATGGTATATAATTAGACTTATAAAGTACTAACTATGCGAATAGTAAAAAAAATATCGTATGAGCCAATGTCGAGAAAATCGATTTAATAACTTTCTTTTCAAGGAATGTGCCCTAAACCGTATTTTTCTGGGAAAACGAGTTATGGCATATAATTAGACTTATAAAGAACTAATTATACGAAAAGTTAAAAAAATATCGTATGAGCCAATGTCGAGAAAATCGATTTATTAAGTTTATTTCCAAGGAATGTATCCTAAACCGAATTTTCCTGGAAAATCGAGTTATGGCATATAATTCGACTTATAAGGTACTAATAATTCGGAAAGTTAAAAAAATATCGTAGAGTTAATGTCGAGAAAATCGATTTATTAACTTTCTTTTCAAGGAATGGAATGTGCCCTAAACCGAATACCTACATATTAATTTATTTAACAGATTAATTCAAATAAAAATGGTATAATAATTAGGGAGCAAGTAAATAAAATTTTCACTCTGGCTTTGCTCGAAAATATGTACATTTATGACAAGACAAAATGTATGCTCATAAAAAGTAGGTTTAATGATATTTCAACAAAGACTCATGGTGGAATTTATGTAAATAATGTACATATACAACAAGTAGAATAATACAAATATTTGGGCGTCATGGTGGACGAGAATTTGACGTTACGACATACTACATAACTAAAAAAGTGTCAAAAAATATTGCTTCTCGGAAGAAGGAGTTCTTATTTAAGTCAATGGACAAAACAAATAATTTATAAAGCAATAATTTCAATTATTGCACCTCAATTTTATTTTTTATTTAATATCAATGAAAAGGATACACTACAGCGGAAGCAAAATCAAGCTATGCGATATATTTTGGGATGTCATAGACTTACTAGTGTTAAAGTAATGCTAGACATAACAGGGACGTTCAGTGTTAGACAGGTCATATTTTTAAACACGATGATTTTTATATATAAAATAAATCAGATGTCCACGATTATCAAACAAGATCCAGAGAGGACTTCTATGTAGCTACAGTTCCAAATCGTTACAGTCACAATGATGTTTTCCACAATGGACTTGTTCAATATAATATCTTACCTAACATACATTAAGAAAGCGATAAATTTAAATTATTTGTAAGGAAATGCAAACATTATTCTAGGGAAAATGTATAGGGGGAATTATAGTTAAGTTTTTGTGTGATATATAATTTTTTATGTGATATGTATATTATTAATGATTTTTTTTGTAAGATTGTTAGCAATTGCTATTAACAATAAATTATTATTATTATTATATTTGGGCCATTTTATGGTCAGAGGAATAATTAGTTTTTTTTTATGGCAGTCAAAAGATCAACGATATAATGTAAACTTTATTATAGTGCTTTGTTTAAGGACGCTTGGTACAGTTATAGTAGGTGGAAACATTAATATATACGGAATCTCACAAGTCTTAAACGTGGCAACGCTGTGGGACGCTAAATTGATGTATAAGTGAAACGGTTATTTGATAACCGGACGCTAAAAACATCTTGGTGTGGAAGAACCCGCATATAGCGGACGCTCTATACACCAGAAAATGAACGGACGCCCAATTAAGGTTAAAGTGAAAGCAGTAACCATATATTCTCCTTAGGACGCCGTACTCACGTTTCATGAAAAGACGCTCTATTGATATTGGGATTTAAATATATATACAGGGTCCGCAAACGAAGCGTGGACGGAAGATTAAATCGTCATCGAAGAACTTATCAACAATACTGAAACAGCTTCAGATATTGGATTAAAAGCGGCATGTTTTAAAAATATTTTACATTCAAAATAGCTTCCTTTTACTTAATTTAATGATTTTCCTCTACTGCCAACAGAACTCTTAATTCATTTTCTTCATTAATAAAGGGTTTATTGATTATTATCCTTTTTGTGTACGCAGTGCTTCTTGTTGCTACAAATTTTTGCAACAACTTCTCGAAGGTTTTTGGTCTCGGCTTTCTCTCAATATCTGGATATCTTTCAGCATACACTCGGCTCGCGAGGAGGCAATTTCTTGCACATTCATCCAGTATAAAAATCATATTTACCATTTCTAAAATTCGACATTTTGTGTAAGTTAATACTTAATTTCGACGACTGAACAAATGTAAATAATTTTATTTAACTGTCATAGTGACAATCTAAACAAAAAGAAATTATGGCAATTCGATTAAGAATAAAAAATAAAATTAAATAATAAAAGTAGCAAAAATGTATGCTTTTAGAATTTATATCGAAATAACTAAAATACGGTAAACTCTAAGAGTAAAAGGAAGCTATTTTGAACTTTTACTTTAGTTTACAATTATTAGTCTAGTCGCCTATAACAAAATTTCCCAATAAAAACTCTATTTAAACAACATAATTTATGATATTTATAATTATTTCGAAAACGGCTGGATATAACTTATATGCTTGTATTACAAAAAAAAATTGTCTATGAATTCTACGTCAAATAGCCAAATAATATACAGGGTGTTCCATTTGAAAAACTTGAGAAAAATTATTTTAAAATGTGGGGTTTTTGAAAGCTTATTATGAACACCCTGTATAAAATAAATAAACGCAATTACATTCATGTATCTCTAGACCTCTTGTCATAAATTTCACTCAATGCCGAGGTTAAAAAAATAGTTCTGGATTGTTTTTTTTGATTTTTTGATTCAGGACTATAAAACTTTTTTTTTTAGTTTTTAATTTATTTCTCCGAAACTACAAAACCAAATTAAATAAAATTTGAGGCACTTATAAACGATAGTAATACGAACCTAAATATGCAATAAAATACTGGGTGTCCCATTTAAAAAAATATAATTTTATGCTGTCACACATTTTTGGGCCACCCTGTATAATGTAAAATATTTTTAAAACATGCCGCTTTTAATCCAATATCTGAAGCTGTTTCAGTATTGTTGATAAGTTCTTCGATAACGATTTAATCTTCCGTCCACGCTTCGTTTGCGGACCCTGTATATGGTACCGGTCTACCGGTGCAGTGTTTTGAAAGATGGTCGATTTATGTATCGTTTTCAAGTTCTATTAAATTATTTTTATAGAATTGAAGAATTTATGAAATATTATCCAAAAACCTTTTATTCTGGAACATCTACTTAGACGACTTTCCATAAAATATAATTAGATATATGAAAATTAACAAACTTTGATACGTTTTAAAGCTCTGTAGGAACACTGATGACAATGCTTGCAACAAGCTTTGATTGATAAATTAAATTATTTTGGTGTAAGAGGTCTTTGAATTGGGCGTATTTCTGTGTAAACACGCTGATCGATTCTTCAAGCTCACATTTGTTGGGAATGGGTGGGTACCTGAAACAAGCAACACCGAAAAAACCTGAACAAAATCAACAAAACAGGAAGTTAGTAGTATATCGATTAGACTACAATCTTTATTAAATATATATATACCTTTTAAGTATGCCTTTAAAAACTTTAATTGAAAGATTTTTAACTGATCGGCGTTGCCCAAAACCCGAACAAAACCGTTGAATATTATATGTCTTTGAAATCAAATCATGGAAGTGAGTTAGGTCAGGGAGTCGTAATAAATTATAGTTTAAATGTTATAATATGATTCGTTCGCATTAACTGAATACCAACAATATAAAAAAGGAGGTGATAGTTTATGATTATTCATGACTTTTGACTAAATGAAATGAAACACAATAAAGCCTCATGCACATCGTATACCTATGCTGGTTTTCCATCGCGCCTTATATTGGGAATGAATGACGGATAGTGGGCGCGCGTGCGCGTCTCTTTGGTTATTAACAATATCATATATTTTTCTATGAATTCTCATTCTTTTGATAAAAACATGATTAACATATAAAATCCCATATAAACTTATAAACTTTCATATGGGTTTACAATGGTTTTATTATGGAATTTACACGTCATGAAAGTACTGCAATGATTCTTAAACACACCGTAAGCAAGTTTTGAAAATAATTGTTCATACTTATATTAATAAAGTCACTACAAGAAGTCCAATATATTTCCAATATATTTCCAATCGAATGTTGCTGAGCGATTATTTTGATAGTAATGGCAATGTTGAAGAAATATATCAGTAAAATACATATTATTTGTAATCTATATTTCCTAAATTACTGAAAGAATTACAAACTCGGTCTTTAAATTGTATCTAATATGATAAAAAAAATTGTTGTTCTTAAGACCAATGCAATTGATGAATAAGTTAAAAAAGTAAACATAGTAATTTTGTAGATGAAATGCGAACTAGCTTTGTAAACTTAACCATTGATGTATTCCAGCTTTTTGCTGCCTTATAAATAACTCGTTTAAGAAATTGATTTTTACATAGCAACTTAAAATAACGTTAATAAACTCTGTTTAAAATACTGAAGCACGAACTAGCTTAAAATTATAGATCCATCAATTCCTTACCGGCTTTTTTGAAATGATTTTAATTTTAACCTAGCGTAAACTGTTTAATACTAACCAACATATGACAACATATGTATCGGGAAAATCAACACAAACTGCTATTTTTATATATAGCTCGATAAAAAAAAATCTTTCAATCCGGCCCTATCATTATTATTTATACATATATTATATTATTTTAGTAATAGTTTATTTCATCCAGTCATCTATGATAATAGTGATATTATTATACCTTTTATCGACAACATTGCCTTATTCGTAATAATTGCCGCATTACAGTCGACAAGTCTTTCTGCAATTGCAATAAACTTGAAGGAATGCATGCGCATTAAGGAGCCAGCTGATTTCTTTTTGCAATATTCTTGCAACTTGCAAGACTTGCCAAAAAACGGGCTGCTCGATTTTTTTTTGCATTTTCTGCTGCAAGTTGGAAAATATAGTGATTTTTACATTACCAACCAAAAATAGAAGTTACCAAACATTAACCTTAAAATATGTCTCCTGTTGTTAATCCTGTATTCGTGTTTATTTATATTCTTATTCAGTTTTTAGTTGTGTTTTGAAGGGTTTATGCTTCGTATTTTGATAGTTTCACGGTCCGTTTTTTGCTGAGTTGGCAACTCTGGCCGTTGAAACCACAACTGTAATAGAATTGCCGACTCTAAAATGCATTGCTGCTTGCAACTCTGATGCCAAAAATTAACTTGCAGCAACAAAATTGCAAAAGTATTGCAGACTCTAATGCGACCTTAAGGCCTTGATTAAACTGTGTGATTGGTCAGCAAACTGCCCTTGCCATGACTTCACTAGCCACTCCTCGTTGCGTGGTATCTTACCTTGTGTTGTTGTGCCATGTAGCGCCTAATTCTAAAGAAGCAAACTTTTTTTAAAAAATAATAGTTTTTACGAATAAAAGGAAACCAAAACCGTAGACCGTACATAAATTAAAATTATTTGTTTTAGAAGGAAAAAAGTCAAGTTAATAGTAGAATATGTTGGCTTAGCTGTATTTAAGAGATAGTAAAATAGTAAAACATCATAACAAAGTCGTAAGATGAGGACCCCACATTAGCAATTAGAGCCATCTAATTTTTAACAATTCAGTTAAAAAATATGGCGCGTTTTGCGTTAGAAAGAGACGAGAGTCATCAGCTGATCAATATTTTTTTTCGTGAAGTTTTATAAAGTAATTATAAAGTTTTTTAGTTAATTTATTGATACATATTTAGATTATCATTGTCCATTAGGGTATAAAGCAAGTTTCGGGGATATCTGCGACAAAAATTTGAAAATTGTTCATATTTGAAATTGTTGTTATTACTCCTATTATATTATATTTTTTTAACGCAATTTTCTCATACTATTTTCCAATCCTGTCATTTTACGAATCCAGCTTTAGATTAGAAAAAAAAAAGTATATTTGGTTAAACCTTAACAGAAAATAGTGCCTGCTGGGCAACCTGTGATTAAACACAGCTCTTAACCTAATAGACGGAAAGATCATAAGATGGCTAAGATGGGAAGCTGCTTGACTGAAGTGCTCACACAGAAAAAGGAATATTCATGTTTTAAGAATATTCGATTTTCTTGCCAATACTTACTTAGTTGAAATGCTACCGTAGTTCGTTAAAACAAAACTTCAACCAATATACTGCCATAATTTAATTTAAGTAAATAATAAATTTGAAAAATTTTAAGAAAAAATTTTTAAAACAAATTAACTAAGTAATATATTTCTAAGAAAGCAAGCATGTTTTTGAAATAAGGTATTTTTTGTAGTCGTTTGCAAACAAACGAAACGTCGGACGATTTTTTAATTAAAAAGAAAAAGTGGCAATGAGAATGTAAAAGATATTTTCACATATCTCTTCAAATATAATCAGGAAACAAATCGGAAATATTCGGAATTTTTTTAATTTCAAACATGACGCTGTGTATAATTTGATCCCATAGTTAACCAGATCCATGTAGAGTTCATTCTTATTCGGAACACCCTGTATATTAAGCACCTACATAAAGTTCCAAATTTAAATATGTCTTTGCGTATATACAAATCAAATTTTTACTCAGTTGGAGAACGTTTGCCTTCGTGCAAATACTTTATTTTCCGCGCAGATAAAAATTTGTTTATTCAAACAAACCCGAACAAACCACTGACATAGAAGATATTACCACTTAACCACGAATTAAGAATCCGCTCATTTCATAAAATTACAGTAGTTTGGACAAGGAAGTGATTCTACAATTGATAAACTACAAGCGCGTGTCGATATACCTACGATAAGAGTATGGTAGTTGAAGTATCTACGTAACGTTATTGTGCAAAATAGTGCGCTCCAGTTACGGAAAAAATTCATGCGAATCGGGAAGTACCTACCATGATTTGGCAATTTCCGTTTTGAAGAGGATATTATGTTTATCTAGCTGCTATTATATCAGGACATCTACAATTTATACGAGAAAAATCTAGAAAAGTAAGTGGTTAGGAAGAAAATATTGTAAAAAGTATTTTTTATGTGTGTGGTAGAAAGTGTAACAAATGGGATATTTATTTATCCTTCATTTCATCGAAAAAAGTCACTCTTGCTAAAAGTTTTGTTTGGTTGAAAACCTCCCCTACTATATTTGAATATCCGAATACAGAGTGGGCAAAAAATGTGAAATTGATCTAAGAATATAATACCCTTATTTCTAAAAATACATAAAAATTCCGTTTTAAACCTCTTATGGTGACGAGATACAGCCACCTATGAAATAGAATTAGATCACTTTATAAAACGAAATAAAATGTAATTTCAGAACAAAATATAAAAACAATGAGTTAGATTATCTAAGAAATTAAGTACATTAGTTAACGCAAAAAATAATCCAGACTGTATAAGATAACTGTCAAATTTTTGATGGCCACCATCATTTCGCCCTTGGCAACTCATTGCAGGTTTGTATTATTCTGTTTTGGGTTCTATCTCTATCGAAAAATTTCTTTTAATCTACCCCATAAGGGACATCAAATCAGATGCTCTTGGAGGCCAATTTGTAAACTGTCTTTCTATGCGTATCACGTCCGATCCATCTTTTTAGTAAATTAGTATTGAGCCAATAACAAAATGAATTAATAAAATAATAATAAAAATTAAATGACCTAATTATGTCTAATAGGTGGCTTTTTCTCGTCAGCATGTATATAGAGAGAATATAATTGTAGAAATACCTTCAAAACGGAATTTTGATGTATTTTTAGAACTAAGGATAATTTATTCTTAGATCAATTTCACATTGTTTTGGCCACTCTGTACAATATTTCTGATACTCGACTATGGAGGTTTTCGACGAAACAAAACTTTTTAGCAAGAGTGACTTTTTTCGATAAAATAAAGGATAAAAAGTTTCCCATTTGTTACACTTTCTACCACACACGTTGTAGAGTCGTTAAATCGCCATTCTAAAAAAGTTGTTAGATGAAGATTATATTTTGTAAAGTGATAATTGTTTATAGTAGTAGGTATGGTGACAATCGGTTTCAATACCTTGGTAATTTCCCTCTGAAGGTAAATATGGTATAAATAACTAAGAGGTACGATGCTTGTGACGTCAACGGGCGAGTAATTTTTAAATCTCTTATGGAGATTTATACTCCTGTCAGCGTTTTTAACTCTCTTTTAGGGATAGTAAAAGATTTTACGCATTTGATGGTATGTGAAATGAAAGAATAATATCATGGGTTTTAGGTACATTTATTTCATGAACATACAACAAAGATTAAAGCTAAAATACGACTTAGTTATAAACAGATTAAACTATTTTTCAAATAGTCCATCTCCCAGTAGAGTGAAATTGTGAAGAAGAGGTAAAGAAACTCTTAATATGCTTCAGTAGTTAAATAAACAATATTTTAATTTCCATACATGTTTCGAAGGCATATACCCTTTCATCAGCTTCAGTGGAAAATACTTAAGAAGTAAATGTTAATAAAATAAATAAAACTGTATCCATTCTAATTTTTTGTTTTATCCTTACGAAAGCGGAAACACCTTATATTTTTGTCAAATTTCTTTGCCTGGTTATCTATATCACAACCGAACACAGCGCACGTCATTTTATGAAAATTCAGATATTTATTTTAATAACACACACGACTAAATAAGAAACAGTTCTGGTGAACTTTCAAAATTTCCATGGAAAACTACGGTAAACGACCCTCACTACGTGGCGACCAGTGTTGCCAGAAATCTTTGATCAGAAGTAATAGGTTGACGGTTCGAAAGCTAATAGAATAGTAAAAAACGGCGTCGGAGTAAGAAGAGTACCAAAAAAAAAGTCGTTACTTTCCTATGATATGGGGGCCACCTCCAGATTGAACATAAATTTCATATGTGAAGCACACAACAAGAATCGCATCTCAAAAATTGTTAAAATAGTAATGGATATATTACATTCTAAAAGACTGACAACGCTGGTGCATCAAGCAGGAGCGGCCGAGCACTTCGGCTATCTTCGACCGGGCGCAAACTAATAAAAATTTTGTCTTTTATGGATTGTTGAGTTGTCATAGCATACATTATTATTCCGACAGATGTTTCCCCCCCCCCCCCCCCCCCGAACAAACCCCCCAAAACATCAATTTAACACGAAAAATACCGGTTTGACTAACTCGACATTCTTTTTAATTAAATGAAGGAAGAAAAATTATATTAAAAAGAATGTCGAGTTAGTCAAACCGGTATTTTTCGTGTTACCTTTCGTAACTTTTCCTAGTATAACCCCCCCCCGAAAAAAAATCTGGATCCGCCCTTGATAGGCGATAACCATTGACTGTTAAACAGTCATTTCAAATTTATAGATTCGGTTAGATACACATAAAAGTCATGTAAATGGGAAGATATCAACAATCGCAGTGTTCAATTTATACTGCCCCGGGGTTAGAGGCCCCACATAAGGAACAATACCAAACCCCACATTAGCAATACCCCAGGGCCCCGTCAACGTTAAATCCGACTCTGAACAACAAGAATATTTTCTATCCTCAAACTACTAACCGCTTAAAAAATTTGAAGAAAATGTTTCATTGGGCGCATTCAGCAGAACCCATCGATTTGTAAGCGATTAGTAATCATCTGTTGAATACACTAACAAAAATCGATTTCACAAATCGATGGGGAATCGGACGCCATTTTTTTCCATGGATTTAAAAAGCGATTTGTGATTTGACAGCGATTTTTGCCAGTTTTGTTTGTCATGTTGATGAGAAAAATGTAAATAAAATGACGAAAGAAGTGAATTATAATTATAAAAACATATTATACACGATCTCCGCTAGTGAAGAGGAGCCTTAAAAATAAAATTATCCATTTCGTAGAGATAAAAACGTAATATTTGATGAAAATATTTAGAAGGGATCCTAACCAAACAAAAAACTGACAGCAAAATGCATTCCGCAGAACTACAAATCGATGCGCATCGTGACGTCACCCATCAAAAACGCTTATAAATGGATAAGCTCTGCTGAATGCAAATCATGAACATTCAGTAATAAACTGTTAAAACATAAATATATAGGTATACTGTATCACAATTAAGATGGAGCAATTTGGGGAAAAAAAAGATTTTTCCATGTATGTAGATAAAATTTAAATTTCCCATAAATTTTTTCTTCAATAAAGACCAAAAATTACATAATTAAATGGGTCCCTGTGGTTTAACTATCAAATTTGATATTTTCGCCACAAAATGTCAAAAATGTCATTTATTTATTGAATTTTAAAAGAATTTATTTGGAAAAGTTATTTGTATTGTATGCCCACGTGCCGAATTTGAATCACTTATGCTTCTGTGAAGCAAACTCCTCATAACTTTAAAGATTTATCCAACGAAAAGGAAAGTATGGTTTTTAAATAATAAATACGTTGGAAAAAAAATTAACATATTAGAATAATAGCGCTGTTGTTTATAATTACGGTTGTAGTGTCGATTTCCTTTTTCAATGAAAATATATATTGGCCAAAAATAGGTAGAAAACAAAACACATTTGGTGGAGAAAATGTCAAATTTGACAATTAATAAAAGACGCATGGTCCCATTTAATTACATACGTAGTATTTAGTCTTTATTTAAGCAAAAACTTATGGTGAAGTCAAATTTTACCTAAATCGAATAATACATTTTTTCCCATATGGTTCCAACTTTATAGTGGTACTGTATAAAAAAACAATTCACATAATAAATTTTGGCATATTTCTCAGACGACATTGATTCGCACTTGATGGGTTATTATATTTTGAAAACAATGATTTAGCTAGCCAGTTAATTAAAAATTTAAGAAACTTGCGTTATTTTATGTTTACACTTTAATTTTGTAAATTATACCCTACTTTCTATTTAGATGAAAATTAGATAGTTCTTGGTAAACTGTTTCATACCTTTATTTGTATACGCAACGGTTAATTACATTTTATTACTATGTTCTCTTATTTATTATGGTTGGTCATTAGTAGCAGCTAAGACAATATATGAATGTAGTACCTATGTACTGGGTCTCCAGTGTCCCATTAGCGTCGCGACCGGCCACATTACAGAAACCTCTAACAATACAGATTTGGATATAATTCATTTTAGTAAACTTGAAACGTGACCAAGGGAAGTATTTTCGTGTTGGGATAAACTTCGGTTTGCTCGGCAGTTTCTATTATATTTTTAGATTTTACTTCAGTTTCTAAATATAATTTGTATTGCAGGCCATAAGTTTAAACTTAAACCGTTTTAAGATATGACAGTAGATTTTGACATCTTAGAGTGTCATACTGCTTACACCTACCTGAAGGGTTATCTTCTAGTTAAGTAGATTTCCAGTCAAACTCGAAGTATTTTGATTTATTGATAAAGAGATGGGTAGAAAATAAAGAACCAAGGAGTCTATAAGTTAAGACGATAGAGCTTGTCAAACAACATTTCTTAAATGTTCGTACCTCAAAAACTATTCATTTTAGACGTACAACCTGTATTACAAATCATAGTTCACTTCCGATATAATCGCAAAAATGTTAAAATATATTTCTAAAAAACTCAAGAGTTAATTACGTCCAGTGCAAAAGTAGTACTTAGTTTCCTAGATCTTCAATAAGCCATAACCGCTAATTATCGGTATACCTTCATTTAACATACTAATACATACATGACATATATATAATATAATTATCTTTGTTATGTTTATTTCAGGTGCCATGTATAGGCGATGGCAAATTGGCAAGAAGCCTTTAACATATTTTGGTTATATTTTACTTTTCAATGCTTTGCGATAGCCACCGGTAAGTAAAGTACATAATTAAATTATTGAGATTACTGTTAGTTGCCTAATATAACAAATAAAAGTAATGATTTGTTTATTATAAATTAAAGTTAAAATACCGCTTGAGACCTAGAAAGCCAGTACACCATATTATTTTGTTCGTTAAGACGATTTACTATACACTTTTACAATAATTAACCTGTTTGATCTGCATTAAGCGATTAAATATTAGCGCTTTTGTACTTCTTATTTTAATTTATTGTAAATAAACTAAACCAATAAATTAATTTTTATCGCAAGTAACGCGGTTTTATTTTATATGGTTTCTTTTTTTTCGTGGGAACAATATTTTTGTTCCATAGAATGTTCATTTTAATAATATATATTTTGAAGTTTATAAGATTATTAACAAATTAGTTTAGTGTTTCTTACCACAATTGAAAGTACAGAACAGTTTGAATACTATATCATGAAATTAGCTATGTTTAGACTATTTATATAATACAGCATTTTAACTAACATTACTAAAAAAATACTACTACTACTATAATTTAACGAACAGAGCTAAAATGGGACAGGCCGAACTGAAAATTTTAAAGTAGAATTTTAGGGCTTGTTCGGGTTTGTTTGGCACATAAATTGCTTATTAAAAAATGATAGTTTATTAAGCATAATTGCATAAATTAAATACGAAGTCCAACCAAATCTTGTAAAAGTTTTATTCGTCAATTTTTCCCTCTTCGTTTTTCGCCTGATATGTCCATTCCCGAGGAGACCTACAGCTTAATGTGGCCTCCGATCCACGATCTTCTGTCATCCGATGCTCCCAAGGGCTTTCAACTAGGGATCGACCGATATGATTTTTTGTGGCCGATACCGATATCGGCCGATACCGATATACTCATAGCCGATATCGGCCGATACCGATATATCGGCCATAAAATTTTGTCGTTATTTGTTTGCTTTATTAATGAGGTAAAAGTGATTTATAATGATATACTGTTACCGTTACATGGATTAACCATAAAATCACTAAAAAAAATGCAGAGCAAATTCAATATTTTGTGAAATCACCTAACGGAATAAAAATAAATACGGTAATTCCCCGAATTCAACAAAGCCCGGCCGTTCGGCCCGAGAAGAGCAACCGTAATTCGGCGGCGCGGCGTTCGCTCGGTCGGGGAATACCAGAATTTCCGAATACGGTTGGAAGCAGTAAGTAAATAAAACTCGTAGTATTGCTCTGATTTTTCACAAACATGGATCGTTTTGTAGTGCGTTCTCCATGCATACAGTCGTCGTCGTCAACTTTACAACGTCAATACTGGTGCATTATCTTCAATAAGTAGCAGTATTAGTGGCAACATAACTAGTAGTAAAAGTGTTTACTGGAAGTATTTCTCCAAGAATGAAATTAATGCCCTTACAATAAAAACAAATGCCACCTGTAAATTATGTTCCTTTTGAAGAAATTACGAAGTTTTGTAATAAGAATAGTGCATCTGTATCGGAAGTAATACCCTTACTTAAAACTCTCTTCGAGAAAGCTGAAGGAGCTGACTTTTCAGGGGTGCAGAGTACCAAAAATGAGCTTAAAGACTCCTTGATTAAGAGATGCAAAGCATGCTTCACTGATAGAAACCTTCTTCTTACCACTTTATTGGATCCAAGGTTCAAGACATCTTTCTTTGATAATGATTTATCTCAAGGAACCTTTACAAATTTTAAAAAAGAACTTTTAAAAATTAATGGGCAAAATTCAGACTTGCTGGAAGATAATGCAGGAGAATCTGAAGTAAGCGACGATGATGTTCCTTTAGCGAAAATCGCCAAAAAATCACACGAGGTAAACCAACAAATTCAGGAAAATGTCCCGGGCTCAATTTCTCATAGTTTATTTTGGAATACTTTTGATGAACTTACTGGTATGACGACAAGTAAATCAGTGTCATATAAGAGAAGTACTGATGATATGATGAATAAAATTGATGATGAGATTGAATTGTATAAGAAATTAGAAAAAATATCAAGAAATGAAGATCCTTTGACTTGGTGGGCGCAAAAAAAAGACATTTTTCCATTGATGTATAAAGTTGCAATAATATATTTAGCGTCGTCGCCAAGTAGTGTTGCTAGTGAACAGCTATTTTCTTCAGCCGGAAATGTTTATGAAAGCGCAAGAAATCGTCTAACTCCGGAAAGAGCAGAAAGCCTAATACTGTTACATTACAACTTGCTAAAACTTCACTTTAAATATTAATTTGTTTAATTTAGTGTGTTACTTTACTTCTACATTTTTACTGACTTTTTTGTTAAATTTTCAATAAGAATAAATTTGTTTGTTTGTTGTTTGATTTTTATTTAATATTTTTGTTTTAATTTCTTTAAAAAAAGGCTTATATAGCAACTGAAATATTAAGCAATTTTAATTTTTTTAGGCCGATACCGATATAGGCCGATATCGTGGTTACATATCGGCCGATACCGATATCGGCCAAGAAGGCCGATATGGCCGATATACCGATACCGATATCGGTATCGGTCGATCCCTACTTTCAACCCTTAGTTTCACGCATTCCGGTATGGTTTATCGATTATGGAGTGCGTAGCGTGCTCATCCGGCGTAAATGGGGCCATGGGGATGATATATTTTTTCTATTCTATTCCCTATTTATTTGTTGACTTCTATACCACCAGAATCTACCAAATGCGAATTGGTTTAATAACTAAGTTATATGAAAAAATGTGATAAAAATTAAGCAAGTGTAATATTTTATGCAAGGAAGAACGTATTATACCTAATAATTTCTCGACAACTTCTGAGATGTTGGCGCCAGCCCCGGATCTTGATTGTTTTTGAGACGGGGCAAAAACTTAAAACTGTCACCCTCGGATATCCTCCATCCCTTGTTGTTTTTATTAGTGATATTTAAAAAAAAACTTCACGCCCGTGCTCCCTCACATTTCGAACAGATTCGGCTATATACAGGATGTCCTAAAACTAATGGTACACAGTAAAACTGCAGATTCTATAATATTGCGATTTGGTAATTGCTTGCTCAAAAGTTGATAAATAACCAAAATAATAATGGAGTGTGTATATACAAGTGAAAATTTTATTTTCTATAATTTCCTGATTAACTTACTTTTTTTACCAACGTTTTTGCATACGTGATTGAAGGTTTTTAGGGGCGAGAAATTTGAATTTGTTAATTATCTAATTTTTATATAGATTGTAAAGGGCGCTTGCTGCAACCGCAACATTCTTGTGCTTTAGTGTATTTATGTTCCTATTAAAAATATCAATCTTCTCATCACTCTTACCCAAAAGTGGTATGTGTACCTTCGTCGCTCCGAGCAACTGCATTCGAGATTTTTGCATTTATAATGTCCAGTATATTTAAAATATTCTAAAATGTACAGACTACAAAGAAATTAAAAGATCAGTAATGAAAAATAAGTTAAATAAAAATTTTATTGTTACATACATAAACTATCAAGAAAAGATCTGTTCTTGACAATAATTCTTGTAATATTTTTAAAAGCGCACTGGACACTATATATGCAAAAATATCGAAAACAATTGCTCGGAGCGACATTGACAAGATACACACACCATTTTTGGGTAAATGTGATGAGAAAATTAATATATTTAATTAAAACAAAAATACACTAAAGCGGAAAAGAGTTGCACTTGTTGCTATGTACATGTACCCAGAGTGCTGCACCGAGCGCCCTCTATAATCTACATAAAACTAAAATAATTAACAAATTCAAATTTCTCGCCCCTAAAAACCCACAAACCTTATGCTTTGCCAACTTTTGAACTAAGTAAAATTTGGCTAAATCGCAATATCTGGGCATGGGCACCGGCTTTTCTTCCCCCCTCCTCTAGATCCGTGACTGGTTGGCGCTTCCTATATGATAAAAAAAATTATGTTTTCCATTTCTGTCTCTCAGACTATCTGTCGCTTTCATGATACGCTCAAAAATTACTTGATGGGGCAGGATAGATTTTGCATGTGGGTTAGACAGGCTGAGATAAAAAGAACTATTTGCTTTGCCATCGCGTTATTACAGCCATTAATAAATCCAGGTCTGTTTTTCTGGCTTATACTAATAATTATTGTTCTTGTTAGTCTTCAGTCCGCCAGTAATACGGGAATATTTCCTAAACTATAGGTATGACAATCAGAGTTGTTAATGTCGCAGAAAAATTGAATTTACTACATTGTTACATTTGTTACGTCGCAAACGTAGTAAATGTAATAAATGTAATTTTTGTTTTGATTGGCTGAAAGTGTCAAAAACACAGCATAACCTCAACTTTATTATTATAAATTTGATGTTAAAAGTTGGAAATTTGAGTGGATAAGTAGAAAATATCTTTTGGTTATTGTTCCTCTCTTGCTTTTTGCTAAATAAAAATATTCTAAAAATGAAACGTGAAAGTAGCAAATGTAGTAATGTAACAAAATACGTAGTAAGAGTAGAGAATTATATTTACTACGGTAGTAAATTACGTAGTATATGTTACATTAACCACTTTAACAACCCTGATGACAATGACTTAATAGTTTATAAAACAAATATAAACAGGGAAAAGCTATTTCAGACGTGTGTGAGCTAGTTGGAAGTTGGGTGGAATTTAAAAAGATAGGATGAAGTTTCTCGTTTAAAAGGAACTATATTACTACATCTACGCTCTTATGCAGAATATTTGCGTTTATGGCGTATCGAATACAGCGAATACTTTTTTTAAAGATATTGACATTAAATTGGAAAAATTACTTTTTTCACGTTTTACATAGTATTTATGCATTATGCATATTGCCGTATTAGTTTTTTATCTTCTACTCAAAAATATAAATTTCTGATTTAAGACCGTTAACATACTCACATACTACACCTTAAAATTAAATAGAAATAATTTACAGTCAGTGATCGAGTTTCCTGGACAGTCCGATAAATCTTCTCCAAAATTTGTTTGTATATTTGTTGTATATTTTTAATTAAAAAAATTTACATAACTTTGGATAGCGTTAACCAAATTAGAAACTTATGGCATATTTCAAAGAACATTTAAAACTAATTTATATTTAGTATACGATTTTGTTATGCTCTTTGATACAAGATATTAGGACAAAATGCAATTATTCAGCGTCTTTACTGTTTCTCTAAAAATTTAAATGTTTAAATTGATATTTTTTTATCTTAATTATTAAATGAACCAGGAAAAATATTAGAAATGAGGAGAAGGGATTTTCCTTGTTACATTTATTGCGAAATTTGTGCACTTAGCAATTATAAGCAATTATTCGCTTCTAAAATATCTTACCTCCTAAAAAAATTTAAATCCAGATTAATACCAATTATTTTAATATACGCCCTCCCCAGTTTTTACTATTATACCAGGAGGACAAAAATAAATGAAAAAATTTAACGCCCTCTTGCTTGCTGCCAACCTACTGATTTGACAGGATCTATGTTAATTTGCGGAGCATAGCTATCAAAACAAGAAAATGTATTATAGTTAAATAGCGATTGCTTGGTGTTATTAAATAAAAACACGTAATTTATTTGGCAGAACAGGAATATTCAGCGAATATTCCACTCACGTACCTATAAAAAATCCCAAAAAAGACTGTGGCATTTTCGAAAACTTACAGCGGATATACAAAATCGATAACACCAAAACGAAAATACCACATCGTCAGGGCAACCCATTATGACAATTCAAATATTTGCCAGTGTCCCCTTGTTGACAAATTTTTTATTTATTTCATAGTTATTAACAAATTATTAAACGTTTTGGAGTTATTTTTGATGACGCAATTTCAGTTACCAGTTATCGCGTATTTTACATTAAAAATAGCAGTAAATTACATTAAAAATAGGAGAGATACGTCAATTTTATTGTGAAATGGGACGCTTTTAAAGAATATTGGTGGTTTGACCCCACCTGGGAGCGGTAGATCATACCCTTAATATCTTAAATGGGAAGGGGGCCAAGTAACACATCATTTTATAGGTCGTTTAATAATACTCTAATGGAAAATTGCCTCTGACTTTGCTCCTGATAAAGAATTAGATTTAGAATATCTCCCAGAGTGACTATACCTACGGAACTCTAATCATTCAAAAATAATAAATTATAGTATTATTGAAAAGAGATTTAGACGACCTCTAAAATGATGTATCGCTTAACAACCCTTCCCAATTAAGATTTTACGGTCACATGCATCTACCCATCCCAGGGGGTTAAATCACGAAGCCTGCAAAGATTCTTTAAAAGCGTTCACAATAAAATTGGCTTGTCGTTCCGATTTTTAATATTATTTTCTGGAAACGAGATATTAAGGGTGGTAAAGTTGTCAAACTGACACGCTATATAATAATGGGAAAATGGTTTAGGAATATAAACATCCAGCAGGATCCTGGAACAATATAAATATCTAAAATAAACCGTACAATTTATAGAATTATTGTGTTTGTTCGGGTTTGTTTTACAAGTGCTCCGAGTCTTCGAAGCCAAATAAATAAAGAAATTCTTCCGACATTTTTCATCTTTGAAAAATTAACTGCAAATTTAATTTATATATATATAATCCGCTATTTATTATCGTTGGTATCCATGGCTCGGTGGTCTAGTGGCAGAGTGTACGCCTTTCGATCTGAGAGTCGCGGGTACAAACCCCGCACTCGACATCTTTGGTTTTATTTATTTATCAGTTAAAAAACTATGAGAAGCGGGCAATACATGGTGACTCGAAACTTCGAGACTTTTTCGCCCGCTCTCTCGGAAAGGTCTGGAAGGTGCCACTTTCAGTGAACAGAGCATGAAAAGAGGCACTTGCGGGGCACTTGTAAAAAAAAACAATAGTTTTTTTTCAAAATTAAAAAATATACAGGGTGTTACAAATTCGGCTTCGCCATTGGGATTAGATTCTATTATTATTATTTTAACTAATCCATCTCTTAGTGGAGTGTGTATAAAGAGGAAAAGAAACTCATAGTCTGCTCCACTAGTTTAATTAAAGTTCAATTTTTAATTTCCATAAATGTTTAGAAGGCACCCTCACCTTCGATTGAAAAATTATCCATAATTTATAGTTGTAAGACCAAGCTAAGATATGTAGTAGATATGTACTAGTAAAACAAGGACCAATAACAAATTTAAATTACCAAAAAATTTAACAACTGCCAATAAAAAGTTTATGGATTATTAGCACCAAAATCATTTAATTCACTTCCAGATAATATAAAATCAATAAAAAACATAAAAACTTTTAGTAAAAAGTATAATCAGTATGTTTACAGGAATACCGAAAAGTTTTCAATACTTTTTCAGTAACTCATTAAATCAATAAGGATTATGAGCATGGTTCAGTAACGCGTGTCACATAGAATTATAGTATAGGTTTCGGTCACTTTGAAATGAAATTCCAATATTTGGTTAACGTTTCAGTTTATTATACTAAACCATCGTCAGAACTATTTGTAATAAAGAAAAAGGCGTATAAATAAAATAGAAAGAAGCTTCTTTGGAAATTAATTTCAAAGTGACGGAAACCCAAAAACAAACTACCTATAATTTAAAAAAAACGGTCAAGAAAACAAAACTATAATAGTAACTAACTATAGTAGTATATTAGCTAGCTAGTATAAATACGAAAGATGAATTACACAGTTCACACAAAACAAGCATAAAACAAGTCTAAATTGACACGTTCGGTGTTGACAACTTAGATTAGGTTGACACAAAACTATTAGGGGGGAAATAAATCAGTACAAAAGTTACTGGAAAAATCACCAGATCGACTCTGTTGCCAAACTTATGTCAAGCCTTGCTAAGTTTGGTAAAAATCAAATTAAAGACTATGATGTGTTTCTCTTTGATTCTTTTTTCAAGTTTTTTTCAGTAATTTATTTATTTATTAATATACCTTTCATATATGAAATCTTTTCTTCTTTTTCTTACAAAAGGTATTTTACACTTTTTTTCTTCTACCTTAATTTTCTTAACATTCAGTAAACATTTTTAATGTTACCAATAATTTTCTTCTTTACATAAAAAAATGCTTAAAAATCTTTTACAATTTTACTTAACAAAGTCAAAAGTTACTGCTTATATGTAATTTTTCCACTGAAGATGAGGGTATGTGCCTTCGAAACATGTATGGAAATTAAAAACTGATCTTTTATTAAACTAGTTCAGCAGACTATGGGTTTATTTTCTTCTTGATATTCTATTTGATTTGGGGCCGCTAAAATTTGCGCACACAGGCCCATGACGGCGTCGTTACGCCACTGTATTTCCTTTTTCATTACCATTTTTTCCATTTATTGTGAACTTTTTTGACTACCCTATGTGGTATGTATATTGAAAATAAGGTAGGTTAACCAAGAATTTTAAAAAATCAGGCTGTAAAAATATAACCCGCTCTTAATGTAGTCATTCATAAGGGGCCCGGCTAAACGGTTCAAGGAAGCGTAAATCCTTTCTTTAGCAACGACCATCCATTCTTTGTTGTATTGTTTTGGTTACTCAGGTTTTGGTAGGAATTTAGTAATACTACATTTTTATAGTTCTCTATTCTGTAAGCATATAGTGTAATAATTGTTGGTAGGTGGTTCATGTCGAGAAAAATCAAGCCAATCACAATTGATGCCAGTTAAAAATTTTTTGTCCATTTTCTTGATTTGATCTATGATGTACAGAGCATACAGAGCTAACCCTTCTATTTCGTAAAAAATAAGTACCTATAAGAAAAATAGATATTATCATAATCCAGGGGATTATGAAATTGCTTTATTATATTCAAGCCTGCAAATCCTGAGAGGAAAACAAATTACTGAAAAATGACCACCTTAAGTTAATAATGAGCCTATGAGTTTCAATCTGCACAGCGATGTTGTCATTTCTCCCTAATTTTCATCGTTAGTTAATACTATGATTTATACGATACTACGTACGATACATTATTTAGCAAATCCGAACAAACCCGAATAGATAGTTACTTATACTTAAAAACAATTACTTCCACAATTTCAATAAAAATTGCAGTAAAACCTGTCTTATCAATAATATGAAAGAACTTTTCAAATCAAAAGCACTTGGAAACTAATCATCAATCAATATCACTATTAAATATTTTTTTCTGGAATTTTCACGGAAATAACGCTAGTCATTTCACAGCACAAATACTATTAGGTACTTTTAGTTATACATTTTTTCCGCTTCCGATTGATGAAGAGTACCAACCTTCGCGTCAGCGTACAGTTAGTGTGACGCAGTTTCTTCTAGATGAACTGTCTTTTTTTCGATACAGGTCAATTAATTATTAAAATAATGTCATGAAGTTGTTCAACGCGTGATTAAGAAACTGGAGTCCCAAAATCATTTGTTAAATTACGAGTTAATCAATAATGTATCAATACTGTATTCTGTACCAGTATTCACCTGAAGATGTTTACCAGTTGAAACGTTGTGTTATAAATAGAGACAATGGAGTTCAAAATACGTCACAATAAGCCATTACTGTTGTAGGAAGAAACCCAAATACCCTGATAATCTCAAAATATAATTGTCAACACTGAACTCGCTCAAAGATAGTTGGTCCTTATCGGAATAGTTAAGTTATAAACAAGTGCAGTTTCTTAAATTCCATTTTCGTGTTTATTATTTTAAAAATATACAGATAATTATAACAATAATTGTCCATTGATTTGTTCGGTTTTTAAATAGGTCCATTATTTCATAGTGATTGAAGAAACAAAAAAAATTTGTTTCTTATTTTGATGAAAATAAACTGCTTCTATACGAAATAAAGTATGTATAGATACCTACCTGAGAATCTAGTAGACCTAGATAATTTTGTAGATCGAGTAAGTTCCATTATCCAAAATACTGATTTGATGAAACTTTTGAATAATTACATGAGAATGATTCACGACAAGCATCAGTTAGATTTTATGGTGAAACTATTATTAGATACAGATATTTTTTGATGACTTTGTATGTTTAAGTTACAATAAATGCTACTTTACTCAAATATTCTTTTTGCGTGATGATTCGTAAGATTTTTTTTATTTAAAAAAAATATTCTTAATTGTTTATTGATTATAGTGACTCTAGATTACTCTAGATAATACGACAGAATTAGAGTTAGAGCCATTCTCTAATGAACCTATGAAATAGTAAAAACAAAATGTGTTATAATTAACAATATTATTCTTCCTTTTAAGCTCTTCAAGACAATCGTTGCTATTTGGAGAACGGTGCATCCTCAGAAACATTCTTCGTTCCAGAGAACCTGTTGGTAGGTGGTATAGTGGGCCGCGTACGAGTTGTCGGGGATCCTAGACCTCTTATAGGCTCGATCGCCCTTCGGCTTAAGGAACCAGACAGTCCTATAGCAATTGGAGAAGGATCTAAAAACTTGACGCTAAGACAACCCCTGGATAAAGAAGGAATCGATGGACCGTCATCCGTCTATGTCAGCTTGATTTGCGAGAGGTTAGGATCCCTAGATCCTGGATTCGTCATACCAATTAATATAAGGTAAAATAAAATAACGGGTGTTTCAGGAGGAACGATCACTCCTATAACTTTTTATTGTGTAAATTACAGAAATAAAATTTGGTGGGTTTGTATGTGATATTATTTTGCATCTTATGACATGACGGACTCCATTCTATCACTTCCACCGGAAATGACCTCAACTTTCCCAGATTCCATTCCAAATTCAACGACAACACCATACGTCACTTTTTGACACACACATAGTTTTTCTTTTTATTTTTATTTTTTCATCTAGATTACTATGAACTCCCTAAAATTGCTTACTTCTAAGCCAAATTCTTGCTAATAATGCACTTTTCAAGTTTTATTGTGTTTTTTTTTTTAATTTTTTACAAACTTTTTAATTTTCCCAGAAAACTCAATTTTTTCAAATGGAAACATTGGCTCACTCGGGCAAAAGATATAGCACTTTTTTCCAACATCCTTATGTCAAGTTAAAAAGGAGAGATAATTTATTAAATATAAGAATTCGTGTCAAAAATTACAACAAGAAGCGCAAGCGGCTTTGCATTTATCTAGCTACCATTATCTAGCTACTATGATGCAAATTTAGGTTTATTCGTGATCTATAGCTATCTAAAATTATAGGAATTACGAACAAACCCGAACAAACAAATGAACACAAACAAATGAACATAATTACAAATTTAAAATCCCCCATTAGAAGTAAACCATTTTGTCCGGGCTTGGTCATTTATTGGAAAATGTTAAAATGTACTTTTGACGCATTGCCATTCTGTATTTTAAAGTTTGCGTCAATATCAATTCATTTGTTTCGATTGTTGGAAAAGTTGTTGTCGGCGATAACAGCAGCCTACTTTGATATTTTAAAATATAATATATTTACTATACGATAGAAGCATTTTGTCTTATCATACCACGATTTTTATAATTTTCGAAAGTGTTGCTCTACTTTTGTCCAATAGTGTATAATAGTTTTATAAAAGTTCTCGATTTGTAAACTTGTTCGGGTTTGTGGATGATTTTTAAAGGCTCTTGCAAATAAGGGGTAATAATTTTTTCATCAATCGTTTTTTGATGGACATTCAATCGAATATCCTAGAGTTCAATAGAACGTTTTCGACTATACAGGGAGCATCACAATATTAATTCATTGGTGTTATTATATAAAGAGGGATTTAGAAATATTTCAATTTATATTTTAGGGTTACTGATGCCAATGACAATGCTCCTGTGTTTATAAATGCTCCTTATGTGCTGAACATTTCAGAAGTTACTGTCATAGGTACAAGAGTACTACAAGGAGTTCACGCTATTGATAATGACCAACAAGGCCCATTTTCAAGTGTGAGGTAAGGTAAATACCATTGGATATGGATTAGTTCTCCAATTTTTTCATTACCTAACAACTTTAGTTACCTATTCAAATACATATAAGTGATAACTGTATATTTGTTATAGATATTCTGTTCTCTCTGGACCACATTCCGACTTTTTTGAATTTGAAAATGAACTAGAGGGTACCCTCGTTTTAAAGAAACCACTGGACTATGAATCGCTGAAAAAATTTGATATACATATTCGGGCTCAAGATCACGGAGATCCCCCAAAAACCGCTGATACAGTTCTTACTGTTCATGTGATGGACGCTGATGATCAAAATCCAAGGTACCCACATCAATAATAATAATATATTTATTAAATTAAAGTGTGCCCTGTTCTTTTTTTCTTTTAGTTACTTTTGAGGTTTAACCTTAGAAAAATATATTTGTCATTTGATAGATGGCTAATTTAACAGATAAAAAATTAAGCTCTTAAATTATATACTATCCAGTAAATAAATAATTATAACATACAGGGTTAGAGAAAGTATCGGAACGTTTAAATATAAACACTAGTTATTAATTAAGAAATATTATTGTGTTGACTTCTCCTTTAATAGAATTGACCTTAGATAGTCACTTCGGATGAAACCCTTTCCAATTCTTTAGCAGGGGCAAAGTCACCGCCTAAAAATTTACATGAATAAGATCATTCTTGGAACGAGATTTCTTGGAAACTACTACTCAAAAAATGATCAATTATATTATTATTGGAACAAGATTTAAACGACCATTAAAATAATGTACCACAACAATATTCCCATCTAAGATTATAATATAGCCCTACCAGGAGATTCAACCACAAAGGCTGCAAATATTTTTTAAAAGCATTCCCCTTCACTATAAAATTGACGTATTTTTCCGGTTTTTAATATTATTTACTGGAAGCAAGGGTGGGAAGTTTTCAAATTAACACACTGTATATGATTTTTACTTGTACCTTTGAATATCTATGGTTAATGAAAAACGGATCAATGTAAAAATCTAACAACTTATATTTGGAGACGGACGCCTGGTTTACAAGGATCTCGGACTATGTCTGGATACCGATGCGCTACTAAACGGAACGCTCGTTAAGGTTGGAGGTGTCGATTCTGGAGTTAAACGCATTATGAATTGGTCATATAATATATTATGCCATTTATATACAAGGCATATAGTATTGTCCGAAATTCAAAGCTTGTACTATCCAACGTATATAGCGAACATTTCATGTAGATTTTTAGATGATAGATATACTGCTGCAATTCCCGAGCCTGCATCTAAAGGAGCTAATTTAGTTATAAAACCACGTAATATCCAAGCATTTGATCAAGATGAAGGCATTGGCGCCCCCATAATTTATACATGGAACGGTATGGGCAGTGAATATGCTATATTTCGATTAGACAGACAAACCGGAAAAGTAAGTTTAGGAAAAACTTTAGATGAACACGATATACAAACTTCTGCTATATTGGTGATACGGGCTACTCAACAGGATAATCCAGACAGGTTAGCTATTATTAAACCTTAAAACTAAAATACTTTTACATTCGAATTGCCGACTTAAATTAATTCTACATCATTTCTTTATACTAGTTTTCTATATTTTTGTAGATATGCCCTTGCTACTTTGACAGTTACGAGGCATTTAGTCAAAGGTATAAGATTCCTTCATGCAGTTTTTAATATTCGCGCTTTAGAATCTTTGGCTCCAGGAGTTGTTATAGGAACTTTGGCCAATAACAGACCAGGACATCATCTTAAATATTTTGTGTCGGACCAAAGTGTACTTAATACCTTTGCAGTTAATACATTGGGAGAATTATCCCTGAAGGAGAAAATTGATTATGAAAGTAAACAAGAGTATGTATTTAAGGTGTTTGCTACAGATGGAATAACAGTAAGTTTAATTTAAAATTTATATCCTTATACACTTCATTACAATCTACACACGGTGACTCAATATTCCGACAAAGAAAATTATTGTAAAAGATACTAATTACCATCCACTGAAACACGCTATATACATTGTGTCCCAGGATAAGCGAACTTATAGGTGGTGTAAATGACAAAAAATTCTCGAATTGAAATTTAACCATTAGGAAGCTCGGTCTGCTTGATTATACATAATAAAATTTAACATATTTAGGTAAAGTGCTTCTTTAGAAAATATCGAAATATTTTATTAAGAACAGTTGCTCAAAATTCAAAATCATAGGAACGTGGCCAATTTAAGAACCGTCAGCCTATATTGATTTTTGTTTTCATTTTATAAGTATTTTCAATTTTTTTCTGTTTAGAGCTAGGTTTAAAAAAATGCAAAAAATTAATGTAGGCTGATTGTTATTAAATTCAGCACACTTGCATGATTTTGAATTCTGAGCAATTTTTCTTAATAAAATGTTACCTAGATAGAAAATGAAACTAATGCTCCAGTCAAGGCCTGCTTGATTTCTTAAAAATCAAAATATGCTAAATTATATTATCTAATCAAAAAGATCAAATTTTTTTTTCTCATTTACCCTTATAAGTTAGCTTATTCTGGGATACCCTGTAGTTTGTGGGTCAAACTAATGTGTCCCATTTTTTCCAGCACTTAGTTTTTAAATCGAGAGAATCAAGGTTTATTTAAAATGCATTCGTTGCAAGCTACAAAAATTCGAGATAACAATATCAAAAACAGCATTGTTCAGAAACTTTCGGAAATAAATATTCTTTTAAAAAAATTTTAAGTTTTTTATATCAAAAATACTTATTTCTGGGCACGTACTGTTTAATACTGTTTTTTCTACTAATATTATTCTGTAAATCGGCAATCCTACTTTGATTTACAGATCGTATAAAATTAATCTGCTCATATGAATATTCTTACAGAAAAACGAGCATTCTTCATCTTTCTACTGCGTAGACTTAAAGACGTAGTAAATTGATCTACCCTCTTAACTCTTTATTTTTACTCTTTTATTCGCATTTGACTGAAGGTGTGACTTTGAGGTAATTGGTCATCAGCAATTAAATCTTTACACGTCAATAAAAGAAATCCCTTCGGGTAATTGGCAATGCTGGTCACGCAATATGCATATTCAGCTATTCGAGATTCACCAAAACAAAAAGAATCCTCAAACTCCAATTTTTATAGCTAGCGAACAAAAGGTGTTCTGAAGTAATTAGACCACAAAAATGTCATTCCAAGGAGGCTAAGGATAATTCTTTAAATACATCTTTGTACAGGATGGCCAACTAAGCGGTACGCGGCTGTATCTCGGAAATCGTTCCCCGTACAGCTTTTAATAACTTACTAACTAACTTACTTTGTTATTATATTGTTATGCGTTCTAGTATAGTTACCTTATACATAATTGGACTATATAATGTCAGTATTGAATTTTTGGGTTTTATTAATAACTCTAAATATACAGTGAAGATAAATAGGTTCGAATAAATTCATTAGTACGTGCATGAAATATGATCCAAATTTTCCGTATAATCCGAAAATAAAATAGAAAATGATGGTTTCAATTTAAAAAATTGAACTGTCACATGAAAACTTTTTTTTTAGTCACCCTATACAAATGAAAATAAGTTTAAAAAATGCAAATCTAAAAATTAAAATCGACGGGTCCGAGCTTTTTTTCGAAAAATTATAGGTTGAATTTTAAATGAATTTATTCGAACTTATTTATTATCCTTACTTGTGATTCTTGTGACTGTAATCTAAAGCGAACGTAACTATTAGTAAACAAAATCTAAAAATACAATTCTAGACAGCTGTAAACGTGGACATATTTCCACTATGGACTGCTAGTGCATATTTGACGGCATATTCTTGAATATTATCGGATCAAAATAATAAAAGTTGATTCAATTAATCTAAACGTCGCAATCTTCTTAACCTGAAAAACTTATTGATAAAATCTATTTTAGAATGATTCCAGCACAGTAAACATAACAGTAGAAAATGTCAACGAATGGGAACCTCGATTTCGATATGCTCATTATGAATTCTTCGCTAGCACCACTGGTGGAGCGCATGATTTGATAGGAAAAGTAGAGGCTGCTGATGGAGATCGAGGTGATCGTTTAACTTTCTCCCTCAACGGACCTGATGCTCATATGTTCTTTATAACTCCTAATGGAGAATTAAGACTTAGAGATGTAATAGGTAAATATTCGAGTCTTATAAATTTATTTTAAATAAAACAAAAAGAAAAACATCTCATTTGTTACACACTGAACTACACTGAATAAAAATAATTCAGTGGAACTGGGTGATCAGGATATTGGAATAAATATTCGTTTCATCCAACTAGTTTTCTTGCATGTGGTAATGACTTAGATACAAATCTTTATAAGAAGTATTTCGGCTTAGTTGTTCAGTTCACTATGCTGATGGTATTCAAGGAATAGCAATTTATTTAAAAAAAGATCCATCACACTCATTTAGAGTATGAATTAACGACAATTCCATTATATCTTTTTAATGATTTAACAGTTTCATTATCTGAATTTTTTTTAAATCAAACAAAATATTTTAACCTTAGTTAGTTTTATGTCAGCTAATATATTAGAATGATTTTGATTATGTCGTTGTACTACGAAACAATCATTAGGCTAGGGTCACAGTGCAAGCGTTTTCGCGCGAAGATAGAGTGGTTTCTGGTTTTCTTAGGTTCGCGCGATTAAAAGCGATTGTACCATTTTATTAAAGCATCAGACGCGAGTGCTATTATTAAAAAGTTGAAGACATGGATATTGACGAAGAATTTTATCTAACTGAAAATAGTTGCATTTAAGAAAAGAAATATTTAAGTGAATATTATCAGATTTTCTAAGAGTTAAAAGTTACCACAATAACCTTCTGTCAAATACTAAAATAATAAGTTTTTCACTATCCATTATATATCAGAACCCTTACAGAGAATTCCGTTCGCGCGAAGAAAACAAACCTGTTTGAACTGTTAGCGAATATCTGCAATTGTCGCGGCTAATTCGCTTCCACTGTAACCACCTGCTTTTGTTTCTGTGGGTTTATTAATTTGCGCTTGCACTGTAACCGTAGCCTAAGTGTATGGTCACAATGGAGCACCGCACAGCGTCCTCGCTCATAGCCTGGCCCCATAGCACCGCACAGTAGTGTCCACACGGCGCACCGAGCCTAGCTCATTGCCTTGCTTGTTGAGCTTGTCTCTCGACATCGAGATATAATTATGGACTGTGCGTTGTCATCTTCTTCCGATGAAGGCTATATTACACAAATTACGTTCAGAATTTGACGTGAAATTGGAAAATCGGTTAATATACACGATGTTACGTTAAAAAATATGTTTAAACAGGGTCGTAATTAATTAATTAGAAAAAAATAAGGTATTCTGGAATAATTTTTAACTAATTGTTATTTTAAATAGTGTTGTCGTACATAAAAATCCAAGTAACGGTATAATCAAAAATATCTATATGCATTCTCATATGTTCGAAAAAGCGTTGGGAATATTTCCTTAGATCATTTTAAAGGTGATAAAATTCTCCATTGAATCTTGGCTTTACTTTAATGGGATGAACTGGTAATTTTGATTTTTGTTTAAGCATATAAGTACCACTTTGTTATATTAGTGTATGACCACAACGGAGCGCCGACCCTCGCCCTCGACCATAGCCTGGTATCATTGCATCGCACAGTAGTATCCACAACGGCGCTCCGACCTTCGCTCCTTGCCTATCGGTCAGTTTGTCTCTCGACATCGAGATATAGGCATGGACTGTGCGCAATTTGTCAATTTAAAATCGTATTTATCGTAATACGAGACCCTAGGCTAGCTCCGAGTGATAAGTCCGACCCTGTTTAAAGGTTTTTTTTTTCAGTGACGTCCTGTATATTAATTGATTTCCCAATTTTACGTCAAATGCGCAACGTAATTTATGTAATATGCCCTTTAGTAATACCACTTTGTTATATTAGAGTCTAAAATAATATCTTCTTCGTCGGAAGAAGATAACAACGCACAGTCCATGTTTATATCTCGATGTCGAGGGACTAGTGTGCGAAGCTCAAGCGATGGCTGTGCCGTGCTATGGTCCAGGGCGATGAGCGAGGGTCGTAGCCCCGTTGTGGACACGGACTTAGAGACTAAAACAATATCTTCTTCATCGGAAGCAGATAACAACGCACAGTCTATGTTTATATCTCGATGTCGAGGGACATATTTTCATTTTACATTAGCTAAAAATGTGCTGTCAGAAAGTAATAGGCGAATCAATAAATTCATTGATTATTAAATTGTAATTTTCAGGATATTCAAAATAACTGAAAATGACAAAAAAGTATTTTATCTTCGCCGCAATGGTTTGTATTTTTTAGATCTTCAAAGAAGCTTGGCTACATTAAAAGTCACTGCCACGGATAGCGGTGAACCACCGAAGAAAGCTAGCGTTCCTATTACAGTACACTTTCCCGGTTCTAGTAGTGACTTACCTGCTGGTGTTGTAGCAAACCATGACGTTGGTGGGGCTTCGGTACTGTTAGCAGGCCTTGGAACTGTTTTACTACTTTTAAGTTTTATTGTTGCACTGTTAATTGCGTACATTTGTAAAGTGTAAGTACTTTTAATATATAGAGTGGTCAGAAAAAAGTGTCAAATGGATAACTATTTTATTTTTAAATTCACAGATTCAAATTCAAAAACAACATAATGAGTCCGTCATTTCTTAATAATTTTAATAACTCAAAAATCATGCAGCATGAAAAATAATTTGAATTTTTAGAAAACGAACAGGCACCTCAGTATCCTCACATTCCGATGAAAAGTCTACTCAAAAGCGACCTCAAGTAAGCAATCCAGTATTTGGGGGAGACAAAGCTCGATCGGGAACCGCTGTAGCTTTGGGAGGTATACCCAGTGAACCCAAATCTAGAATACCTAGTCCTAAAATTCATCCTGCTCCACAACCACCGGTAAATGTACTTTGGCCGTCAACAGCTACTAGGGCAAAGAAATTAAGTTGGGGAGATGATAAGGTAAATTATATTCTATTGTGACAGTAGCATAAACTTAAAAGATTTAAGCATCGATTGTTAATTCCGTGAGATTTTTGTTTGGTACCCATACTGCCCTGCCAAGACTACTTGTCCTATCTGCAAAATTTCACTTTTTGAGATGCGTTTATATATCTTATATTTTTTTTATAATATAGTAAAGTATTATTGTATATTTTCAAAAATATTTAAGGAACACCACTACTTGTCCTATCTGCAAAATTTCACTTTTTGAGATGCGTTTATATCTCTAATATTATATATAATATATTATTGTATATTTTCAAAAATATTTAAGGAACCAGCCTTCTAAATGAATTGTACTGGACCACAGATTTTAAGATATTAATTACCTGAATGATAATTAAAATCGCACAAGATGTTGGTTGGCATTCGAAAGGGAGTCTATTTTAAACCTGCGGTAATTGACGTGGGTTCTTTTAGGGTTTAAGTTTGCTTATGGATATTTAAGGTAGTTTGATTAATTAAAAGTCATAATTAATCTTAAAACTATTTAATAATAAGAAAGTAAGTTTAGATAAATTAACATAATTAAAAATGTCTTCCATAATCTTCAAAAATAACTGTTCATAGATTCACATGCAAAAATCATAGTTCATCAACATGATGCAAATTATTATAAATGTCTACCACTTTGTACTGCGTACATTCTCTCATTGTTCTTTTAGCACTGGATAAAATAGTCAATGTTTATAAGGTATCTTAACTTACATACAAACATCTTACAGCTGGTACTTAGTATTTCGTTCCCGAACACACACTTAAGAATAGGTCGTTGCACTAATTCACTGTTGTAAACAAACAAGGGTCGATAAGTAAGCCCTCCCGGTTTCTTATAATATACATTGTTACTGAGATATTAATAGTGAACTTTTAGATATTTATTTGAACAAAATATCTTTAAACTTTATTCTTAGTTACTGACTAACCCATGATGGCTAAATAGAATATCTTATTATTTTATTCTGGACTGATCTTAATAGAAACTGGAGTAAGTACAGAATCTCGAATCTTGAATAATAATCCTCTTTTTTGCTGTGTTTCGTGGTTTTGTTATATTGCCCCCCTTTTCCAAATGGGCAAGGAACTAACATTAGAGGTATGTCCAAAAAGTTTAGGTCTCGCCTGATTCGTTGGTTCATTTGGGTCAAGTCAAACGGGAGAAACAATTAAGGAAGCAGTTAATTTTTTATTACCTAGGAGGTATCCCATTACGGTGTAGAATAACATTAAGTTAATCGTTTATTTCGGTGATTAGAACACCTGCAGGCTATTAAGGAAGTAATAACCATTAAATTTAATTGCTTGTTTAGGTAATTAAAATTCCTTGATATTTTAGAATATTATTTTTAGTTTGTATCATAGCTATTCTGGGAATCTGTGGTTCCTTCCCATAATTGTTTTGATCCAATAAAATTGATTTGGGCGTATTTAAAAATATGTGCGTGGGTCAAAAATACCTTACAATCTATCTCTTTTCTATTTCCTATGACTTTCTTATTTTAGGATATTTTATCCAGATATATTATTATAATATTTTGGCGATTTTTATAAAATGGCATAAATATTTGGGCTTTTAATGCAATTTTAGAATTAATTCTTATTTCGTACATTGAATAGAGTTAATTAAATATAAATAAAGCCAGGGGCGTAACATTCCTCCCTCCTATATAAAAAAAGAAATAACATAATAATTTCTTTTTTCCTTCTTTGATTTTTTAATATTACTTACTGCTCTACTAACTTACTTTAACTAATAATTTCATTGCATTTACATATCTTGCCATAATATGAATTACTCCCAAAACATAACTACCTAGCAATTATTAATATTAAGCATTATATATCTTAACACGTTAAGTTTAATAACTCCATACCGTGATTATTGTTTTAAACACTTGCTCTGCTTTTATAATTTCACTCACTTCGCGAATTTCAAATGCATAGTTCTATTCATTGTTTATGCTTTAGTCAATTTCACTTCATTGAGTCCAATTTTTACAATATATACGTTAATACATATAAACCTAATTTATATCTTTACATTCTCTTAATGCCAAAATATCGCTTCAATATCTATATTTTATAACATTTCGAACATATCCTAGGCAAATCTTTTACTTTTATGGGCAATAATCTTTTAAGTAACTTGGTTTACGACTAGTACGTCCACTTCTAGTAGTAGAAGATTCTGCTTCTTCTGTTAGATTATTTTCAGTTTTTTGTTCGCTTTCAATTACGGCGTCATTTACTTCTTCTTCACTACTTTCATATTCAGAAACTTCTGTCTCTAGATGGTCTATAGATCTTTCTATATCAGCATCGAAATCGTCTTCTTGTATTTCCCATTCTGATCCTCCAACTTCTGGTTCTTCAACTTCCGGTTCTTCATTTTGATTTGACTCTGGTACATGTGGTATATAATACATAAATGATGCTTCTTGAGTTTCACTTCTATCATTTTCATATGATCTACTGTCTTTAGGAATTTCTTCTTTGTTATCTTCTCTATGACCAGCCGGACATTTACAATGCTTTAATCGGTTAACATGTACTGTTTGTATTTTTCGGCCATTTATTTCTTGAATTCTATATGTAACAGGCCCTAAGACTTTAATTACTCGATACGGTCCTGTCCAGTTAGGTTTAAACTTTCGTGGGAGATTATTTGTTCCTTTTATATTAGGGGTATATAGGTATACTCGGTCTCCTATCTGAAATTGTTTATTTCTAGCTTTTCTATTGTACTGGAAACATTGTTTATCTGCTGTGCCTTCTAGCTGTTTTATAGCTTCTTGGTGAGCGTACTGCATTCTATGTTGCATTTCCGTAGCATAATTTTCATCTAAATCATATCTTGGTTCAATTGGATTAGTGATAATGTGTTGTGGTAGCTGCATATCTCGACCATACATTAAAAAAAATGGACTTTCCTTCGTTGATTCATGTATATTGTTGCGATAAGCCATTAGTGCAAATGGTAACCAGACATCCCAGTCGGCATTGTCGTTGGTAATATAATGTTTAATCATACCTTTTAGGCTTTTATGGAAACGTTCAATCATACCATTACATTCTGCATGATAAGGTGTTGTTTGCAATTTTTCTATACCTAAAATTTGGCATACTTTTTTAAATAATTGCGATAGAAAGTTTGTTCCGCAATCTGTTAAAAGTTGTCTTGGTACTCCATATCGTATAATGATATTCTCTACAAATGCTCTTGCTACAGTATCGGCTGTAGTATCAGGCAATGGAATAGCTTCTGCAAAACGCGTTAAATAGTCCATACAAGTTAAAATGTATTTATTTCCATTTCTTGTCCTATTTAAAGGTCCAACAATATCCATACTTATTCTTCCAAAAACGCTATGCGGTACAGGTAGTTTTTGAAGGTACGCAGGAGGTTGATAATTTGTCTTTGTGATATTACATGAGTGACATTGTTCACAATATCTTTTAACGTCTTTGGTCATTCCAGGCCAATAAAAATCTCTTCTAACCAAATCTAATGTTTTCTGTTGACCACCATGACAAACCATTGGTGAATTATGATATAATTTTAGTACATCTGGTACTAAGCTACTTGGTGCTACTACTTTATCATGTCTTTCAAAATCTCTTCTTTTAGCATACAGCATTCCATCTTCCATGGTATAATAAAATCCTGAAGGGTCTGGTAAATTATTTATAATATTTCGCAATTTATAGTCGTCTTGCTGCTTTTGTTTTATTTCTTCTCGGCTCCATATTACGTTAAGTATTGGGCTTCCTTCATTAACTTCTCTAATAAAACGTATCTCGTTAGTTTTCTGCTCCTCAGGAGGTTGTGTGCTTCTTAATCTTGTTAAAGCGTCCGCATTTTTATTCTGTCCTGCTGCACGATAGTCAATTGTAAAACTATATTCCATTAAAAACATTGCCCATTTGGCAAGGCGTGAACTACCATCTTTGATATTTAAAATATATTTTAGTGGTTTGTGATCACTGTAAATGTAAAAATGTGTGCCTGTTAAATAATATTTAAACTTCTTCACCCCCTCGACTATTGCTAGCGCTTCTCGTTCAATGGTAGAGTATCTGGTCTCTGCAGGTAATAATGTTCTGCTATGAAAATATATAGGATGTTCCATATCTCCGTATTTTTGACTAAGAATAGCTGATATACTCGTCTTGCTCGCGTCAGTAGCAAGAATAAATGATCTTTTATAATCAGGGTACTTTAACACAGGTGGAGTTACTAGAGCTCTCTTTAATGTGTTAAATGCTTCTTGTTGCTTTTCTGTCCAAATAAATGGAACATTTTTCTTAGTAAGTAGTGTCAGAGGCTGTGAAATCTCTGAAAATCGTGGTACAAATCTGCGATAAAATCCACACAATCCTAAAAATGCTCTTATTTCTTTTACTGTCCTAGGTACTGGATAAGTGTCTACTACTTTTGTTTTCATAGGATCAGTAGCGCATCCTTTACTTGAAATAATATGTCCTAAATAATTAGCTTCTTTTTGTATAAAATGGCATTTAGTTGGCTTAAACTTTAAATTACTTTTCCGCATAATTTCAAATACATTTCTTAATTCTTTTAAATGCTGATCTAATGTAGAGGTGTATACAATTACATCGTCCATGTATACTAAGACTGATTTTCCAATTAATCCAGAAAAAATGCTGTTCATAAATCGCATGTATGTGCTTGGAGCATTCTTTAATCCCATGGCCATTCGTTTATATCGGTAGGTTCCATTTGGTATAATTATAGCTGCTTTATCTCGATCTCTTTCATCGAGTTCTATCTGAAAATATCCACTTGCTAAGTCCATGGTAGAAAATAGACTTGAACCTGCCAAGCTGTCAATGGTTTCTTGAATATTTGGCAAGGGAAATATGTCTGACCTGGTATATTTATTTAATTCCCTAAAATCTGAAACTAGGCGAAATTGTGGCTCCTCGCCTGGGTGTAGTCTTTTTTCTATTAATATAACAGGAAAACTCCATGGGGACTGGCATTCTTCTATAATTCCATCATCTAACATTTTCTTTATTTCTTTCTGTAATATCTCTCTCCTATGATATGGTACACGATACGGTTTCTTACAAATCGGAGGTATATCTTCAGTAATAATACGATGTTTAATGTCACTAGTGCATGACAATTGCTGATTTGGCGATTTAAAAATGTCTATATATTCTTCAACTAATTTTCTCAACTTCTGTTCTGCTTTCGTATTTACATTTAATAAGTTCAATTTTTCCAAAATTTCTTTTTTATCCTGTAGTGTGACATTTCTTATAACTTTCCCTTTATTTCCATTATATTTATTATAATCAACAGTTTCTGTTTCATAAGCGTGCGCCACCACTGTTTTACTTGGCAATATTATTTCATGCTGAGCTACATTCATTATTTTTATTGGTACTTCTTCCCTTTTCGTACATAAACTTCGGCCTACTAATAAACCCATTGGATTCCTTTCATAATCTTCTATAACAACATCTGGCGTCTGTATATCTTTATACTTCTGTATTTTCACCATTAATACTATTTCACTTCTTGCAGGGATCTTAAGTGTCTCTTTAATACATACATTAAAGTGTCGTCAATTTTCTGAGTATACTTTATTCCTTGTGAATTGTCCTCCTTTCCATAAATTTTCTGTATATTCTCTTCACTATTTTCCTTGATTCCAGCACTACCTTGTGCACTGCTTCTATTTTCTTGCTTAGGTATAACTTCTTGATTTCCTTTCCTTAAATTTGTCAAAATACTCGTTTTACTTTTCTTCACGTCTTTTTCTTCAATACCTGTAATCTTCTTTTCTTCTTTCTTGGCAACTTCACTTTTTACTTTTGATTTCTTACCTTTCTTGGATGCTACTTCATTTACTCTTATTTCAGAATTTTCCGGTTCTCGGACGTCCTCAACTTTCATTGGAAAATTTCTTAGGTTTGCACATTGCGGATAATAAAGATGGGAGTCAGCCATCTTAATATTGGAATTCATCGTCACTGACTCTAACGACGAACTCACCTTAGATTTATCTTCCAAGGAAGTTGTAATTTTTCTAAAATTTTCTTTTAAATCATCTGCCATATTTTTCATTTCCTTCCGAAGACTTTTTACTTCATTCTCTATTTTATAAAATCTCTGATTCTCTGACGAAGTCACTTGTGCTATACACTGTTTTTCCTTTTCTAACGGGATACACTCTTCTAGTATATATAATTGTCCTTCCGCAAAATCAATTTTTACTCCATATTTCGTAAGAAAATCTATTCCTAATATAATATCCGAGCTAAAGCTTCCTTTCTCTATTACTACAAACTCGTGTGTAACAGACTTGAAAGGTCCTATATTAATAGGTAAGCATACACTTCCATACTGCGGAATAAGTCTTCCTTGTACATCCCTTAAACATATTTCAATATCCCTTAATTGAAATCCTTTAGCAAAATCTGCGTTTATTAAAGAAACGGTTGCTCCCGAATCTACTACTCCTGAACATTGCGTTCCATTTATTTCTAAAGTAATCACATTACGTGTATCTTCATCTGTAATACAGTCTAAAATCGAAAACTTTCGTTCACTCTTCGCTTTGCTATTTTCACAATCTCTATCCTGCTTTAAAAACGATTTATTATTAAACTCGTTAATATTCCTATAATAATTACTTTTCCTATAATAATTATTCCTGTAATTATTCTTATCAAAATTATTTCGGTTATAATTATTTGATTCATATCTAACGTCTTCTCTGGAACAAACTGTACCATCATCTAAAAGTTCATTGTTTATATTGTTTCTGTCGGCTCCTAATATTTCTCTACCTGCTCTTCTCGGGACACTTTTATTTTTAATTTCAGAGTCATATCTTTCATTTTCAAAATATTTTCTTTTATTTTGACAAGTTCTCCACATGTGTCCTAATTTATCACAATTATAACATTTGATAGTCAAAATTCTAGCATTTTCATTCCGCTTTTCTTTACTTTCAAATTCCTTTAAATTTAAAATCATTTCCTCGGTTTCTGCATACTCTAAAGCATCCGATAAACTTTTTGGCTGTTTCGATAAAACATTTTGTCTGATAGGTGTAATTAAACCTAATGTAAATTGTCGCAAAATATCGGTTTCCAAATTTTCTTCCAAAATTTTTATAATAGCTGGCGTTCCAGAAATATTCACCGCTTTTCTTCCTAAAATCTTAGTGCGTGCTAAATACTGTCGGCATGTTTCACCTATTTCTTGTGTACAAGCGATAAATTCTTTCAAATCCTGCCCTGGTAATTGCTTTTCTTTAAACTCATTTAAAATATTATTTTTAAAATATGTCCAATCTGTTGTATTTTTGACAGAGGATTCAGAATCTACATACTGTTTTGCAATTCCTTTTACTTTTAATCTACATATTGCTAATTTTTGTTTATCATTCCAGTTACTTAAAATCGCATATTGCTCTATTATCTCGAAAAAATCAAAAATATTTGTGGTACCATCAAAATTCATAATATGTTCCAATGTTATAATTACATTAGTTATTGTCGGCGAAACAGGACTTACAATATTTTTCTCATCCTTACTACTCATTTTAAAAATCTAAGGAATACCCACTTAATTAATTTAATAAAAATGCTTGTTCAAAAAATCTTTAATAAATAATTCTGTTCTCGGTAACAGAATCTTTCAAAATTATCGAAAATTAGAGTTAACGTCAAAATTTAAATTTTTTAAAAAAAATTTTATTTCAAAAATTATTTCAATTCTAAACACTAAACTTTTCGTTCCAAGAATTTTATTTCCAATCTTAAAATAATAACTTTAAATTTTCAAATTATTTAATGAAGAAAATTAATTTAAAAAAATTTCAAAAAATTTTTTTTTCAAAATACAAACAATTTTACGTTCTTTTACCCCTCTGAAAAAGTATAAATATTCACACAAAATCAAATATCATGCACAATGCCTATAAATAAAAAAAATTAAAACACGTTTTATGACTTTTACTGAACATACCCTTATATATCCTTTATAAAGCAAACCTATGACAAACACAATATTGATGCGTAAATTTGCGGCTTTGAAAAATTTTGCAAATTATCAAAACGGCCATACACTTCTACAATATTTACTGTGTTATTTGTCATTATTTTAAACTGGCAATTCAGAAAACTTTTTGCAAATAATCCATATAATATTTTGGGAATCCTTTCCTTGTCTGTTAGCAATCATTTTAACAGTTTCAAACGTGCATACAATTTTGCAAAACAACCATGACATTTTGTCACAAAAAAAATTTTTCATCACGTGGTAAATTTATTTTCTTTGCCAGAAAATTCAAAACCCTATCAGACCTGACACCATTGTACTGGACCACAGATTTTAAGATATTAATTACCTGAATGATAATTAAAATCGCACAAGATGTTGGTTGGCATTCGAAAGGGAGTCTATTTTAAACCTGCGGTAATTGACGTGGGTTCTTTTAGGGTTTAAGTTTGCTTATGGATATTTAAGGTAGTTTGATTAATTAAAAGTCATAATTAATCTTAAAACTATTTAATAATAAGAAAGTAAGTTTAGATAAATTAACATAATTAAAAATGTCTTCCATAATCTTCAAAAATAACTGTTCATAGATTCACATGCAAAAATCATAGTTCATCAACATGATGCAAATTATTATAAATGTCTACCACTTTGTACTGCGTACATTCTCTCATTGTTCTTTTAGCACTGGATAAAATAGTCAATGTTTATAAGGTATCTTAACTTACATACAAACATCTTACAGCTGGTACTTAGTATTTCGTTCCCGAACACACACTTAAGAATAGGTCGTTGCACTAATTCACTGTTGTAAACAAACAAGGGTCGATAAGTAAGCCCTCCCGGTTTCTTATAATATACATTGTTACTGAGATATTAATAGTGAACTTTTAGATATTTATTTGAACAAAATATCTTTAAACTTTATTCTTAGTTACTGACTAACCCATGATGGCTAAATAGAATATCTTATTATTTTATTCTGGACTGATCTTAATAGAAACTGGAGTAAGTACAGAATCTCGAATCTTGAATAATAATCCTCTTTTTTGCTGTGTTTCGTGGTTTTGTTATATTGCCCCCCCTTTTCCAAATGGGCAAGGAACTAACATTAGAGGTATGTCCAAAAAGTTTAGGTCTCGCCTGATTCGTTGGTTCATTTGGGTCAAGTCAAACGGGAGAAACAATTAAGGAAGCAGTTAATTTTTTATTACCTAGGAGGTATCCCATTACGGTGTAGAATAACATTAAGTTAATCGTTTATTTCGGTGATTAGAACACCTGCAGGCTATTAAGGAAGTAATAACCATTAAATTTAATTGCTTGTTTAGGTAATTAAAATTCCTTGATATTTTAGAATATTATTTTTAGTTTGTATCATAGCTATTCTGGGAATCTGTGGTTCCTTCCCATAATTGTTTTGATCCAATAAAATTGATTTGGGCGTATTTAAAAATATGTGCGTGGGTCAAAAATACCTTACAATCTATCTCTTTTCTATTTCCTATGACTTTCTTATTTTAGGATATTTTATCCAGATATATTATTATAATATTTTGGCGATTTTTATAAAATGGCATAAATATTTGGGCTTTTAATGCAATTTTAGAATTAATTCTTATTTCGTACATTGAATAGAGTTAATTAAATATAAATAAAGCCAGGGGCGTAACAGAATTTAGAAGAAAGTGCATGTAATAATAACAAAATTAGTAATATCTCAAAACTACTTTTAAGCAGTTAGGACAAGTAGTCTTAGCAGGGCAGTATAGGCATCGTTAAAGTCTGATTTTCAGGTAAAAATCACCTAAAAACATACATAAATGTCAATTTAATGAAACTAATACTAAACTCACTTTGGTCAAAATCGCAGGTACTATTTAGCATTTTATTTTTCATTGTATTATATATAGTTCCTTATATTAAATAGTTTTAAGGAACCTCTATAACATAAATTGCGCCCGTGACTAGCACATGGAGTATTTTAAAACAAATGATGCAACCAGGATCCCCCACACCTGCATTATTCGAAAGTTTTCCTTTCTCTGAGATTAAGCAATATAACAGAGCAAGGAAATATTTGCTGTATTAAACTAGTGATCACAGAACAGTTATGTAGCTTGCTCTCGGGTCTCACCCGTAAATAAATAAATATTATACTTTATATGTCGCATAAGAGAGTCATTAATTCTTCATAACTTAAAGTTGATTTACCTAAATTAATTCTTGAAAATATTTCTACCCTTTTAACTATTCTCTCCCGCCATCTTCCTCACCAAGTTGGTGACAGAGAATAGAAAATTCATTTTATCTCTTGCCCAGTTCCAACTTTAATTCTATATTTGTGCGTCGCAGAAGTGGTTCTGCTATGGACCTTCCTGTCATTAAGAATTTTGTATACCTGCACTTTCTTATCTAATTTTCAGTTTGTAAGTTTTGTCACATAAATATTTTATACTGCTGCGATAACGTTCCCATACTTCAAGAAAATATTCTGAAACTGCAGATTCTGGTAAAGCATATAACATAGCAGCTTGTAATTGTAATTATCTGAAGTGACACCTATAGTTCTGGGTTTACATTTTGTCCTGTAGAGAAGCACATTACTATATTGTGAGCAATAGTTTATTTTAATACTCAACTAGTAACTTCTATTAAAAATGAACTTTTAACAAATCTTGTCTTGAGTTATGCCCCTCATATTTAGCATCAGAGGGACGAAAACTAACAAAAACTAATGCATCTTGGAATGAGATCTATCTAAACAGGTACTGCTTCCTTCTGTAAAATTTACTGTATTATATTTAATAAAACAAACTTATATTTGTACCCGTATATAATTAACATATATTTATACTCTTCGTACTTTTTCGTCAGGCATCATTACGTTTAAAAAAAAAATCAAATCCTAACAAACCCTTTACAACATCGCGTCGGATTATTTTAGCCTCGAGTTCGCCATTTTGTTGGTATTGTTAACATTTCTTAACATTACCCGTTCTTTATTTAGCTTCTGGAGTTGCTTAATCGGGTCCATTTATATTATGGAGGGTTTTTAAATAAATAATCGGATTTGATATAATATATAAATCTCATTTTTATTCTGACTTTCCTTCAACAATAACAATTACTAGCTAATCAATAAGTGAACATGTTCTCCATTCTTATGTTATGGTGTGTGCAGCATTGATGATTATATATAAAATTTTCAACGGAATGCAAAGTTAATATTAAAACACATTGGTTGTAAAATTTGGATAAATGCGTTCCCTAGAGCATCCCCCAATGTTAATCAAGCTAATAAACCAGCATTAATTTACACAAAATTTTAAAATGTTTGGACTGTCGGAAATACGAGGACACAAAGGTATTGTATTTTTTGTTATAAATCGCCTCACCCCTACAAAAAAAGAATATTATTATTTTGCATCCTATTCTTTGCCAAGTGTGTAAACGTTTACGGTAGAACGATAAATGCTGTCCTGCCAGAAGAATTTCTAAACCTCCTCTTTGGAAACCTCCCATTTCAATCATACAATTAGAAATTATGTTCCCTATTTTAGAAGACGATAGTCCTTGTTTTTATCTTGGCGTCCTCTTTTCTCTACAGCCTGCGCCATTTTCAAAGTTCTATTTATGTATATAATTTTTATAAGAAGGGAATATGTATGTTGTTAACATGAACCTTAAATATAAGTCGTAGCTAAATCCAATAAAAGTGTGGATATTTTTATAAAATTACGTATGACTTTATTGTAGGTACCGACAGTAGTATAATAATACTTATAATAAACTTTTTTTCAGACTGAGTCAAGCAGCACAGAAAACCTCGACATTATAGACAACATACCCAAAGTCCTGGAAAGTAGTAATTTAACGGTGTACTTTTAAGCATTAACTCTGGTTTAGTAATAATTGCTGCTAAGGCAGGTGCTCGGCAACGGCCAGACACTGGCTCGGCAAAATATATTTATCATTGAGTCTTATGGATTTTGCAGGTGTAAATTCACACTATAAGCGTGCAACGTCTCGGCAAGCGACGATATAAGACACAATGATTAACCTATTCTGCCGAGCCGGTGCCTTGCCGTTGCCGAGGCCGTGCCTTGCAAGATAGTGAGAATCAGCCTTACATTATGTTATATAAAATCTTATAAAAATAGAATGATTAAAAATAAAGAGAAAAAACTATGGAAACTATGATTACTGCGAATATAGGAAGAGCTACGACGAGTATCGTATATGCGTCCAACGCTTCACTGTGCGACACTATTTTTCCTAAATCACAATGTTCGCGTGAAGATAGGTATTTTCCAAAGGGTTTGTATTGTTTCTTTGAACGAAAATTTTTTAAAACATAAAACTGAGATATTATCAATCGTATAAATATAAAAATTCCCAACAACTTTTGCAATAAAAATATACCGCGGAAAACAATACTTATTTATTTAATTCGGCAGTAGAGTAATATTTTAAATCAAAACATGTTATATCTTTATGTAATCCTTTTGAGCCCCGCTACAGCCTTCAAAAGAGCTAATTTACTGAGAGTCGGAAAAACAAAAATCATTAGAAATTTAATTATAAAGGTGCGTATCCATCAAAAAAATCATTTACAGCGCAAGTTTGTAAATGTTTGCAAATATTTGCTAACAATTACAAATATTTTGCGCGCTTGGTGGATATGCACCCCGGAAAATTGCCCGAAACGAAAATTCCCGAAAGGAGAATTCTCCGAAACTTTCACATTTCAATTATTTGGCAGGCATTATGTTGCAAAATTTGTACACGAATTATCAATTATCAATTTATGTATCTAGTGCAAGAAGTTATTGTTTAGTTATTAAGTTCAGTTATCGCAGTGTTTTGTATATTTTTACTTATATATCTAGTGAAAAAGTTATTATTTAGTTGTTAAGTTTAGTTATCGCAGCATTTTGTATCTTTTCAAAGTGAATTCTAAGAAATCCAGGATGCAAGTGGGTTATCCGCAGTCTGATTTTCTAGCGACGGGACACAAGTGAAGTGAATTATTTCGCAATTAGGTAGGTACGAGATCAACAATAACCTTTAATGCCTAACAATGTAAGTGGATTAGAAATGGAATCCAAAACGTGTGTCGGGATCGAGTTTGCATTTTTTTCCCCAGGAAACTGTTTATAAATAATGTTTCACGAATTATGTTTTGTAATATCGGGGAATTTTCCATTGGACCAGTTGTTCTTTGGGGGACTCTTCTTTTGGAGCAATTTTGCATTCGTGCCAATTATTTTCGCGCAATTTTTTTTTGATCAATTATTTTCAGGCAATATTCCAAGTTGCCTGGTGAGATAATATATTGATAGTAGTAGATATTCGAGCCAGCAGATGGAGTATATGACCAAAAAACATATTTTGCCTTTTAAAATAAAGGTCCAAAACGAACATAACATTTTTAACATGCGTCACAACACTCTCTTTGTTTTTAATGAACACGGGTTGAAATAATACATATGACGTGCGTTTTATATTTGATAAATTTGTGGCTGGGCTCTACAGTGACTACAGGCTACCGTGGCGACAAAATAGCGATAGTAATGGAATAACGAAAAATCGTTACATTATTAAAAATTTGCACTTACATTTTAATGTTCCTTTCGCAAATAAACAAGAAACTCTCGAAATTGGACCTACTTGGTTTTGAGGTATAAATCCTACAGAAAATTCGTAGACCTTCCGAATATCTTAGAAATTTTAATTTTTCTTCCATAAAAGAAAATCGAGTTGTTGCAAGAGCCCATCCCTTTATTATTAAATAATGTTACTGGGGACGTTGACCACCCTTCCTGAAATGAAAAAAAACATTGCAGCAAAATAATCAAAAATCACCTTTCCACACTCATTTTCATAGAAAGACGTGTGCACTACTACAAATTTGTGAACAAACTCATATGATTAATCCAGAAACGTTAGCCGTCAGTGATGTTAATTGTACCAGTAATTTTTCCCGTGCTACAATTTGCACAAATTCTTGCCTCAACAATTCTTTTTACAATTTCAATAAAAATTAGAACGTTCATAAGTTTCAAATGTAATTAGCGTCATGATGAACTAAACTGCTGGCCATTTGCTTTCGAGCAAGAAAAATTTCGCCTAAATTTAAAAGTTAATATTTTCTGAACCAGATATGACATCGATCTCCGGTTTTTAATAGTTGATAGATTTGTCCCTTAGGAAACAATTGCCAAAGTTGGATTGTCTTAAACTGTTAGAAAATTTTATATACAGGGTGTTAAAGAGGACGATGATTTTTGCTCCAATTTCAATAGCATGTAAGTTTCACAATATTATTTTTAAATTTTATCACTGAACGTCAATTGAATCACTGGTTCATAGCAAAGAAAGCAATCTGTCAAATTTTTGATATCTGCTATATTTTAAGAGATACCGATTTTTTTGAAAACTTTGCTTTTTTTTCAACTTTTTGTTAGCTAGATCCCACTGTGCGTTGTATCGTGCAAACTTTGCAAGTGATTATTATACCTTATGAAAAGCTTGTTTATGTTCAGTAACAACAATTGTACCTAAATGTTGTGATGTACAGTAGCGTACTTATAATCACTTATATGTCTATGCTTTATGAGTATCTCACAATTTTTTTGTATTGGAAAGATTAGGCAAGTTTTTCCTTATTTTTTAGTTTTTCATATCGCGCTACAGGTATATTATACAGTGTCTACAAAATTTTAAAAAAGATATTTTTTTTATTTAATTGTTTGAAATATTAATTTCTAACTTTCTAACACGACACTATTCATAAAATTAAACTTACATTGAAAGGCACTTTAATATTAAATATCACTAGCTGCCGTCAAACCAAACCCCGTCCATCCGAGTGTATTAATTTGAATCGAGATTATCATGAAAAACAACAATATCAAGTCAGCCATGCTAATGCGTTTAGCAACAAAGCTAACCATGTGTTAGAAAGTTAGAAATTAATAAATAAATTTTTTCAAACAATTAAATAAAAAAATTTTTTTTTTGTAAAATTTTGTAGACACTGTATAATATACCTGTAGCGCGATATTAAAAACTAAAAAATAAGGAAAAACTTGCCTAATCTAGGGGCGAGTACTTTCCAATACAAAAAAATTGTGAGATACTCATAAAGCATAGACATATAAGTGATTATAAGTACGCCACTGCACATCACAACATTTAAGTACAATTGTTGTTACTGAACATAAACAAGCTTTTCATAAGGTATAATAATCACTTGCAACGTTTGCACGATACAACGCACAGTGGGATCTAGTTAACAAAAAGTTTAAAAAAGCAAAGTTTTTCAAAAAAATCGGCATCTCTTAAAATATAGCAGATATCAAAAATTTTACAGATTACTTTCTTTGCTATGAACCAGTGATTCAATTGACGTACAGTGATAAAATTTAAAAATATTATTGTGAAAGTTACATGTTATTGAAATTGGAGCAAAAATCATCGTCCTCTTTAACACCCTGTATATAAAATTTTCTGGCAGTTTAAGACAATCCAACTTTGGCAATTGTTTCGTAAGGGACAAATCTATCAACCATTAATAACCGGAGATCGATGTAATATCTGGTTCAGAAAATATTAACTTTTAAATTTAGGCGAAATTTTTCTTGCTCGAAAGCAAATGGCCAGCAGTTTAGAACACTTTAGATACAGACTATTAAAAAATTGCCATGAAACTTTTTAACGGGACTGGACACTGAAGATTATTTGTTTAATCATAAAAAGAATCATTTACTGAATAATTAAACACAAATTGCCTTAGAACTGGGACTGGGCTTGAAGAGGTGAAATATTGACTGAAAGGTGTATCCTTTCGCAGAACGAAGAAAAACTTTATATGTCGTTCGGCAGTTGATATGATAGTTTTAACAGATCTGACAATGATACATGACGAACCGCGTATTCTCAAAATCCATCTAGATGCGTGTAACATTTGTGCCGATTTGATTTAAATAAAATAATGATTCCGCAGTGGATTGGCAACATCATAATAAATTGTATGATTAAATCTACCACACCAGACTGGTTAAGTAATCACGTATACAAGTTTTTAGAGGGTTGATTTAAAAATAAAAAAGTATGAAGGCTTTCTCCGGAGTAGAAGTCGCCAATTTAAATATAATTTAAAGAATTTCCATAACACCCTGTATATAGAACCGAAAGCAAGCAGAGTTGATTCCAAATCCACATAAATATAATTTCGCCCTTATCCGTCAAGTAGTTTTTGACATTTCGAGACCACATACTAAACGACAGTCTGACGGAAATGGGAAATGGAAAATGGTAGGTCTGCCCAGAAAATCTATAGGATTAGGGGTGTCAATCCCGGGATCTAGATGAAAAATAAATATCGAAAATCCCGGGATTAAGACCGCAAATCCCGAGATAAATTATATTGCACTGATTGATGGTCACCACGTAAACACATAAGGAATTGACAATCTGAGGCAAAAAAATAATTGAGTAGTCGAATTGCTGTTATATGACTTACTACCTTTATTGTAACATATAGAATCACCTCTTCAAGTATCCTGATATATATCCGAACACATGAGTTCTTTAAAAATTAACTTGTTCTTTAACACAATTTTATCGTAAATTATATTTTATTAAAGAATACAATTTATAAATGTTATTTTTTAGCGCTCATTTTTAGAGATCGCTAAAGAAGACAATTAATTAATTAACGTCGAATACATTTTTTCCGGGCTAGTTCATTATAAACTAACGATCGGCCAATACTTTTTTTTATATCGATAATGGACCGAATTCCAATATTATCTTTAGAATTATTCGAGAGAAGTTATCTGAAATCACACCTTCTAGCGCATCGGTTTGGTTGTTTTGATTTGTTTTTTTAATAAGGTGAATGATGCCATCCCAGTAACCCCCTAGAAAAAAGCTATCTACGGCACTGACTCAGTTCTTGAATCGATTAGTACATTGCTACTTCAGACAACGATCGTGTCGTGCAATATTAAAATTTTTTGTTATAAAAGTAAAAATACAATGGGAGAAAATACCGATAATAGTAAAAAAATATATCTGTATTATTTAAACCAGAGGAACGAAACAGTGCACAATTACTAGATAAAGATGTTCTGAGGGATTACATTTTCTTTAACCCTCTGAGATTAAATATTTTTTTAATCCCTCATTCCGAGGGATGGAGTGTAGAAACAAAACGCTGCTTTTGCAATAAGCTACGATCAAGTTTAGGAGACGAAACACTGGATATAATAATTTTTTTACGTTCTTATTTTACAAATCTATAATGTATTTTTTTCATTTTGTAAACAGTAGGTAAGATTTCTATTTAGTGTATTAAGTAAACAAATAAACTGATCTTTAACCTTTCATGTTAATTTTTTTTGGGAGATTAGTCACGGGATTCCTTCCTCCTTATCCCGAAAATCTCGGGATTGGAACAAAGCTTCGGGACTGACACCTCTAATAGGGATCCTAAAAGTTAGGATTTATTGGAAATTAATTACATTCTGAAAAGTATTTTTTATCGTGATTACAACACTTTTAAAGCAGTCAGCAATTGTATTGTAGTGTACAATGAGCATTTTTGTTCCATATAATTGAATTATAAGTACTTATATAGACCGCCATATTGGATTCGTCATTTTTTTATTTTCAAAAAATAAATACTTACGTAGGTATCTATTGGTAATTTGTGATCGTCAAAATTCTACCATAGAATTATTTAGTTACAATTTGCATTTTACTCATTCCAAAAGTGAATTTAAATTCGTAATTTAAGTCCTCGAAAACTCGCTTAAATTCTACCAATTCGTATGATAAAGCAAATAAAACCTCTCTAGATCTGGTATCGGCTATATTGGATTTTAGATAAACCATTTGCTCAAGAATAGTACCTATATTCTTTAATGAGTATAGAATGCAGAAATGCCATTCCATACGAGTTGACTATATTTCTTTCTCTAACACTATTTTAGAATAGAATATATAATTTTTTTACAAACCCGAACAATTTTTGTGGATATACTTTCGGAATAAACTTCATCGCTCGGGTTTGTTCGGGTTTGTTGACATAGTTACTAGAAACATTAATTATTATTAGTGTTACTTGAATAAAAACATTAGTTTATTATGTTATAAAATCAATACTTTGTAATGAAACTTACCTTCCTGGTAAAACCAAGCGCTGTCCAAGTCGAATTTCACCGCACAGTGTTAAAATAAGTGAAACAAAGCTGTCTTGATTTTTAAAATAATTTGGTTTTCCCGTGCAGTTTAAGGTGCATATTAATATGGCGAGACGAGACCGAGGCGCGCATGAGCCGCGCTTCAAGCGAGCTTTTTTTCAACGAACCTGCCGCGAGCCTCTTTCGATTTTTTTCCTTTCCGCATGGTCGAGCCCGCCACGAGTTTCCCACGAACCTTTTTTTATTTTTAGCTTCACACGGTGAGCCAAAGGAAGTAGATCACGTCTGACGACGAAGAACAGACGGCAGCTTTATTTGTTATGTGCAATCAAGTATAGTGAAAACGAAAATTTGGCGATGGGAGATCGCCAATAAATTCGACATTTTTTCTTTGTCGCCTCTACAGATTTCTCGACGACTGACGCAACCTCATCTTTATCTTTATTTTCTTCTATATCTTTATTTTCTTTTTTTAAATAATCTTTCAGTTTAGGCTCCCATACATTAGAAGATAATTTGTAGGTCTCCACTAAATAATAATAAACGTCTTTATTATTTAAGGAAAAGAACACTGGTTTGAAATGAACATGGCGATATTTATGCCTTCTTTGGACCACGCTATATTCTATAAAAAGTGGTCGGTCTCGCTGCAAACAGAACTTCTTTATGAGCCTGCCACAAACCCGTTCCACTAGACGCGCCAAATTCCTTTGAGCTCAAGGTAAAAACCGACAGAAAATGGATCGCTGCACGCCTTCCTCGAGAGGCTCGTGGTAGGCGCGTCCGAGGCTCGCAGCCCGTACCAATATGACGAACCAGGCTCGTTGTCGGCGCGGTTCAGGCGCGTCTCGGGATAATCTCTCCATATTATACGCTCCTTAAGATATTCGAATTGAAAATCTAGTTGCCTTTGACTAGGTGATATAGAATGGCTCAGTTCTGTAACAGTGTGTTATAGAATGAACCAATTCTAATACGAACTTTTACTTAAGAATATGTTGTTTCTAAAATAGTGTTAGAGAAACAGTTCTCAGTTACTGTAATATCTGAATTTCTATAAGCATCGAATTTAAAAATTGTTCTATAATGCAAAACTCACAGCGTAGAAGTATTTTTATTAAAATGGAGGAATAGCAGCAGGAACTTAGTGAGGGGAAACATAAATTAAAGTAAGAGAGTAGCGATCCTTACTGATATACACCACATTCCCATATAAAAATCCCTTATTTAAATACAGTGGTACCTCGAGATAGGAGTGCCCTAACATAGGAGTTATTTGAGATACGAGCTGTCAAGCGAGCGAAGTTTTGTTTTGAAATACGAGGAACGGTCAGCTGCGACGCTGCACACAAGTTGTAACTGGTCGTGCATCGAAGCTATTTAATGACACTTACATAACTCATTTCCGCAGCATTCTGAAAAGGGAGGAAAAAACAAACCTCCTTGGACAGTTTTTTTTTGAATCCGGGGAAAAAGGCAACGACCAGTGAAGAGAAAAGCAGTGACATAAATTAAGCATACAGTAATTTAAGTTGTATTTAAGTGACAAGAATACAAATATGTATGTACACTTGATAAAACCAGTTCTTTTTGCTTTCAGTCTCTTTTATTATGTTCGGGTTTGTTCGTACAATATTTGTCATTTATAAATACATTTTTCTTATTCAAAAACACGTAACAACAACAATTGGGGGCTGGAACGGATTAATGGCATTTCAATTAATTTCAATGGGGAAAATTGCTTTGAGATACGAGCAAATTGACATACGAGCAAGGTTACGGAACCAATTAAACTCGTATCTCGAGGTATCACTGTATTCCGTTTATCACCAGTAATCAGATATATACAGGGTGGCAACGAACTATTTAATTGATCATTATGGGTATATTTTGAACGGTAATATTTACGAAGTTGGTTAAATTAGAGAAAATGTGCAGTTTTTAAACATTTTTTAGAATCCAGTATCAACGTTGCCAAAGACGTTGCCAAATTGTTTATGTTTCATGAGATAAGGTGAGCTATACGCTATTGAACAAATGGAAAAAAAGAACCAACCGTTGGCGTTGTATTGAAAATCCAGGAGGCCATTTCGAGCAATTAACGAAATTACATTACTAAACAAACTATTTAGTTATTTTTTATATGTGGTTGACTGTTTGATCTGGTCAATATTATTTTATTAAAATTGAAATTTTCTTGCTAGTTTTAATTTTAACTTAATTACAGATAAATCAAATATACCTACAATGTAATGTAAGTATTATTTCAAAAAATCAGGGCCGTACGTAAAAAATGACATAAATAAACTGCCATTTTATAGAAAATAGAAAGAAATTCGAATTATTAAAGAAATTGAATTTAGACGTTTTTAACCAATCGCCCTGTATCTCATGAAACACAACATTTCGGCAACGTGGATACTGGATTCTAAAAAAGCCTTAAAATCCGCACATTTTCTCTAATTTAACCAGCTTCGTAGTAATTACCGTTCAAAAGAGACCCATAGTGATCAATCAAATAGTTGCCACCCTGTAGGTAGCTACTCCCACAAAAAAGAAATCTAATGATGTTTACTTTTTATTCTTAAATATCTTTTTGGTTTAACTTTATAATATATTGAGGTCGCATCTATTCGTATTATACATCAAATTTAATGTTTCTTAATTAGAAAAATTATTAACTTCAGTATAGGTAAAGGTCACAAGGCGAATTTGTAGGTAACTCAGTTTTTTTTAATATCCAGATACAATTTGGAAAGGAGAGTGCCCGATTATGGCTTAGGTACTCCAATAAGGACCGGGCATGGGGCGGCAAACTTTATGGAGGTGGCAAGTTTACGTTGATAACTTTTTTTTTAGATGTCGAGAGCCGAGTATCCGGCACAGTTATTAAGTTTCGGGCGGCAATTATTGAAATGCTTAGAGGCGGCAAATTTCTTAATCCGCCACTGGAAAGAGGAGTTAATAGCATAAAAAAATTACTATTGTATGATACAGTAAGCAATTAAAAAAATCTCTCGACGCTACGGTCAAAGAAAAATGAACTTTAAATGCATTAAACAAGAAAGATACAATCTGTGACCAAGGAATAATTTTATAAACTATTAGTTTTTGTTGTCTCTAGTAAATAGTATAAATGAAAACTGTTGAAGTGTCGTGCTGACAAACTTTCTGAATTCACTTCACAAACACTTTGCACGCCGCTAAACATCCTTCAGTTAATAATTTTTATATATTTGTTCATATAATAATATATGCCCCCAACATGTCCATCTTTTGAGTATAAGAGAGGAAACTATATACGGAAAAAAATGAAATGATCTATATTACCCTTTATTGGACGATATTCGGTTATTTTTTCCACGCAAAAAAAAAACGATATTTCTGATCCACTTACCCCGGTTGACGGTATTCACCTAATTTTTAAAAAGTATATATTTATTTTAAGTTCCGGTACCGACATACGGTTGAACTTGTAAGTACTTTCTCCACGAGATCATCCACATCAACGGATTTCCCAGTAGCGTAACCACAATAAAGTAGGTCAGAGAAGATTAACGAAATGCATGACAATGGTGCGGAATAGTCGTAGAATATCATATAGCAAGATATATTATAATTTTCTGCACCTCCATAATGTCTGTTTTAAATTATAAATAAAATAGTGATATTAATATTAATAAAAAACGCCTAGGTTTATAATAAACTTTGAAATAAAGTATAGAAGACAACCTCAAGAGAAAGGAGAGAGTAACTTTAGTCTAATCAACAAAAATATCAAAAACTTGCAGTGAACCGATTCTTCAAAAAATTTTGTATCTATACCTAAGCGTTTATAATTTATAATTGTGCTATGAATTGTGTTATATTCTTATTGTTAACGATATTTACTGTAAATGGTTGTTATGCTATTTACTTAACAAATACGAGTCAAGTAAGAAGAAACAACAATCCAGCAGTATGGACCGAAGAAGGAATATGGGGACCAATGTTGGAGGACTGGGCAATAATGGGCAGTAATTATAGGTATGTAAAAAAAGTGCTACTTTAAAAAGTACCTTCTTTATTAAGACGAAATATAAAAGTATCTATGTATTTGCATTAAATAAATTAAGTATTATTGGACATAAATTTAAACGACCTTTAAAATAATGGGATACTTGACCCCCCCCCCCCCCCCCCCCTATCACTATTTAAGATTTTAAGGATAATATATATCCCTCCAAGGGGGTTAAACCACGAAGGCTGCAAATATTCGTTCCCGTTAACAATAAAATTGACGTGTCTTTCCGATTGTTAATATTATTTACTGGAAGCGAAATATTAAGGGTAGGATGTTTTCAAATTGACACCCTGAAATACGTCTAATGAGTCATTGATTCGGATTTACCCGTTAGGCATGGGTTTTCAATATACTCTCCCTTTAATAGGATACGATACAAGTCATCAATGTTAAATTATTTATAAAATTCTCTGATTATTGAAAATTTGAACTGAAGATGTCGACGATTTTTTTGCCACTTTTTAAAGAAACGAAATAGGCTGCAAAGAGATGTTTTTCTAATTTTTACATTTAAAGTGACATTATTTAAAACTGAATGATGTTCTAATACGGAATTGATTACACGAAAAGTTGCAAACTAATATATCCTAACTAGTTGCTAAAATCCATTCAACATACCTCAAAAATATATTTGTATTTGTCGATATTAAAAAAATATTGTATAAAACTCGTTAGAAATGAGTGTTTCATGTAATTCGTGATACTTTCATATTGCCCATACGCTCGTTCTGCAGTATAACAATCGTAACGGAACAATTTGTTTCCTTGCTAGGATTATTTTAGCTGGGATACATTATTTTCTACCTGTAATAGCAAAATTGATTTTTTTTGACAGCCGACATTTTGCTGAATATTCTTTATTCTTGTTAGAAGAAACTTTCATATTTGAGAAATATTTACTTTACACTGAGAAAAGCACTAGTTAAAAAAATCTTTGCTAGGATTATGTTAGCTTGGATAGAATATTTTTTATTTTAGCTGGAATATTATTATTTTTAGGAACGAATATTTTCTACCTGTAACAGCAAAATTGATTTCTTGTGACAGTAAAAACCATTTTTCTGGATATTCTCTCTCTTGTTAAAAGAAACTTTGCTATTTTAGAATGTTTACTTTTTTAAATATTATTTTCGGTTATTAATCTTTATATAGGGTCCACCAAGTAAAGTGGCCTATTAGAAGTATCTCGAGAACTAAACGAGATTTTATTTTACTTCGCCATCGCCATATTTCAGAATTTGTGGTAGCAAATTGTAAATGTACAAAATTGTACAGACATTTTAGAGACACCCTGTATACTATAACAGAATTCACAAAGGACAGAGTAAATAATTTTAAATTTACATGCACATATAAGTATATTTGCCCTTAACAAAAACAGTAAATTTTTCTATTACATTTTTTTTCAGAGAAAGTAGAGTAATGCAAATCCCAATTTCAGAACATGCCTATAATGTTCAAGACCGTGTAGACTCGGAAATGCCAATGGAAAGCAAAATTAACGTTGGAAAAATTGTCGCTAGTAGCACAACTAACAGTTATAGGCCTCCTATAAATAATAAACCACCTCAGAGACAAGTGTCAGAAACAGATTTGTATTTATTAGGTGCCATAGAAAAATTGGTTTACAAAGTGGATTTTATGGAAAAAAGGTTGAGGAGAGTCGAGGAAATGTTATACTTTGTCATGGCCGGCAATAGAGTAGACACTGGTAGGTTGTACTATTTTCAAATCCTACAGGAATCTATATGCTATTAACCGTAAGATACCGTGTATAGTAGTTTTCCTAATTAAAGCGACATATTTACTTGCTTGCTATTTGTTATATATAAAATAAGTAAGTCTGCCTCCGATGAATGGATTATTAAAATCATAGGAATTTAAACTGTGTAAATATTCCTAGATCTGCTTCGTTCGACTGACGGTGAGTGGCCTATTAAAACATATCAGGAACTAAAAAAGATAATTGTGTGAAATATTGGTACTCGAGATAAAAGATGATGATCTGTTAATGAAAATATTTTGACATATCTTCCGGTATACCCGAAGTCGGTGTCAACTTGCTTAATTTAAATAGACCACCATATATTATTACATTTGTGAAATATATGCAAGATTCTAGACAGATTTTGTATATCATGTCATGTACCTCAGTCTAAGCATGCTCGATATATTTAAGGTTTTATGTATAACATGACGTTTGCAAACCTTAAAATAATAATTAATTTTTTCTATATTATTTAATTTGGGTAGGATTCCTTGTTGAAAAGGACCTGCTTTAATGGATTTTTTCTAACATTTTTAAACTATTATTAAGAGTGTTAAAAAATTAAGATTAAAAATGAAATTGTGAAAACCGCAAAAAATCTACATTTTCAAATGGAAACCCCCAAATTTTATTATTATTTTCAATTTAGCATATAAAATAAGGGTAAGTTTCTATAAGATTGTCTATTCCGAAAATATTTAGTTTTCGAAATATTACCAATTTAATATTTTAATATATCGGTTACTCCTAGTTGGCTATAACGGCGTTATAAAAAAATGTCAAAGAAATAAATTTGGCACATGTTCTAGTTATTATTTTATCACATTCTCCGTAAATAATAAACAAGTTCTTCATTTATGTGATTTAAACGTCAAGGCATAATTATTAATAATTTTCAAATGGTAAGTGACAGGTTCATACATTTCTTTAGCATTTGACTATTTTTCAACGTCGGCAACTAGGAGGACCAAAACTTAAAATTCGCAGCAAGATAGCAATATAGAAATATAAAATTGCCAATCTTTCAGAAACTAAAAACTTTCGGAGTAGACAACCTTACACAAACTTGCTAAATAGAAAATAATTTTAAAATTTGCAGCTTCCTATTTGAAAAAGCAGATTTTTTACAGTTTCCTCTATTTAATTTTTAATCTTATTTTTTGAACATCATGTATTAATATTTAAAAATATTTTTAACAAATCCATTAAAGCAGGTACATTTCAACAAGGAATCTGACCTAAAGGCTTTCTTATAGGAAAAGTTAATAATTATTTGAAGGTCCGCAAACTTCATTTTAGACATAAAAACTTAAATATGTCGGACATGCTTAGACTTAGGTATATGACATGATATATACGAAATCTGTCTAGAATTTTGTGTAGAATCCAAAAATGTAATAATACATAGAGTGTTCCATTTAAAAAAAATAAGCCAGTTGACACCGACTTCCGGTATTTTATAAAAAAGATCAGCATCTTGTATAGCGAGTACCTATATTTCTCATAATTATCTTTTTTAGTTCCCGAGATCCTTTTCAAACGAGCCGTAGGTTACACCGTTGTTTAAGATGCGAATCCCAATTAGCAATCAGAGCCATCTAAGCATCTAAGATGCCGCTTCTTGGCAGATTAGACAGGTACGAGAGTCCAGCTGATGACTCTCGTACCTGTCAATATTTATTTTCTTGAAGTTTTAGCCGTCACTAATAAAGTTTTTTAGTGAATTTATTGATATTTAGATTATTTCGGAAATATCTGACAAAAATTTAAAAACTGTTCATATTTGGAATTGTTATTAATATTCCTATTACATTATATTTATACAATTTTCTCTTACCATTTTCTAATCCTTTACGAATCCAGTTTTAGATTAGAAAATAATTAAGTATATTTCGTTAAACCTTTCCATAAAATAGTATACCTGCTTGGCAACCTGTGATTAAATGCAGCTCTTAACCAGAACTTTTTGGATAGGACATGAGTATGGAAATGATCAAGCCCTTTATCTTAAAAATTTACCTCTAAAACCGCAGTAAATGAAATTTTTCAAATGTTCCTATTATTTCAGCCTATTCATTCATTTTAGGCAGACATGTTTTACAAAAGGTGTTTAGAATCTTAAGTAATGAACTGTCTTATTCTATGTAACAAATCAAAGTTGACCGTACCTTCCAATATACCAACAAATAATAGAAATATTAAAACAGTTTCCTTAAAAAGTTCAGGGTAAAATTTAATAAATTTTTTTATAAAAAAATCCAATATGCGAACTTTTTTGAAATTAATTGATTTACGCGTAAGATACTCCTACGCAACAGGACAGAACACAAATAATTAAATACTTTAGAACGGTTAAATATAAAACATATCTCACTGATTAAAGTCGATGCATTTAATCGTTTTCGAGTAAATATTACACGATTGCAAGAGGTGAAGGAAACAAAATACAAGCAGCAGCCAAGCCAAATGCTCAAGATATTAATAAAGGCATAATTTTTTAGTATTGGTGTGTGTATCTATTCATGAAAAAAAAAATACATAATATATGCAATTAGTTGGAGGGCCGATATAGGCATTTCTAAAGGAAGGGGTTACAGACATAAGGGTAACAGTAAAAAAAGTGTACTAATGCTAAATAAACAGGTAAAATTATATTGAAGGGGGAGCGGGTTGTTCCCTCCATATCCCCCCTCCCCCCTATATACGGTGTAGTTATTAGTAAGAATGTGTTGAAATATTATAGAAAATGGAAAAATACAGGAAATTTGATATGGTAACTAGAATGGGTCTGGTTATATTGAAAAATTAATAATTTTTTTATATAGAAATTATGTGGAATTGTATTCTCAAGAACTTTTTCCTTTACTAATTAAACATAAATATATATCACCGATTAGAAGAAAGTGCTTCACTATATTTTGTGTTGTAAATAAATATTAAATTATGGTTTCACTTATATTTAGAACCATGCATGGAAAACTTTACACGAGTGGGACAATATTGTTACATGTTTGCTAGCATGGCGGGTAGAGAGTACGACTGGAAGGTGGCGAGTAAGCATTGTAAGAAGTTGGGAGCAGTTTTGGCGGAAATGGAAACTATAGAGGAAAACCAGGATGTTATTTCTCATATTCAAAGTAATGCTCATCTAAAAGGCGAGTTTGAATTTCACACATATGTAGTACTATTTTTGGGTTTAATTGAGCATTCTGAACAGAGTATAAACAGTAACAAAAAAAAATCTACAAATATTTTTGAATAACTTAGAGCATTTTGGATGATATCTATTATTTCATGATTTGGCTGTAAATAAAAAAGTTAATTATTATAAAGGGTAAAAAGGATACATATTATGTAGTGAACGTCAATGATCAGTTAAAAACACTTTTCATTCAACAAGATTTTATTTAAAAGAAATACTTCCTGTTGAAATAAGGAAAAAATTTCTTATAGAAGAACATAAACAATTATAAACACATTTTAGCAACTAAGCATAACAAAAAACATATGTACTGAAAACTCTAAAAAAACTCCTAAAACTAAAGAAACGGTAAATTTTTGGTTTATATATATGTAAAATTAATTAAAATTAAAAAAATTAGAAGATTTAAACTTTTCCTTGCCTAAAACGATGATGACCATGGTGAAAAATCCACTTTGCCCAAATATACATCGAACATTAAAAATATCACATTTTTAGGTTATTTTTGAATAGCATAAACAACTATACATTTTTATAGAGCCCAAGTATTAATTTAAGAAGTAATCTATAGGGTGTAAATTTAAAGATTTAATTGTTGTTAATATCTCAAAAATGAAACTTTTTAGAGAAAATTTGGCCGAACTTTACGTAAAAATCTCTAACAAGATCAGTTTTTACCTTTTTGATAAGTTAACGAATAAAGGAAATACGAAGGGTGTCTAAAAAGCGAAGATGATCGAAAGATCCGACGACGCCGACAAAGAATGAACGAATTAACTATGAAGAATAACTTTTTCATAAACCCACAAAATAAAAAATTAGTCAATCCGTGAACACATTGCATAATATGCTTCATCTATTTCGTTTATGCCACTGGGGAAGTTGTCTGGTTAGTTAATTCTTAATTAAAATCTTTGTGTAAATCAACGTTAGCTCAAACTTGCTTGGTATAAACGTTAAGTCACCATATTTATATGTAAATATTTTCAGGCAAAGACTTCTGGGTAGGTGGTCTAAACCCGGGTCTGCTTTGGATATGGAGTAACAGTGCAAGACCAATTGTAGCACCAGGTTCACAAAATAACAAGGACAATCCATCTGCTGCGATTCAAGGAGAAGGTCGATGTTTAAAACTAGCATACAATCCCGGTTTGAGATCTTATGCATACAAGGGGACAGACTGCTCTATCCGATATAGCTACATTTGCGAATCGCCTGAAAGTAGTTCGAGTAATGAAATCCAGAGAATTGGAAGAAGCAAAGATGTATTTAATGAGGTGTAAACCAAGAACGAATATCCATTTTCTATTGTTTAAAGATTTTTACTTTATAATATAGTCTTTAAATTATTTTTGAAAATTATTAACTTAAAATATTTGTGACTAAGATTGTGTATCAGTAGCAAAACATACAGTGGGCGAACGACACAAATGTACGTAGGTGTTCTGGTTTTCTTACGAGATGCAGATACTGTTTGTTTTGTGCTCAAAAATGAATAAAAAATAAAAATAGAATAGCGTAATTAAAAAAACAAATTTTCGGTAAACTTGTGGTATGGTAAGGTCCCATAGTTATTTAATTGATCCGTACATTTTGGAGAATCGTCTCACGGGAGAGCAATACTTAATTTTTTTACAAAATGAATTACAAGGACTATACATATATACTAGAGGATGTTCCTGTAAACATTAAAATGAGACTGTATGCAGGTTCTGTACATTTCGCTCATTTAGACGAAAGGCTTCAGGGTTTTGGATCGGTCCCGGTGGCCCTATTAGATGGCTTCCAAGATCTCCAGAACTCACACCACTAGACTTTTGTTTATGGGACAGGTTCAAAAATGAAGTTGTCAACGTAAAAGTCGACACTCGGGATGTACTAATTCGACGTATTAGGAATTTTGCATGCGATATATTAAAGAAAGACGTGAACAATCAGGCGAGCAACAGGCGCGCTTAGGAGACGATGCAGAAAATGATTAGGTCAGAGACCATATTTTAGAACATTTATTAAAAGAACGCTATGATTAAAAATTGTTAATGTATAATACTTACCACAACTTATCGTAAGCAATTATCTTACTGAAAACAGTCGAAACAAACGATTTCACACAAAACCTACCAGTGACTTACGTCACCGTTGTTTCAAACAATTGTTGTGTAACAAAAATATTTCTATAAACAGCGATGTCAAATCAGGACTGTAGCAGTGTTGCCAGGGTATTCCCCCATTATTACACAAAAGGGAACCGTAAAATTAAAAACCATAGGTATTTATATAAGTCAAAATAATATACCTATACTATTTTTATTATTTTATGGATCAGTTAACAATATAATGTATTTTTAAGTTTCCTAAAAATATTTGTATAAAGGACATTAAATATTGGGTATCATTTAACTGGTTAGCAAAATTCTTATTTTTGCGAACAGAAAAATGTAATCGGTCAGTCAAAATGGCTAGTTGGTCAGCAACTTATGGACAGCAAACATTTCTGAATCGATCAGTAATTAATGTCATACTAGAGTGCTCTAAATTATGTTGGTACGCAAATTAAATATATAAGCTGTTATGAGCGATCCACGTTTGATCAGATGTTGGTAAGTAATCAGCGGGTAAGCAAAATATTTAATCTTGGTCATCAAAAAAAGCAATAAAACGTGAAATCGTGACAGTGCCCTGGGAAAACAAGTGAAAATCCGCCCCCGCTACACCTTTTGTAGCCGATTTCCTTCTGTGTTCGGCAAAAGAAAATACTATTCGCAGACGCACTGCACACCTGTAGCAACCATATCAAGACGATATTCTGAGATGATATACTATTTATAAAAGAAGAAATAAAGAAGAAGTCCTCTATAATTGAAAATAATAATAAAACGAAATTCTGCTAATCGCTATATTTTTGGTTAACTCAATTTAAACACAATAAATTAACTCTACTACTTCTAACTTTAAGCCATAGGCAACTCGCTAAACCTCTTTAATGTGTCCAAATCTCGGACTAATAACTGCAATGTCTGTCTCGTCTTAGGATAATCTGCATTAGGTTCTAAATTAAGGCCATTTTCAAGCATGTCAATTTCCTTTTCAAAATCATCTAATCGTTCTTCGATCAGAGATTCGGAATGTGCAATATGATCTAAAAGATTTAGCCTACAATCATCTGAATCAATGGCCGCTTCTGGTTGTGGAATAATTGGCACCATGTTGTTATGTATGTTAAACATGGGTACATCCTCTTTTCCATTCTTTAAAATCATCATCAGCATAGAATCGTTATGTGTTTCATGTTTATTGATTTCCAATTCACTTTTGATATATTGATGATCTACGTTTTCGAGTTTCGGTTTAACATCTACAGTTTCTTCTTCCTTAAAATCCGATTTTTCAGGTAATTTTGGCTTTTCCCATGATTTTGACCAAAGATAAAGTTTGGGATGATTTTTTGCTCTAAAAATTACAAACCCCTGGTTAATTTTGGGTATGTTAAAATGTAGCAGGAAGCAAGTTTACTATTTTATTTATCCTAAAATTAACATCATAATGCGTATTATGACATTTGCTAGTTTCATTTACCATATTAGGACCGCAAGTCATTGTAATTTGAAATATTGACGGTACCGGAACTGAGTAACGAGAGCAGAGGAAAATGTTTTTATTTCTCTCTTACGTGATCTCGCGCAGTATCAATCAATGCCAATGCAATGTTGGGTGCGCTATCAAGATTTATAAATATTAAGTGTAATCTGGCACTGATGATGATCCAGATCATGGGTCAAAATATTAGCCTATGATTGAAGCAAAATAAATAAACTTCAGTACAAATAAGCCGTATCTAGTTTTTCGTTAGATAATCTGTTATTGGATTAAATACTAAGTAAATTAAGTTTACATAGAGATCGTCAATATTTGGATTCATAAAATAAAGTAGTAAAGGATGTTTTTTTTAGTACGTTATCGACCCATCGGTAAACTAAGTTTCCGACAATTCCTTGCGTCCATCGAACAATATATAGAAACAAAATCCGATGCTAATAAGGAATGACGTTAAGTGAGACTAACTTACTGAAACAGTACTCAATAAGTAAAAAAATTAGTTTTTGCTTACTCTGCAATTTTAAGTTTAACAGCTAATGTGTGCATATATTCCTTCACTTCCAGAAGTCCTCCGGAAAGGTCGTGACATTTCTTAAGCTTATCGAAGCGTTGTTCTAATTCATCATCTCTGCTGTGGTAAGACGCAACAGGTAAGACACCCTAGAAATATTAACTTGTGACATTAGGTAATAAAAATCGAATCAAAGTTTGCATATAAAACAGTATACTAACAAAGCAAAGTATCTACTTTTTATAAGGGACTAAATTATACAATCTTTAATTAATACAGTGGATCTTGCGCATGTCTCATTAGCAATAAAATATCGCTAAAAACATATATATATATATATATAAAATATAAACACAAAAATGAATTATCATACTTAAACCCGCAAATCCTGTGAAAAAAAATTGCAGAAAAATAACAATAAATGGCGCGTCGAGTTAAAATAACCGAGAAAAATCATTTTATCTCATTGTCATAAATGCCGCGTGTACTACTGACATTTTTCAAACAAAAACATGAATGAAAATGAAAAAAATGTATAATACAATTTTATTAAGTTCTTACATCAACAATTCCGATCGTGCCACGTCAGGGTAGCAAACAAAGGAAGGTCAAGCCACGCGTAGTGATTTTACAATACTACAAAACCTTAATTGACCTACGTTACAATTGTTAAGTGAACACTGATGTCTAAGGGGCCGTCGCATGTGGAATTATTTTATGGGTATTTACCTAAGTATTTAGATGGGCGATTAAAAAAATATATATGTAGGTTTTCTTTATGACACCCAAGAAGTCATCTATTTAAATATAATAACACCCTGTATTTAAACTTCTAGTTTCAACCATCATTTTAATTTTATCATATACGCCTTTAGCAACTCATAAACTATTTAAAAATAATTTTGGCTCGACAGTTAAGTTCGTGAAAATTCCTAAAATCTCATTGAAAAATATTTCACAAACTGTTCCACGACCTTTTACAACAACAATGCCTACTAATCGATTAACAAGTATTATTATGGTTATTATTTTTTCAAAATGGCATGCTTTAACTAAAACAGATTTATCTCGAAAATGGTAAAAGATATCAAATAAAACAAAGTGAATCAGTTTTTTAAGTAATGAATAGGAGAATGGAACTGCCAAAGCAAAATATCAAATTTGGCAAACAACGTTAACATTATTTAAATTTTAAACTAAATTTCAACGGTACTTCTATAATAACGCATTTCCAATTCTAATATCAATAACGAAAGTTATGTTGATATGAGTTACTACACTCAAATTTCAGAGTCGTCGAAAAATTCCAATTTCATTATTTTAACTGGCAACTATGAAACCCTGTATATATCGATAAGAAAGCTCGATAGGAAAAATATTTATCTAAAGTACCGATTATTTCGACTTCCTCTATAACAGCGTTTCTGAAACTGAGTAGACCTCTTGGGGATCCGCGAACAACTACTTAGCGGTCCGCGAATCACTAAGTAGAAATAAAATGTCACAAGAACAAAATGTCATAATCGAATGTCGAACCACATATATAAGGCTACATATTTCTTCAAATCAAGCCCAACATAAAGTAGCTGTGTGGAAGTAGAAAGCAGTACCATCCATCTCACTAAGAACACTTGCTGAAGCCAGTGATATATTATTCAGATTATAACCTATTAAAGCGTTTTGATTGGTTAAAAACAAATATCATTCGAATAATTATAATCCTACAATTAATTCTGTTGTAACATCAACGTCAAAAAAGTTTGAGAAACTCTGCTCTATAATATATCCTATCATTTATGACCACTAGTTTCTGCATACCACTTTTGGAGGCGCATATTATAATCTGACGATAAAATTGTTTTCCGGTCGGAAAGGTCATTAAAGTGTGCTTCAACGTAAGATCGTTTCTAAAATAATTCAAATAACGACGCTTTTATGTTTTTCCACAAAATTCAAAAATATAAGAAGTTACTAGGAATAACATGTGACGCCATTAGTCTCATACCAGGGTGAGTGAAGTGCTCGAACTCATATGCGATCTCTGACCAAATCAGGAGTGAGAATTTTCAAGAATAAAAAATATTTTCAACACTTCCATATGCTATAATACAGAGTTAATTCAAACTAGATTGCAAGATTTTGTGAGACGGTTACATCATTTAGATAGGAATCCTAATTCTTAATATATAAAATAGTAAGATTACACGCACATTTCCAAATGTACGTAAATTTTATTGAAACGTTGATATGTTTAACGTGGTGAAGGTATGGCTTCGGTGAAGCAGCTGGCGGCCGCCGTCAACGGCGGCAGGCTAATGCGCTGGACTGCTCACATGAAATTGCGTGTATGTGATTTAGGTGGAGTGCCGCTGCTGCCAGTGTCAGCTACCGGGAACCGGAGGTAGCTGCTCCACTGCTGCTTGGACCAGTCGAGCAGCCAGCCGCGGTGGAAATATGACATGGATTTTCTACCAAGGTGATGAATTACTTCAAACAATTCAAAAGTATTCATGTATTTATAATTATGAAGACGAAAATTATAAAAATAGAACGATAAAGAAAATTTTGAAGAAAATTGCTTATTTATTCTGTAAATAAATGTAATGGTAAATAAAGTATTGGTTAAAAAACATTGTGTTTTTGCCTCCGATGTGGACACTGAGGTGGCTCAGGCAATGATCCTGCTGAAGACTAGGTTTGATTCAAATAATCTTATCCTAAATATTAATAAAACACAGTTATTAAGGTTTTCTTATCAAAATTCTGGGGAAGCAGTGAATCTCATTTTGAATGGCTCCACATTTAAAACCGTCAATTCAGCTGTGTTTCTTGGGGTGACTATTGACTCTAGACTCGATTGGAAGGAGCACATCGACGTCCTGGCTGGGAAAATATCCCAGTTCTCGTTTGCACTCAGTGTATTGTCTAGAAACACGGGGACAGCTGTGGCCCTTACGGCATATCACGCTTATGTCCACTCCAGAATTCGGTATGGGGTTTTGTTCTGGGGCGGCAGTGTTGATGCCTCTAGAATTGCGATTCTGCAGAAGGCGTGTCTGCGCAGGATCTTTTGCATGGGACAGATGGACAGCTGTCGACCGGTTTTCCGCAGGTGGAGCATCCTCACTGTGATTGGGACATACATTTATGAATGTGTACTTTTCTTCAAATTAAATGAAAACTTATTTGAGGAGACACACAGAGGACATATTCACCTCACCAGAGGTAGACACGATCCTCCGACTCCAAGATATAATTATACCTACTTGCAAAAAAATGTTCACTACATGATAATAAAGATAGTCAGCAAGTTACCTAATTATATTAAAAACAATAATATTGCTAAACTCCGACCCCTACTCAAACACTTCCTTACCTCTAAGGCCTACTATACGATGGAGGAGTTCTTCAGTGATGTGAACATGTAATGACTGAGTATTCACAGTCAATTTCAAAGTTTTGTCATGACTTATTTCACGTTGAGCCAAATATTGTAAAAGAGTCCGTCCTTGATCTTGTAAAATTTCTGTCTTTTATTTTATTTAATTTTGTTATGTATTTGTCTGTATCTTTAGTACCTTTAGTCCTATTCTTAAAGAATGACATGTTCTATGCTTTGTTGTATTTTTATTAGAACTAATAAAGAGATTGATTGATTGATTGATAGATGAAAGGAAAAATAATGGAAAAAATAACATAAAAGTCAAACAAAGAGTGAACGTATCTCGCCGCATATGCGCCACCAAACCCACTTGGCAGCAACAGCTAGATTTCCCTACTACCGCTGACGGCGGCCGCTAACTACGGCACCGAAACCATACCTTTAATGTTTCTATTCAAACAGTTCAAATAATTTTAATTCTACTAAATATATATTTACCTGCTTTAACCATTCTTGATCATGCAAATATTTTGCCGAATGTCTCTCCCTTAGTGGATGAAGACAAATATAACATATATATTTATCGGGCACCTCACTCTCTTTCTGTATACTGTTGCAATAAGCGTGTTGCCAACAAAGACATAACTCGCACTGAATCATAAGCCCATCTTCCTCCATAAAGCCGCATGTACAGTTGATGATTTCTTCTTGCTTCATACGCTCTAATTTGATGATTTTACCGCCTTCAATAATAACGCCATCAAATTGAGACACCGCGGAGGCCCGTGTCGAGACAAGCCCCGCAGCAGGTGGCGCTACATCGAAGGCCGGCGGTATAGAAGAATAAGTTACCCCAGCATCGGGTTGTAACTGCTGAATTTTTTGTTGGCTTCGTGCTTCTTCCTGAAGCTGGGAATGTTGTATCAGGGGGTGTGGTGGTTGTTGAATAAGTTGCTGTTGATGTTTCTGGTGTTCGTGTGTTGATGGTGGGTGTGAAGTTTTACCTTAAATCACAGTCATACTTACGGCTTCGTTAAAAAAACATTCAAATAATTAAATAGTAATATGACTATATTTATCTATATTTCTACAATGCATTATTGTCAAGATTGCTACATAAACTTCATACCGGAATATAATTTTAAAATGTTTCGTTGAGTTTTTCGTTTATTAGGAGGGCTTTAAAAAAATATAATTACAAAAATAGTACTTTAGCGTTAAATGGTTTTGAAGATATATCGTTCAAAGTATAAAATCGGGCAAGTGCGAATCGAACTTTTTCAAAATGTGGCCGCAAAATTCTATCACTATGTAATTCATGCATCATATCTACAGTATGTCCACAAATTGAGTTACAAGAGGAAAAAGTTTTCTATTTTGCATTTCTCGAGAAAATGTTGTTCTTCATAACATTTTTTTGCTTGTAGCAAAAATAGGAATGGCGTCGACTAATTTGAGTTTCAACATGCAGAGTATCCCAAAAAAGGAAAAGCCGAGTGAAGACTTTTTAAATTTGCATTTTTTGAGAAAATGTTGTTCTTCATAACATCTTTTAATTGTAAGAAAAATAGGAATAGCGTCGACTAATTTCTGTTTCAACATTCTAAAAGATACATAAATCCAAAAAATTATAATTTTAGAGAAAAACGGCAAAGTATAAATTGTTGGCGATATTTTCGAATAATTCCTTTTTAATTGTTAATTGTGTATTAAATAAAAAATATTTTATGTTATCTGTGTGTTTATTTTTTAATTTTTGGTTTTTTTCTATTTTGGGACCCCTGTATGTTGAAACTCAAATTAGTCGACGCCATTCCTATTTTTATTACAACCAATAAATGTTATTAAGAACAATATTCTCTCGAAAATTTCAAAATAAAAAAGTTTTTCCTCTTGTTAATTCAATGTGGACATAGTCTATTAATTTTTGAAAATTACGTAAATAAAAAATTGTTAATGATTGTTTTGATCAAGCTGATATATTATTTAAAAGATGTATTGATGATCCATTATGTCTCTTGTAAGTAAATTTAAAATTTTAAATGAAGCATTTAACATCGTTGGGAAACTAATACCTATAAAGTTTTCATTTTTCGTATCCAGTATCAATATTGAAAAAACGGGACTTTTCAATTCAGATATATTCATTCATAAGTCATAACTTCTTCTCAGGCAGTTTGACATATAGAGCTAGAATTTGGCCAGTTAAAACAATCTATGGACCAAATACAGACGTAAATTATAAAAAAATATATTTGGAGTTTAAAGGACAGTGTCCAACCACATTGTGTATGATATTAAATGGAAAAGTAACAATCCGTATAATAGTACTATTGTTATATTATTGTGAAAAATCGACAATCAATTGACCAACCGTTACGTTGGTAATCCAGTTTGTCCTATATCCGTTAAAGCGTTTGAAAAAGTTTACATTTGTATGTTTATTGTAATGGCAGTGTAATATATGTAATTATGTAATTATAAACATTATAATACTAAAACAATTTACTTACAAAAATTAAGTTCAGATCATAGAAAAGTAAAAGGTAATATTGTACGGTAATAGTCCTAAATACTAAAAATAAAAATATTAGTTAATTACAATATTATTAAATTTATTTAATTATTTAGATTGTAAAACTCTTATTTAGATTGCAAAACTCCACTGACATATCACGATCTTGAATATTTTGGGAATCAGAAATATTATTTATTTTCTTAAAAATTTTCAAATCGTCTGCATAATACAACAAAAATTTACAGTATTTAAATATTGTTTTAAAACTAGACTTATTTTTGTTAATATAAATTATGAGAAAAGGGTAAATTGTTAGTAAAAGAGTCAGATTCATAACATTGAACACAAACATGCTGTAATATGTACTTCAATTAGGACTGAATCCAGCTTAGAAGGCTGCCAGCAACACCGACTTCGACAAGTCGACAGGTTCAAACATTATGACTTATTTTGTCAAACGCCTTATTCAAGTAAGCGGAAGTAGTATCCACACATGCAATCTATTATCCATTTGATCTTGGAGGTGCTCGGTAAAGGCAACCAGATTTATTTCCAGTGACCGTCCACTGTAACAACCCAATTGTTCTGGTTTGTTGTTGCCAGTACACAGGTTTTTCAAAAAGCTTTACAATTGCCGAAGTTTACTTCTTGACCTATTGTTCTTTACGTAGTTTTCTGGCACCTTTAAATATGTGTATAAGCATAGCGGATTTCTAGTTTATCTGGTTCGATCGAAATTAACTCAACTTTTGGCCATTACACTCCCAACACATTTCATAATTTTACCTATAAATTACTTAAGAGGCCCATACACTATGCAACGGGTTGTGCAAAATCGCATTGCACAACTTAAATAGTTGTTAAACGCGTTCCCAATACACTAGGCATAATTTTCCGCAAACATCAGTTATTCGTTGCGTTGGTATATTATGTCGCGTCGTGATGATACTTAATATGACATCAACAGGAACTGCTTGTTCAGCAAGGATTTTTTAGCGAATAAGACTCTCACACTACCCACCACAACCATCTTGTGGGTGCCTTAACCCACTCCACTGGGGAAAAAAAAAAATTTGTAACCGCTTGCTGTTAAAAGGAAAAGAACGCAAATAATTCGGATGAACGAATGGCGAACTGAATCTGTTTGCGCGCACAAATTTTATATTCCTCGCTTTTTACCTTCAACAACTGGGGTAACTGGCGATAAAAACTTATAAACTCGTTCCAGAATTCTATTTGAGACGTTTGTTGACGCCGCCATGGTATTTCAAAACTGAAATTTGTTGTTCGCGAGCAAGCCCATATATTTTGCAACGCATTTCGCAATGCGTCTCGTTGATAGAGCGTTTCAGACTTTCCCGATGTTGTTCAGACGATTGCGATTGCTAAGAATCCGTCTCCGTCCGTTTGAAATCAAATTTAAGTATAATGTTCATTGGCTTGTCAGGTTTCATGTTTAAAGTTTTCTCGATATCCTGGATCTCTATATTACTGGATCTAAGAGAGTATTCAAGGTATCGTTTTTGGTTAATTCGTTTTTCAATTTAGTGTTTTCTAATTTAAGCATTTCAGTAGCTTTAAAATAATCGTTTATCGTTGATAGTTTTGTCTAGAAATATATTTGATTTGAACAAGAATCCAATACTCTCGTGATTGCTGAGTATTCATTGAACGCATAAAATTCAAGATATTGAGTGCTGTGCTAGCACCAGCAGTGTGTATGTTCTCATGATCGTCATCGTATGATCCCGAGGACAGATATTTAGTGCAAGTCTGATGCCCGCGACATACGTAATCTGTTCATAGCATCCATTGCAGGGACAAAATGCCGCATAACGACTTTACAATTCTGGGACGGGTGTTGTTTTTTTTGTCGCCTTAGAGCACATTTTGTAAATATTCATTGTTTTTAACGGTATTAAGGCACTAAACCACCAATCACAACAGGCAATTATCACAAACCGCTCACAAACTGTTTATTAGGAGGCTGTGCCAATTTTTTTTAAGTGGATATCCACTTCCGGTAAGTGACTGTGTAAGTAATTTACAAAAAAATTTTAAATCCGAAACTAACCTTAGAAATACCCTTAATTCTAAAGTTAGATCAAAATGTAATAAAATGTTTTTTTTTTATTAAAAAACATTAACTTAATGTGAAAAGTTATGATAAAAAAAATGTACATGTTTCTTTTTTATTAGGCCATAAAAATAGTAATAATTTTTAATTCAAAGTAACATTTGCTTATTAAATTTTAAAGTACATATTAAGATTCTCTCGAGGGTGTAATTTTGATTGGTCCATATCAATATTATTTATTCATTAGAATTTTCTAATTTTTCATAAATATAAATGGTGTAGATATGGAAAGTGTAAACTTTTTTTTATCTTTTGGCAGCGCTCTAGCAAGAGAACAATTTTGAAATCTATCTTTTTTCTAGTAGCTTTTTTGCGCTGTCATTAATTACTACTATTTATTTGATTACCAAATACTTAGCAGCTAGATAAAAATAGGACATAAGAAAAATAAAAATTATCGCGTCTTTATTTAGGAATAAAATTAATATAATTAAATATTTTATGGGTTAAATCATCAAGAGACTGTTCGTCAATGAAACATTAGAGCGCTTTGTGTAATTTCAGTTAATAGGGATATCTGATGAATTTAACACGGTCAGAATAATATATGGTTTGTAACAAAACAAGCCTGAAACCCTTATTTAGGGAATATAGGTAAATGCTTATTTACCATGGATTCATTACAATTGTTTCGATTATTACTTTCGGGAAAGATAATACGCCACTTGTCGGAATCTTGATAGGTGCATCTCGCGCCTCATTTTACATTAAAATATTTAAACTATTGTTTTCGAAAAGTAACAAAATAATAATAAACTCAGAAATCTATAGCTGTAATGAAATTAATAAATGGACCAAGTTTACGAGTTTACCGAAATATATTTACCTTTCAGCGCATCTACGCTCTCAGAAGATACCCTCTTACGTTTTGATCCTGACTTCTCTTCAATACCATCATTTGACTGGGGCTGGGTACGTACTGGTAGTAAAGTTTTGATCCCATGTAATGGCCTCGATGCACATAAGTTTTTAATATCTATGTCATCGCGCATTTGTACATCGTCCGTTTTCCCGAGAAGGTCTTTCAACTTTATATCGGGGTACATACTGGAATGCAGCCCTAAAAAAATATAGAATTTTTTTGTGTGATTGTGTGCACTAATCAAAATCACTGAAACCTCTTTTTATATTTACTGTAATGCCTGTTTAAATAACGGAGAATTCCGAACAAAGAAGGACTGAGGATGGCCGCAAGGTCCAAAGCGCTCTGCTAATAAATATAAAAATTTTGCACTTAAATATAAAAACGAAGTTTCACTAAAAAAATATACAGTCCAATTTCTAAAAAGAGAATATTCGATAATCCAATTTTAACCTAATTTATATTATCGACCAAAAAAAGTTCGCATGTCATTATTAATGTATGTGTATCATTTGTGTTCACAAGACTACATGCCAATATTTTGTTATATATTTTGTTACATAAATGTTCTATATTCTCTACTAATGGAAAACTTTTTTTTTATTTTACGAAAAAAAAAAATTTATAAGTTATGTTTTATGAAAAAAAAAATAACCTATGGGAACTTGTTATGTCGCCGACGTGTTGGTGGTTTTGGAAAACAAAATATTTGTATTACATATTCCTATTATATCCTATAAATCTAATTAAAATGATCCTATGATTAAATATGATTATCGACCGTTAAAATACTAATAATTATAGATATACTTTATACGAAGTCAATCCGAAAAAACAGGATCTGGGGTTAATAATAATAATTATAATAATTTTTAACGAATTGTTTTAAAACCAAACTAAGCTCGTTTCTCTTTTTTATATAGCTTCCAATAATACCTTTTTTGTAGTCTTTTGAGGAATATCCATGTTTTTTACAGATGACCGATTCGGTTTTTTCCTGAATTATCGCATACGGACTCCAGTGGCGAACGAATCAGTAGACTTCCCGCATACGGGGGACCTCGCTTTGTGTGAACGTACAGATTTAAAATAACGCGCCACTGTGAGGTTCAATACTTTTACCGATTTGATAAAATTAGCGAAACCGCGTCGTGTAAGAGTGCTTAAAACCGTTCACAAAATTGCATGCTCGTATATCAAAAAAGGACCTGATTATAACAAACGAAACGTCGAATTTTAAACTAATAAGCCAAATATCTCATAACAAGACTTAAATACAGGAAATTCAAAAAGCGATTCAAAAAATAATAATAATAATAATAAACATCTTTTATTTCAAATTATGTGAGAATTACAATTCCTGTACAAGGCACACAGAAGAGTATACACACAAATGAAATTGCGTCAATCAGAGAAATATAAATTCTTGTTTAATGACCCCTATAATAGTCCCCTAAACTATATAGCTCTAAATTTCCAAGGTATTGCTTAACTTTAATTTTAAATGTTTTTTGATTGTTTATACACTTTAAGTAGTTTGGTAAGTTATTGAAAAGTTTTTTACATGCGTAGCCAGGATTTTTCTCTAATAGAGTTAATCTATGTATTGGATAGTTCACATTCATAGTTCTTGTATTATATGTATGTGATATTTGTAATTCGAACATGCTTTTATTTTTAAACAGAAATAACAGACATTCATAAACATAATGGCCAATAACTGTTAAAATGCCACATGATTTGAAGACACCTCTGCAGCTTTCATTAAACGTCATTCTCTTAATTATTCTTAAAGCTCTCTTTTGAATTACAAATATCTTCTGGATTAGGCAATCACTTCCCCAAAAGATAATTCCATCTTCATAACAGACTCGAAATTTGCATAATACAGAACTCTTAAACATCATTCGTTCATATAATTTGACACAACTCTAACTCCATAGCAAACTGCATTTAATTTCGGAATCAGGGACATCACATGATATGACCAATCCAAAAATTCATCCAAGTAGACTCCAAGAAACTTTGTTTGCTCACTAAACTCTATTTCTGAGTCCTCGACTGATATTGATGCTGGTTTATCAACTCGGGACTGCTTTGTTCTGAATAAGAGGATATTAGTTTTGCTTTTATTCAACATGAGTTTGTTATTCAGAAACCAGGCATTTACCTCCCTAAACAAAGATGTCGTTAGAGTTGTCAATTCCGCAAGGTTTGGTCCGCCAGCTGCTAGGTTTGTATCGTCCGCATAACATGTTATATGTTGATTAGGTGACGTCACTATCGAATTGAGGTCGTTTAAGAATATTACAAACAAGATTGGGCCTGCTATACTACCTTGCGCAATTCCTGTTTTGTTCTCCAATAATTCTGAGAAATATTCTTGTCCGTTTTTTGTTATTTTGACTTTTTGATATCTATCCGATAAATATGACTCAAACAGGCTTAAAGCATTGCCTCTGATGCCATACGATTCCAGCTTTCTACTAAGTAGGTTAATGTCGATGCAGTCATATGCCTTCGATAAATCCAAACAGACGCCCACTGCTAAATCCCCCTTCTCAATAAAATCAAGAATTCTCTCCGTGAAATGAAAAATGGCAGTCTGAGTAGATTTACCAGAGACGTACCCGTGCCGATTTGAATTTATAAGGTTACATTTTTTCATGAAATTTACAAGACGTTGACACAGAACTAACTCAAAAATTTTTGAAAACGATGGTAAAATGCTTATTGGTCTGTAGTTTTCCATTAACTGAGGATCCCCTTTTTTATGTAAAGGCTTTATTAAGGCCACTTTAAGTTGCTGTGGGAAAATGCCATGCTTAAGGGAACTATTAATTAAGTGACAAAGAACATCTTTAATAACAGGAATTGCTGCCCTTACAATCGATGCAGGTATCTCGTCAACACCACTACTTTGTTTATTTTTTATTTTTTTAAATAACTGACATAACTCAGTTGGAGAGACCGACTTTAAAAACATAGATTGATTATTTCTCACAATTTTGCAGTCACTTGGCAAATGAACAGAGTCTTTTAATAGTTTTGGGATTATTGACAATATATACTCATTAAATTCATTTGACAAATCACTAGCGTTACCTTTTATAGAAATGTCAGGGTTTTTGACACTACTGCCTGGTATCTCTTTACAAATATTCCACATGCACTTTGTCTTGTTGTCTGATAGACTTAGTCGTTTTTCATATTTTTCTGATCTCACCACTTTAAGTAAATTGTCATATTCTTTTTTTGTTTTTTTATATGAATCTATATAATTATTGTCATATCTTGACAAGTTTAATAAAATATCTAGTCTATTTTTACATTCTGTGACTCTTGCATCCGTATTTGGTTTACATTTATAATTAATATCCGTCAATTTTAAGGGGAAACATTGGTTTAAGATTGTTATGAAGTAATTCATAAAAGTGTCCCATTGTTTATTTACGTTATAATTTTGTACACTATAAATTACTGCCCAATTTTGTTCTTTTAAGAGATTTAAAAAGGAGGTTTTATTTTGTTCCGAGAATATTCTTTTATACTGCAAAATTCTTTTAACAGGCTTTTCCAAATAGAAAGAAACTCTTTGAGCCGTGTGATCAGAAATATGTGTTCCAAATACTTCACTATGACTATGGTCAAAATTTACAAAAATATTGTCAATGCATGATGAGCAGGTTTGTGTTATTCTAGTGTTTTTGTATATTTCCTGTCTAAACTTAAAATAAAGCAATAAGGATAAAAGGTCTGTTTTTTATCATTCTCTTTTAGCATTTCTATGTTGAAATCACCTGCTATTATAATTTTTTTATGTTCATCAACGATACTGTCTAAGAGTTTTTCAAGATTTGTCAGAAAAATATTAATGTTGCCTGAGGGGGTCTATATACGGACACAATAATGACTTTAAAATTATCAAAGTTACATTCAACACCACTGCACTCAAATTCATTTTTTATTGATAGTTTATTTATTTTATTCCTCTCATGAAATTTGACACTTTTATATACATAAATTGCAGATCCTCCATGTTGACCATTTTCCCGACAGAAACTTGCACCTAATTTGAAATTTTTGAGGGAGATATATTTTAGCTGTTCAGTTCACTTCCAGTGTTCTGTTATGCATAGTACTTTGCAGTTAGGGTTTTCATCTAGCACAATGTTCATTTTATCAACGGCATTCCCTATAGACTGAACATTTTGATGAATTATACTTATATTCACGTTACCGGTATTTGAGTTATTATGAATGTTACTTTCGAAGTTTTCTTTCGTTACCTGTTGTTTGCCTGAAAATCCTCTCCGTAGTTTATGTTGTTTCAATATCTGTTTAGATTTTGCCTATACACCGGGCAATTTGTGTCCCTAGCGGAGTGTTCTATATTCAGAAACTTCATTCTCTTGCAGCTTGCACAATTTTTGTTTTCTTCGGTGCATGTGGCAGCTACATGGTTTTCAGCGCATTTATAACAGCAATCTTGTTGTGTACAATACTTTGCTACATGATCGAATCCAGCACACTTAAAACATATAGCCAAATTTATGTGTTCTTGAACATATACTGTATTTAAATCGAAGAAAACTTTCCCTCTTTTCAGGAACCATTTTGTAATTTTCGGAGGTGCTTGCAGGATCTAATTTTCCTTAGCTGGGTTTCTACCCGTCTTCTAGCAATAACTTTAATATTTTCAGTAATAGACATCTGCAGCTCCTCGCTTATTTCATAGTTGATTCTTACTAGTTCCTCCACAAATTCATTGTCTGCGAACCCTTTTTCGATTCCAGTTATTATGAACATGGGATCCAAATTTTCATTTTCTTTGAAATTTATTTTTCCAGCATTCGTTAGTACATTTTTCAGTTTATCTTGCTGGTTTTTGTCATAGCTTTCAACAATAATAGCCCCGTTTTTTGTCTGCCTCACATTTTTGGTGTTGTCCATTCCTTTTCAGTATTTCTACTTAATTTTTCCGTGCCTATGTCGTTTTGTATCACTTTATCGCCCATTATTTCTGCATATGTTTTGTTTGTTCCCCTATCCTTTGTTGTATTTTCGTGTGTATTTGCCTTAGTTTATTTTTTAAGATGAGGTTTTCTTTTTCTATTTCACCAGTTTTAAAAACTATTTGCGTGAAAAGTTTACATAGTTCCGACTGTGATTTTTCGAGACATGTAATATTATTTTTTGACAAGAAGGTATGTTCGCCCTCAGCCTTATTTACAACTCCTTTGATTTCATCTAACGCTGCAAAGAAAGATTCAATCATTTTTTGTGAAATGGTTGAGGTCTGGGACTGTGGTATGTCATTCTGAAAGTCATGAGTATTTTTGTCCTCATCTGTAATTGAAGCTCCCTTTTGTTCCACCATTTTTTGAGTTTTATTCTCCTCACACTGCCGCTTATGTGCCGATTAATTTTCTGGTGTTGCTTCGTATCGGCGTCTTTTGCTTTTTCTTCGTCGTATTCATTTACAATAGTGTTTTTTGTTGTCTTGTTTGCATTAGGGGATGTTCTGGTGACAGGTTTTTTTGGTGTAAATACCAATCCATAAGTTTCAACTGACGCGTTTTCATCGTTAACGATAGAGTTAACGTCGCCGCTAACGTCACTGTTGCTACAACTCCCTATCACTGTTTGTTTACTTGCCGTGCTTATCTCTTTCTTCGATGACAATGGCTTTGCTTTTACACCTATTATTTCGTTTATCTCCGATTTAGAAATATTTGCTAAACCTGTTAGAGAAATGCTTCTTTGTTTTTCCGTTTTCGTGGGCGTATTTTGTATTTTCAATTTTACTAACGGCTTTCCTTTCTCATCATTATCATCAATACTTAATTGAGAGAAATTAGAACTTTAAAACGCAGGTCAAACTGTTTTAAACTCCGGAGACTTTCAAACGCGTCCGTATCGTATCGTATCACGTCTACTACTCATCACACATCAATAAAATGTTTAATATTATAATCATTCAACAATATAATATAAACAATATAAAGAAAATCCCAGAAAATAAAAGTTTATACTAAAATGATAAGTAATAATCATACCTGATGGCAATGGTTGAATATCTTTGTTAACATCAGGAGGCTTCTGAGTCAATAATTTGATAATCTCGAAGTCTTTACTTTTACATTCTGTTACAGGTAAATCTTCTAGCTTTGGTTCTACGGGTATAGTAGGGACAGCTTTTGAAATTTTAACTGGCACTACAATATAAAAAGTTATTTAGTATAGTAAGAAGAAATGATTAACCATTTTGTATTTACATAAAGTATTTAGGTATTTTTTTTAATGTATATATTATTATATGTTAAGTAAAATTAACTATTATATCATCACATAGTCTTTAAACTAGAAGGTAGCTATATAAATAATTTTAGATTTAAATTTTTGCACTTTTCATCTTGAGGGTTCAGTAATGCAATAACAGTTCGGCGAATACAATAGTTGGATTAAGATCAGATATGAAAAACGTACACAGTACATGTGCTGACGATTTACATTATATTACTTCATCTTCTGGATAATATAGTTCATCATTTTCTTAATACTAAATTTAGTTAGTCAATGAATCATTATAATTAATTGTGTATAACTTTGTTAGGTTTATTCGCTGACCGGAAAATTAAGCCATTGGTTGAAAAAAAAAACAAATTTTCTGACAATTTTTGACTTGGCAACCCCAACGTTTTCAGTAACTTTTGTGATTCAAAATAATGGGAAAAGATCTAGTAGATAATTCGTGAAATTCGCAATTACACAAGGATGTTAACCAAGTCGTAGTCAAACGTATACTGCACAATTTTTTAAATCCATGACCCAACATATAAACGCTAATTATAATTTGATATTTTCTTGTCAATCAGACTATTGAAAATGAAAAAATAGATACTTCAAATGACCATGCAATTGATATAACCAGTTCTCCATCAGGAATTTATTTAAAATATTGCAAATGTTATGTTTTCAATATTCATAACAAATAATTATAATAAAGAATGTAATTTGTTATGGTTTTAAATAAATGTTGACATATATTTGAAAGTATTATCGACAAAATCACTACAAGTTTAAATGAAACTAATATAGCAAATTTGTTAAAAGAACTATATTATTTTATCAAAATATTTGGCAGTTTTTACGTATTTAGGGGAAAATACTAGTTATGCAATAAATTATAGCAGTTTTTAAAGCACATTATAAAAAAAATAGCTATAAAATTAGACACTTTTAATATATTATTGGTGCAAGAACGCTCATTTACTAAAAAATATTGGTAGAAGATACTTTACCAGTCTGCAGTCTGTTGTATATGGAATCTACAGTTTTTAGATTCGTCGCTCCCGATATTTTATGTTTGTGTTCAAGTAGTGATTCCAATTTCACAGTGGTTAAAGTATTAAAAATGTTTGTGCTAATACTTGTTATATAATTAATATGGGATATCAGAGACATTTTGACCAGTTAGAGGTTTAGACATTTAAAAGATTGATTGACTGCGACAAAACTGTTTTAAAATGTTGCATAATCGGTTTAAAAGCTAAATTTTAATTAGACGATTTTAACATGGGACAAAGACAAGCAAACATTTAAAACAGTCTTGTCAATGAAAAGGTGTTCGTTGTAATATAACCAAATGCTAAGCCGGATAAGGCCAAATTTGTTAGACATACTATGGAATATATCAGCTACCGCCGCAGCAAGCTGAACGGTTACTGGAAAATTCGGTTCCACCTGATTACCGCTGGTTACACAAACAGAACTGAATCTACATCGCTGGATTTGTCATCACCGCCAAGCGGAACTTTAGGCATGAAGATATTAAAAAGTTTTTCATAATATGTAGCCAACTTCCTCATATATTATATATAATTATTATGTTTATTTTATGTTGAAAGTCGTAAATAATAAATACCAGTTAGTTTTACTTTTTAACTCCTTTATACTCCTTAGTAGGTTCAGACGAAATCATAAGAACACTGTATACAGGGTGTTATGGATATAACTTATTATATTTAAACCGGCAAATTCCGAGATGAAAACAAATTGAATAAAAATATCACCTTATGTCAAATCAGACAAGCACGTGGGGGGCACTGGCGAAACATGTAATCAATCAACATTGTGCTACCTAGTGTCAAAATACGTCAGCGCATTTCGGCCGGTGTTGTCATATTCGCACGGCAAACTCTTTAGAAAAAATACTATAATTTTAACAATTTTTCATTCTCATTCATCATTTATGAACAAATATTATTCCTGAAAACGGACGGCGAAACATGTTTTGCAACACAAATAATAGAAATATCACAAGCTTCAAATCCGTTACAAGCACAGGAAAGTAAATAGGTCAAACGTCATTGGCTTTTTGAATGATTAAGCAGTTTTCAAACTCTTTAAACAAAATATGCAGTTTTATTTAAGGCACATGCTCTCTTACCTTTACTTATTTAAAAACAATTATTAGTGTCATTATTTCTATAAAAACACACAAAATGTAAGTTTTAGTAAAAACCCGCACGTAACCTCACATATAGTATTCACATGGAAAGAATACACGAATTACATTCCTTCAATTTAAAAATGAAATCGTCGAGTGTAATTTTATATCGAAAATCGCCGTTTGGCATTTTATAAGGTATTTGTTCGGGTTTGTTCGTTAAAAATAGGGTCTTAACTGCGTGATTTTCTTATGGTGATAAACGAAATTCTTTCCTATTACTTGCCTATTTACCATAAGGCCCGAGATCTCTTGCAAGGCGTGTAATTTGTATAACGTTAATGGAATTTCGACAAATTGCATAAAATAGTAGTGACGGATATCGCCGCGCCTCCGCCGACTTGTTCAGTTTAGCTGAGCTCTATTCAAAATGACCTCTCCCCATCACTGTCACAAACTCAGGCGACTGATCGACATGTTTATTCGTCCGACTGCTCCAACGTGCTGTCAGTCGAATCTGAACTATGTTAGGATGTAGTCGATTTTGTTTATGACTATTTACACTCGCAACCCTGTTTTCAGGAGGTATAGTTGAAATAATAATAATTCTTCGGTTCACGAGTTTCAGTTTGTCTTGCCAGTCCATAAATAAACTTGCATTGTGTGTGTGTAAGTTGCTCAGTTAAGACGGAATTTCTTCTGGAGGCAACAGCTGATGTTTGACTTGACAGAAAAGATGGAATGTCGTCGACAATAATCTGGTGTATTTTCAAAAAACTAATTATTGGTTGTGTTTTTTGTTCGATGTTTCGAGCATAAAGTGTTCCCGGGAGTGTTCTGTGTTCCCATGAAAAAAAAAATTTATGCCTGGATTTCCTCTCTCTTTAGGTATAAAGATAAATACAAGTAGGTAGTAATTTATTTTTATGATATTATATGGAATGTCAATTTTACATTAAGTATGGAAAACATTGTACGTAACACGTGTTTGGTGACACGCCACCACAGGGTAACATGTACAGTGTCGCGGGATGAGCTGTAAGTTTATGGGACTGGGCTCCACTTTTAAAACGGTCGATTGAATATATATATATATATATATATATATATATATATATACGCGTAAGCAGTACGCTGTATAGCCCGGTATACGGACGGGGCGCTGTGTAACCCACCACTCCTTTTATTGATATACGTATATATTCTCTGGTTTAGTGATTATGTAAACCTATTGTATCAAGGCATCTAGAGAGGGGTAAGCAAAAGTAAGTACTTGTCATATTTTATATGATTAGTACTTTGGTTAGCCCCGAATAATGAGTAAGCACAGTTGGTCGCTGTGTGTCCCGTTGCCGGTGTATTTATAGATCAAACGGTTGTTATGTAGCCCGACAGTGGTGCCAGCTTTTACATACATACAAGTTCATATTATATGATCTATTCGGTACTTAGTTCAGCCCAATGTGGGAAGATAATAGAACGAAATTAAATCTAAATAATTTTAAATACATTTGAGAGATTTTTAAAACTTTTTTTAAGAGTCCTTTAATCGTTGTTAATTGTTAATGCTTCCAGTGAATTTTAACTTATTTTATTCTACTATTTTTGTGTTTTATTTCTTTTGCACCTAAATTTTAGTAAAAAGAATAAGTTGCTATCCGAAAAATATTTTTTTAAAAACCGATTTGACCGAGGGTTTATTTATGTTACATAAGTTTCTGATTCTTCAGTTTATTTACATTAAATAAAATTAGTAATTTTCATAATCATAAGAAGGAAAGTACTGTACACTGAGAAAAAAAATATCTATATAGTTCTGATTGGAAGATATATTAGATTAGATAAAAACAATACTTTTCTTGTGTTTACTTAAGTAATAAAATAATGGCTGGGCTAACTTATTTATTATTTTAAATTAAAATAATTAAATTATTTTGGTTAAGCTAACTAAACTGATTGGCTCAAAAGCTCCAAAACTACTTGATGAAATATGACGAAATTTTGTATGTAGGCTATGCATCAACCCTGCTCAAACAGGATGTACTTTCGGTTCGATATACAGGGTCCTGCAATAGTGCTTGAGGCTTCCATAGCTCCTATACCAATCAGGTTAGGAATTTCATTCATATGTTGACTTATACTGTATCATGGAGTGTATTTCAGGAAAATATTTTTCCATATACAGGGTGACCCAAAAAGTATGATAACAAAAATTGTATTTTTTTAAAATTTGATATCCAGTATTTTATTGCATATTTAGGTTCGTATTAGTGTCCTCTATATTTACCTAAAATATTATTTGATTTGTTTTGGAAGTTTAAGAGCAATAATAAAATCTAATAAAATGTTTTATAGTCCTGGAAAGAAACATCAGGAAAACCTAAAATTATCTTTTTTATCGCGAGATTGGGTGAGCTTTATAACAAAGAGTCTAGAGATACTATGCATCTAATAGCATTTATCTGTTTTATACAGGGTGTTCAAAATAGTTCCAAAAGCGATACGTTTAAAAATTATTTTTCTTAAGATTTTCAAGTTGGATATCAGATGTAGAATTCATAAGCAATTTTTTTTGTAATGGAAACAGTAAGTTCAGCTGTTTTCGAAATATTTCCAAATTTCATAAATTATGTTGTTTAAATACCCTAGGAGCCTTGACTAATAATTGTAAACTATGGAAATGTTTAAAATGTCTTCTTTTTTGATGTGTGCATAAGTACCTAACCACCGCCTTGAAAAGATTTGTTGACATCCTTTATCATTTTAGAGACAATACTAACACAACGGTTGATTAATAGTGGTTAAGCCTAAAAACCATGTCAGGCTGTGCGGATTCATTTGTTAATTATAGTTTGATTAGCTCTTTTAATTTAAAAAATTATTTAGGGCAAATAAATTATAATAAGCAATTAAAATGAATTGTATCGGTTAGTTGCTCTTTGTATTTGGTGGGAGTGAAAAAAATTGTTTGTTAGCAGGGAATCATTTTGCGTCGCGTTCTCCAGAACACACTTTTTATGGGGATACGTAACCATATTGTTCATGACCATCCGCCTGCAACTGCTATTAATATGCAGCAAACAATAAGATACGTCTTTTTAGTTTTTCACCTGCAATGTTGAGGGATATAAACAGATCTTCTCAAGAACGTATTTATTTGTGCACACATCAAAATGGAAGGCATTTTGAACATTTACTGTAGTATATAGAATTATGAGTCAAGGCGTCAATTGTATAAACAACTTAATTTATGACATTTGGAATTATTTCTTCTATTTGTATCACACAAAAAAAAATGCTTATGAATTCTACATCTAATACAAAAATAATATACAGGGGGTTCCGTTTGAAAATCTTGAGCAAAATGATTTTGAAATGTGTTGTTTTTGGAATCTAATTAAGAACACCCTGTACAAAATACATAAATACTATTAGAGTCATAGTATCTCTAGACCCTTTGTTATAAAGCTCACCCAGTCCCGTGGTTAAAAAAATAATTTTAGAATGTTTTATTGATTTTTCTACAAAACTTTTTCTTAGTTTCCAATTTATTGCTCTTAAACTAGCCAAGCAAATCCAATAATATTTTAGGTAGTTTTATAGAATACCAATGTGACCCTAAATACGCAATAAATTACTGGGTGTTCCATTAAAAAAAGTAAAACTTTATGTTATCACACCTTTTTCTCAAATATATTCTATTACACAGTATAAATCAGCATATGAATGAAATTCCAACTTAATTCGTATAAGATCTAAGGAAGTGTGACGCACTATTGCAGGACTTGCAGGATCCTGTATACAGTGCGGTTCTTTAATGCTCCCCCACCCCCAAACTCCTCTGCAAACTTTTGAGCCGATATTATATATAGGAGAAAATAAACTTTGATGCAAGAAGCAAGAAGGACAGTTGCAACTGTCAAAATAGCGGATGGGCCCCAGCTTGATAAAGAAAATTAAATCATTCAGGTCTTATAGAGTATTTTGCGATGCCATATTACTTCTCTATTTGCACCCAAAAGAAAATGGCGGCGTGTCAAGAGTTGCATAGTTGTTTTTTTATTATCCTTTTTTTCATTTCTCAAAAGAAAATTAAATAACATATTTAATAAACACATCAAATAACAGGTCTTGCTATACGTCATTTTAAAGGTCTTATTGAGTACTTTACGATCCCAGAATATTACTTCTCTATTTGCACTAAAAACAAAATGGCGTAGTTTTAAAAATTACATTGAATTGTTTAAACAACATAATTTCGTCATCTTGATAGAAAATTTAATAAGAAGTGGGACTTGCGACAAATCATTTTAAAGGACATGTCGAATACTTTACGGTCCCAGAATATTGAAAAAAAATTGTATATTTATAGTGTTTTTTAGAAAGCAACCATTTTGTTTTGGGTACGAATAGGGACAATAGTTTGGGATTTCTACGTAAAGTACTCGATAGGACCTTTAAAATAGTGTATCGCAAGACCAATTCAATTTTATTTTATGAAGATGGCGCCCATCCGCCATTTTGCATTTGAGTACCATAAAATATGCAAGAATGTAGCTCTCGGATTCCTAGTTTTTAGACGATAAATGAAATAAAGGATAATAAACAATAATAACTATGCAATTTTTAAAAAGCCGGAATTTTTTTTTTTTTGTGCAAATAAAGAAGTAATATCCTGACATCGGAAAATACTAAAGACCTTTAAATTTTCTTTAACACAATGGCGCCCATTCGCCATTTTGACAGTTAGCACTGATTATTATTGGTTTAACTATATCTATAAAAAGATAATATTTTGTAAAGAGCTTAGTTCATGCCTCTAATAGTCAACGTTCAAAAATAATTTTTCTTTGCTGACTTTAAAATATTTTCTTGTGGGACAACTATTATTTGGTTGGGTTATAATTTTTAAACAAATTCTAGCGAATAATTCTGTGCTATCCGGGAATAAGTAGGTAGGTCAAGTTGTACCAGAAATGAGGTAGCTGACTATGACCATGAACGATATCAAACTCACACCGGGAATAAATTGGTAACGCATATTATCAATAAGTTTGAGGATTCCATGAATATATGGACTTGTCGAGATCGAGACTGATTTTGGAAAATACCCGCAATATTACAGTGGAACTACGGACCTCGGAATTTTAGACTTAACTACTTATGCCCGGATAAGCCCACACTGTATGAAGGATTTCTGGTAAGAACAACATAAGTTTCATTATTTATGGAGATTTAGGACATTATATCTTACTTTCAAATTTTATAATAAGAATCAGTAACTACATTCCCATCCCAACAGAAATTGTCATTATTATACTTATCAATTTTTTAGGATCTTAGCGATCAACCTCCACCAATTTTCATCTACTTAGATTTTCGAAAAATATATAATAGGCATAAAAATCTAATCTAATAATTATTAAATAAGATTAAATCCATTTGTTTAAACGCATGAAAGAAATAGCGTGATGGATCATGCACGGTTGCCAGACTTCGGGCTCTAGAACGTGCTTTGCACGTAAGGGCTCAACGGCGACATTACACACCATATACAGATTCTCGCGCAGTGCCCTCTGTAACTAAACGCTTGAACATGGGGCTGTATAACGTATGTGTGTATGGTACGTTTCTAAGCCCGAGCGATTTCAACGGAAAACAGATGCCCGATTTTACGTTGTGTGTCCCGCAAGTGGGACACACAACGTAAAATCGGGCTCCGAAATGACCGTTCGTATCTCTGATGGGCCCCACAGTGGCCGTTTATATGTCTATATATTTATATGTTAAATCACTATCACTTCAAATAACTTTTTAAAAAATATTTTATTTTTTAATTACACAATACAAAATTCAAATGGACATAATAACGGTCTGAAGTTAATGAATAATTTAATATGGTTTACATCGGTTTTTATAGACAAAATATATGCTTATTCAGCTATTTCAAGTTGTTATAATTGCAACATGAGGTAGTTGATTACAAAATATATCAGGTGTATTGAATTATGCTGACATGACATCGGGGTTACTTGTGGTCAACGCTTGCACGTGGCTAAGTGACATATAACAACTCCCCCTTTAATAAAAAAGTCGGTGCATCGCAACGACTTTTAACGTCTATATGTGGACTGGAGTTCCAAGGGTTCTTCGTCCAGAGTTTCATCGATAGGACGTGTGTTGGGTCGTCTCTTTGGCATCAGGTTCCGAAGCTTCTGATGGACTGTTTCTCTAGACTTAGGTACCGGAGGTGGTGGTGGTCCAGAATTGTCGTTTGCGATAGCTAATCCTATTCTCGTGTGTCTTTTACGTCTGCATTTGCATAAGATGTAAAGAACCATTAAGGCAACTATCATGGTTATGGTGAAGATTGTGAACCAATGTACATGTTTGTTTACAAAAGGCTCGTTGATCAGCTTGTCCAGCTCATCAGAATATTGATTGAGCTTGTGTTGTGCAATATTGAGGTCTTCTACGTTGATATTGTTTAATTTTAGTGGTTTCAGGTTCGGAATGTGTGGCTTATCAGGAAGATGCTTGCAACATTCAAAGGGTATCATCACTGGATGGGTTTGGTAAGTCAACGTTTTGTCTTGTCGACGGGGTATCTGGCATGTACCCTGGTATTTCCAATAAAGGCGGTACATCCTGGCTGTAGTTTTAGAAGAGAATTGGTGTTTAGGAATTTGGTGACAACATCTTTGTTTTCGCATTTGACTGTAATTGGCAGAGGATCAGAAATTGTAACCAACCAGTAGTTTTGGCTGAGCTCTTGAACATTGTATTCCTTGGCAAGGAGTAGTGATGTTTGGCAGGTCTTCGGTAGTTTGCTGAGGTGTTTGAGAAGTTGGGCTTCACACATGGCATCGCTGTCAATAGGGTATGGAAGAATGTTTGAACAGATCTTGGTGCTGGTACCGAGTTGTGTGCAGTGGTCCAGGCTCCGCAATGATATGTACAGTAATGAATCATCATCTTGCGCAATATATTTTTGAGTACTAGGTAGAATATGATAGAAACCTGTTCGATTATCTAATATCGGGATTGGGTAAAGTCGACAGAGGGTGTAAGTCTCAGGATCAGTAAGTGGGATTTTTAGTACAAAAATTATTTTTGAATCGGATTGATAAGCTTCTAGTTCTATAATATCTAAGTATTCAGCAATATTTGAACCGTATGTCGGCAGGGGTAAATTGTTTTTTACTAAAGACCGCGAAATGTCTTGTAAGGAGGAAACCAGATCTCTTGGGGTTATGATTGAACTGTGGAGAATCTTAAGGCGTGCAAAAGTTATTGCGTTCAATATATCGTTTAAGGAATCCTCTAGGAATATATAACTTTCCATTAGTGTTTCACATACGCTTATTACCTTTATTTGACCTTCGTAAAAAATCATAACATTTGAGACATTGAGGAGGGCTTTCCGTATTTCTATGATATCGTGATTAAAGGTTTCTTCGTCTATTTTAAGTTTTTGGATGGTGCTATTAAAGTTCCTAATTACTGAAGTAGTTACCGAAATTTGGTTTTTTAACAGATTCTCTATTTGATGTTCGTCGTGGATTACTTTTTCTATGCAATCGTTAAAGTATTCGCCGTCCGAGGCATCTAAGTTACCAGTTATGGATTTCCAGACAGTACCTATTCCATTAAATATACCGCGTTTCGTTCGCAAATCGTACCGTTTAGTATCAGTCATAATTTCTTTATATTTTTGGCTTACGGAATCGGAAATTTGTTTTAGGAGGCTAACATGCGTTTGTACTTCGACTTTAAAGGGTAACATTTTGGGAAGTTGGAACATTTCTACCAAATTAGAAAGAATTTTATCATTGTTTGAGATCGCATCTTTAAGCGGTTGTAGCTCTTTATAGACCAGGAGGGTCCATTTGTCGTTGGAGATTTTGATGGTATTTTCTTCATGGAAAAAGAGTCCTATTGTGTTATTGATAGGTGTTATGGAGTACTGCGCCGATTTTTCTTTTTGTTGATTAGTTCTTATTCGTGCGACCTTGTAATAGTATTCCATGCGATTGCTTAGGTCTCTGATGTATTTAGAGATTAAATCCTTCTGATTGTATAGGGTTTCAGGAGGCCTATTGGACGTATGTCCGAAAATAAGTTCGTAGGGTGTAAAACCGTGGGTCTTATTTTTGGTATTATTGTAGCAAATGACGGCATATGGAAGAATATTGAAGGGATGTTCGTCAGGGTTCTCTGCAGTATGGGCTCTTAACATTTCAGTGAGGGTAGCATGAAATCTTTCTAAAGAACCGTTTGACTGAGGGTGGTTAACGCTTGAAAAAGTTAGTTTTACGTCGTAAAGTTCACATAGATCCTTAAGCAGGGTATTGTCGAACTCACGACCATGGTCGCAATGGATTCGCAGTGGCATACCGTAATGCTGGAAAAATACAAGCAGTGTGTTTACTACCGTAGAAGCTTTTTTGTCTCCTAAGGGATAGGCCTGAGTGAATTTAGTCAATTCGTCTCGAATTGTCAAAGCGTAGTTACGCGTCGGATATTCAAATATGTCGATGTTGATCCTTTCAAAGGGAGTTTTTGGTGTTTCGGTTATCACGAGAGGGGTGCTTAAGTTTTTCCGACAAATTTTTACTTTTTGGCAAATTTCGCAATTTTTTACCAATTTTTCTACGTCTTTGGTAAGACCTGGCCAATTATATTTTTCTTTAACCCGTTTTACGGTTTCATTTATTCCACGATGTAAATTACTTTTACCTTTGTGGTACTGGTCTAATATAATAGGGATTTGGTCCTCGTCGGGGGTTCTGACAATATTTTGGCAAATTTTTAATTTTATTTCTTTATCGTTAAAAATAAATGAAAGGATTTCGAGTATAGGTAAATTTAGATTGTTTTCTATGCAATACGTAGTTGTATTGTCGAATTCGTTTTGACCATTGTACAGAATATAGAATAGATGTGAGACTACGTTATCAGGGTCGTATCGTAAGGGAATTATAAAATATTTCCTGTCCTTGACACTTTTGCTTGATAAAATGTTTATTTGATCTCGGGAGAATTCGGAATTTTCCTCGAAAATATCGTCAATAATTTTATAATGGAGGTCTTCCATTTTGTTTTGCCAGAAGAATGTAACTATATTTTTGTGAGTTTTGTCTAAAAGTTGGACGTTAGAAATTTCGAATTTTGAATAATCGATAATCGATTTTGTTTTATATAAATGCACAAAAGTGTTATATTCGTCTTTCAATTTATCCGTATCGATTTCCGTTTCGCTGGTTTCGTCGTCTTCGGGAATTTTTTGTAAACCACTCGTAGAGGGCCTATTATGGTCTTCATTTGAAGCAAGAATGCTATATTTAGATTGAAATTTAGCACACTCTTGAAAATGGTTTATTTTTATTCGCGATAAGGCGTCGGCATTTTTATTTATTTTTCCGGGTTTGTATTCTATTTTATAGTCGTACTCTTCCAATTTAAGGCGCCACCTAGCTAAACGACTCCCGGGGTCTTTAATGGAGAAAAGCCAGGTTAATGGCCGATGGTCGGTAACAAGGGTGAATTTTCTACCAAATAGATAGGGTCGGAAATGTTTTACGGCCCAGACAATGGCAAGTAGTTCGCGTTCGATTGTCGAATATTTGGTTTCTGCAACACATAGCGTTCTAGAAGCGTATGCAATGGGAAGATCTTTTCCTATTGAGCCTTGTGAGAGTACAGCGCCGATGGCGAATGCACTAGCGTCTGTGGTTAACAGAAAGGGTTCTTCGAAATTAGGGTATATGAGTATGGGGTTAGAGATGAGAGCTTCCTTCAATTCCTCGAAAGATGATTTGCAGTCCGAGTCAAAAAGGAAAGGGGTGTCTTTCTTCAATAGTTTCGTAAGAGGCTTAGAAATTTTTGCAAAATTTGGAATGAAACGGCGGTAGTAGCCTGCTAGTCCTAAGAATGATTGGATATCCTTAGATTTTTTTGGTTCTGGAAAATTTTGAATACAATCAACTTTTAATGGATTGGGCTTGACGCCATCTTGGGTAATGAGGTGTCCAAGGTATGCGACTTCTTTTCTCAAGAATTCACATTTATCGGGTTGAATTTTAAGGTTTGCTTTTCGAAGACGTTTGAAAACTTCCGTTAAGCGAGAAATATGTTCATGGATAGTTGGAGAATAGATAATTATGTCGTCCATATATACTAGACAACGTTCATTTTGAATACCAAGGAGAATGTTGTCCATGACTCGCTGGAAAGTGGACGGGGCATTTTTAAGGCCAAATGGCATTCGTACAAATTCGTAACGGCCATTCTCGACCGAAAAGGCTGTTTTTGGAATATCACGGGGCTCAATTTCTATCTGGTGGAATCCAGAAGCGAGATCTAATGTTGTGAAGTACTGGCACTTCCCTAATTGATCCAAGAGGTCAGAAATGTTTGGCAGAGGGTATTTATCCCCTACAGAAAGCTCGTTTAATTTACGGTAGTCGATTACGACGCGCCATTTCTGCTTTCCAGAAGCATCCAGTTTTTTGGGAACCACCTACACAGGTGAAGACCACGGTGATATAGATGGGCGAATAATTCCTTCGTCTAACATCTTGTTAATTTGGGTTTTAACTTCGTTTCTGTGTATTTGGGGATACCTATAAAATTTAGTAAAAACAGGGCGCGCGCCGTTAGTTTCGATAGAGTGTTTTATTTCATTTGTGAAAGAAAGAGTATCTCCCTCGAGATAAAAAATGTCTGCAAAATCTGAACATAAATTTGTGACAAGCTCATTTTCTTCTTCGTTCAAGTGTTCAGTTCTTAGTTGACTATGTATTAAGGTCATTCTGTCCTGCGGACATTTTTGTTGTTTACTACCGGTATTAAGGCTGTAAAATGGCTCGGCAGTGTCATCTACCGGTTCCAAAAGTAAATTAGAAAAATCGATTTCTTTTGGAATGGCGTTCGGGTTTATAATAGTCGTATAAAATTCACCATTTTCATTAATTTTTACTAACGCGTTCGGCAATCTTACTTTTTCGGTTTCTTGTGCGGTAAGTATAGCGTCTGTACTTACAAGGTTACATTTTAGTTTAAAGACTCTCTCTGTGCGAGGTTCTATTGAAATTTTGTTAAAATTTTGGTTATCTGGAATGTTTTTGTTTTTAAAAGTTACAGGGTTGTCAACTTTATAAAGAGGAATAGTTTTAAAGTTTGTAATCAATTGTTTAGATTTCAGGTCAATTACACATTCGTAATGTTCCAGAAAATCTAAGCCCAATATGCCATCAAAGTCAATATCTAAATTATAAACATATACCTTATGGGGGTTTCCTACAATAAACGGAACTAGGGTTGACTCTTTAATAGACAGTTTTTGGTCAGTAATGCCTTGAATTATTATGTTTTCGGGAAATCTTTGAAAATTTTTTTACTGTTTGTTCTTTGAAAATTGAAATACCTGCTCCAGAATCAATAAGAAGATTAAATTTTTGTGTGGCATCCTTGATATAGTAAAGGTTTTTAGAGTTAACAGTGAGAAGAGGGCTTAAAGGAATGGCTGTTCCGGGAAGTTGAGGTTTGGGTTCATATCGTCTAGATTCATTGTCTGGATTTGACTATGGATTTGTTCTGTGGGGTCGGTTTCTAGGTATGCACCTCCAGGAGGGTGTTGTTGCACAGGGGGTGAAAGAAAATTTTGGTTATCTTCTTGATTTAAAGATTCTGCGGAATAGTTGTCGGCTTGGAGATAATCAGGGTAAGGAGTCTGATAGTTTTGTTGATCTTGATAGTCATTACAGTCGTTGTAATAATAATCATTAGGGCAGTAATCGTATTCATCTTGTGAATGTTCGTTGACATTGACATGATACGTTTTTTGAGGGTTGGGCCTGAAATTGGGATTTTTATTCGCAAATGGAGGGCGGTTTTGATTTGTATGGTTATACTGTTGAGGCCTTGATTGATTCTGAAATTGACTACTGTTCTGGTTAGGAAAGTTAGATGTAGGGACTTGATTAGTTGACCTCTGAAATCCTGAATTTTGAGGCGGGGCGTAACGTGGTTGTTGCTGAGTACGGCACTGGCTAGCGGTATGACCAATCCGGCCACAATTGTAACATTTTAAGGGTTGAGTTGGTAACCTTCTTGGAATTAAATTGGGCTTTGGAGGACTGGGTCTATCTGCTTTCTCGAGATATGATAGTTGGAGTTCTCTCCTAATACGCGAATGGGCGTCTAAAAGACCTTTCGGGTTTCCGGCACGAATAAGTTGCCCTAATTTGGGTTCAAGTCCTACCAATAAGGTATTTAGAGATATAGTATCAATTAAAGACGCTTGAGCCGTTTTTTGGTCAGTGGTGAGTGTCGCAGATTTTTGAATATTCGCGTGTATTTTTGCGTTCAAAACTTGTAAGCGATTAAAGAAAGTAAGGGGTGATTCGTTTTGTAGCTGCTGTAAATTTGACAAGTGATTTCTAGAACTAACGAGCTGTGCAGCTCTTCCTCTAAGTTTATTTTTTATGTGAATCACTAATAAACATCTTTGATCCGTCGTCGCCATATTGTACGCATGGTCACACGCATTTAAAAATGTTCCTAAAAAGATCTGATCACCTTCAAATTCGGGAACAATAGAAAATATTTCCGATAGTTTATACGGTTCAATTTCTGGTAAATTGGTAACGACTGCGTCGCCAGGGGGTAAAGTCATTTTTATTATTTTAATTTTTCACTAATTAAAATAACACTCTAAAGGTAATAAATTTATCGCTGGGATAAAAACGTTTAGAAAATCGAACAGTTAAAACAATAAAGAATAAACGTGATGATTCATTAACTTACAAAAGAAGCATCGATGTGGTTGTTTTCTTGGTTGATAGCTACCAGGGGCTTCACTATGTGTTCCTTCCGTAGTATTGCCAAGTTAGAGCGGTCTCGATTTCTACAAAGGTCCTTTGTCCGTTAAGGGATTGGAATCCGCCGCTACCAGTTAGAATGGCTTCGTGTTCTGACAGCGTTGAGGAAAAATCCTACCGATGACTGCGCCAATTTGTTAAATCACTATCACTTCAAATAACTTTTTAAAAAATATTTTATTTTTTAATTACACAATACAAAATTCAAATGGACATAATAACGGTCTGAAGTTAATGAATAATTTAATATGGTTTACATCGGTTTTTATAGACAAAATATATGCTTATTCAGCTACTTCAAGTTGTTATAATTGCAACATGAGGTAGTTGATTACAAAATATATCAGGTGTATTGAATTATGCTGACATGACATCGGGGTTACTTGTGGTCAACGCTTGCACACGGCTAAGTGACATATAACATAATTATATATATACACAGGGTCCAAGATACGGAGGGCCAGTAAGGGATCTCAGAAACCGTAAGAGATACGAAGTCGGTTAAATGGAGGTAAAGTTGCGCATTTACGTGCCTAATAATATACCGTTTAGAAAGTTTTCAAATTCCAAGTAGTTCCGAGGATATCCGAAAAAATCGAAATTCTGAGAAATCTTTTTATTTTTTTTCCTGGGTTTTTTGAGATCGAATTCTAAAGTAAATTGCACTTTTACATTGCCACTTTTTCTGGTCTATTTAAGAGCGTTAATTGTTTTGTAATCCGACGAGTCGTCTTTGAAGGGACATTATCAACTTTCTTTTTTTAAATACGGTCCTGTTTTCCTGATATTGGAATTTGAGAGCTTTTTTCTTCCGAATGCAACGATGTATGACAACATTGTAATTTAATGACGTTTCGAGGGTGTTTTGAACAACATCATTAGATTTTGGGATACGGTCCTGTATTTCTAAGTCCGGTGAGCGAGCTGGCCATTCGATAGCACCACGACGACCAATCCAGCGCCCAGGATAGTGTTCATCAAGGTAGTTCCTAACATCTCTACTATAATGCGGCGGAGCTCCGTCTTGCTGAAATGCTATAGACATATTACCAAATTCGTCAGGATTTTCCTCAATACACTCCAGAATCAAATGTTCTATGGTATATTCTAGCATATCAAGATACAGCGGTCCAGTTAAATTTCCCTGTATAAAAAGATGGTTTCCCAAAAAACCTGCCCAAACGTTAAGTTTATGAGGGAACTGAGTATTGCATTCCCTATAAACATGAGCATTTACATCGCTCCACTACCGAACATTTTGACGGTTCACTTTACCGTTTAGAAAGAAAGTACACTCATCACAAAAACATATCCATTTATGGTAATTTCGGTTCCGGTTCAACCTTACAGCCATTAATTCACAAAATTCTAGTCTACGATCCGGATCATCTTCGGTTAACTCGTGTAACATTTTCAATTTATAGGGATGAAATTTAGAACTCTCTGAACACTTTTAGGACTTACTTCGCATTCAGCAGCTACACGGGATGTCGGCTGCATCGGGTTGATAATCAATTGAGCCACTATCTCAATCTGTTTATCCTCTGGTAATGAGGGCCGTCCACTTCTTTTAGTATTTCCAACACTTCCTGTTGTTTGAAACTTTTGAATTAATTGCCGCAAATATTGCCTTGAAATTGGGCGATCGGGATAACGTTCATTAAAAATGCGCTCAACAGCATGGTAACAACGTTGCGCTTCCCCAAAAATTAAAACTGCCTCTGTTTTTTCTTCCATAGGACGAAACATTTTAAATGAATTATTAATCAAATCTTTGTATTTTAAGACCACAGGTGACAGAATAAGCGATATAACTTAATGACAAATACTTATTTATTTGACAGGCCGAAGCAAATTAATTTCTGGCAAAGCCTACTTTGCATTTACATAAAAAAAATGTGGTCTATTGTATTCAAGATAAATGGCGGCTAGAAGTACGTTTCGACTTCTTGCAATGTTTTGATGTTGATTAACAAAATAAAGGCTTAACATTCTGTTGATCCTCACAACCCCCGAAATTGATAAAATTTTCTCAAACTTGGGGACTGTTTGTAGATTGAAAATACCTTTGGAATGAGGTGTCACACGACCCCACCTGCCATTTAAAAATCTTATTCAAAATGGCGCCCAGCAGCCATCTTTTAAGAATAAGTAAAGAATTTATGCCAAAAAAGTAGTATTTCAGTAATTATTGAACGTGCCCAAATCTCATTATTCTCACATTTGTTAATCAAAAGTTAACAGGGGGGAAGTGACTTTAGACGCGCACTGTATAATATGCGTAACACAAATAAGGTGTTTGACGTCCTGTTCAGTAGGAGTTACCTTGTTGCATTGATTTATTTTGTTAAAAATAGTTCTAGTTCTAAGTTCGAAATAAAAAAAATTGTTTTTAGAATATGTGAGGAATAATTTTCTGATTATTCTGATAAGGCTCTGAATCGGTATTCAGGGTGTTATGTAAATGACTTATTATATTTAAATGGATGACTCCTTGGGTGTCCTAGAGAAACGCTACATATATTTTTTTAATCGACCGTTTTAAAAGTGGGGTAACAAACTCTTTTATTCACAGGTCAGTCCGCGCTACTGTAAACATATCACCCAGGTCAAATGGCAATGTTGCCAAACTTAATGTAAAACTGAAATTCCATATAAAATTATAAAAATAAATTATTTATCTATACTTGTATTTATCTTTATACCTAAAGAGCGAGGCAATCCAGGCACAAACAAAATCAGTTTTTTTTTCTTTTTCATGGGAACCCTCCTGGAAACACTTTATGCTCGAAACATCTTAGATTTTGACAGCAACACGGAACACAGTAATAGTGAAACAGAATCGATAGTTAGCTTTTGAAAATACAATAATACAAATTATTAAATTTTATTACACGCGACGAAATTTGTCCGTCAGCGACAAGTCCAGAAGAAACAACCGGTCTTAAATTGAGCAATTTAGTTTCGTCAATAAAAACAATATTCAAAGTTTATTTATGGACTGGCAAAGTACATGCGTAAACCGAAAAAATATTACAACACAACGAATACCACAATGCAAAACAGAGCGGATTGCTGCGAGTGTAATGGTTATCGACAAAATACACCGTATCTCGACGCTGTCGGTCTTTAACTAAAAGCCTGCAAGCGTACAGCGCTATACGAACTACGTCGGCTCAGTCGTTATGTGTGACAAAGATGGGGAGATGGCCGTGTAGCCTTTGTCATTTCGTAATTTTGAGTAGAGCTGGGTTACTGTGATTCAAGATGTGATGATTTAATTTTTAAGCTTCTGGAATGAGAAAGAGCATGAGAGCAGCGATTTACAAGTTTTTTAAATTAAAAACTGAATTAGCTGTGAAAGAAAACAATAAATAATGAGTCTTTTTTTGACCGTTAGTTCGTTTGATCAGATGTCATGTAATTTTTAATTCGAAGAAATCCTATTTAAAATATGTCTTTTTGAGTCAGTTAAAAACAAAAGTGCATACAAATCTACGCCAGAAAAAAATACCAGCCAATAATAATAAAAACGACGTCGCCATGCGAATTTTTGCAGTGCGGCCAGTGTTCATGTGAATTTTTGCGATTATGTATGGTTATGTACCGGTTTTTTTACTAAAACGTTTTGTTGTGTATAGAAATTATGACACTAATTTTTAAATAAGACCGACAAGGTAAGTGTATGTGTGTGGCTTAAATAAAATTGCATTAAAAAATAAACAATAAGGAATCACTCAAAAGGTCATTGGCATTTGACCTAGTTACGTACGGGCGTATTTCAAACTCGGTTAATACTATTCCTTGTGTTCCAAAACATTTTCCGTCGTAATTTTTCTTAAATTAATTGTCGAAAAAGGTATGTCAGAATGGAAAAGTGTTTTAATTATTGTATTTTGTCTAGTGTTTAAGGTGTAAATATGACAACACCGGTCTGAATTCGTTGATTGTTTACATGTGTCGCAGTGCCCCACAGGTGTTTTTCTGGTTTGACGTCAGGTCACTTTTACCGCTGAATGAATTGAAAACGCCATTTATGGATATTTTTCTTCAAATTGTCTTCATCTCAGGAATTGCTGGTTTAAATATAATAAGTCATTTCCATAACACCCTGTATAAAGGCCATGCAAAAACGACCCATCCCCATTTCAAAATTGTGAACGGTTAGGTTTAAAAAGATCATGTTTTCATCTTCATAGGGTTAATATTCTAATAAGAATGATTCTTACCTGGAGTCTTATCCACAGATGGCTTAGTATTAGACTTTGACGGACCTGGAGACCTATCTAAGCTTTCCCCGACTGTTCGAGCATAAGCCAAGTCTGCTACATTAGGTGTAGAGTCCAAGTATTTAGTGTATTCTGAATGATAATGTTTTACGTGCATTAAAGCTAAGTTTTCCCGACGGAAATTCTTTCCACATCCTTCAATGGGGCATTTATAGGCATCATTTTCAAATATTATTTTAAGACTCACTGGTGGTTCTTCATCTTCAGTAGGTACAACTAGGTAATATAACATATTAATAAGTATATTTAGTATTTAGTATTAAATAGTATTTAGTATTAAATAGTATTTAGTATTAAATAGTATTTAGTATTAAATAGTATTTAGTATTAAAGTAAATACAATATAAGTTTAACGAACATCATCCACAAATAAACAGAACTCTGTATATTATTTACTTAATAATAAAAATGTAATACCTTCCTCATTAATTATAGATTCTTCAGCTGGGGATTCTTCCATTGGTTGTTCTGGTAGTTGACTTGCTGCAATTACCTTTTGTTTAGATTTATTTGCTTTTTTCTTTTGGCAATTTCGATAAACGCTGAAGTCAAACATGTCTATAGTAGCTTCTACCATTGGATGCAAATCTAAATAAGTTTTAACTTCTGCTTTTGTTCTAAATCTTTTGCCATCCGGCCTGAAATAAAAAGCAACTGTGACATTAATAAAAAATTTGTATTTTTAATTTGTTGTTGATTTTGCATCTTTACTAAGCAATATAATAACAACTTAGAAATTGTCAGTTATATTTTCTATAAAGTTCTTAAATTTAAAAAAAAATACATTCAAGCTTCAAAATCGAAAAAAGTTTCTATGACTCCAATGGGAATGATGGGTGATAAATTCTTTTGGTCTAATTTGGTGAAACGATGGCTCAAAATGCCTTTTGTACTAATACATTTAATTTAGTGACTGGAATATCTAATAATGCCTAAATTATTAAACTGAAATTTAATATAACTCACGCTACAATTATAGCGTCCCATTTTCCTGCTGAATTTCCACTAATTCTTTGTGAGAGATGTTTCACCCAGTCCGTAGGTAGCCGTGGATCAGGAACAATTACGGATTTTCTAAGACCGTCAATACCCTCTATTGTCGATTCTATGCCAACTGGTTTACCGTTTTCCCATCTAAAAAAACAAACTAAGGAACTAAATATCGTAATAATTTATTTATAATAAAGACCTATAGGAAATCATCGTATAAATCTTTATAACTGATAAATTTTAAAGTTGACTAGACGATAAATTATCACCTGATTCTCATTATATTAGCATACATTAATTTAATAAAAACTATAATCATTACTCACGCTGAATGCCATTGATAAATTAAAGGCAATGTCGCATTTGTCTCGCTCTGAAACGGAGCCGGTATGTGTGAATCATCTCCCAATGGAACAACCGGACTGGCGGCAGTTTTATTTTTTTTGTCATCTACACTGGCTGCGCGAACCCTTTTACGAAAAAGAGCAGCAACATTCAGTTTCCTCTTTTTATCGCGTCGCTCTTGTTTAGTACCCCTCACTGGATCAAATAAAGGCGAAGACTGAGCTGGCTTAGCCACATTCATTTTTGACATTTTGTGATTTTTTACAGTTTTCACAAAACTATCATCAAATAAAACTTCATAAGTATCTAAAAAATGTAACTGAGATAAAACATATTTAAATTTGGTGTAAAAGATTTAAATACAATTGTCTACCACTTTTGGCTTATACATATAAAACAAATATGTCGGGTTGAACTAGCCAACTTTTACTGTGACATAAATGATATTGGCACAAATTACTTATTCAGAATCAAAGTAGCCAGGTTCGCTTCATTTGTAGTATTTAGCTTTTAAAATGTCCTTTTTTCCAACAACTGTGTATAGAAACTAAAGATTTTTAAATTTGGCTCTGTCAAATTTTAGATAGTCTAAAATATGAATTAAAACAATTTAAAATGTCATTGCCAAAAATATTAAAATTGTATTAGAATTAAATATTATGTCGTCGATTTTAGCATTTAAATTGGATGGCAACAGCGCCGTGAAGATATTTTCTCGCTATTTCCCCGCGATGTAAAAAGTGCAGTCTAGAACTCGTCGAACGGGGGCATTGCCTATTGCCTTATTATTAGCATTAGATTGATATTGATGGTAGATAGTAATAGATTGGATTGCACAGGTACCTATATGCAAAAGTATAATAAGTGTATAAATCTATCTAAAAATATCTACATCTTTATATGAAAATTTTTTAAAAAAATAGTTCAATTGTGTTGTGGAATTTCTTTTTCTCGTCACTCAATCAATAAAAATATAATTCCCACTTTTCTGATATCTCACGATTTCTCTTGATTTTTTGGCGAACAAACCCAAACTTAAATTTCAGATTAATGAAAAACACACAAATAATTACACTAAATCACTTCAAAACACCAAATGTTACACACATACAGTGGGGCATAGGATAAGCAAACCTATAGGAGTAAATGACGAAAAATTTTAGAATTAAAATTTGACCATTTGGAATCTAGGACGCTTGATTAGAAAATAAAATGTAACATATTTTAATTTTTATGAAAATCAAGCAGGTCTTGACTGGAGCATTATTGTTATTTTCTGCCTAGGTCACAAAATATCGAAAAATTTTATTAAGAAAAGTTGCTTGGAATATTTAAAATCATGCAGGTGTACCGAATTTAATTACCATCAACCTACATTGTCTTTTTTTTCATTTTATACAATATTTTCCCCAGTTAGAAATTTCTAATTTCTTCAATTTCTTCATCGTTTGTCATCTGGGGCCTGGGAAATAAAATTTGGTCACCAAATGTTATTTCCGAAATAATCTTCTCTAATAAATGTATTTAATACCATTTCTGTTTAGAGGTTTATTGTCTGATGATTATTAAATTCAGTACGCTTGCATGATTTTGAATTCTGAGCAACCTTTTTAAAGGAAATTTTTTGAAATTTTCGAAAATAAAAATAATGCTCTAGTTATGTTATAGTACATTACGTACCGAGGCCTTCACTGCCCGAGGTTCGTACCGTACTTTTTGTCAAAAGTGCGCCGTAAGCGCCTCGTGACCGTAAGTTTCAAGCCTCTCGGAGACAGGGCTGTAATATACCTAGAAACAGGGCTGTAATGTTTTCATTACAGCCCTCTAGCGTTCACGCTGGAAGCACACACCAACACTCTTTTTAGTGGCAGAAGGACTCGGCGCACTTTTGACAAAAAGTACGGTACGAACCTCGGGCAGTGAAGGCCTTTACGGACGAGAGCGGGGATTGCCGACCCGAGCCGAAGGCGACAAACCCGAGGTTCGTACCGTACTTTTTGTCAAAAGTGCGCCGAGTCCTTCTGCCACTAAAAAGAGTGTTGGTGTGTGCTTCCAGCGTGAACGCGAGAGGGCTGTAATGAAAACATTACAGCCCTGTTTCTAGGTATATTACAGCCCTGTCTCCGAGAGGCTTGAAAAGAGCTACTTACGGTCACGAAAAGAGGTCGCGTAAGAGGCGCTTACGGCGCACGTATGACAAAAAGTGATGTTAAAATTTATTTTCTAATCAAGCAGGCCTGGAACCCAAATATCCAAATTTCAATTCGAAATTTTTTTGCCATTTACACCTACAGGTTCACTTATTCTAGCACACACTGGGTTTTGAAAACGCGCGAATCGTCATGTATCAATAGAAAAAGTAAAACTGTGATCACAACAGTTAATTGACCTATACATATATAGTATATAAAGATTTGCCTTTAGCACATGGCATCAACGCTTGCCATCTACCAACGGGCGCGATGCGCTTATACCCAATCGATAGAACCAACGACGTTTAACTGTTCGTCAAGTCAGGAGGGTCGTCTTCGCGTATCCTGATTCATTGCGGTGGCCTTGAGTGTTCCTTGTGAGATTATTTGTTTGCATATGCGTAAAAATTTGTTTGAAAATTAGTGTAGTGTACTTTTTCGCTATATTTTTTATGGAAATAAAATTACCAACAATTATTGAGGTAAAAATTATAGCGTAGGATATTATCTGATATATGATAACATGGCTGACGACTTAGATCTCTTAACTAGTCATATAGGTTTATTTACAAAATATCAAAATGGCAATGAGATAATGTAAATGTTGTCGGTTATTAACTCAAAATGCCATTATGATTATTTTTCTGCAACTTGTTCTCACTTCAGGATCAATTTATTCGTTACTGTTATTACATTGGTTTAATTTTTTTATATTGTTTATATAATTTGTTTGTTCCATTAAAAATTTCTTAATTTTATTTTATTTCTTTTATTCTTTTAAAGACGCTTTCTAATATTTGAAATTCATTCATTTCAAATTCATTAAACGGACAACCAAACATAAGAAGGATTTGCCTCTAAAAAAGGATTTTTTAAGTATAAAACGGTACGTTAAGTCGTATCTAACAAAAAATAATTTTTTTTCGTAAAATGCATTGAATTTATTTACCTTAAGATAAAAGTATAAAATTCAATGTTACTACAAATAAGTTAGGTATATTTTTAGTCACTACCCCCTCCTTTTGACAATATTTTAAGTGCCAACATTCTTACTATAGTAGATCGTCTCAGCGTACAAAGTTTACCAAAATTTCTAAATTTTATACTTATATATCTTTGATACTTAGTTTCGAAAATGAAAACCATCTCCAGAGCCAAAATAGAATAATTATTTGTGTTGAAAATAAGTAAATGAAGTATATATTTTTTCCTTAAAAATAACCATTCTAATATAATAACAACATATAACAATAAAGTTACTTGAAAAAATTTTAATTGCAAATTTTCATGTCTATAAATATCTCAAAAACAGCTTGAGCTATGAAAAAAAGTTATTTTAGAAATTAAACATTGACGACCAACATTTTACTAAGACATGTTTAGCTCAAACCTATTATTTTCATGTGTAGAATCTGTCGTATCTATCTATGGCACATTCATTACAGATCATCATGTATAGGCATCAGTATACTGGCCTGGGCTATACAAATTCTATTTTTTTGACATGATTGTTATTGAGAAACTATTTTTAATACTACCGAGGTGATTTAAAAAGATAATGAATAGTATAGGCCCTAGTATACTGCCCTCAGCTATACGAATTGTTTTTTTTTGTAAATACTTGTTATTACCATATAAAATCTGACGGCGATGACGGCTTCAAATTCCCGCGAAATAAACACAACAAAACATTGAAGAAGCGACTCGGAAGTGCCCCAATGAGTAAAGAAAGCAAGCAATCTGGGTTTTCAGGCCGTGAAAGAAGGGCCTGGCTCTACATAAATCGAGTCAATAACCATGTATCCGAAGATATGATTCGAAAATATATCAATAAGAAACAGGGTTTTGAGCGAGAAATAATAGTAGTAAAAGCTGCCTTCTAAAACTACTACCCAAAAGAGCATTGTAGTGATAGCACCACTGAGCAGAAAAGTTGAGCTCTACGATCCAGGTAGTTTGTTCCTGGGTCTCGGTCACTTTTGAAATGAAAATCCAATTTTCAGTTAACGTTTCGGTTCATTATATTTAACCATCGTCAGGACTATTTTAACAAAAATAAAAAAGGCGTATAATCAATCAATCAATCAATCAATAATGCTTTATTATCTTAAGAAACAAATTCTTATTGACAAAGCTGAAATAAAGTAACACCATTACACATTAAATAAAAGGGAATAAAAAAAAAAATTTTTCAATATAGGTACAATTCATTCACATCACACTGAACAACAATACATAACAAAAACAAAATTAAAAAGAAGCAAACATTATTTGATGGGTTTTAAAAGGTCTCGGTCACTTTTGAAATTAAAATTAGATTTTCATTTCAAAAGTGACCGAGACCCAGGAACAAACTACCTATAATTTGTTAAAAAACGGTCAAGAAAACAAAACTATAAAGAGGTTTATATTCTCCAAACACAGCGATTCCCTTCAGACTCTCGGAATTTTTATCTGAATAAGAGGAAAACGTAGCAAAATGGTTGTACTAAGGATATGTTTAACGTTTTCTACCTAAATATTTGGTCCCTGAGAAATAAAACCGGCGAACTTGAGGCTTATCTTAAAATGTATATGTTTGAGCGAGCACTGCTTGGCACTGGACGAAATTGCGAGCATCCATCTGTCTGAATATGGATTAGCTGCTTTCTATGCTAGACCTAACAATAAACATGGAGGAACTGTGATATACTGCAGAAACACCATCAAAAGCAAACCGCTACAGGATTTCATAAATCTTAGTTTGGAACAAAATTGTGAAATCACTGCGGTTGAACTGTCTAACCAAAATTCTATTATTGTGACAATTTACCGCCAACCTAATGGTGACTTCCCAACTTTCTTATCTGTAATGGAAAACTTGTTTGTGAGACTGTCGGTTAAAGATAGGTACTGTATTATGAATAGTGACTTTAATATTCATTTTGGAAAAAAACTATAACCCTAGAAACGCCTTCAGAGATCTGGCAAATTCTTATGGTTTCGAACAGGAGATACATACGTTATAAGGGAAAATCATTGTATAGATAATATTTTTGTTGATTTCCATGACGCGCTAGAGTTTAGCATTGATGTTCGCGACCCACTCTTGTCAGATCCCAGTGCAGTGAGCATCCATGTCGAAATCTTGTTGGAAACGGACAGACCCTCATCGAAACCCGTGCCCGTTCTGTGTCGTCCATTCACCCGAAAAGGTATGAATGTATTTTTTAATGACCTTGATGGTACGACCTGGACAGCAGTGCTCACTGGGTCCCCAGCAGAGGCAAAGTGCAGCAACCTTATTGCCAGGTTGAATGATGCCCTGGATCGCGCCTTCCCGGAGGTAAAAAAATTCACTGGGCACCGTAGTGAGGTCCCATAGTTTACGGAGGAGCTAAAAACTATGCGAAACAATCTTTCAAGACTCTGCGAAATGTATTGTGTCTTCAGGTCCCCGCAGATTCATGAAAATTTTAAGAACTACCGTAAACTTTACAGAAATGCAATTAATACTGCTAAGAAAAAGGCAAACTATGATTTTATTTCAAACTCGAGTAACATGTCGGGAGCGGCGTGGCGGGTCATCAACGCACAACGAGTACCCTTTAGGCAGCCATCAGAGATTAACAATCTTACTGCTGATGCTTTTAACAATTTTTTTACAGACATTGCCAACACCATCCTGGATGGCATCCCGGACTCTGGCGCTGAGGCGGGGGACCGCCTTCGGGAGGTTGTTCTGCCTCCTGGGTTGGGCTTCGCATTTAGGCAGGTGACTTTCTTGGAGGTTAGGGAAGCAATTGATAGCCTGAAAAGCAAGAGCAGCCGAGATATCTATGGCATGAGCATTGTACTGCTGAAGAAAGTAAAGAATATTCTCATCATACCTTTAACTAAGGTTATAAATTGCTGTATAATCAAAATCAAATCAAATCAAAATATGCTTTATTGTTTAAAAGAAGATATTCCCATAAACAATGCTGTGAGTCCTAAATATAGTACGAAAATAAGAGACATAAAAGAAAATTGATATGAATCACCAGTACAATACAAAGTGACATAAAAGTAAAATGTAAAATTTAAGGAATTTATAGACCTCGAACGCATCAGTGATAAGATTGGTTTAATGGGAATAAAAAATTGTTTATATTAAATTCTTAAACGATGGACGGCAATGAGGATAGCTGTGCAAATTGCAAGCAAGCTATTAGAAAAGAACAACAATATGCATGCGACTTTTGTATACGAGGGCTGCACAAAAATTGTTGCACACTTACGGCATCGGAAATAAAATGCATGCCGCTTCAAAAAAGATTACTTGTGTTATTATGTAACGATTGTAAGAGTACGCTGGCACAGGCGCCACTTATGATACAATTAATAGAAGAACTAAAAAATGATTTAAAAACCCTAAAACAGGAAGTTGCTGATTTGAGAACAGAAATAAATACAAAAGGAAACAGTGACAAGAAAACCCTACCTATACATGATATGGGAAGAAGCTTTTCAGATGTAATAAGAAATACACACAAAAGCAAGACTCAACCTACATCACAATCTCCCACTCTGATCATAAAACCCAGACAGAAACAAACCTCTGAAAGGACAAAAAAGGATTTAAAATCAAAAATAGAACCGGCACATCTGAACATCGGAATAAAGGATATAAGAGAAACTAAACAGGGATCCATTATCATTAAGTGTACTACAAAAAATGATATAGAAAAGTTGAAACAAGCCGCAGAAAACTCCCTCACTGAAAATTATAGTATAGAGACAGTAAAATTAAACCTCCCCAGAATGAAAATAGTGGGTTATACAGGTGTAATGAAGGATAAGGAATTAGAGGAGGCTATAAGACAACAAAATACATGGATACAGGATACAGATAAAATTAAAATAACTTATATTAAAAAAATAAAAGACAAGGAAACCTCAACTATATTCTTTGAATGTTCCCCGGAGTTATATTGGAAACTCATGAATATGAAGAAAATATGCATAGGCTGGGAAAGACATAGTGTATATGAAAACTTGAACATTAAAAGATGTTTCAAATGCCAAGATTATTACCATAAAAGCGAAGCATGTGAAAACGAGGTAGCCTGTGAGTACTGTACTGGAAAACATGAAACTACTGCATGTCCTAGTAAGCATATAAAAAAGTGTAAAAACTGTGTCTCTGCAAACGACAAATACAAAACAAAATACAACACATCTCATACAGCATCAGATCATGCATGTCCATCCACCAAGTATCACACAGATCTTCTGAGAAGCCGAATTAATTATGGAACCTAAAGTATGGTGCAACTAATGCAAGATGAATTACTTCAGACTATGGAAATAGATAATAATCCAGAAACATTGTTAGTGGATAGTGATTTGTTGAAAACCAAAATGAGAGATTCTAAGATTATCTTTAACATTTTACATGTAAATATTAGAAGTATTGTTAAAAATATTGACAATTTAATTTTATTACTTGAAGATTTCCAACTACATTTTAACGATATAATAGTACTGAGTGAAACATTTAAAGTTTCCTCAACCAATCAATGTAATATTCCAAATTATCAGTTATTTTATAATCATGCTGATTATAACAAAAATGACGGGTTAATATTTTTAGTAAAAAATGATCTTAATGTAGAATTCTCAAATACGAAGCTACCAACCTCATTGGCAACGGTAAGTAGACTAGAATGTGTCGTGAATAATATTAAAATAGGAATTACTGCAACATATAAACCACCTCCAATATCAAAACCAGAGTTTATTACTGACATTCATACATACATTGACAGTATATTAAAAACAGAGAATAATAATAATGTGGAAATTTTTATAGGCGACATAAACATTAATATTTTGCATGCAGATAATGATACAACTAGTTATTTGGCGACAATGTCACAACTGGGATATCAATCATATGTAAATTCAATTACGAGATTTGACAGTGATTCATGCCTTGACCATATTTTTGTTAACCAAAGATTGAAAACAGGCTGCCTTGATCTGGAGGCATTTATCCTTGACACTCACATAACAGACCATGGACCGGTTATGCTCAATCTAGTATCAAATAATAAAAATCAATTTAAGGACTGCCCCACTGAGATAAAAAAAAACCGGCTAAATCTCCAAAAATTTATTGCCTCTTTAAATACACACGACTGGTCCCACATAGTGAATGACTCAGATCCGGATTCGGCAACAAATAACTTTATTGCGACTTATAACGAACTAAAACTTGACGCAACCACTGACTATTCCATCACCTTTAAACAGCACAGGAGGATCAAGGAATGGATCACAAACGGAATAATAACGTCTATTAAACATAGAGATAAAATGAAAAGGAGACTATTACAAAATCATAATGGACAATTAGAGGCTTCATATAAAATATACCGAAACAACTTGAATAAATTAATTAAAAAAAGAAAACATGAATTCTATACCAATCAAATAAATAATAATAAGGGTAACATAAAAAAAATATATGAGATAATTAAAAACGCTACTAATGAAAATAAAACAAAAATTACTACATTAAAAATAAAAAATGACCGTGGTGTTGACTTTCAGAACGACTTACAAATGGCTGACCACTGTAATAACTACTTTGCTAATATCAGAAACAAAATGGCTGATTCAATTCCAATACCTAAAAATTCAATAAATATCAATTTTTCACTACAAAACTCATTGTTCTTAACTCCTGTTGACGAGTATGAATTGATCAAACACATTTCGACTCTGAAGGACTCAACCTCATCGGGCATTGATAGAGTCTCATCTAAGTTGATCAAACAAACACACAGGCAAATCATAAAACCTTTGCTTCATATAATTAACAGAGCTTTTGTAACGGGAATCGTGCCCTCTCACTTTAAAATATCAACAATAACACCTATTTATAAAAGTGGACCTAAAACAATGATCTGTAACTACCGACCTATAAGTCTAATAAGCAATTTCGCGAAAATATTTGAGAAATGTCTTAAAGAGAGACTGTTTACGTTTTTTAAAAACAACCAGATATTATCTGAAAACCAATATGGTTTCTTACCAGATTGTAGTACTGAGGACGCATTATATAAACTGACATCGGAAATCACATTTAATCTAAACGCTGGAAGGAAGTGTGCAGCAATCTTCATGGACTTGGCAAAAGCGTTTGACACGGTCCCCCATGACAAACTTCTTGATGTCTTATGGCACTATGGAGTCAGGGGGACAGTGTGGAAACTGTTAAAAGACTATCTCAGCGGGAGATCTCAGGTTCTTAAAGTCAACAACACCCTAAGTAACAAGCAGGATGTGAAGATAGGGGTACCCCAGGGCACGGTTCTGGGCCCTATTTTGTTCATAACGTATATATACGGATTGCTTTCACGTGACATAGAGGGTTCGATAATATCCTATGCAGATGACACTGTTTTGGTTTTTAACGGTAACACTTGGCAAGAGGTAAAAGAAAAAATGAAAAAAGGGCTAGGTATTGCTAAGCTGTGGTTGGAAAGTTTTAAATTATCCCTCAACTTGACTAAAACAAATTACATAGCGTTCTCCTTAACAAGTGCAAACCGACCTGACTTTACGAGTATCAGAGTTAATGACCAACAAGTAAATGAAGTTCATCAAACAAAATATCTTGGAATAATAGTGGATAGATTTTTGAAATGGTCTCCACATATTGATTATATTACTACTAAAATTCGCGTCTTAATTTTTAAATTTTTTACTCTTAGAGAAATCTTAAATACAAAAATGCTCAATGTAATTTATAAGAGCCTTGTTGAGTCCCTGATACGCTATGGAATTTTGGTGTGGGGTGGTCTGTACGACACTACTCTCTGTAAGTTGAATATTATTCAGAAGTCTATTTTAAAAGTGATGTATAAAAAAACCAGACTATATCCTTCGGAATTACTTTTTTCAAATGACATCTGCAAAGTGAGAACGTTGTATATAGTGACGGTAACAGCTTTTCTCCACAAAACAAAATCCTGTGAGAACACTGTTAATCATAATTACCACACTCGTGCAAGAATGAATGAGGATATGCTCATTCCAATGAATTTTAATAATATTAACTTGAAGAGTGTTGCCTACTTGGGGCTCAAGTTATATAACATGATCCCCAATGAAACAAAGAATTTTAAAAAAATACTTAAATTTAAAAGTGAATGTAGAAAATACATATCAAAGAATTTTGGATCTTTTGAATATATTTTTAAATAAATTGTTCATTAATATTTCCTAGTTTACATTTAACAACCAGTTATTATATAATATAGTTAAGATTTGGTACAATACAAGTGATTCTAATTACTTAGGTACCAGTCCAATAGCATTGTACTTATCTTATAACAATAGGTATTAGTTATATTGTATTATATTATATATTATTGTGTATGATTGTGTTGTGTACTTTTGCTCAATAAAATAAAACTTAAAAACTTAAATACACAATAATAATAAATACAATATTACACACAATACCAAATACACATAATATATCACTTCCAAAAGTCAATCAAAATTTATCATGGAAAAATTCATCTACTGAGTCGAAAGTAGTAAAAATTACTTCTTTTCGAAATGTTTTGTAATTATCAATTTGGCGAATATTCAATGGGAATGAATATTTTCTTACTCTTGTATATAATAGAACTCTTAGTTTGAGTAGAAACAGGTATAGGCAGATCTACATTGTATGTTTGGCGTGTATTGTACAATGAAATGGAATTAATTGCACCTTGGAATTTTTTGTGAACCAGACAAGACGCCTCCAACAAAAATAGACATGGCAGTGTTAAAATTTTATTCGATAAAAATAGTTACTTGAGTCTCTAAAATTGGCCTTATACATATATTTTATGGCTCGTTTTTGCAGAATAAACAACGTATTAAATAAATGCTGAGAGCAAATTCCCCAGAAGGGTATACCATATCTCAGATGAGATTCTATTAGTGAATAGTAAGCATTTTTAATAGTTTGTACGTCTAAACAATCTGCCATTACCCTAATTGCAAAACAATCAGATGCCAGTTTTTTAGCCAAGTAATTTATATGGGCCTCAAATTTCAACTGATTATCTATATATACACCCAAAAATTTGTTTGCAGTTTCACTGCCTACAACCTGATTCCCTACACTAATTTCATTTAAAGAACACTTAAAAGTAATTATATTTGTTTTAGAAATATTAATTGCTAAGAAATTTGCATCAGTCCATTCCTTTACTTTAGCCAGATCATTGTGAATATGGACCTCGAGTTCCTTCCGAGGAGAGTGTTTTCCAAATAGTCTTAAACTTAGCAAAGTAATCCCAATTCATAAAAAGGGTGATAAAGCGGACGTAAATAATTATAGGCCTATAGCATTAATATCGGTATTATCAAAGGTGTTTGAGAGGGTCCTTAAGGATCAACTTTACAATTACTTTGAACCAAAGAAGTTATTCACCAATTGTCAGTATGGTTTCAGAAAGGGGCTGTCCACCTCGCATGCCATAGATACCTTGTGCCAGCATATTCTGGGGGGTTTTGAGGGAGGAAAGTATGTTGGGACAACATACTACAACTTATCGAAGTCACATTAGTACTTAAATATGAGAAACAATGTATCCGGTAACTGTCATTATTATCAAAATTAGGTAGAACTGGGTATTGGCGTTGGGACTTTAGGCACTTATTGTCAAAATTCCGAGGCATATTTTATAAAGCTTAAATTCTAGTAGTTCAAATATTTAGCAGATCATCAATTATAAAAGACTTCAGTATGTAGGTAAGTACTATAAATTGAAAACTATTTTCAATGGAGTAAGTTGACAACTCAACAAGCTTTCTCAAATCAAAGAGCAGCATCAAATAAACAAAATGTGAATCAAATTCTCAAAGCAGTATGCGCCACTTGGAGATTATGTAATTGCTACCTCATTGAACGTATTTTTGAATAAGAACTTACCATTTTCCAATATCTTAGTTATGGTAGCAGGAAATTTTCTGGAATTACTCCATGTTGCCATACAACGCTCACCAACTTCATATTTTTCCAATGATCTAGACTGCAAAGATCTTAATCTAGGACTTGTCATGGATATCCATTCATCATACTTGTTGGAAAACTTTTCAAAATGAATCAGCACTTCATTTTCTTCATAATCGACTTCATTTATTTTAGCAGGATACCATACATTATTATTGTCAAGAACTTCAATACGTGAGTTTATAATAAAATTGATGGGATTAGAACTAAGGGTTTCTTGTGATCTTTGGTGCTGATCAAATGCATCAATTTCTTCTTTAACTTCTTTCATTGGTATGTCACCTTTTTGGTCATCTCTTATTTTCAGCAAATTTTCTGAAATTGCTGATTCAGTTGGTAAGCCATCAGGCTCCATTTTAAATTCTTCAAGTTCTATTTTAACTCGGGAATGTAATGTTCCTTCTTTTTGGATTTCCACTTTGGAAGTGGATGCTTTTTCTTCAACTTTATCCTCTTTTTTCTTACTATTAATCTTATCTTTTTTTTTTAATTTGTCGACGTCTTTCTTATTACTTACTTCAGCTTTTATGGCTTCAAGCCTCGACTTATCCCATGGAAATACGCTAGGTAACACTCCTTGTCGTAACATATACTTCTTGCCTTTAAAACTACAAAAGTCAGCTCGAAGAAAGTGTCTGGAGCAAATATACAACATTTTAGTATTGTTTTTATCACCAGGTATTCGACAAAGGGACAGCCATTTGGGTCGCACATCAGAATGATGGGGAACTTTATGAAATGTTACTCCAGTGTGCTCGGGCTTCGTGGAATCAGAGGTACAATTTTCTACGCTGCATTTACGTCCCATACTGCCTAAGAAGCAAAATAAAACGACCGTTTTACCTAAAAGCCTCAAATTAATTTAACACCAAACATTTCCCATTTTTCAATCGCTTTTGACCACAACAAGATCACAGAGGAATGATAAGTCGACCACTAGGCAGTGGGCCACTGCTTCTTCTTCTTTATTTTGGTGGTCTTAGTAATGGAACTATCCGGCAAAAATGACAGTTTGAGGGCTTTGATTTCAAAAAAAAAATCCCCACAGGATACTTGTTCACGCATGAGTCACGAGTCTCTTTCCAAACCCTGGAGTGAAACAAAATATTTATCGAGAAATATATTGAGTTATATATCAAAACAACAGTGATATCATAAGACATCATACAAGTATGATATCACAGTCAAAACACAAAAATATAAACAACAACAGGAAAGATAAAATAAAATAGGTCCAAAAAACACAAATCAAATTAAATCTTTATTAAGGTTAACTAACAACCTATAAAAATTTCACCCACGTCATAATTATGTTACATATATTTCAAGATCAATTAAATCTATATAATTAAATCTTAATAAGAAAGATAGGGATTCCACAAAAGAACACAATAGGCTAAAATTTAATTAAAATTGAAAATCCTTAAGCTCCTGAACTAAATGAACCTTCACTTTCCCATTATAACAACTTTTTCTATTGTAGTTTTTAAACTTTTGTCCTATCAGCTCAATGCTCATGTGTGACGGTAGCGGCGACGTTAACTCTATCGTTAACGATGAAAACGCGTCAGTGGAAACTTATGGATTAGTATTTACACCAAAAAAATCTGTCACCAGAACTCCCCCTAATACTAACAACAAAAAACACTATTGTAAATAAAGATGACGAACAAAAAAGCAAAAGACCCCGATCCGAAGCAACACCAGAACGTGAATCGGCACATAAGCGGCAGTGCGAGGAGAATAAAACTCAAAAAATGGTGGAACAAAAGGGAGCTTCAATTACAGATGAGGACAAAAATACTCATGACTTTCAGAATGACATACCACAGTCCCAGACCTCAACCATTTCACAAAAAATGATTGAATCTTTCTTTGCAGCGTAAGATGAAATCAAAGGAGTTGTAAATAAGGCTGAGGGCGAACATAACTTCTTGTCAAAAAGTAATATTGTAATAGCCGACCCATGTCGTCAGATTATTAAAGCTATCTAGCTTACTCTTTGTTGGCCTATCTATCAATTTTCACACATGGGAAGACCTACAAGTTTTATTTAGTGGGTTCGGGACCTTGGGTATTATTTGCCGGCCTGTTGGGTCATGATATCAATATAAACACTGTTAAAAATAAATCCTATCATCTAAACGTATCGTATGTCTCCAATGATCGACCTACAATGGCCTTGTAGTTACGAGCGGCGATTGAAAGTAAATATCATAAAGTTCTACATAATACATATTTTATTGTCATCATTTCTTAGTACGGGCGAAAATGTCTCAGTTTACAAGTATTTCACTAACCTATTTGTTGCAAACCCATCATCTATATCTTCACACAATCAAGTTTCACAAAAAGACACTTATCTAGGTTAAAGCTACTAAAATGCTAACTAATAAACATCGTTAGACATGTGACAATTTACTTCTATTAACACTGTTTAGTCACTAACTTTCACTGAATGAATGTCTGAATATTACTGTCAACTGAAGGTCTGAATGTTACTGAAGTCTGCACTGAACTCTAGTCTGACTTCTCTCTTGATTTTGAACCTCACTCGCGTCGGTTTATATAGTAAAATTTATGCTTAGGTTGACATTTCTTACGATTTTCCCACCCTTTTCCAGACAGTAGTGTCAGCAATTTCATAAGAAATTTGCAACATTAAAAATAATAGTCCTACGAAATACGCTAACTAAGTACCATTAAAACATATTTATGTGACAGAACTGCCATATAACTCACTGTCATTACCGTCAGTTCTTAGTACCACTCTTAAAACGAGCTTACTTTGCACAGCTTGCACAACTCGAAGTAAAGTTTATGTGACAGTTCTCCTTAAAATATCCTTATCTTAAAACTACCAAGAATTATACAATTCAACGACCTTATAATTAAGTTAAGTGGTTCCCAGACCATAAATAACAGCTCGAGCGGATGCACGTGACACTAATGGCGCGCATTCTTAGTACGCAGACACATAAATCGTATGTCATTGTAGCAATTTGTAACGATACGGAGAATGCATTTGTTTCGGTTCTCATGGTCATAAAAACCAGACAGTCACGTCAGCGGTAATCCTGTGCGAACTGGTTTCTGAGTATTCTGATTGGTTGGAACTTTAGTTGAGAGGGGAGACTGGGAGACGGCTGCCAGCAAGCAGACGCGGGTCGCGCACGTTCTTTCTTTTGCTGCGTCTCGACTTGAATGGTGAGTTTATTTACTTAGAATATTTGATACTTTCATTTGAGGTTTATTGTATTTCACTTTAAGTTCAATTAAAATAATTTCCACTGTTATTTTAGAATATTCTTTGTTGTACGGTCTAGGTTACAAAATTTTGGAAGACTTTTGATTTAATTGACTCTTGACATTTTAGAATATTTTATCCCCGGTCTACAATATTTGATACCATAGTATAAATTCAATATTATTTTACTGCACTGTCTATCACGTACATAATTATCTGTAACGAATGCTATTAGGCCTGTAGGCCGCTACAATATTACATGTCTCGAAAAATCACAGTCGAAACTATGTAAACTTTTCACGTAAATAGTTTTTAAAACTGGTGAAATAGAAAAAGAAAACCTCATCTTAAAAAATAAACTAAGGCAAAATACACACGAAAATACAACAAAGGATAAGGGAACAAACAAAACATATGCAGAAATAATGGGCGATAAAGTGATACAAAATGACATAGGCACGGAAAAATTAAGTAGAAATACTGAAAGGGAATGGACAACACCAAAAACTGAAAAGAAACTGGAAACAGTGATTAGAATTGATAATGTCGACGATCCCAAGGAAGCAATGAAAACATTTAAGCAAAAAATTGACATCAAAGATGCTGGAATGAGGTCCTTTAGAAATGTGAGGCAGACAAAAAACGGGGCTATTATTGTTGAAAGCTATGACAAAAACCAGCAAGATAAACTGAAAAATGTACTAACGAATGCTGAAAAAATAAATTTCGAAGAAAATGAAAATTTGGATCCCATGTTCATGATAACTGGAATCGAAAAAGGGTTCGCAGACAATGAATTTGTGGAGGAACTAGTAAGAATCAACTATGAAATAAGCGAGGAGCTGCAGATGTCTATTACTGAAAATATTAAAGTTATTACTAGAAGACGGTGTAGAAACCCGGCTAAGGAAAATTGGATCCTGCAAGCACCCCCGAAAATTACAAAATGGTTCCTGAAAAGAGGGAAAGTATTTTTCGATTTAAAGGCAGTATATGTTCAAGAACACATAAATTTGGCTATATGTTTTAAGTGTGCTGGATTCGATCATGTAGCAAAGTATTGTACACAACAAGATTGCTGTTATAAATGCGCTGAAAACCATGTAGCTGCCTCATGCACCGAAGAAAACAAAAAATGTGCAAACTGCAAGAGAATGAAGTTTCAGAATATAGAGCACTCCGCTAGGGACACAAATTGCCCGGTGTATAGGCAAAAACTAAACAGATTTAGAAACAACATAAACTATGGAGAGGATTTTCAGGCAAACAACAGGTAACGAAAGAAAATTTCGAAAGTAACATTCATTTTATCGTATACAAAAGGGAAAGTTCCTCAAAATGTATAAACAGACCAATAGAAAAAGAAGAAAATAAACTAGCAAAGTCTGGTGAAATTAATAGCACGTGTGATGACAAGTTTAGCATAATACATCAAAATGTACAATCCATTGGAAACTCTGTGGACCTATTGGAGAATTTTTTAAGCAACCATAATGACTGTGGTGTGCTGTGCGTCACAGAACACTGGAAGACATATTCGCAGTTGGAGAACTATGGCATTGAAGATTTTTATTTAGTAACAAGCTTCTGCAGACAGCTCGAAAATAGACATGGAGGTAGCGCCATATACATAAAAAATAAATTTAAATGCAAAAAAGAGATGACATAAATGGGTTAAGTGAAGAAAATATATTTGAATGCTGTGGATGTGAACTCAAGGTGAAACATATTAACATAATTTGTGTATCGCTCTACCGACCACCAAATGGGGACTTTGGACTCTTTCTAAATAAAATGGAACTGCTCTTGTTATTGTGTAGAAATAAAGGTCATTTGGTTATAGCGGGAGATTTTAATGTCGATTTTAAGTTAAGTGGTAAAAATACTGGGGACCTAATCTCCCTGATCAACTCTTTTAATGTAAGTCATACTGTGACAGATTACACTCGAATTAGTACGACCAGTAAAAGTTGTATCGATAACATACTAACAAATTTTAGAGATGGGAGGGCTTCCCAAGTTCTACATTCTTGTATCTCGGATCATACAGCACAAAAATTAACCTTAAGTATAACGAAAGAAAAAAATGGACTAATTGAAAAAAGAATTTTCAGTGAAAAAAATAAATTAAAATTTAAAAATGTATTATCTGTTACAAGCTGGATGTCAGTTTTTGCACTACATGCTTATTCAGTAGACGAACAGTGGCGTGAGTTTATGAATATTTTCCGAAGTAAATTCAATGAATGTTTTCCAGTGCAAAAAGTACCAAACAGTAATTTAAATAAGTCTAGAAATAAGCTAGATAATCCCGAGATAAAAGAATGTAAAAAACAATTAGATGTCTTATATGTTTTGAAGAGTGGAAACATCCTGTTTAAAGACTTATACAACGATAAAAAGAAAGAATATAACAATCTGCTAGTTGAATCTAAAAAAGTATATTTTGCAGCTAAAATTAAAAATTCTGATAATAAATCAAAAAGTACATGGTCTGTTATCAATCAAATTAAAGGTAAAAGTGTATGTAAACCACAAATTAAAGTAAAAGGAGATCCAAAGACTGTTGCAAATAACTTCAACACCTTTTTCGCAAGTTCAGCCACATCTCTACTTCAGAACTTAGAAAATCTACCTTTCGAGTCTAAAATAGAATATAATGACAATACACTAGAAATGCGTCCAACTAACTCTAAAGAGATTCTTAAAGTAGTTAATAATATGAAAAATAAGCAAAGTCGTGGCCATGACGGAGTATCCTCTAATTTAATGAAATATATTATAAGTGAAATCGTTCAGCCCATTTCTTATATTCTCAATAACTCTTTAAAGTTTGGCATTTTCCCAGATAGTCTTAAAATTGCACATGTTGTACCAGTCTTCGAAAAAGGTGATGAATCAGTAATGGATAACTACAGACCAATTAGCTTGCTTTCGTCATTTTCTAAATTGTTTGAAAGTATAATATCTGAACGTTTGATGGAGTTTTTTATTTCGAATAGTTTGTTACGTGATCAACAGCATGGGTATGTAAAGGGTAAGTCTACACAAACTGCGGTATTTCAATTTATACAGTATATTTTAGATACTTTAGAGGCAGGAAAAGTCCCTTTGGGTCTATTTCTGGATCTATCCAAAGCATACGACACACTAAACTAACATGATTTTTGAAAAACTAAATTCTTATGGTGTCAGAGGAACGTCTTTAAATTTATTCAAATCTTACCTTTCAAAAAGGACACAACAAGTTTTAATTAGACAGGACAACAAAGTATACTTATCCGATGAAGTATCGGTCGAACTTGGCGTACCGCAGGGTAGTGTTTTAGGACCGATCCTTTTTATCATATACTTAAATAATATCACAGAAATAGCAAGCAGCTACGAGGACTGGTGTAAAATAACAAATTATGCCGATGATACAAATATACTTATTAATGACGACAATATCATTCATGTTGTGGAAAAAACTATAAACATAATGACGGAAGCAGGCAGTTGGTTTGGCAGAAACAAATTAATCTTAAATAGTAATAAAACAAACATTGTAATTTTTAAGACAAATAGGTCACGGGTCGAACAACTACAAACAATTGTAATCAATCACAATTCTCTTAACATAAGTGGGAATGTTAAGTTTTTGGGGATTGTTCTGGACGATGTATTAGCGTGGGAAAACCATGTTGAATATGTCCGAAAAAAATTAAACACTATATGTTATAGCTTCCGTATCTTAGCGAAATATACAGACTTACACACCAAGAAAGTTATATATCACTCAAATTTTGAAACACATATCAGATATTGTATAGTTCTATATGGAGGTTGTAAGGATATAGACAAGTTGTTTGTATGCCAAAAAAGGGCATTGAGAATACTGTTGGGATTAAATTTTCGGGAATCGTGTAGAGGTAAATTTAGGGAAAATAAACTGTTAACAATAACTGCTATTTTCATTCAAGAATGTATATTGTTTTTTCTTAAAAACAGAGGGTTATTCAGGGATAGTGCTCCACCTAATATGTATCTATCTAGGCATTTAAATTATAACTATCCAAAACATAGACTAAGCGTAACAGAAAAAGGGGCTTATTATAATTGTATAAAGTTTTTCAATTATCTGCCAGCGCAAATAAAAATGGATTACAATATTAAGTGTGTAAAGAAAACAATTTTTAATATGTTAGTAGACATAGAACCGTACAATGTAACTGAATATTTGGAAGGTGTTAAAAGGTTTTAGGTTTGTAACCCTTATGATTTTGAGTAATTTCTTTAATTTTATATTGACGTTATTTCGTTTTATGTTGTTAAAAACATACTTTTGAAATAAAGATTGTTTATTATTATTATTATTATTATTATTATTATTATTATAGTTAGAAGAATATTATAAAATTTTATCGAAGCCCTCCTAGTTAGAGAGACGGTGACAATAGGGGGTCCGTGAAGTGGAATATCAGTAATTTGGTTTTTCGTGGAGTTTAGGTCCACCTCTGCAACTTTTATATTTGACGAAATGGCGTAGAGCGAAATGGCGAGAGGTGCTGTACCTCTGAGATAGGAAATTCTCAATAAATTAAAAATAAATCGAGCCATGTCTGAAAATGAATTTACAGCATCTGCGTGACCCTGCATACCCCAAATACAAATATACTTTATAAATCGAAAATGCATAAGTAACATAACTGAAGGCCAAATTACAATACCACACTGGCTCATTGCGAAAGCAGATGGCCAAATATATCCAAATAAAATAACCCTATAAATTTTCCTTAGTTGGTTTTCATTTTCGTTCGGCCTTTTTTGAATAGTTATTCAGAAGTACCTGTTTTTTCGTGTGATTTAGATTATACTATACTATAAAAAACAAGATATGACCGACGAGGAAGTGGTAGGAAGAATATTTTTATCCCTTATAAAACCCTTAATAACATGTAAATTTTAGATAGTCGAAAACATCAATAATGCTCTTATTGCTCAAGAATTATCAGAAAAACTGCTATTCTTTGCCAAAATCAAAGAGTTACTGCTTTATAAAGCACCACATTTTTTATCCAAATACTTAAACAACGTTTTAAATTTTGCAATGGATAAGCAAGCTGATATTAAAAAGGCTTTAGTGGGCTTTATAGAAGAGTTGTGGTAAGTAGGGACCGTCCACACGTGTATCAGTTGAGTCTAGAATATACACTATACAAACATATTATGCCCTTTAGCAAAAAAGTTAGATTAGACACCCTAAATTTCTTAGAACAATCATTCAATCCATTTTTACTGGCGGCATAAGTTAGTGGCGGCTCTTGGGGGAGGTCTCTGGTATTCCGCCCCTCTAGAAATTTTTACCAGTCCTAAAACAAATTATTTTCTGCTGCTTAAAATATTGAATTAATTTAAATACATCTATCCACTTAATATGTCTACTTAGTGAACTGAACTATACAATACGCTCAACCAACCAATATTATTGATTAAATGATTAAACTACACAGTACTCTCCAACCAATTTAGGACGTTGAATAAAATAACCTCCCGTCGAGTGAGAGTCGCCAATAAATTTCCCTGATGTAATCGACGCAATCCGCCGCTATAAACTTTGTGTCACGTATTCGCACTTTGCGTCTGCTTTTGTCTCCTGGCGCGTTTATTTAAATGAAAGGAAGGGTGTTGACAAAAGGATTTGTTCGGGTTTTTATGTATTATATGATTTTGGAAGTATAATGGTACACTTCTGAGCAACGCAGCAGACAGCTAGCCTTATTGGTAATGCAGCATCTGCCGCTGCAGCAGATGCTGCGATGCTCATAGGTATGCAGATTGCAAAATAATATAGTGCAAAGTAGTGCTGTCTGCTTGAACCTCGAATGCTATCTGCTGCTGCGTTCACTCTACGCGGCCTCAACCTACTGGTGCTCATTTTTTATATATATCCGTTTCCTTCCATGTGATTGCGGTAGGCGTGAGCAGTGCACAATGCGATCATTCATGATCGTCTGCTCTCTAAGCAGTAAAGTCGCAGCCACAACACTTGTTGATGTCAGGACGTGTCATTTTATAAGCTGTTTCAAGAGGAACAGTCACCCCCCAGTGATTTATTGTTTCAATTACAGAAATAAAATTTGGTGGGTTTGCATGTGATATTATTTCCATTTTATGACATGATGGACTTCATTTTGTCACTTCTAATTGAACCAGAAATAACCTCATGGTTTTGGTTTTTTAAACTGTACATTGGTGGAATCTATACTGCGGTATGGTATCGTGGTGTGGAGAATGAGAACCTATAAAGGTATATTAAAGCCATTTCAGGTTGTACAGAACTACATTCTGAAGGTAATTCACAAAAAAGGTAAACTATACAGGGTGTTATGGAAATTACTTATTATATTTAAATGGGTGACTCCTTGGGTGTCCTAGAGAAGCGCTACATATATTTTTTTTGTAAATCAACTGTTTTAAAAGTGGGGTACCAAACCCTCCTGCTTATAGGTCAGTCCGCGCTACTGTAAACATATCACCCAGGACAAATGGCAATGTTGCAAACTTAATGAAAAACTGAAATTCCATATAAAATTATAAAAATAAGTTATTTATCTACCTACTTGTATTTATCTTTATACCTAAAGAGTGAGAAAATCCAGGCACAAGCACAATCAGTTTTCATGGAAACACTCCTGGAAACATTTTATGCTCGAAACATCTTAGATCTTGACAGCAACACAGTAATAGTGAAACAGAACCGATAGATAGCTTTTGAAAATACAATAATACAGATTATTAGATTTTATTACACGCGACAAAATTCGACTTGTTCGTCATCGACATTCCATCTTTTCAGTCAAACGTCCAGAAGAAACAACTGGTATTAAACTGAGCAATTTAATTTCGTCAATAAAAACAATATTCAAAGTTTATTTATGGAGTGGATACACGCCTATACCGAAATTATTACAACACGACGAGTGTAATGGTTATCGACAAAATACACCGTATCCCGACGCTGTCGGTCTTCAACTAACAGCCTGCAAGCGTGCGGCGCTATACGAACTACGTCGATTCAATCGTTGTAAGCCGAGTGTGTGACAAAGATGGGGAGATGACCGTGTAGCCTTTGTCATTTTGTAATTTTGAGTAGAGCTAGGCTACTGTGATTCACGATGCGATTAATTAATTTTTAAGCTTCTGGAATGAGAAAAAAAGCGATTAACAAGGTTTTTAAATTTGTACTAAATTAGCTGTGAAAGAAAACAATAAATAATGAGTTGTGTTCGTGCTGTAGATTATTATTTATTCCAACCTTTTTGGTGAATGCGCGGGAATCTAGACCTACTGTGAAATATTGCTCATCTCTAATTCCACGTTTTGACAACTCGTTTTGAATGTTAGTTCGACAGTTCGTTTGATCAGATGTCATGTTATTTTTAATTCGAAGTTAAAAATCAAAGTGCATACAAATCTACGCGAGAAACAAAGAGACCAGCCAAGATTAATAAAATCGACGTCGCCATGTGAATTTTTGCAGTGCGGCCAGTGTTCATGTGAATTTTTGCGATTATGTATGACTATGTACCGGTTTTTTTACTAAAACGTTTTGGTGTGTAATTTTTAGAAATTGTGACACTAATTTTTAAATAAGACCGACAAGATCAGTGTGTGTGTGTGTGTGGCTTAAATAAAATTGCATTTTTTTTTCTGGAGTAAAAATACACAATGAGGAATCACTCAAAAGGTCATTGGTATTTCAAACTAGGTGTAAATATCACACCACCGGTCAGAATTCGTTGTGACGAGGTCACTTTTACCGCTGAATAAATTGAAAGCGCCATTTATGGACATTTCAATTTGTCTTCATCTCAGGAATTGCCGCTTTAAATATAATAAGTCCTTTCCATAACACCCTGTATACCACCAGTCTATCGTATAATGAGAAAATTTTCAATATACAAAAATTGTATATCTAATTAACTTGTATTTATGTTTATAAAAAAGAAATAGATCATATTCATCAAACAAGAAAAAATGTAAATAGACGCTTAATAATACCAGTTAGTCATAAAACTTTAAATCTAAAATATTTTAATCATTTGGCTCCAAGATTGTATAACATTTTACCTACAACAATTAGAAGTATAAATCGTTTTAGAATGTTTACAGTTGAAAATGCTAAAATATTTGAAAGATCACTTATGTAACTCACTTACAGATAGAAACCATATAAATTGTAATGTAATGATTTATTAAAGATTAAGAAGTATATTATTATATTGGACAAACAGGCATTTAGTTGCCCAGGCGCAAGAATAAAAGTAGAATGGTATTAGACAACAAGTAATTACTCTTTGTAAAATAATCTGTATGTAAAGAAAGCAGAGGTATCAAAGAAAAGAAAAACATATATTTTTGGCGATATTGACTCAGAACACCATTCCAAATTCAATTACACCTCATACCATACGTTACTTTTTTACACTTTAAATCATTTTTATTTTTTCATCTAGATTGCTATGAACTCCCTAAATTGGTTTACTTCACACCAAATGATGGATTTTAAATGAATTGGTACTTCTAATAAATTATCTCTCCGTTTCTAAATTGACATAAGGGTGTGTGATACCAAATTCTTAGAAAAGTACTCTATCTTTTTGCCCAAGTTAGCCAATGTTTCGATTTGAAAAAATTGAGTTTTCTGGGAAAAAGCCTTCTTAAAAAGTTAAAAAGTGTATAAATAATTTAAAACACAATAAAACTTGAAAATTGCATTTTTATCAAGACTTTGGCTTAGAAGTAATCCATTTTAGGGAGTACATAGCAATCTAGATGAAAGAATGAAAAGAAAAATGATTTAAAGTGTCAAAAAGTGACGTATGCGGTGCCGTTGAATTTGGAATGACATTCTAAATCGATATAGCCAAAAATATACTGAGTATTCCATTTAAAAATCGAAGTTGTTGAGGTCATTTCCAGTTAAACGGGAAGTGACAAAATGGAGTCCGTCATCTCATAAAATGGAAAATAATATCGCATACAAATCAGCCATTATTTCTGTAATTTAAATGATAAAAGTTATAGGGGTGAGCGTTCCTCCTGGAACACACGGTATATAGCAAAGTGCAATGTACAATGAGCTCCAAAAACCGCAAGGCAATATCGACTTTAGCAGATGATGAATTATTAGTTGAAATAGTTTCAGAACATCCTTCTCTGTTTTACTAAAATGTACTTTACAACAATCAATGCCGCATCCGGCCGCCGAATTGCGGAATCGTACCTTAAGAGTGAAGTTAGCGTCCAATTCGCTTATCACCAAAGATTTTGCGAGGGCAAAAATGCACATTGCACAGTACAAGGTGTCCCATTTTCGACATTTTCTGGGGGGTATTAGAGTTATTATCAAAGATAGAATGTTGCGGTTTTCACTTTAGTCTCACTCACTCACAAGATTCCGGTGTCAAACTTGTCACGGCTCTCTTAGTTTTTAATCTACAGTTTTATTTGTAAATCTTCGCTTTTAACAACTTCGAACAAACCCTTCCTATTTTCGTTATGCGTTAACTTTTCAAAAAGATAAAAGCTGATATTGTTAGAGATTTTTACGTAAAGTTCAGTGGGGTAGCCAGTTTTTCTGTAAAACATTTTATTTTTGTGATATTAACAAACATATTTTTTTTAAAGGTATACACCCTATACCCAATATATTATTTTTTAAATTAATTAAGCATACTTTGAGCTTTACAAAAATGTATAGTTGTTGTTTATATTTATATTAAAAAATAAACTAAAAATGCTTTTTTTTTTAATAATTTACGTTAGTTATTGGCAGTGGCTAGGCCATGGTCAATTTATTAGAAACAAATTCAAAATTTGTTTCAGGTATTCTAAATATTAAATTGGATTATATAAAACATGCCAACATATTATACTTTTCATAATAATTATTATCATAAGCGGCCATGGTTAAGAATAATTAAATTAGAAGCATATTATAAAAACTTACGTAATAGGTATTTCATAAGTAATAAATAATATGCGAGATCTGTCAAGTTTTGATTATTTGATCTTAGTTTCTAATAAATTAACGTAAATTATTAAAAATATCGCATTTTTAGGTTATTTTTGAATATAAGTATAAACGACACTATACATTTTTTTAAAGCTCAAAATTGCTTAATTAATTTAAAAAAATAATTTATATTTATTTTTGTTAATAACTCAAAAATGAAACTTTGTAGAGAAAAACTGGCTATTCCACTGAACTTAACGTAAAAATCTCTAACAATATCAGTTTTTACCTTTTTGATAAGTTGACTCATAATATAAATACGAAAAAATCAAAGATTTTCAAAATCTCCATGTAAACTAAAAACACAGGACAGGAAAGTGAAAACCGCAACATTATATCTTTGATAATAACTCTAATATCCTCAGAAAGTGTCGAAAAGGATACTTAATATCTAAGCGAAACACAAACTGAAACATAGCTTTATTATCATATTTTTTTAATTTTCATTACCTAACGAAGCACAACTAATATTCAGATAACAAACAAAAGGAAAAAAATTTTATTTGAAGATATATGTGAGGTTATTATATTCCCTATTATATTTTTTAGGACCCAAAAAGGGCACCCTCTTCAAAATTGATATTGTTATTTATTGGAATAAATAATCAGTATTTATTCTAGCATGTGTGAAATACCTGTGATACAATATTTTCCAAAAATTTATTTTTGTGGACAAACGCTGCCACACTGACCATATACGTACATAGTTCTAATATTATGAATGTCACTAGTAAACAATTCTGTAGGATATAGTCTATCTTGCTTTAAACATTATTTTAAAAATATTTCTTTTGCATAAGACATACTGATTTCAGTATAAAGAGTGAAGTCAAGGTAAGAACTCTATACAACACAAACAATGGTCGGCAATGATCGCTAGGGACCCAAATATCTAATAGTTCTCCTTTGGACGATGAACACTACAGATGTCAGTACAAGAGCCCTAATAGCAGATGCCGTATCTTAGTGAGATTCGATTAGTGTCAAATATATGTTATGAGCTTTCGATTATTTCAAATCTCGCAACGCTACATATCTATACATGTATGTGTATTAATTTTATTTTTTTTTAATAACATGTAATTATTTTGAGATCAAGACGTCAGGCCTCCTTGAGAAAATGGACGATTTTTTCCAATTCCTAATAGTATTCGTTTTTATATTAGTTTCCTCCAGGATGTTATTATCTATGTGATTCCAGAGAATTGTTGTATCATCTGCGATTATAATAATTAATTTTCCAGATATATTTAACATTAGTAAGTCGTTCACAGAAATCAAAACCAGTAAAGGCTTCAGCTCAGAGCCTTGCGGTACCCCTGAAGTAATGTTCAGTGGGGCAAACAAATTGTTATTAATATAGACCGCCCAGTTAAGTATGTTTCAAACCATTCCAACGATCTACCTCTAAAGCCATAAAATTTGATTTTCCGCACAGTCAAAAGCCTTAGAGAGATCGAACATATCCGCAGTTCCCTCTCCATCATTCATTCAGTTTCATCATTCATTCATTCGTGTTCCTTGATACAAAAATATAAATAAATTAGATACCTGCAAAAAGCTTTGCTCAACCCTTAAACAGTGCTTTAAGTCCACTTTAGATGGACCTGAAGCAGTGGCGGCTCGTGAACGAAATTATAGAGGAAGAGTCGAGCAAAAAATATTCTTAACACACAAACTATCGTCGCGGCCTATCTACAACACTGCTAATTTTGAATTAATTCAATTTACTTATGACTCGATGAACGATAACGGTTATACTCTGGCACTTTTTTTTAATCTGCATCGTGCATGTGTGAGTTGTGATTTTCTAATTCAAAAATTAATTTCTTTTGTGCGACGCTAATACGTCGTGCAGGAACGTTGATAACGACCGTCCGGTATTTTTGGCTATTATGTGCTAAATAAAGAATTTAATAATCATTGAATGACTATATTCATATGTCATTTCATGAATGAATGAATGATATGACTTTATTTTGGTATAATCAAACTTAAAACGTCAAATAAAAAAAATTGTCACTTTACCATATAAGTAACATATAACTAAACACTTGCCCAAGTACATTACATTACATACATTATATAAAAAATTCTTAATATTATAAATATAGTAATGTATCACAATTGTGTATGTCTAATTTTGGTTAAAATTAACGAGTATAGGTGACTTAATGAGGTTAGGGAAGTACACACATTAATAATTATAAAATGAGTAGCTAAACTGTGTCGTCACAAAGGGATACTTACATAAACATTAATAATTACAAAAAGCAAAATACGTAAAGTATATTTTCCTTTAAAAGTTGCTTTCAATTTTATGCCTTTTATTATTTCACTTTGCTGAACAATTGCGTTATAACTAAAAACCGCTGTCTGGAAAACAACAGAAATATTCGTATAAAACACACCTTGAACACGTGAACTGTCGAAAGCTTTTTACTGCATATCGATGGTGTGGTTCCAAATTACACTGTTTTTCAGGAATCAAATTTAAACTTTAAAAAATTCGGGTTTATTATTTATGTTCCTATTAGACTATTATCTAGGTTCTTTATAGCCATTAGCAACAGGTAACAACGATATTGGGCCTTATAATTATTTTATTTCTATATGTTTTAACTAAAAAAGGAAAATTGTAGTCAGTCACATTTGGAACCACACCAGGTTTTTGAGTATAAACAATTATTGCTTACCGCCAATGTGCCTCCAGGGTTCCTGGGTTTGTTCGGGTAGCGATAAGAATACATATTAACAATCTTTATGTCAATTTTAGCAAAGTTCGAGAAAATTTAATCCCTAAAATTATGGCGACGTTACATATGCTTTTATGTGACGAATCAATACAAGTGCAAAAACGTGTTATTCAGGCAGCAATTACAATCTATAGACGAACGTTAGCTTGGTTATGCAAGGCTCTGACAATAACGGATGAAATGGAAGAAGGTTGGAAGCAGTTACACACTATAAAACTAGAAATAGCAAACATGATTGATAGTGACAATGATGGTATAAGAACGAGTTCAGTGAAGTTTCTGGAATGTGTTGTTCTTTTGCAGACGTATCCCGACGAGACTGAGAGTAAGAAGACTAATGATTTTTCATTGGATAATGTTCCTCTTACATTAAAGATAGCTAGAAGAAGAAAGTTAGAAGAGGAAGCTAGGTAAGCAGATATTTTAAATATATTTAAACGCAACGCCTCAGTAGCGTGGTAGATTAGGACTAGTCAAAGAGGAATAAGAACAGGGTGACAAGAATTAATTCAAATAATTTAATTACCGAGATAACTAAAAAATAATTCAGCAATTCATATTTTTTAAGTTAATGCATGTGTGAGTAATGTTCGAAGAATCGTCCACACCCTGTATTTATTTATTTATTCAGAAAAATATCTACATAACACAAACATATATATATCAAAAGAATACATAAAAAATTCAAACGCTTTTAACCTGGCACCTAGGTGAGAGCACCTGTATGTGCCATATGAATAAGTATGTAAGTAAAAGAGGTAAATTACAAGTAATACATACATTAACCTGACGTGAAGTTGTGTGAGAATCTACATCAACCACTGAACAACGTATTATTGTAAAAAATGTCTATAAAAATTCTTATAATTTTGATAAATATAAATTTTGGCAGTTTCACTAAATTTGTTAGGTTTATACAACACTTTGATCGCTATCGGTAAAGTATTGTAACATTTTGGCCCAAAGTAGTTAAAATAATTTTTAAAAAAATCACTATTTGGCTTTGGAACTGTAATGTACTTGTTGGAAACATTTTTAGTGACATGCCAATCACTTATAGGGTTTTTCAAAAATTCATGTTTATGCATGTAACAGCAGATGGTATGAATATATAAACATCTAATATTTTGAATTTTTTCACTATATAACAACACAGTAGAATGTAATCGACTCTTCTTAAAAATAATTTTTAAAATCTTATTTTGAATGACATTTAATGGTTTCAGCGCCATTCCATATAGACCTCCCCACGCTCCTCTCCCAAGATTCCATAACGTAAAATAGATTCAACTAAACTAAAGTACAATGTTATCAAGAGGTCCAAATTAAGAAATTGTTTCATAAGATAGAATTTGTAAACTAAACATCTAAGTTTTTTTGCTACATAGGTTATGTGAGAGTCCCATTTCAAATTTTGGTCTATAATAATGCACAAATATTTAGAAGTTTTAGTTTCTTGTATTTCAGAGTACAAGTTTGCACATGTCACATTTAGCGATAATTTAAAAACGTCCAACCAATTTTTGACATGTTCTACTCCTGCTACAGCTCGCATCTTCACGGCCTCCCAATCTTTATTATCACTAAAGACAAGCACAGTATCATCCGTATATGATATTACTTTGCCTTGAATATCTATTTCAGTTAGACTTTTAATATATAGATTAAACAATATTTGACCCAAAACTGTTCCCTGTGATACACCAATCTGCATATTTTCAGGAGAACTAATAGTTTCTCTAATTTTAACTTTCTGTTCCCCATTTATTAGATAGTTTCGTAAGACCTCCAACACAATGCCCTCACTCCATTCTGTTCCAAGACATCGAGGAGCTTTTGATGTGGCACCGTGTCGAAAGCCTTTGCAAGGTCCAAAAATATAGCTATACATTTATTATTTGAATTCATTTCATCAGCAATGTGCGATGTTAATTCATGCATGGCATCACTCGAGTTTAAACCCTCGGTGAATCCATACTGATGTTTAGGGAGTAAATTATTGATTTTTAAGAAACCTATCAACCTTTCCTTCAAGCATTTCTCAAATATTTTTGACAAATTACTAATTAAACTGATAAGTCTGTAGTTAGATATTAGGTTAGGATTACCAGCCTTGTAGATTGGGGATATAATAGAACTCTTAAACTCTTTTGGTACGATTCCATTTTCTGAAACTGGTTTTAAGTACATTGACTTATCTATTATATTTACAGGAAAGGCCACATTACAATCAGGAATACGTTGATACATTTCAGTGCCAACGGAAGAAAAATAGGCATTGCAGTGATCTGCCATTTCTTTATCATTTTGAAATTCTTCATTTTGATCATTAAGAATTTGTAAATTGTTATTACTTTTTTTACGTCTTTCATTGGTTGCTTCTGATATTATTTGATAGGTTTTTCTCAAGTCATTAATGTTTTTGTTTATTTCATTTTTATAGTAGTCGTTTTTAGTTTTTGAGATTATTTTATTTAAATTGTTTCTAAACATTTTATAGTAGTTTGCTTTCACTGTAGTGTAATTTTTTTGCAGTGCTTTTTTAAGTTTATCTCTAGTTTTTATAGAATTAATTAAACCATTTGTTATCCAAGGTTTAATCTTTCTATGGACTTTGATTTTTATATTTTCAATATATTGACAAACTTCAAAGCATGTATGAAATTTGTTATAAAAAATTTGTGCTGCTATTTTTGGATTATTTTCACTACATATGCTCTCCCAAGTTTCAGCTTCAAATCATCAATGCATCTGTATCACTTTTAGTTACTGTTTTGTACATATCATGTGATGATATACTTTTTTTCGATGGAAGTGAAATATTTATCATAATAGGGTTATGATCAGTTATGTCATAATTGATAACATATGAGCTAGTATGTATAGTTTTAGTTTTTATATTATTTCTTAGGAAAATATGATCCAGTAACAGTATTTATGTAAGACAAAAACCCATGCGAATGTAGGGTTGCCTGATAATCGTTGGTTATATGATTGGCCGCATCTAGGAGGTCAATGTTAATGTCTCCTATTAAAATTTCAATATTTTTATTTAGATAGTTAGTTATAAAACTCTCGAGGTCAAAAATAAATGAGCAAACAGAGGTTTGAGGAGACCTATATATGGCGCTAATCCCAACAGTCAAATTATTGACCCTTAAATTTAACCTAGCAACACATACATTCGAGAATTCAAGTTTAACAGTATTAACTTCTACACTGACATTTGACCGAACCAACAGTATTACACCATCGTTTCTATTAATGTTACTATTGTTATAGAAAGTGGTATAGTTCGGTAAATTGAAATTAGCAGTTGATTGTAATTGAAAACACTCAGACAACACTATTATGTCACAAAAGTCAATCCGAAAGCTTTACAAAAATATCAGAAATTCATCAAAATTCTTTCTAATGCTTCTGATGTTGAAGTGTAGTATGTTCAAAATTTTGTCATTGACGTTAATTTTATTTGATATGTCAACAGCATCAATAATTTCATTAATCGTATCGCTCTGAATAGAAATTAACAAATCATTCCCCTGTGCAATAGGCATTAACCAACGATAAATAAATAGTCTTCAATTATATCACATTTTAATCTGCATATGCTGTTTTATTTTGCAGCATCGTTTTATGATGCTGCAAAGAAGGACAAATCAAATCTAATGCAGAGTGCTCATGCCCGTAGTTAGTTTTAAATTTTTCATTTGATATTTTACAATTTTTACAACAAATTTTATTCTTGGGACATAGTCTCTCTTCGTGCTCTTCACTGCAATAACCACAAACAACTGCACTCCTACAATTTTCGCTTTTATGGTAGAAACCCTGGCATTTGAAGCAACGGGGAATGTCTAAATCTTCATACACTGGAAACCTTTCCCAACCAATGCATAATGTTTGTTTTTCCATTATTTGTTTAAATGCAGTCGCTGAACATTCACAATAAATAATGTTGACACCTTTTTTTGTTTTTCTGATATAAGTGGTTTTTACTTCTCCTGATATTTAATTTTGTCCAATAATACATTTATCTATTTCTTCCGGTGTAATATTTTCAGTAAAGTTACAAATCTTTATTCTGGGTTTTCTCATTTTTGTTAATGTTATATAATATTTATCTTTCAATTTATTTTGAATTGCTTTTTCTAGGGCTTCAGTATCTTTCTTTGTTTGACAAGAGAGTATAATGGAGCCATTTTTTCCCATCTTGACTTGTTTTACTACTACTTTTAAATTAGTTAGGTTAATATTTTTATTCAAATCTAATTTCGTTTTTGTTCCATCTTGCAATACTTTTGGTTTAATAATTACTTTTGGAGGATTAGTCTTCCTTTCATTTTCATCTTTATGTCGCTTCACTGTATCGGCATAAGTTAGTAGGATATTTTTTTCTTTCTCTTCATATTGCTTAATTTTTTCTTGCAGCAATTCTATTATTTTGTTTTTGCTTTTTATTATTTCATCTTTGTCTTCGACAGTTCTTCTGAGATAATCGATCAACTCATAGTTTCTACATTTTTTGCATATAAACTTCAAAAGTCGAGTACGCAGGGGCATACATCGAATTTCGGGGGATGACAATTCAGAACATTCATTGCAGTAAAGTTTTCTGCAGTCATCACATGCAGAACACGGATATTTTTGTTCCTTAGTTGGTTGCAAAGTATTACTACAATCTGAGCACTGCATCGCCATGTTTATTTATTATATTAATCCACTTCATTAGTCCTGTATTCTAATAAATATACGCACGACACTGAAGGTATTTTATCAGTAGTATTCACTTACAGTTTTTTTGTCCCGCTTGCCACTTTTTATTACTTTAATTTTACCAATGTGTATAAATTGGTTTTTAGACTTAATTATATCAAATCTCTTTAAATACTATTCACTAGCAATTTCTAAATACACTAAAGTATTATGATTGCCTTTATGTAAGAATACAATAAAATTATACGAATTATATGTTTAGCAAAACGTATATTTGCTTCAAAGGTAAGCTTACAGAGGGAAACACCCCGAACGTTTCAGTGCTCTCTTAAATACTAACTTTTCCATGTCGTCATTCGTAAGAAAATCTCTTATTTACATTCTGCAAAAATAACCCATAAATATTATTTTATATGTTGACACATAAAGTGCCATTGATCTAGAGTCTCGGATGGCGTCACCATCAGTGCGGTTCCCTTACATTTATTTGTTCATAGATTAATTTTCAACATTTTTGATGCACAATCTCTCCAAAAAAGCTTAAATTCTTCACAGTATTTAAAAACACATCCGCTAACCTTGACTACAAGGAACGTATATACGTATATTATAGCACTTTTAAAATCTAAGAATCAAACTGAGTTTCCATAGGTTTAGCTGTTAAGCTGGAAAGCTTTACTGAATATAGAATGAAAAACAATGCAATTTTTTTCTCCAGTTGTGCCATAAATGAGCTGTAGCCTGTCAGTGTGAAACATATATTTATGTTATTCTTCACATGTCAATATATCAAGAATGTATAAAAACACATAGGAAATATTACAACTTTATAGGGTAATAGCGAGTCAATTTTTGTCAGAACAGAAATTTCTATTCCAAAATAGCTACCCTCAATTTATGTGGCTAGTAGTTCCAATCCAAACCCTCTACAATAATTATGGCAATTTCTGAATTTTTCTAGTGGTATCCATAATAATGTAGGGGGTTTGGAGAAAATAATATACCTTCTACCCTTTGCGCTACTAGTTGTTCGGCCTAGTCGCAGGACGAAGGTGCTAGTACCAGCGTAAGCTCAACTTTTTACTAACTCTCGCTGACTTAAACTTGACGCTGGCACATACATATAATTATTTTTTCCCGTTTGGTGATTATTTTGGACGACTGTATGATCAAGATTAGTTTTATTTAACTGGTATATTGTCGAATTTTGAAACTTGTTCATGGAGCTTGTGAAGCAAGAGGACGCGTGAATCCGATATGGGGCGGGGATGATTTAATTATATTATCGCAAACATTTTTAAAATGGCGTTGCGGAAATATAAGATCAATGCACCCATATATTTATAGAAAAAACTGTTCTTGAATCTTATTAAGAGAAAGTACTTCAGCTACTAAATTACGCGAGTAGTGACTTCCCCCAAATTGCAGATGTCCAGCGAAAAGTCCAATTAAATCCAGTTAGATTTAGGTCGCTAAGGGAGGGTTAATCGTTTAGATATTATAAAACCGCGCATTGTTTTTGGGATTGTTCTTGGAATTCAAGAGTGGAAGTTATAGAAGGGTGTCGATTTGGACACTCGACCAGGTGACGATGCGTACGTCAGGATTCAGTCTCATTATCCCGCGATAGTGACTCTTAGATCTAAAATGTCAATCAAGGTGGGGTTCCACGAAGCTAGTAACTTGTTCAGTCACCAAAATCCAGTACTAGAAACGAGAGAGAAGTTGTAATTTACACGGTTTCAGTAACTTGTTCAGAATTTCATGCCTTTCTTGGTAGTGTTTAGTTCTTGAGAGACATATAATTTTTCTCTAAATGATTGATTCTAAGCAAAAAGTGTTGTACTTATAAAAAAATGCATGGTATCTTGTGTTAAAATATTGATAGAGGATTAACTGGTAATTTGCAGAATGAGTTAGCTACTCCCATTTCTCCTCCCTGCACAATTCTACAAAATTGAACTGTGGTGTGATATTTATTAGTTCTACTTCACAACGGAAACACGCGTTTGTTGATGCTCTGCATTTTGTGTGTTAATTTGAAGGGTATATATATTATTTAAATCTTAAACTAGTATGGAGGACAGTAGTGATGGTGATGCAGACATTAAACAAAAGAGAAATCGAAAAAATCAAGTCGGAGTTGTAAAAACCAGGAGTTTTTCAGCAGGTTCTAGAAGTCAGTTAACCAAAAACGAAATTGACAAAATCATTGGAATTCGAAACATAAACAAATCGGTAAAAAGTCTGCTGATAAGAGCTCCCGATGCACGGCTGATAACGGTAATGGTCAAATACCGGGGTCATTCAATAAGGAGATAGCAAATAATTCGACAATGGATGAAGAGAAGGTTGAGAGCGATGAAAGACAGGAAGATCTAGAGTCTAATGAGGTATTTAAACCGAGAAATTCCGTATCCCGCACCCCACCCACGAAATCAAAAGAAATATTGCAGGTAATAAATTTAGAAAACAACTACCAGGAAAATGAATATTCAGGGAAAAGAATTAGATCCGACGTTACCCCCGAATCAGATAGGGCATTAAAAAGACAATGTGATAGAAACTTATCACACACCACTCTTAAAGAATGTAACCACATTGAAGACAGTGCATCAAAAAATGAGCAATGCAATTTAAACATAGAAAAGCTAATGTGGGATGTATTTTCGTCACTGGATAAAATTTCAGATATGGCAAATAAGGACAATGAAAAAAGCATGTCAAAAGATGACCGAGATTGTCTCAATAATAATAGCTGCAAAATTCATAAATCTCTGACTTTATTGGTACACAAAATCGGGAGTTTAGAAAACGAAAACTTACTATTAAAGTATCAGATACAAGAGGCAAATAGTTTAAACAAAGTCGCTCGCACAGATATGCCTATTAAAATAAACCCGATCACTGAACCAACAATGCCAAAGACATACGCTGATGTTAGCGCATTGGAGACCAATAGTAAGCTTCAAAGAGATACAAAAGTTGAAACCACATGGACAACACCAAAGACACAAAAAAAACTTGAAACCCTTATAACAATAGACAAAATTACAGACGCTACCGCCACAATGCAACAACTTAAGCTAAACATCTCATCGAAAGATACTGACGGTGGATTTAAGAATGTCAGATACCTAAAAAGTGGTGCAGTGGTATTGGAAAGTTACAATAAAGATCAACAAGAAAAGCTCAGAAATGCCCTTAAAGATAAAATAAATATAAAAATTAAAGAGACGCAAAGTATGGATCCAATGTTTATGGTAACAGGTTTGAGAAAGGGCTTAACAAATGAGGAATTCCTTGAAGATATTGTTGAATTAAATGAAGAAATAAAAACGGATTTGGGATGTGCAGTAACAGATAAAATAAAAATTGTGGCAAAAAAGACATGCAGAAACCAAAGCAAAGAAAATTGGATTATTCAGGCATCTCCAGATGTTGCTAAATGGTATCTGAAGAGGCAAAAAATCAATCTGGATTTAATGAAGGTACATGTGGAAGAGTACTTCAATCTGGCCATTCGCTTTAACTGCTCACAATTTGGACACGTGGCCAAATATTGCAAAGAAAAGCAATGCTGCCATAAGTGTGGTGGGGAACATCAAAGCAAAGATTGTATCAACAAAGGAGAAAAGTGTCCAAACTGTACTAAATTAAAGGTAAGGCCAGATGAAAGCAAACACTCGGCAAGAGACTCGCAGTGCCCTGTATATCAAAGAAGGCTAGGACAATACCAAAGTAACATAAATTACTCACCAGATCAACCAAATATTTTTTTACAAAGAGGAACATAGAAAACAACACACATAGAGTAAGCATAATCCATCAAAATGTGCAATCCATGGGTAATGCAGTTGATAGAATTAATTACATGCTAAATCACCATAAAAGTTGTAAAGTCTTGTGCATCACTGAACACTGGAAATCTGAAGACCAGCTAAGGAATATGTCTATTGATGATTTCAACCTAACGTCAATGTTTTGTAGAGAAGAAGGACAGCATGGTGGGTCAGCAGTTTATTGCAAAAATAATCTAAAATGTAAGGCACGGGTACTTTTAAATAATCTTTCAGTAAGTGGGGTGTTTGAATGTGCCGTGGCAGAATGTACATTGGGAAAGGTAGGATTAATTATCGTTTCGCTATATAGACCCCCTGGGGGAGATATAATGGTTTTCATGAAACAACTTGAACAGTTATTAGTGCATATATTTAAGGAAAACAAACTAATATTTATATCAGGGGATTTTAATATCGAAATGGTGATCGATAACGAGAAAAAGACACATTTACTATCTTTAATGAGCTCATTCAACTTATTTCCAACTGTAACAGAAAATACCAGAATTACAAGTAACTCAGCCAGTTGTATAGACAATATATTTACAAACTGTGATTCTGTTCAATCACTGGTATTTGAAAACTTTATCTCAGATCATACTGCACAGAAGGTCATTTTTGAAATCGAGCAGGTAAAGAAAAATTATTTAAACTACAAACGTACATTTTCGGAAGAAAATAAAAATGATTTTTTGTGTAGCTTACGTGAACAAGACTGGTTGGAGGTATATAATATTGAAAAAAGTAATGTTAATGGGCAGTGGAATGCATTTATGAATATTTTTAAGAATTTATTTAATCAATGTTTTCCCCAAAAATTAGTTGGTAAGAAACAAAAGAGAGTATTGTACAAGGATGTAAATATTATAGAATGCAAGCATAGATTGGATATTTTATTGACTTTGTCGAGGCATAATCACATGTATAATGAAATGTATAAAATGGAAAAAAAAAACATATGATGGTTTATTGACTAATTCACGTGCAGCACAGTATGAAAATAGAATTAGGAAGTCGGACAATAAATCCAAGTGTATGTGGACTATTTGCAAGGAGATAAACGGTCAAGGCGCGAATTCCGACGTTAAAGTGGAAGGAGACTCTGAGCATATAGCTAACAAATACAATGATTTTCTGCTTTCGATCGTTCCAGATATGCTTGGTAAATTAGTTAATATTCCATTTAGTTGTAAGATTAGTGAAAATCTAAGTTCTATGTTTCTAAAACCTGTAACGCCAGCAGAAGTTTGTGAAATAGCACGGAAATTAAAAAATAAAAGTAGTAGTGGCATTGATGAAATCCCGACAAGTATTGTAAAAGTGGCAACTAGTGAATTGCAAAATATTCTGTGTTACATCATAAATAATTCTTTTGGCTTTGGAGTATTTCCTGAAAATTTAAAGATTGCACTCATCAAACCCTTATATAAAAAAGGGGATCATGAAATTCTGGACAATTATAGGCCAATAAGTTTGTTACCAGGGTTTTCAAAAATATTTGAAATGGCTATGAGCACAAGATTAGTGGGGTACCTAAATCATTGTAATTTATTTAGTAAGTGTCAACATGGGTTTTTAAAAGGGAAATCAACTCAAACGGCTCTGTTCGATTTCATTCAGAAAATTTTGAAACACCTGGAAAATGGCGAACTAGCCCTCGGAATGCTCCTGGACTTATCTAAAGCCTATGATTGTCTTGATAGGGAATTACTTATAAAAAAATTGGAAAAATATGGTATAAGAGGAAATGTAAAAATGTGGCTAATATCATATATAAATGACAGGAAACAAGTCGTAACTGTGAAAGAAGGAAAAAATGGCAGATCAAAAATGTTATCAAATAATGTAGGCATAGCACAAGGTAGTATATTGGGTCCAATTCTTTTTATCTTGTCCATTAATGATTTATACCTTTTAATGAATTCCCCTTACCAACATATAGTAAAGTATGCAGACGATACTAATTTAATAATTGGAAGTAAATCTGTCCAAGAGTTGATCGCAAGGGCTGAAGAATTCTTTCAATTAGTAACAGAATGGTTTGTGACAAATAAACTCATTTTAAATAAAGACAAAACAAATATACTTTTATTTAGGACTAAACAATCGAGAATTGTAAGGCCCTTGCAATTGACATTTGACAACAAAGAAATAAACATAGCGAATAATGCAAAGTTTTTGGGAATTTATATAGACGAACATCTTAATTGGTCATGTCATATAAATAATTTAATTAAAAAGCTTAATTCAATTTGCTATGGCATTAGGGTCGTTGGCAAATATATGAATGAAAGCTCACTAAGAATTTTGTATTTTGCTAATTTCGAATCGGTCCTGAAATATGGTATCATATTTTGGGGAAAGGACAGCTCGATTCAGGGTACTTTCATTGTTCAAAAAAGACTAATTAGACTGATTAAGAAGGTAAACTATTTGCAAAGTTGTAGATCTGTGTTCAGAAGCTTAGGCATAATGACTGTGTACGCTGTATATATATACGAATGTTTAATGTTTATTTTTAGAAATAAAAGTCTTTTTGACTTGAAATCAAAGCATGTATATAATACTAGAACCCTGGACTTCACTTATGTATCTCATAGACTTACGCTAACTGAAAGATCTCCAAGCTATATGTGTGTAAAACTGTTTAACACTCTCCCAAGTAACATACAAGGTCTAAATTCAGAAAAAAAGTTTAAAGCCAAAATCAGAAAGATGCTGATCAGTTTGGAACCCTATAGTTTGAAGGACTTTTGTCCAGATTTGTAAAACTGTTGTTGTGACGTCATTTCATTTTGTGCAGTGTCATAATTTGAAATAAAGATACTATTTATTTATTTATTTATTTATCCGTCCATTTTGAGCATAGTTTAAAATATAATCACGCCTAAAACCAAACCACACTAGCGAAATTAAATTTCAACTCTTACTAACTAAAACCAAACTCTGGACTAAACTGCTAAAAAGCATATCTACACACGTTTAGTTGGCAGGATAGTGGGAGTGAGAGTAGCCACTTACGCCAGCAAATAGGAGTGCTTTCTATTCGCTGGACTGGAATCATTTCTAAAGCTAGTGCTGGATTTTAGTACTAAAATGTCTGTCTATACCAAGAAACTACTAAAATCCAGTACTAGTGCGTTCCTATTATTTGTTGATTATACCTAACTGGTTTGTTAATTATGCCTAGCAAGTGGCTTTTATTTAGAACAATTCCTATAGTTGATTTTTCACGGTTTCGTTGTGAAATATTACTTAGGCTCTTTTTTCAAATATTTTTAGGTTTTAGTTAATCCATAAATTAATTATTTTTAATTTTTAAACGTTAATATTAAAATTTACACTTGACCGGTCCATTTTCCATTCCATTAAAAAATTTTCTGATTCTAATTAAATAATTATTTCGCGTTTCCCACAACACTTTTCGTAACCACTACAACAGTTGTATAAATTGAAGACCTTGCGTGACAGCCACATTCAATAAATTTTAAGAAAATTCAGTTTAAAAATCATTTTAAATGAACAAAATCCAATTTAAGTATAATGTATTTGATTTTAAGGGCGCAAGATAAATTTGATTACTTACCAAGTATTTCTTCAATAAAAACAAATTGAAAACGACCATCAGTTTTTAAAAATTTTATTTGCATAAAAATGTGACATGCTCCCTTTTCACGTCTTCAATTAATTATTACAAAAGAAAAACAGCCAACATATCTATACAATATTTGAAAGTTCCAGGATTTGCTGCTGGCTTGAGGCCTCATTTCCCATCGTCAATAGATGTACACAAATATTTTGCGAAAATTTCAGTACAAAATTCAGTCGTCAACGTTCGAAACCTCAGCTATATCTAATATTTTCTTTTTAGTAACCTTTTTGAATTGCTGGTAAAATTCCACGGATCTCCACATATCAGTAGCGCTAATTTATTAGCATGTATCGGCGTGTTAACAAATATTGCCAAAAACAGAGCTGAGTTTATGGCGCGAGTGGTAGACGCCTTAGAACAACTTTATAATAATCTGCCTCCAACATTAACTACCACGCAGGTTAGCTCAGTTAAAAAGAAACTCAAAACCGAACTATCTGGTTTGGCAAAACATCCTGGAGCGTACGAACATCTAAGTAGATTAACACCACTTTTATTAGAATTGGGTAAGTGCTAGATTTAATTAGAAAACTGCTCTCTATTACTTTCAAATACGAGAGGCACTAAAACAGTTTTTTCCCTAACATTGTAACAACAACAGATTTTTTCATAATTTTATTTTTCAGTTCACTGATCATGTGATGTAGGTAACGACTTTATTCCGTCCACCTAAAGTGATTCCCAAAATTGGCATCAATATCCTCTTTTAATTGGTATTTATCTGCAATATAACGTTCCTGAGGTGCATCTTCAAATTTCTGAATAAAAATTCAAATTCAATTATTCTATACGGCAATATACACAAGAAAGTAAAGCTGAATTCATAGTTGCCGTAAGACGTAACATTAAGCTATTAGAAAAATAGTCTTGTGATTTGCAACAGAACAATTCACAGTGCATAAAACTTAAGCAGTAAGAAACGGTTCAATTCCATTTCTTACGTTACGGCTTACGTACCATAACTATCAAATTCGTAACCTACAAGTTCTTAACGAAACTATGAACGGGTATGTTTGTTCTTACTGCTTGCGTCTTACGTCTTATCGACTACGGCTTACTATGAATCCAGGTTTACACTGAGAACGGATTTGACTTTGACAGCTTTAGGAACTCACGCATTATAGGTGACGCAAACCAGGACGTTTTTAGCCAATACCCATGTAATTTTGTTAACGCACTCCTTGTCCCAAATTGTCCAATTGAGTGAAGATATTGATACCGGGTTGTAATGTCAATAGAAATCTTTTTTTTTCTGATTGAACATTGATTATGTATTTGTTTCATTGTTAGGGCAGAGCTTAAACTTTCCATATGTCCATCGTACAATAATATACGATGGCAGGTAGATGCCATATAGAAAACTTTATTATTATAGATTTCTCAAAAAATCTTATCAATCAATATTTACATTTTCAAATTCAAAATTCTGAGTTTTTTTTTTATATCATCTATTTTTGGAATATGTTTCCAGTCACAAAGTAACATTTTTTTGTGCTAACCTTCAAGAATAATATATATTTTTTTAAACTCAATAATAAAAAAGTTTTCCATAAGGTGCAGATTTTCTGTTCATCACTGTGTTTATCTCGCTAGGTGATATTTTTTAAATTATTTAAATTTGCTTATAAAATTGAATTAAATTATTAAAACTAGTGGTGAATAATAAATAATTGTCCGCTAATTTCTAAAACTAAATAACATTAATCATTGTTTCAAAATATAATTTGGTCCATTAGAGCGTTAACATATCTAATTAGTCCTTAGGCTAAACATTATTTTATTAAACTTAATTGAAAGCGGAAATCCATTAATATTATTGGTTAGAAAGATAAAATGAACTTTAACTTAGTAAATTTCCACTAAATATAGTTGATTATTTATTCCTTTATGTTACTTGCTTACTTTTCTACACGTTTACTTTATTTTTAGGATGTACCCAAAACGAAATTAACAAAATGGTACCCAAGTCTGAAGATCGCAGAAAATACCAGAAACGTACCCTTACATCAGAGCCAACCCCTGCTCAAGTTTCAAAGAGGGCTCGCACCGAACGTATTGTTGAAGCAGCCACTGTAGACATAGAAAATCAGGAGATTATTCAGCCGCCACATACACCTCAGGAAGCCAACGAAAGGTTTATAAACGATAACTTAACAATTGAAAAAGCTATTTATCTTATTTTTACTAATATACCCAAACTACCGCTTACCATTCCGTTAAGTTTCAACAAGGACTATGCTAAATATGTGCTAAGCGGTCGAATTGGAAAAGCGCATTTGGCAGAAGCCCTATCGGCACAGTTTATGGAAGCCAATGTTGGACCAGGTGTCGACATCAAGGTGCCAGAGAAACCAGAGGCACCCAAAAAGAAAAAGGAAACTGAAGAATTAAAAGACAAAGACGAGAAGGTATTTGAAGGTTTTGAATTTATCGAATTAACATGTTTTGTTTTGTTTTGTCTTTTGTGTTTGTTTTTTAGTGAATAAGTTTAATGACACCATTAGAAATTAAACCCATAATATTTAGCTCTCCTCAAATACCTAAAATAATCTTTACTATTTCATATTTACAATAATATTTTACATGGTCACAATCTATCTGTTTCTTATGTACAATAATAATTTATTTTAGTTAAACTAAGTACAGGAGACCTAAGATTCCTCACTTAGACATCACGGTCAGGCTAAAACCTTGAAAGGGGACGGTCTTAGCTCTGGGATCAGGGCCGGATTTAGGATCTGTACTGTACCCATAGGCCGAACCTGTGGCGAGGGCTCTACGGTTAAAGTTGGGCTCTGATTTCCAAAAAGAACCCTGCTAATTCATAAAACTACGCGGGACCTTCGCGGTGCGGGCCCCTCTTTATGTGGTGCGCACCCTCCTAGGCAGCCTATGTAGCCTATGCTTAGATCCGGCCCTGCCCGGGATTGTATTCATGTTTAGGGTGCAGCAGTAAGTCGTTTGTTTCTAAAGCCAGTGCTTATAGACGATCATTCAACCCTGCATGGGACCAATTTACTTTATTGAATTATAATACTGTAAATCGAATTTGTAACCGCTGGAATAGCTTTCCAGGCCAATGCGCTACTAATTGCGCCAAGAAAACTATAGGCCTTATTACACTCGGGAATTTTTATGGCGCCAGCAATGGCAATTATAATTCAAGGATTCAGGCGCAGTACACCGTTCTCCGTACTACAGTCAGAAATTCTACTCTTCTGACAATTAAAATGACAAGGATTCATGCGCAGTACACTGTTCCCGATCAGCTGTCTCTCATTACCAGAAATGGGACAGGCGCCATTTTAATTGCCCTTGCCGGCGCAATTGGGTAGACATGGATTATTCTGTTATTTTTAATTGTTTATTATTTGGCCGAACCAGGTATGAACAGGTAATGGCCATTTAAACTCACTGGTACTTAAATTACCAGTTTACATTCTTTATTAAACTTATGGACTGCTAATTCAGGATTTTTTTGCACCTCCTATTTGTAAATAGCAGTAGCTGCTTTAACTGGTAATCAAAACGAACAGGTTTGCACATCTCTAATTCTGGGGATATTTTAGGGATTTCGACAGTACCCACTGCTGTTCTGACCGTTGACAATGCTCCAGCTGATCGAAAACGGTTTACTGCGCATGAATACGTGCCATTATAATTGCCGGCACAAGAGAAAAAATTGCCTAGTCTAATACGGCCTTAAGAAATTTTTTAACCTTCTCCATACAAATTTTATAGTTTTATTTTTCTTTACCAATCCTTATTTATTTTGCTAAGAAGCATTCATAATTTTTCCGACCAGATATCTTCTGCTCCCGCAGGTCTTGTTTCTGGATATATTTAGATTTGAATTTGTTGGCTGCCTAAATAATCCTTTTTAAGATTGAAATATTAATTTTATTTGAAGAGCGTCAAACAGATTTTTTTTAATCTGAAGGTTGCCATATTCATGATTTTTTCTGGAAACTTAATTGCACCAACCCAATTCGGATTCATATAATTTCCGGTTCTAGTTTACATGACAGAAGAATCATTTTCTGCCCGCCATTCCAACTTAGTGCAGCTGGAGTGCTTCATTACTGTCTTGAAGAAAAAGGGAATTTTGTCATTAAATCCCTAATCGGATAATTTTCTTTGAATCTAGAACGTATTCATTAGTACCGAGGATACATTATTGACTTTACTTTTATTTATTCTTATTGTTTATTTGTTGGCAGTATTAGTGGGATATATAATATAAGCCAACATTTCGCAAATATATTTTGATTTCTTCAGAGGAAAGTTTTGTAGTTAATTCTGTAATTAATTATGATAAAATTAACAGAGTCTGCTCTACTAGTAGAGCTCAACTAGTGGAGCAGACTCCGAGTGTCTTTACCTCTTTTTTTAATTTTGTCTATTTTATGGTTGTCTATACTAAAACCATTAATTAAATAAATTATTCATTAATAGGAGTCATTAATAAAAGATTTTTTAATACAGTTATCAAACCCTTAAATACACCGTCGAGAGAATTTAATTTAATTTTTGGGAATTTCGTAACATTGTGGCATTAATTCGTCTATAGGGTTTCGGTTTTAACGGAGCCTTAGTAGCAACCGCAATCTTCATGATCTGTATAAATAGCACTTGCTGAAAGCCTTTGTTCGTTCAGCAGCTTGGATAGCTAGTTTTAAAACGGCAAAGGTTGACTTAATGGAATTATTTATTTCCAGTTAGAAAAAATAAATTAAATAATTTATCTTATCTTTTAGCCCGCCAAGAAAGAAAAACCAAAAGCTCCAAAAGTTAAGGCACTTAAATTGGCAGAGATCACAAAACCACTATTAAAAGAAACTAAGGAAAAATTGTTAGTTTCCTCAGTCAAGAGACTACTACGATGTGATAAAACTAAAAGCAAAAACTTACAACAGAAAATTATTACTACCCTGGCATCCAACTTTAGTGCAGCCGTGCGCGAAGCTATTTTAACCCATTTACTATCAGATCTGCGATCCAATGTTGATACTGCTTTAGCTTGGTTATACGAAGAATACAGTATAACACAGGTAATTTTAGGATTCATCCAACAATATGTATAGTCAACTTCCATTTAGGGCAATCGCAGACTACAGACTTTTGATCGACCGATACTTTAGTCGGATGGGGCCACATTGTCATACATTGCGCAAATTAAACTGTTTGCTTGGTGGCACACTATCCGATATTCGACTTGATTTGCTAGTCGATATAGTGTTTTGGACTGAATGGTATCGTTAGAAACGAAACCGGTAGACAAACAGTGTTATCGAGAACTGCTATTATCTGTGCTATTATAAGACAAAGAATAAAAAAAAGAAATCGAGGTGCAACCCATATGCTGTAATAGATTACTGCAAGGAACATTTTGCATTCAAAACACCTAAACTACCCAAAAAAGTTTTGAACTTTTTATAGAATTTAAGAAAGGGAATCGCGCATCCCATCAAACTTTTTATGGGCCGATTCTGAATCGTTAGGTGAGTCCTCTCACATTAATCTTCCTACGAATTAAGCAATCAACTAAACTATCTGTCGAAAGTCTGTAGACTGCGACAGCCCTTAACTAGGCGCGTTATGGTCTACGAATCAATCAATCAAGAATATCTCCAAAAGAAAATAACAATATGTCGGAAAATGGCTCCATTCAGCAGAGCCCATCGATTTACAAACGACTTTTAATCGGTGACGTCACGATGCTCCTCGATTTGTAGTTCTGCTGAATGCATTTTGTTGTCAGTTTTTTGTTTGGTTAGGATCCCTTCTAAACATTTTCATCAAATGTTAAATGTTTTTCTGTACGAAATGGATAATTTTATTTTTAATGCTCCTCTTCACTAGCGGAGATCGTGTATTATACGTTATTATAATTATAATTCACTTCTTTCGTCATTTTTTACAACAAAACTAACATAATCGCTGTCAAATCACAAATCGCTTTTTAAATTCGATGGAAAAAATGGCGTACGATTTCCGATCGATTTTTTTTAGTGCATTCAGCAGATGATTACTAACCGCTTACAAATCGATGGGTTCTGCTGTTGTTCCATAAAATTTAATTATATTAGTTAGGTTAACAATTTATTGGAAGGTGATGGGCACCGGTGGATATCGTTCCGAAATTAGTCTCTGTAATGCATTCGTATTGTTGCGGGAGGTTGTACTACGAATTTGAAATATTTTTTTTATTATTTATAATTTGAAGAAACAAAGTAAATAGAAAATTAGATAAATAAAATAATTTCAATATTTCAGATAGGTATATAAATAGGTATATTAAATATTTTAATAAATTTTGTGATGGATTCGAATTTTCCTGAACCAACCAACCACCAGGCGTCGCTTTTGGGCACGATGAATTGGGCTGTTTATTTATTACACCAGAATGATACGATGCCATTGTCTAGCACAATTAGGGACGGTTCATCCAAATTTGGTATAAGGTTTTTCTACTTTTAAAAAGCTCACAATACATGTTATCGTGGTAGTCAGCGCTCAGAGGAAAAATTAAATTGGCTCCATCTATGAAATCAGATCAAATCGGAAAACGCAACATTTTTTTTGTTTCACTGATTTCGCCGAGTCGTCTTTGCATGATTTGGACCGCCTTCCACTCGAAAAGACCTAAGTTTCATCTAAAAAAATCACTTTTCACAACTTTGATTCAATTTATATTTTTTCAAAAATTTGACTCGTTCACTTGCAATTCTTGGTAGTTCCCAGAAGTATCTTCTATTGCAGTCCTACCTATAACGCAATACTAAATTTTCCATCAGCGCTGACAATGACCTGAGGCCTATTTCTAAACTATCTCGTCCCATCAAAGCATCTCTGAAGCTGAAAGCGTTATGTTCATTTCTGAGCATATAAGTCATATATAACATTCGTCACATACATTTTTTACCTTCCAAAATTTTGGGCTTGGTTTTCCTTCATCGTCGTTGCATTTTCTTCATTCGTAAAATTGTACTACTTTCGTGAACATTCCTCTGTATAGATCGAAACTTATTTTGAGCTCTTCCGAAATTTTTTTTTTAATAGTACGGGGATTTGATAATTAGCCGGTTTCAGTCGCCTTTTTGGATTAATTTTCGAAGTAATCTATTAGATTGAGAACCATTTTTTTTGCATGGGGATACAAGAAACCTGCAAACCGATTCTTATTCGCCCTGTCACAATATTTTTAATGAGTGATACATTTGTCACAAATGTGTCAAAAATAAACCCTAAAACTCGTATCTCCTGACAATAATCTAGTTTAATAGTTAACAGTAATTAAATAATGCATAGGGTCGACACCAATAAGAGTTTATTTAAAAATTAAACTGAAGAGTTTCGTTCTAAGGATCATGTGATGTCAAATTTCATCACATTATGTAATACAGTGTTGTTGTACAAATTTTGATAATCACTGAATACTATCTGTGCATCTCTCTCCGATTTTATATTGTTTTTATTAAGTGTATCACTTCGCCTTGTACATATTTACCTAGTTCTACATGGCTATGGCTGTAAATCTTTGAAAATATTAATACTAAGGTATTCGATTGAAGTAACCGCTGAAGCTGTTTGATGAAGATCCATTATAAAACTCATAAAAATTTGTAGAGATCTTCACTAAATTTTTATTATTTTTTGTCTCTGTCTACACATCATTATATCTCACGTAGACCAATTATTGACAATCCTACATTATAACTTATGGGATATTGATACTCTTTGTTTGTTTAATTTTGACCGTCTTTCCTGCTTATTAAGTAGAATAGCTTGTATGACTTAGGAGTACCTATAGAGCTTAGTCTTCTACTTGACTATCATCAATTATTATACATATTCGATCGACAATCTTTTAGTTTCACGAGTTGAGAAGCTTAAAGATCTTGGTATAATATTTGACGCTAGACCTACTGTCCTCATACAATGAAGTCGCGATTATAAACTAAGATTAACAATTAATTGTGTGATTAATATATTACCGCGAAACCTAAAAAAATAAAATCACAATAGCTTGGACTGCGTTTACAAGGCTCAATAGCCTGTTCTTTTAATAAATCAATATGTCATAAAAGATGTTTATCCCAACGAGGGCATTATTCTGGTAATATGCAACCGAAAAGCCATATATCATATAAACAAAATTTAATAATAAATATATAAATTTATTATTGATCAACACCCATAAAATAACAATAGACCATAGAAGAACAAACACATTAAATAATATCACACCATATACAGAGACCTACAGTTTTGTCATTAGACCTAACCTAGAGTAAACCTAATTTAACTAAAAAAATTACACAAAAAACGTTTGAATTTAACAGAAACATAAAGTTGAATCCAAGGCCGTATAATCGCTTTACATCATAAGAGGAAAGGCATCACACGGTGTCTCAAGCGTTCACCAATCCAGGTATTGACCATGCCCGAGGTCTCTTAACTTCACCGATCGAACGGGAACTCGATCAATCTCAAATAAGCTTTATTCAGTACAATTACATTTTTAATATATACTTGTCAAACAGATTATATCTACGTTGTATGTCCGGCCGTCGCCAAAATAAACCTGACATATCGGCTGAATACGCCTCTTTATAAATTTGGGGCAATTTGGAAGTTCCTATGTCAGCTGCCCAGACATGTGATGATATCTGGATGAGAGCCAACTCTCTCGTTACAATTACTATACATTATCTTGTTTTATACCAAATCATAATTATTAATCAATATAATCAGCCTAGCGATATTTATTATATTCTGCCAAGAAGCTAAACAACCAGATAATTCAAATACTGAATACAACAACCAACATAAGAACCCTGATTCTCATTATGATTCCGAATTTGACGAGACTATACATACACTATACAGGGCGTTATCGAAATAGTTTATTATATTAAATGAGTGATTCCTTGAGTGTCCAAGAGAAACACTAAACACTATTTTTAACGACCGTCTACAAATTTGGATAAAGATCCCTGAATCGGACCACATGCGGTGCACCGCCTGTCTGACAATTTTTATATCACAGGGTGGTGACTTAGAAGCTTTTGTTCCCGAAAGGAAAACTAACAAGCTTAACTTAAAAAAGATATGTATCTTGCACACATATCTAGTTATGTGTCAACTTCAATATTTTTGCTAAAGGTAATGTATGGCGTAACTTTTATATATTCCCATAAAACGTCCTTGTAAATCGTGATACCTAAATATCAGTATTTATTTTAGGAAATGGTTTTAACTGTTACCAGTCTTTAGTGTACATAGTTTTTTATGGTTTGTTTTTATATTTTTGTAGGGGTTTGCGAGAATTCCTCCATTGCGAAAAGGTGTAAGACCTGACGAATGTTACAATATTCTGTTGTGCAGCTTCATACAGTCTTCTGCACATGATGCTATTATACTATCAAGGTTATTACTTGAAGCACCTCTGATTACAGACAATGCCTTGGAAGAAGTCAAAACTATATGTCGCGATGAGAAAAGATCAGGTTTGTTTTTTGTTCATTTATTGTAACTATTTCAAATAACTATTATTATTAACAAAAGGAAATAACTAATATACAGGGTTCTGAAATAGTGTGCCAGGTTTCCATAGCTTCTTCTACGAATTAAGTTAGGAATTTCATTAATATGCTAAGTTATACTATATCTTGGTTCATTGAAAGCGGAAGCTTAATTAATTTCGAAGAATTCAACCATAAATTGCGCTTTGAGTTAATATGATCACATAAAAGATGTCATTCGTCACCGATGTTGTCAATTTTAGCCGTTATTCTATACAACTGTAGAAATAAAATTGATGTTACAATTTTGAGAAATTCTTACCTCAACATGCTAGTAAATTTGTATCTTCAAAAACTAGTATGAGACTCGTATGTGTGTAAAATTGGGTGTTTTAAATGGTAAAGGTATAAGATAATACAACTAATTTGGTAAGAACTTTAATTTTCATTAACTTCTATCTGAAATTTGAATTTAGCAACATTGTATGCTGTCTTTCGAGATTGAAAAACTTGTTAAGTGGAATACGCTATATGTGGTCTGATTTTAGGGGTCGTCACCCACGTTTCTAGACGATCGCCTTTTAAAAAAATATGTAGAGTTTCTCTAGGACACCCATTTAAATATAATAAACCATTTCCATAACACTCTGTATACAGAATATACTTAATAATTATAATGTCTATTTTACTTGTGAATAAAATATTTAGGTTAGGAATACAGTGATTTTTAGATATTCAAGATATTTTCTGATTAAACTAACAATACATATTAGAAAATATGGCTTAATTTTGGGGAAACTAATGTATTCTTAAGATTAATATTTTTAGTATGTTAGAAACAGTAAGTAGCTTTTAAATTATGTATTGTTTATTATAGTCAAAATTAACATTATAGAAATGACTAATTATATTTAAATGGGTGACTCCTTGCGCGTTCTTAAATCGACCGTTTTTAAAGTTGGGGTAACAAACCCTCTTACTCGCAGGTCATTCCGCGCTAATTAACGTATCACACAGACCCAATGGCAATGTTGCCAAACTTAATGTAAAACTGAAATTGCATATAAATTATAAAAATTAATTACTTACTTGTATTTATCTTATAACTAAAGAGTGGGATATCCAGGCACATACATAATCAGTTGTTTTTTTTCTTTTTCATAAGAACACTTTATTTATGCACGGGACATCTTAGATTTTCACGGCAACACAGAACAACACATAGAAAAAGAGAACTAATAAGTTGTTTGTTCGGGTTTGTTCACTATCAGATTATTAGATTTTATTACACAAGTCACAGGTTTGGCAATACTTAGTAGATACACAAAATTTACAAATAATAAAAACGCTGATTTCTGTACAATAGGCATCACAGCAAATTTGTAGATTCCAAACTATTATTCCTTTTTCCCTTTTCTTTTAGAATGTAAGATATTCAAAATAACCGACTGCTTCATTGGTAGTAAAGTGGGCGCATCGAACTCTCTGAACAATGTCCAGCAATTTTATCTGCTGCATCCAATATCTTATTTCGCAACTGATCCATATCTTCGATTGACTCTTTATAAACTATTTCTGTATTCATCGTACCCCATAAAAAAAATGCACGGTGTAAGATCCGGTCACCTTGCGATGTCCATTGTCTCTTACTAAAGGAACATTTTCTAATATGCCTTAGACTTGAATTTTCTGTATGTACTAAACATTTTCACACTTTTTCGCACACTTTTTGGCTATTAAAGTTGATTAAATAGTCCGAAAAAAACGCTCTTAAATTCGAAATAACGAGATGACGCGTCAAGGCAAACGTCAACTTCTAAATACCTTAATTCGAACAAATCCTATTTAAAATGTTTTTTTGCGTCAGAAACAAAAGTGCATACAAATCTACGCGAGAAAAAAAGTGACCAGCGAATATTAATAAAAACTACGTCACCATGTGAATTTTTGCGGTTAATTATGGTAATGTGCCTGGTTTTTTTACCAAAAATGTGTGTGTGTGTGTGCGTGCGTGCGTGCGTGCGTGCGTGCGTGCGTGCGTGCGTGCGTGCGTGCGTGCGTGCGTGCGTGCGTGCGTGCGTGCGTGCGTGCGTGCGTGCGTGCGTGCGTGCGTGCGTGGGTGTGTGTGTGTGTGTGTTTTGTCTTCATCTCAGGAATTGCCGCTTTCAATATAATAAGTCATTTCCATAACACCCTGTATATTATTTTTATTTTCTATCTAGGTCTTCACAAAATATCGAAAAATTTCACTAAGAAAAGTGGCTCAGGATCTTTTTACACCTCTAACAGAAACAAATTCTTCATGGTATTAAATACATTTATTACAAAAGATTATTTGGGGAATAATATTTGATGGCCAAATTTCATTTCCTATGCTAATATCACAAACGATGAGGAAAGTGAAGAACTTAGTGTAACGACAGCCTGTTTAAACAAAACATTTTTAATTTTTATAAAATACTGTATTCAATTAGTTTATAAGGTATCATATTTTGGAGAGGCCGACCCGCTGCTATACAAAAATACAACTGCCTATTCATAATCTGAAACCCTTCCTTCATCACCATATGACCATCTGTCATCTAAAAATGAGTGTAACAGCAACAAATATAGTCACGTTCGCCTTTCTTTAATCCAACGCCGAACTTCTTATTTATAGTATTGATTCCTGACCGTTTGTTCAAATATATTTGTTCTTTGAGTTTTCGGTCAATTCTTAATAAAGCGAGTTATCAAATTTGTGACGTTTCGGTTTATTTCATTTTAAACCATCATCAGACTACAATTAAAGGAAAAACATTTCTTTAGTTTTTAAGGACATGATTTGTGAAATATGATGGGAAAACATTTAGTTTATAGCAATCTAATTATAATAAAAACATACCTTATGTAATTGCACTATCACAATCACTTTAACATATTTACTTATTATGAAGATGTTGTATCACCCTAGGTATAATTGTAACTAATTTCTATTTTAAACTACTTTACTGTGTTCTTGGTTTTTCTTAATCTATGGGTTTTCCAGGCGGTTTATGGCTTTCTTTTGATGGTAAAAATTTGTATTTTATTATTTAATTAAATTACTATAGTTACAACTTAGATTATCAGTGTCGGTACGGAAATTTAATGTGTTTGTATTATTTTTTTTATATGAATCATTTCTTTAATGTTTCGTCTCTTATAGTTTGATTCGTGGTCAAGAATTTGTGTCTCATTAAATTTGAAATTATGAAGATTGTCTATTGCATGTTTAGCTAGGGCTGTATTTATTTGATTTGTGTTTTTTATACTTCGTTTGACCTATATAGGTCAAACGAAACAATATTTAAAAAACAGAATAAATGAACATAAAAGAAACAATTATACCTAGGGTGATACAACATCTTCATAATAAGTAAATATGTTAAAGTGATTGTGATAGTGCAATTACATAAGGTATGTTTTTATTATAATTAGATTGCTATAAACTAAATGTTTTCCCATCATATTTCACAAATCATGTCCTTAAAAACTAAAGAAATGTTTTTCCTTTAATTGTAGTTTGATGATAGTTTAAAATGAAATAAAACGAAACAACAAATTTGATAACTCGCTTTATTAAGAATTTACCAAAAACCCAAAGAACAAACTTCGTATTTATGTTTTCTAAACGATAACGGTGTTGCGTTTCAGTCGGCCATGCTACCCTATTTTCCGTCTCGGAAAATTCACGTTAACTCTGTAAATAAAATTGTCGTCATGAGTCAATTATTTCAACTAGAATATATTTGCTTTTAAAACTGCAAACTCATAGATTACTAATTAATAATTAAACTCATTATTAGCTCATTTTTATCTTAAAAATTACTTATAATATGCAGTTTTACAAGCAAACATGTTTTAATCTAGTCCCCGTCGGAACTTGATTCGCTACCACTATTACTACTACAATCGTGTGTAGCAGTATATGGCTTTAATTTGTCTGCTGAGCAAACACCTTGATATCTTTTTCGGACTCTTCTTGTACCCGGAAGATCATCAATTACGTATCTGTCTAGTACTTTGGTCACCACGTAGGGACCGCTGTACTTCGGCAACAGTTTCTTACTTCTACCATCGTTGGCAAAAACATTTTTTTCTTAAAACAACCTGTCTGCCTACTTCGTACTTATGACACTTCTTCCGTTTGGCATCGTAATATGCCTTTTGCACTCGTTGTGCAGTCTCGATCTTTTGCCCTGCCTCTTTTCGGATCTCACCAAGGTCATGGTCACTTTCGTGGTGACTTATTTCGTGTGTAAGGAATGCGTCATCCTTACTCCTAGGTCTATATCCAAAAAGAAGTTCATGTGGGCTCTTACCAGTAACGCTTTGTACCGACGAATTGATTCCGAAACGTATAGAATCAATATGTCGATCCCACTTCCTCTCGTCATCAGCCGTCGCTGATAGGGAAGCCAGAATCGTTCGGTTATAACGTTCTACCTGGCCGTTAGCCCTGGGCGTTGCGGTGGCATTTAGGATCACTTTGATCCCGCACCTCTTCGCGAATTGTTGGAAAACGTTACTTACTTGTATAACAGGATCCTCGATCACATATTATACGTCCCGGTGTCCCAAATGTACTGAAAATTTCCTCAACAAATTTTATTAGAGGTCCAGTCTTTGTTGATACCACTGCTTTTAGCCAAACATATTTTGTAAAAGCGTCCACAGCAACTATTAAATAACTGTTCCCCTTTGTACTTTTTATGAACGGCCCTAAATGATCGACATGTATAGTATCCATAGGTATGGGCACCTTTTCTATCGGGTGGAGAAAACCTTCTTTTTTTCCCCGTAGGCGTCTTATTATATAGCACTCTAAACATGATGATATATATCGTTGAACATATTTTCTCATTCTTGGGAACCAGTAGTATTCACCCAATGCTTTCAGTGTCTTCTCAGTAGCTAAATGACCTCTTTTGTCATGGTAATATGCAGCTAGTGTGCGTCGTGCTTTCTTCGGAACATACCATTTTGGACCACCGTCAGCAATTTTATATAGTCGTTGATTTTTCATAGCGTATTCTTTGTGGACGCACTTTTCATCTGCGTCAGTGGGTTTCTTTTCTAGTACATCAATTAAGTACTTGCAACGTTCATCTTGTAACTGAGCTGAAAGGATCCAGTCTTCTTCAGTTATGTTTATTTCAAGGATATCGATGGTTGGACTTTCGCTCTCATTTTCAACAGGATTTCTACTAAGGGCATCTACATGAGCCATTTTTGTGCCGGGTCTATATTCCACTGTAAAATCAAACTCTTGAGCAACAAGCCACCAACGCGCTATTCGAGGAATTAAGTCACGTTTCGTCATAGCGGTTCGTAAGGCATTACAGTCGGTTACTAGTTTGAATTTTAGGCCCAAAAGATACACTCTAAATCTCTGAAGGGAACAGATAACCGTTAAAGCTTCCAATTCGTAGGAATGGTACTTTCGTTCTACTTCCGTTGTTTGTCTGCTATAGTACATGATAGGTTTTAAATTTCCGTCTTCCTGCCATTGCAGCAAGATTCCTCCGAGACCTCGACCTGAAGCATCTGTATGTAAATCCGTTCGCAACTGGGGGTTAAATATAGCAAGAATGGGTCGCTTTATTAAATTTTCTTTGATAGCGTCAAAGGCTTTTTGTTGTTCTTCCTTCCAATCAAACATGATATTCTTCTTTGTAAGCATTGTCAGTAGAAGAGCGATTTGTGCAAAACTTTTGACATATTTTCTAAAATAGCTTGCAAGGCCTATGAATTGTCGTATCTCATGAACATTTTTTGGTACTGGAAACAGCTCCACAGCTCTGGACTTTTCTACACCTGGACGCACTCCTTCTGCGCTTAATTCGTGACCCAGATAGTGTATTTCAGTTTTGAAAAAATAGCACTTACTAAGCCTAAGTGTCGCACCAAAATTTCTAAACGCATTCAAAATTTCAATTAAAACCCTGAGGCCGGATTCAAAATCAGAACTGGGTACAAGAATATCATCAAGGTAGGCTAACGCTTTAACATGTTTTATGCTCCTAAGGATACGATTTACCGTTCTTTGAAAAACTGCAGGGGCATTAACTAAACCAAATGGCATGCGCAAATATTCATATTGTCCGTCTGGTGTCACGAATGACGTTTTATCTCTAGAACTTTTTGAAACAGGTATTTGGTGGTATCCACTAGCCATATCTAATGTTATAAAATATTTTGACCCTGATAATATCTCAAGATGATCGTCAATTCTGCGCATGGGAAAATTGTCCTTGAGAGACTTGGCATTAACGGCACGATAATCCACGCACATTCTTATTTCACCGGTTTTTTTTAACTAATACTATAGGGCTTGCATACGGTGAATGCGACTCTTGTATTATATCGTTATTTAACAAATCATCTACTATCTGTTGAACATTCTTGCGTTCTTGTAATGAAAGGCGTCCTTCAGAACAATTTCCATTTCAACATCTTTTATACATCCTAATTCATTAATACTTTGTGCAAAACAATCACGATATTTATTAAGCGTGTTGAGCAGTGTAATCGTGTTCTGCTCACCAATATCCGGATTGATCTGCCCTCGTATATCATTGACAGTAAAATTATTCAAATTTGTCTTATGTAACATATTGATGCATACCTGAGAATTCTCGCTGGCTCCTACGTCAGGTACACAGGGAACTCGCCTAACAACCAACTGTTCCACGTCGAAACTAATTGATTTTTCTGAAGCATTGAAATATGGTAGGATGCCTGAAGTAGTGGAAATCACACATCTGGGAATAATGTATTCTTCATGTGGTTTAAATGACTGCCGAAGGTCAACAAAAATATCACCTTGGTACGCTTCGGTTGGACGGCAACTTAGTAGTCCAATATGGTTGGGTAGTATTTTAATGGGTTTTTGGCATACTAATTTTATTGTTGTCATTGGAAGCTGATCAATTTCAGGCAAACTTGCCATCTCAGAACTGAAAAATCTTGATTTTCCCCCTCTAATCAATAACATTGCTCCTGTTTCATCCAAGAATGTTTGTCCTATTAATACAGCCATATTTTGTAAGTTTTCTGGTACAATTAGGACAGGAACCTCGGCGAAAAACAGGTCAACTTGCAATTTAACCATGCTTTTTCCGAGTGCCATAGCTCTTCCTCCTCCATAACCATTTATTTTAACATTACATGGTTGCCAGTTTAGTCCAATTTGACGTGCTTCTTTCTCTCTTATTGTAATAACTTCACATCCTGTATCAATAAATCCACTTAATGGCTGGCCATTTACAAGACAGATTACGTCGAGAGTTTGAGAATTTTGGTTTGGCTTTGTGTCACATATCAAAACATTTTTTGAACTACCGGGCTTGTTTTTTCTACATTCCGTTACTACATGTCCAAGTCTTTTACACAAAGAACACTCTTTCTTTGTTTTTGTACAGTCGCGGTGATAGTGTCCAACTTCATTACAGTTATAACACTTATTTCTTTTAAGTTTCCTACTATTTTCTAGCTTAAAATCACGTTTGGGTAAACTAGTTGTTCTCTTCTCGAACGAGTTTTTTGGGGCTCTCGGTGAGTGGTAAATTTAGAAATAACTTCGTCCGATAAAGTAGATATGTATTCTCTATATAAATCTTCGGGTTGATTGTATCGGCCTGCTTTTGCCCCTGCTTGTATAGTATTGTCCTCTATACCGTCAATAATCATGGCAACTGCATTTTTTCCAAATATTTCGCATTGGCGCACAAGCTGCATTTTTTCAAAAAAATATTCTGGCCATCTTTCATTTGGTAATTTATGTCGATTTATTAAGGCTTTTATTGCAGATGGAAAATCTTGATGATCAGGGAACGCACTGACCAAGTATGGTTATATGAATCTAGATTATGATACCATGTTTGGGCTAAACCATTTAATCTAGTCTGCATGTGATAAATCATTGTTACCTCATTCCATTTATTGTTACCTCATTCCATTTATTAATAGCAGCCAGTTGTTCTATTTTATCTATCCATCGAGCACAAGTCATATTTTGCTTGCCTGGACTAAATTCCGGAATACAGTCAGCTCTAATTCTAACCTGTGGAGTTTTATTGTCTCTATCCAGGAGTTGTATAACCAGATTTTCAAGAATCGTAACTCTTTCCCTGCCATTATCTACTGTAGAACTACTACTTTTCGTAACATATACGATTGCGGTCGGCTCTACAATAGAAGTTCTATTGGGTGTCTCTCGAGCAGATCGAACAACATTTTCGTGTTGAGTAACGTCTACGACAACACTTCGTCCGGTAGAACTACGTCGTTCCTTACTTTTCGATCTTTTGCTTCTTCGTTTAGAGTGATCTACTGAATTTCTGTCTGAACTAGATGTACTTGAAGTGCTGTCTGTACTGGAACTACTTTGGCTCCGTTTATTGTATTTTCGTTTGCCCATGGTCCACCCACAACTAACCGCAAATAAAACACTAAATTAGGGTTGACGTGAACTTGGCACCTCGGTTGACTTGAACTTTGCACATCCTGGATACCACAATCAAGAACACTTCTCACTTCAGCGTCCCGAGATCCGATAACAAAAGTAACTAACACACAATCTCGTACGGATATCGTGAGCAATATCCCACCGCTGCTCTGTAACGATAGCCTGTTTAAACAAAACACTTTTAATTTTTATAAAACACTGTATTCAATTAGTTTATAAGGTAAAATATTTTGGAGAGGCCGACCCGCTGCTATACAAAAATACAACTGCCTATTCATAATCTGAAACCCTTCCTTCATCACCATATGACCATCCGTCATCTAAAAATTAGTGTAACAGCAACAAATATAGTCACGTTCGCCTTTCTTTGATCCAACGCCGAACTTCTTATTTATGTTTTCTAAACGATAACGGTGTTGCGTTTCATTAGAAATTTCTAACCAGGGAAAATATTGTATAAAATGAAAAACCAATGTACGCTGATGGTTATTAAATTCGGTACAACTGTGCATGATTTTGAATTCCGAGCAACTTTGCTTAAAATTTTTTCGATATTTTGTAAACCTAGACAAAAAATAATAATAATGCTCCGGTAAGGCCTGCTTGATTTTATAAAAATCAAAATATGTTAAATTTTATTTTCTAATCAAGTAGGCAAAATCCCAAATGGTCAAATTTCAATTCGAAATTTGTTTGTCATTTACACCTATAGGTTCGCTTATCCTGGGATACACTGTATTATATTAGTTCGACAATTGATGAGACCCGTTCATTATGTACCCGTTCTATTTATTAGAAAGTGGTACAAGAATTAGAACGATAACCACCTGTATCATATTTGCGTAAACTCGTCTGTTTCAATAATTGTTTATTGGAAGTTATCAGATGGCAAAAATGCAATCTATGGGACGCCGGTTTAACCAATTTTGGTGATAAAATACCACGTTAGTTATCTGAAATTGAAAAGCCTCAATAGTGTCCAAATTCGTCATATAGCACAATTCTATAATAAATATAAGAAAATTACCATGAAAATTAAACGACAATGGGAGCAATCCAGCCCTGGACAGGATGATACTTTTTGGGGGTACCGGACGGGATAATTCATTCGTAATTTTTCTTCTTTATTTTAGTAATAACCAATGCCATGCATTTTTGACAATCTATGGCATCTGATAACTTCCATGAAACAATCGATTACACTAGCCAAGTTTAGGCATATGTGACGAAAATCGTTCTCGTTTTAATTTTTGAACGACTTATTTTTAAGAATAACACTATCTAGAGACTAACGCTTATTATTTTTATTATCAATTTTTTTCATATTTAGCCTGGGCTCTTGGACTCCTGAGAGATCTAACTCTTAGAAAGCCACCTAAACAACTAACATTCCTAAACACCCTCTTGTCATACACAACGTACGAATCCAGTTTAGTACGCGACGCTGCTATTGGACATGTTTTGGATTTACACATGCATTTTGAACTAAGACTTATTATTGAAGAATTTGCCAAGATGAATTTGGAATTTTTAAAAGTAAGTTGTTTCAATATTGTCTATTCACCATTATACTGCTCTAAAACATTCTGATAATACATATTTTTCCATATAATTTAATATGTAGTTTCTAATTATTTATTCCTTATCATATATGATTACTTCCAGCTTTCAAAACCACCAGACAGCTTGTGCGGCGAGAATCAGGGTCGTATCAAAAGTGAAACTTGGGGCGACGATTTTATCAAGGCATGTTTACTACCCTATGTTTTACTTTTACCAGTAAATCCATCTTTAATTCACGATTTAGCAAAGGTAAAGTAACTTTAATTTTTTAAGATTTTTGAAAAAGGCTCATTAACTTAGTAAATATGTTGCACCGTCTCTCAACGTCGTTGCCAAATAACGTGTCTTATAATTCTGGTCGGTTTAATTGTTATATGTTTGTATAGTTCCAGGACCGGAGTTTGTTCGGGTTTGTTCCATCTCGTGAAGTTACCAGCTGTTTATTGAAGGTCGAAAGTCCTCCGTCATCTGTTCATCAAATGTTTTATTGACTTAGTGTTGTATTATATTGTAGTGTCTTTTATTGTAAAATTTTTTAATGCTAGCTAAATCCATTTTTATTATCTAAAAACTAAATATATTGTAAACAAACAGGAACAACGAGCGCCGCCAACAAGTTTATAAATTCAGTCTACAAATGGCAACAACGAACGCTGAGGCTGGCGCCAGCCAGAGTTTATAAATCCAGCTTTATTCTACCGACCGCTTAGCTCTAGGTCGAGCTTTCCTGGACATTTCTTTCACTCAAAGAAAATGTTTGTTTGCAAAGCAAAAACTTTGGGGATTTCGACGCACACTATCTTATCTTGTCGCTCATCAGACTCGCTGGCGTCTTTTACGACTTCACTCTATTGTGTTGGCCACCCTTGCCTCACGAATCGCAGTTCTATTCACTTTTTTTTGTAGATAGCTGTTATTATATATTTTGACATTGAATTTGATTCTTAAAAACTTTTTTCTAATATATTTTTTTGTACGATGTAAATTAATGTTACTTTTGTCTTGTCATATTAAATTTCAAAAAAATTTTGCTCTAATTAAAAATCAAGTTTAGGTGAATAACAAATAATCATTCTTTCAGAAAATAAAATATGGGTTATTCAAATGATTTATATTTAATAATTTATTTTATAGGTTTACGTTCAAACTAGCGCCGATATTAAACGTATAATCCTTCGCCTTATCGAGAGTCCTGTCAGAGCGATGGGCATGGACAGTCCAGATCTAATCAAATTAGTAGAAGATTGTCCGAAAGGTTCGGAAACTTTAGTAACCAGAGTCATACATATTTTAACAGACAGGGGAACACCAAGCTCGGAATTGGTTGATAAAGTCAAAGAACTTTACAACACTAGAGTGTCCGATATTCGCTTCCTTATACCTGTGTTGAATGGTTTATCAAAGCAAGAGGTTTGTATATTCTTGTGATCTTTTTTAGATTCGTATATAGAGTGAGTCAACTCTAACTATCCCGTTATAACAGAAATGTAGGAAATGAACAATGACACATAGAGAAAAATTAAAATATGTCGAAAAGTATTAAAAATAAGCATATGATATGCTAAACGAAAAGTAAAGAGAATTATATATTCTATCAGAGAAAAATAAAGTGTACATTTTTTTAGTTCAAAGTTACTGAAATTCGAAAACACACAACACCCTGTAAAAACTGAGGTAAATTTGTTTCCATAATTTATTTGCCTTAGCTCCATGTAATCTCCATACCAAATATGAGTCTATAACTTGCAAAGATAGTGTAGGTATTCACAATTAAATCCAACGCTGAAAAGTGGCATTTTCTGTAAAAATTAAAGATTTAGATATATAACATTATACAGGGTTATTTTTTTAAATCTTTACATAGGCCAACTTTTTTATTTGAGACCTATAGTTTCTGAAGCAAAGTTTTAGGAATTAGTTCAACTAAATAAAATGTGTGTTTTTAGTTTAAGCAATATTAGCTCGTAAACCGCCGCTCTAATCAAAAACTTGCACTCTTTTTGTTTTGTCTAGAATCTTAAGATGTATCAAAATTTGTTAAAAAAATGCGGTGTTGCCTTTAAGAAAATAAGGTTTTTAATTATTGATCCTATAGATTTTTATTTGTATTTCTGTGGACAACTAAGCTATTGGAGTTCCTCGCACTAATAGGCCACCCTGTATACAGGTCTGGAAATGCACTATCCTCCCATCTCCTAGTAATAAGTTAGAAGAGTAAAAATATTAAATAGGAACAAATCCGATCAAACAGAAGTAGGTATATTATGTTTCCCCCACTCCATCGTATTGCATCTCGCTAATTGTTCTCTTGGTGGCACGCCTCCGGCTTCGATTAAAGTGAAATTAAATAATTATTCAGTCTTTCATACATTGCTGCATCAGTGAAGTTATTTATTTTACAACATAATATTACTTGTTATTTACGGCAAGAAATATACTAAAAATAAAAACAGGCCTTGGTACGTAATTTTGATGACACTTGTTTCTGACACAGTACATCCCCCTTCGACAGCGTAAATATCACTAAAATTTAGTCGAAACGGAATCCGATGCGATGGAGTCGCGGAAACAATCTACCTAATTCTGTTTACTGTGCGATACTTAATCTTTTTACTCTTCTAACTTATTACTAGGATATGCGAATTTCGAGACCTATATGTATGTAAAGCACGTTTCACGAAATTTGGATACGACTTAATGATTTCCTGGATCGGTCCCATTGTATCGACATGAGCTTGGCAATAAACAAGTGAAGTATGAAGGGACGGACTAAGGAAAACAAGTAATGATATGATTATATTAATGTAATCAAATGAAATAACATTTAAAAAAAATATTACTAGTCATATTTATTTACATTTATAATGTCATCCTATAGATAGTTCTGTTTCGCTATCGCTATCCTCATCAAAATTAATTATAATTGGATTAATTATACGATCCAGACTAATATACGAATTTTCTACAGTTATTACGTGACGGACTGAATTTTTCCAACTACCTGGGGGAATATCATTAAAGCATTTTCGTATTAATTCTACAACACTAGAACTTAAAGTCGGAGAAATATTTTCAGACCTAACCAGTGATTTTAACTGGTGCCACATATGCTCTATTGCGTTAAAAATGCAGGGTGGGAGCCGTAGCATGTCCAATTTCTTCTGCCAATATGTCGCAAACATATACTTTTTTTATAAAAAATGTCTTTAAAACTTCTAAAAGATCACTTTTTTTATAACTTTCTTCAAAATATATATCATTCGCCGCCATGTAGTTCTGAATCTCCAATTTTGTATTATTTGAGCTTGGAGCTTTATGTAATTGGCGACTGTGATAGCTCGCATTGTCCATTACTATCACGCTATTCTGAGGAATGTTTGGTAAAAGACAATTCTTGAACCATTCCTCAAAAAGTTCGGCCGTTGTATCTTCAGGGTAGTCCACACAAGAGTCTTTAATGTTTTTGCAGAAAGCCACAAGGCATTTGGAACCCAACCGTTTTCTGACCCAGCATGTAAAATGCTTATTCTTTTTCCTTTATTTGACGGAGCTTTTGTTTTACACTTATCGGAAGAATCAGACCAGCCTTTGGATGGTGTTTCATGCGTGTCAAATTATAGGACGGTTTTCAGAACGGGATTTCCTTACAGAAGTTATATACTCATGACGCCATTTTTGTAAACGGTGGGATTCCACGAGTACTTGCCTTTTGTCAATTTTGCGGTATCTGAATCCCATTTCCGACAAAACTCTCCAAAGGCTAGTGCGGCTACAACTTATTTGGGTTTCATCATTGGTGAGCCGTTGCTTCAGAGAATCTAATGTAGGTACGCGTTGCTCTTCGTACATGGTGTAGATTTTTCGCCTTATCAAGTCCTTGTCGCTTTCGTCGAAACATTTGGCGAAACCGGCATCTTTACGCTTCTTTCTAGATTTAATGGGATTTGACGCGATTCTTTTCAATGTAGTCAGAGGTATCTTAGTCAAATCAGACGTTTCAGTCGCAGCAGCACTAGCATAAAGTCCTCTGTTGAGTAAAGAAGATATACTCTTTTTACAATTTCCCTAGCATCGAGAGATAAATGCATTTTCTTCACTGCAACACTAGAAGAAGCACCATCAATGTTTTCCCATGGACGCCACATACTGTTGTTTTATACGTTTGGTAAAATAATATCGGTAATACAACTAAACTCTTCCGGCAAGAAATAAAAACTAACAAGTTTTACCGCAAAAAGATATTTAAATATAAATTAAGCAACCTAACCTACCTGATGTGGCTATATTTAATTATAATTATTACAATCCGGTCTTTTCCACATAATAATAACAAACGGTCATAAATAATGGGATCGCCCCAGGTACTTTTACTGCAGTCATTAAGTTATATCCATTTTTCGTGGAACAATCTTTACAATGATGTTAATTAATTTTACACTATTTGACCCGCCTTTTGCAAATTTTGAATCTGATCCTCTCTCACACAAGGGTTGCCCATACATGGCCTAAATGTTTATGGAACCATCAAATATTATAATAATAATAATTTAAGCTCTACTAAGAAGTTTCGTTTTTGTCCTCTTCACTTGTTATAAACTTTTTGTCTTTAGTTCCATTATTCTCAGATCTTGTTGGATCTTATACTGACATAACGCTACCAATGTCTTTCAATTTTAGGTTATCGCTGCTCTTCCAAAGCTGATAAAATTGAATCCTGTAGTGGTGAGAGAAGTATTTAACCGACTTCTTGGATTACATGGAGAAAGTCCCATTACACCAACCGAATTATTGGTTGCTCTGCATTTAGTCGATTCAAGTATAGCAGACTTAAAAACTGTTATTAAAGCTGTGTCGCTGTGTTTGCAGGAGAAACAGGTAACCATAATAAAATTTAAGAATTGTAAAAAGTGTTCCAAGCAGGGTTGCAAAAAAACATGTATTTTTTAATTTTAAACAAAACAATTGTTTTTTTTTTGTTTTAAACGTTTTTTTTTTTGTTTTAAACATGTTTTTTTTTGCTTTTAAAGTTCATGTTTTAAACAAATAAAACCTTATTAAAAACATAGTTTAAAACATGTTTTCAATGTTTTTAGTAGAATTTAAAAGATAACTTAAACTCCTTTCCCAAGTGAACATCTCAGAATGTTTTCTATTCATAGAGTTTTATGACATTTAGGATTTTTGTCGAGAATCATGAAATTCTCAAGATGCTTAGTTTGTTAGATGATAGAACGTTGTGGTGCTCTCGAAATCGTCTACTTCTACTGGTTCAGTATCAAGTAGCAGCATGTCAAGTTTTATTATTCGAACGAGCGAATCAGACAAGAAAAGATGAATATACAAATAGCCAGATATTTATATGCGACGAACACACCCTTTCGTGCAGTAGAACATCGTGAGTTTAAACTGTTGATTAATTTGCTACGTCCTGGATATTCACCACCAAGCAGGCAATATTGTTGTCAGCATTCTTTTAAAGGTATTAAAAGGTTTTACGTTCCGTTTTAATAGTATGACAAATGAAAGAATAATATCATGGTATTTAGGTACTATTTTCTTTAAATAATCCATCTCTCAGTGGATCCATATCAACAACCGAACACAGCGCACCTCATTTTATGAAAATTCAGATATTTATTTTACTAAACACACACGACTTAATAAGAAAAAATTCTGGTGAACTTTCAAAATTCCCACGGAAAACTACGGCAAACAGCGCTACGTGGCGACCAGTGTTGCCAGAAATCTTTGATCAAAAGTAATAGATTGACTGTTCGAAACCTAATAGAATAATAAAAAACGGTGTCAGAGTAAGAAGAGCACGAAAATCCTATAATATGGAGGCCACGATTGAACGAGATGGAACATAAATTTTATATGGGGAGCCCCACAACAAGAATAAACATCGCAAAAATTGTTAAAATAGTAATGGATATATTACAATTGCAAGAGACTGGCAACGCTGGTGGCAACGAGGAGGGGTCGCCGAGCAGCTTCGGCTATCGTCGACCGGTTTCAATGGCGCGGCGGATGTTTTAAAAGTTTGTCGGAATCTTTTCTTATTTTAGTGGTATTTTAGTTGTAATGTGTGTTATATTTCTATAAAATTACTATACGTAAATACTTGTCATATATTATTCTTTTGCACATACCATTAAATGCGTAAAACCTTTTAATACATTTAAAATAGAATTAAAAACGCTAACACCGTATCTCCATAAGAACATTAAAAATCACTCTCCCTGTGACGACAGTGCATGCGGCAGATGAAATTGGAACGGTTAGATATCTTACGTTTAGTGATTGTATAATGATGCTACAACTAAGAAAACGGGTTTGCGCTACTGAGCCGCCATTAACCAAACTTTAAGTTAGTTCAAAGTTAATAAAGTATTTAATATTTGTTGTATTCTTGTATGTAAGATTTTATTTAGTTGAAGTCCATATGGTTCACGTTTACTATATCGTATATGCGTGAGGTAATGAGGGTTATATAATTTTCGTTATCCCATACAGCGTGTGTGAAAATATTGGCAACATATGGAAGTTTTTTTTATCTGTGATTTTAGGAAAAAACCTATTCTTAATAAAAAGTTTTGCTTACCTCAATAACTCTTAATCTGCGAAAAAAATCACAGTGGTATAACGAGTGGTCAAAAAGAAGAAAATATGCTAAAATGCTACATGGTACAAAAAAAATTAATTAAAATAATTCCTAAGAATTAAATTTAATGTCAAAATATAAAATGACAGCCACCTGCGAAGAAAAAATATTGTCATCTATTTTTCTTGCCCAAGATATGAAAAACGTAATTATTTCTAAAGGTAAAGTAATATATTTTTAAAAGTACAAGACATCAAATCATCTACGAAACAAACAGGTAAGTAAGCAAAACTTCGTAATTGGAGAATATTTTTTTTCTTAAAATCACAGATAAAAAAGTTTTCCATATGTTGCCAATATTTTCACACACGCTGTATACAACTAATAACATTTTCGATTGTAATATCCAAGTGCTTAACTCTTTCTCAAGAAATCTAATATGAATTAATATTTTCAGGTGTATACACAAGAAGTGCTAGCTGTCGTGTTACAACAGTTAATGGACCAAACTCCTTTGCCTACTTTGCTAATGAGAACTGTCATACAGGCGTTGGGGAGTTATCCTCGATTATCAGGGTTCGTGATGAATATTTTACAGCGGCTTATTATTAAACAGGTAACTTTTTGCAAATATATCTTCGGAAATATTTATTTATCCAGTCCAGTATATTAAAGTTGAAATTATCTTCTTCGATTTTGATTTATTTACTTCACCTTTGAATATCAACATATAGAGAAGTACGTATCTTTGGAAACACTAGACAACCCTGTTTGGGAGCTGGTTATCAGTCATATGGGAGTTGGTTCTAATCAATAATATTTTAGGAAGCGCATCGACGGGAAATCTCCCAGAAGTATGGATTTGATGTAGCAGTGTTGCCGCATATTCTATTTACTTTGAATTTTGGGGGAATTTCTATTTTAACGGATATACAATAATCAACAGCTTTAAATAATGCGTTTCAACTAGAGCAGCTAGTAAATTTCTTAAATTTCGGTGAATCTAACCTAGCCTATTTCACATAGTGGTACCAGTTATCGGTCATGTCGTGCTCATTGTGTAAAAATTATCTTACTGATATAGAAATCAAGTTAAAGATCATCTGTGATTCCACGCTCCCAGTTCTCAATCTTGGAAGCTCAGGTTACCCAATTGAATGATTGTATTTATGTCATAACTGCAGTGATAGGGAAAAAATTACATTTAGTGAGCTTAAGACTCAGTAGTGGAGTTAAAAACGGCTCGTATCGTGTCCTCCCTTTGCACTTTGTTGCTAAATTGTCAGATTTATATCATTCTATATACCTTAAGGAAGCAAAATTATCTGGTCGTCAAAAAATCGTAATGTGCAGGGGATAGTTTTGTATAAATTAGAAAAACATTTTTTTAAAGTTTTTTATAACACTGCAACTTGGTCATCAAACTGATTTCAAGATCTTTATTAGAAATATTTTTTCTTAGTTTTAAAAATTGACCATTTGGGATCTAGGCCTGCTTGATCAGATAATAAATAACATATTTTAATTTTTAATAAATCGAGCAGTAGCCTTTAAAGTGCCTCTTCCTCACAAAATATCGAAATATTTAATTAAAGAAAGTTTCTCAAAATTCAAAATTATGCAAGCGTACGGAGTTTAATAACTATCAGCCTACATTGGTTTTTTCATTTTATAATGTTAGAAATTTCTAACTCTTCAATTTCATCATCGTTTGTCAAATTCGCCTAGGAAATAAAATTTGCACATCAAATGTTATTTCCGAAATAAATCTTTTCTAATAAATGTATTCAATACAAATTTTTTTCTGTTTAGAGGTTTAAATAAAATTAGAAAAATTTAATGTTCTCAATAAAATGTCTCGATATTTTGTGAGGGAGTGACACTTCTTTACCTAGACAGAAAATAAAACTAATGCTCCAGTCAGGGCCTGCTTGATTTATGAAAATCAAAATATGTTAAATTTTATTATGTAATAAAGCAGGATCCCACATGGTCAAATTTCAATTAAATTTTTTTTGTCATTTACAGCTATAGGTTCGCTTATCCTTGGACGATACACTGTATATTAGAGTGGACAATAAATTCTTTGTTTTGATTTCGCAAACCTACCAAAACTTGTAATTTATAAGAGTATTAACCTTGAGAAGGTTCAGTTATTTGAACCATTTATGCCTCAACCATCCTGAAGACATTTTTGGAGGAATAGTGAATACCTTAGAAATCCTATTTGTCAACTTTTTATAATTTTCTCACATTGACAATTCCTCTACAAGCATAGGTAAACAGAATATATATATATTCGATATCTCTCCCTAAGGATGTCTTCCTTATTCCCTTTTCGGAATAACTGGTTGGGAGAATTTTTTTTTCTTACGTGTATTCTTCCACCTGGCCTTGACTGTATATTATCGATTCTTTTCAACCACCTTGTCTTGAACAAACCCATGAATTTTGTAGTAAAACTTTTCATAACCATCCGATCCCAGAAAGATTGATGGAAAATATGTACACGTTTCTAAAATGAACGCTAGGGGGCACCATTACTATTATATAACTATAAATTCAAATTTCTTCTGCTTTTTCCCATGATTCTATTTTTTACATTTTCTTAATTAAATAGCATGATATATTATTTTATTACTGTGCAAATAGCACAAAAATGGCTACATTTCGGCGTAATTCGATATCGTTATTCCTTCTCGAGTTATTTACAATTAACATTTTATAAAAAAAAAATATTGTTCGGTTATTTGTGTATTTAAAGTTCGTAATTTATTTTTTTTTAGTTTAGTTTGTATAGCTTTACATATTTTTACTTCTGATGTTGCCTTTGTATCAACTTATTTTTCTATTTTGGACAAGGTGTGAGAATAGACCAACACAAATGCAACAAAAGCTAAACATTTTAATAATATAAATTTTTTAAAATTATATATTGTTACTAAATAGATAAAAAAGTATGGCAAAAGGATCTTTACATTGTATTCGTTTAATCGTTTTAAGTTCACAAATGCCAAATTAACTTAATATCAATGTTACCAGAGCATCTAGCAGGGTTGGCAATATTTTGTGTCCATGAATATCATGATAAGTAGGTACATTAATTTTTTTTAAATACAATGGTTATTTTGTAAATAACTCGAGTGGGAATCAAGGTATTGAATTACAGTTTGCGCCAAAATGTGCTCTTTAAGCACAGTAATGAATTAATGTATCATGCTATTTAATTTTAATAAGAAATTTAAAAAAAACGGAATCATGGGTAAACAGCATCCTATAGAAACCGCAGTGTGAATTAGCGACACAACCAACGTCGGATATTTAATAATTGTAAGATTACCTTTAAAACGAGCGCAAGCTGATTAAATTTGGATAAAGGGTATGGAAGATACAATAATTTTAAAAATATTTTATTACATACTTCCCCCTCTGAACAAGCCCTTATTATCGGCGATTCGAAAAAAGTCTTATGAACAAACTTTCTCAAAAATTAACGATAGTGTTATATCCGTAATTAAATGAAAACCTTAACAGTGATAATTTGAAGAAATTTGAATTTTTAGTATAATAGTAATTGCGCCCCCTAGCGATCATTTTGGAAACGTGATAATATTTTCCATCAGGCTAGCTGAATCTTGAAGGGTCCTCCATTTTTTCCTAAATCAGCATCAAATACAGATTGTATGCTATATTCTATGTTATATGCTAAACATTGATTAATTCCGGTAGGAACAGGGTTTAGTTAGATGAAACAGTTTTTTCTCTATAAAAATGTGTAAATGATATAACCTGCTTATAAATTCATTGCGACAGCAACTACCGTTTTCTTTTTGTTTAAAGGAGCTTTCCAATTCCTCCAAAATTTCAATTGCTTTTTATTATTAAGACCGGCAACTTTTAAAACGAATCTTACTTTGTTGTAAAATTGCTTTTTACAATAAAAAAAATGTCCAACATTTCCAAGATACAACCAATTGGGAAAAAATTTAAAAAACTAATATTTATAAAAATTAGCCCATCATGGTATATATGTGTGTTCTACTACTGATGTATCTCATTGGTACTACTACCCGAACAAACCCCAACATAATAAGAAATTGTTTTTAAACATAATAGTGCAGTAGATGGTAGCAAAGGACTCTCTGGAGCGGTTTTTGTATGCGTGTATGCTTACTGAGAATACGCGGCCGAATAATAAATAATCAATTTTATAGGTTTGGAAGTATAAAGTTGTATGGGAAGGATTTATTAAGTGCTGCCAGAGAACAAAACCGCAAAGCTTTGCAGTTTTGATGCAGCTGCCGGCTCCACAACTAACAGAAGTTTTGACAACTTGTCCAGAACTCAGGCCACCTCTACAAGAGCATCTTAATACACTTACTGAAGCACAAAGAATGCACGTACCAGTTGCTATACAAGAAATTATTTTAGGAAGTTTCGCAGTGCCGCCACCAATACAAGAACATTTATCTACCCCTATTATGGGATCGGTTTCGGAGCAAAACCTTATGGTAAAATAACTTTTTTTACTACTGTTATAAAACTGTTATAATTGACATTTCGATCAGTGATAGGAAAACTTTTTGTCGTAGATTATAGTGTCTCTGAGTTTCCATAACAACTTGCTGCCAAAGTTAATAAATTCAAATTAGGACAACTCCCCATGGTTTCACAGATAGGTGCATATTTTTCGACACCAGTGAAGAAATTCTAAATATATATCGTGGACCTCCTTTTGATTTATTTCATTAAGAGTACCCTCTTTTTCTAGATTTTTAAACGGTACAGCAAAAAAACACCTAAATGGTAGAAACTCGCTAATGGTAATGTAATATAATATACCGATTAAACATATAACATATATCTAAATAATATGGTTATACCAATAAAACCATATTATACCTGTGTCCATTTAGTGTTTAATTCTTCGAAATCTTATACAGGGTTGGGAAAATGTTCGGGAACGGCGTAATTACAGGACAACGAAAAGTAATATCAGATCTGGGTTTTCGACAATCATATAGATATTCCATATGCCAGCAGCGTCATCAACTGTCGAGGGATGATGTTACATTTAATTTTTTTAATGGATCACCCTGTATATTATTAGTTATTCTAAATTCTCAATAAATTTAAAATATTTTTCTATAACATACTCATATGTCTAAAAACAATTGTTTCGGAAATATTGACAAATACAAATACATTTAAGTAGTGTTGAGAGCGAAAAAACGTTTGATTGCTCGATTACTGAAATAACCGACATCGCTCGATTATTAAAAAAACTGCTCGAGTTATATATTCAGGCGAAAACCGTCGCTTGTCACTTATTATCTTTCACTCGATACCCGAGCTTCGCTTGCCGCCGACGGAAATGTAGCGCTGTAGTGTGATCGAGTTAAAAAACTGCTCGTATATTCGAACAGTTGTTCGCTCGATAGGAATACTATATATATATATTTTTTTTTTAATTTTACTATAAACTCAAGAAAAATAACACAATAATAGAAATTTTTACTGAAAAATGACAAAACGAACAAAATGGTTAACAAAATATATAGACAAATCGTTGGTAATCTTATAGTAAACATGTTTAAATCTAAACAGGAACTTTTTATTATTCAACTCGATAGGAATACTATATATATAATTTTTTTTTTAATTTTACTATAAACTCAAGAAAAATAACACAATAATAGAAATTTTTAATGAAAAATGACAAAACGAAAAAATGGTTAACAAAATATATAGACAAATCGTTGGTAATCTTATAGTAAACATGTTTAAATCTAAACAGGAACTTTTTATTATTCAACTCTTAAAATACCTCCTACCTACTTCTTAAAAATAACATACATTATAGAAAATGTTAATGGAAAATGAGCAAAATAGTTAACAAAACATATCAACAAATTTTTTGGTAACCATAAGTAAGCATTCTTAATTTAAACAGGAACTTTTAGGAAACTATAAACATGAATTTACAAAAATAATCATATTTTTTCGAGAATCGATTTCTTCTTAAATTTGTAAGTTGTCCTGTCCTGTTTTCGAAAAAAACTCGTCCGAGGGAACTGAAGTGCTAGATAAATATTTAGTTGCGAGTTCATATAATTGTGGAGACAGGTTTTTATAATTTGACCAAAATTCTAGTGGGTCTTTTGTTCGTTCTAGGAGTGGCATTTGCAGATATTGGTTCATCATTATTGTGGCTATTGTTGAAGATGTTGAAGAAGTTTTTAGTTCGGCACCTTTTTTGTCAAAATATGCCCATATATTGGTCGGTTTATTGTCGTCAATTCTTTCTGACTCGTCGCTAACAGCTTCTGTTTCATGCTCTAACTCTCTGTTTTGCCGATATATAATTAACTGCATTTCATCCATCAGCCACTTCTCACATATTTGCATTCGCTTGGTTTCCAAAAGCCAACTTTTTAAACCTATGATTCAAAAAGGTGGCTTTCGCTGCTATTTTATTTGTTTCAACGCCGTTGAATTATTTCTAATAATTTATTTTTTAATATTTCACCAACAGTTGTTTTCGAGTAGTTATTTTTTAAATTTGTCTGCAAACCTCAGATTAGTGGAATTATAAGACTCATTGGCGGATAATATTCTCCAGATGAAATATTTGTCAAGTCATTCGCCGGTCTCAAGACACCCAACAGTCTCTTAAAATATGCCACTCCTATGGTCCCAACAATTCTACACTGGATGTGAGATTAGTGACTGTTATACTCAAAGAATCTTTTAATTGTATTAGCCGGTCCAGTATATTGTAACAAGAATTCCAACGCGTTGGAACATCCTGTTTTATTTTTTAAATCAGCAAGTTTGACTATTCCTGTACTGCTTTAAGTTTATTTGTTTCTAATACACTATGCTTAAAGTGTCCAACAAGGCCCCTACATTTTCTTAAAAGCTCAATTAAGGTCTCATCGCAGCACAACACTTCATTCACTGACAAATTTAATGTGTGATCAACACGGATGATGGTATTTCTTTAAATGTTCATTTATGGCGTTTTTAATATTAGCGCCGTTGCCTGACACAATTGATACGATTTTATCTGTAATTGTCCATTCATTAAATATTGTTTTTAAACTTACTGCAATATTTTCCCCAGTATGATAAACAATAATTTCTGTTGTTGAAATAACTATGGCACATAATTTGTTGTCATTTATAAAATGTACAGTCATTGCTGTCTGTCGTCCAAATGTCCGTTGTTACCGCCACACTGTTTATTAGGTTTAAAATATTTTTTAATTCTTCCGCCGTCTTTGCATACTGTTTAGGCAAAAGTTCTTGAAATACTTTTTTCTGCTGGTCACCTTGTATAGCGGTTGAATTGCTCGAGTATACTCGAGAAAACCCTTATTTTCCACCAACGACAAGGGCTGGTAATCCTACGTTATTAATTTTACCAACTTTTCGTCTAATATTGCTAAATGTAATTGTGATAGTTCTCTTCTAGTTCCAAAAAGTTTTAACTGTTTTGTAGGACGTTTATCATTTTTTTCAGCATGCACTTCTTTACTTCCTGAAGGTATCGCTGTGAAATTAAAGAAGGTAGTTGAAGTTAAGGTGGCTGTGGTATTTTTACCACGTATGTTCTGTGTTTGTTCGCAGCAACATCAATATTTTCATCATCGTTTTCTTCCGGATGATCACTATCAAGATTTATAAGCGGATGCTTACAAGTTAAATGCTGTTTTAAATTGCTGATACTGCCTTAAAAGGAAAGTATTTTTTTGCATATATTGCAAGTGACAAACGTATTGCTATCCTCATTCTTTCCTGTTTTCTTCGAACTATTTCTCATGATAGGATAAGGAAAGGCCAACTCACATGATAATTTTATTAAAAATAGGATCAACTGTTCTTCCTTAATAAAAACTCTAGACTAAACTTCTAAAACTTACGAAAAAAAACCCTGGTGTTTTATCAACACATTCTTCTTAGTCATAAAAATGATTCGCCAATCTATCATATCTAATATCTTCGGGGCATTGATGTTCTTTAGTTGTTTATTTACATTACGTCGGCAATCCTTTGGTTATTTGTTATCGCTCGACTTAAAAAATTAAAAATACGAATATAAATTAACATAACAGATATATAGTGGTTCTAGCGAATCCTCGAGCCAGATATGTCAAGTGTCACGTGACATAATGACTTGCCTGCTTATTTCTGGTTATTTATTTTGCCTAGGTTTGTATGACATTCCAGGACTTTCCAGGACCGTACTACAATAGTACGTACGTTTATTTTAAAAATGAAACGAGTCTATTTATATTTTTAAATACATCTTTTATTATTTATTATAGGGAATAAAATACAACACATTGTATTTTTTGTTAATTATTTATTCAAATATATAAAATAAAGTCATTATTTTATAATTACATGTCTAGTAGGTACCTCTATCTTCACAAAAAGATAGGAAGTACGCATCTACATGCATGTCCATCTTTACCTACTGTAAACTGTATACAGTGTGTCTACACATGGACTTAACTATACCTGTAATAAATTGTATCTTCAATTTTTCGAAAAAGTCATCCTTGATCATTTCTTTTCCCTGTTATGTAAATACAAATCACTTGGAAAAATTTCCATGGTTTGTACCGGATGCACAAAAAAACATTTTTGAAAATAACTATGGACTAAATATACGGTTTGCTTAAAGATTGTTCACTCTTGTTACCTCTGTTTTAACTTTAATGTTCACTAGTAACTTATAAGCGTATAGTATCATAACAAGCAAATTCTATATGCACCCTTCTTTTGTATACGTAGGCTACGTATACTGCAAATATGTAGGTTACGTAAGTCATATATGCAAAAAACTAATAAAATGGGTATTTCGGCCTTTCCCATTGGGATTTCGGGAAAGGTAAGAGTAAAGAGATACGAAGTCGGTTAAATTGGGACAATTTTGCGATTCGGTTTTTAGTTTTTTCTGACTTTGTTCGAAGAGATGTCCAAAAATAAATTTAACTTTCTCATTGCCACTTTTCATCCTCCCCAAGATGGCATTTTATGAAGGAATGAACAATATGAGCATGGTCGTTATTACCCATTACTGTCTACATTCAAGTCGCCACACAAAAGTATTACCTGATATTTAACTGAAACAAATCTCAACTCGATCAGAAAGAAATGAAACATCTAGAAATTTTTTTATTAATATTAAATTCACCTTAGTTTCTCTAACGGTGGCATCAGCTGAGGTAGAAGGCAGACAATAATTATGCTCCATAATTATTATTTTCGCCTAAAAACAAATAAATGAAAATATTAACCTATAAATTTTTCATAACGTGACAAGTACTTACTGTGGTTTACCAGATATACAAACAACTCAATATGTAATTAATCAAAGTTTTCAACACAAAATAAACACTTCTAAAACGACGGAAATACACTTTTAAACGTATTAGCACTAATCAAACTCGAAAAATATAAAAACCAAACACGCTCAATACGGTTCCTATAAAACTGGGGTATTTGGTTAAGTCCCCAAACAGCTGATCGATGACATATTAATGATGTCAACTGTCGAAAAAGCTTGAGGATTCGCTATAAATACTATAATAAGTACCTACCTCTTTAAAATTGCGTCATTCACCGCCAACGCCTATTTGCTTATTTTACCAGTCGCGCAACTAAGCCTAAATTTTTGAAGGGCACATAGTGGGCACCTGACAATTTAAGTGAAAGAATTTGACAAGCCATTTTAAATATCTACTTATTTTATGCTCGTAGATTGAGAAAGATGGGAAGAAAAATAACTCTTGGTAATACTTTTTGTTTTAAAAAAGCACAAGAATCAACCCGAACAATAAATACATATTTGGGTGATTTTTTTGCAGTTTTTTTGTTTGGTACAGGACACGTGGTAAAAATTCATTATTCACAAATAAATAAATTCCTGAAATTTTTTTGGTGGCCACTACAATTTTTTAGCTAAACCTGTGCCCATCCGTAGTTAGGTACCTGAAAATTTAAAATAAAAATTATTTAACTAAATGTTAAAATGTCGTCCTTCAGCTACATGACAGTGTCCAAGCCTCTCTGAAAACTGGAAAAGCACGTTTTGCAAATGTTGATGAGGCATAGCTTGAACAGCATGTAAAATTTTATATTCAAGATCCTCCAAAGAGTTTTCGTACTATATACGACAGTCTTTAAATGACCACAAAGGTAGAAATCTAAAGGTATTAGATCTGGAGAACTAGGAGGCCATCCAAATAGTTTCGGATTTATTCCAAAAATTCGGTGGTGCTCCATCTTGCAGCAAGATGTTTATTTCAGCAAGATTCTTGCTGAAACCAATTGTCATTCCGTAATATTTGATCGTTATATCGATCATGGTATAAAGTAATTAAATTTGGTATTACATATTCCATTTCGAGGTAAATGTAAATAAGAATTTGCAAAAAGCAAAATTTTACAGTCCTCAATTTTTTTCTTTGCTTGGTGAACACTTGTTTTTTTTATTTTTTTTTAACAGTTGGGTCACAATTCTTTGGAGTTTGAAGATCAATTTGGTTTCCACCGTCTGATTTTTAAATACCAAATTTAGATACCTCCACAGGACTTATGGTGTACTGAAGGTTAACCATATTTTTTTTCTTGTTTAGCTTCTCCATTATTATTATTATTATTTTCGTTCTTATTCATAACCAATAACTTCTTTCTCTGCTCATACTTTTTGCTACATTTTTTATACTTGTTGGCTACGCGAGCAGACGCGGCCTCCTAGCGATAAATTTTACAAACTTGCCGACGATCTAATTTTATAGTTGTTGCCGTAATGACGGTTAGATTTTGGACTGTAGATCTCTACAGAAATTTTATGTTTAAATTTTATTCCCCGAACATAATATATTTGTCGAAAATGAAACGTTCGGAATTATTCTGAAGCAATTTCAGATTTATTCGTTGATTATTGTTATTATATTCTATATGGGGCAGTTAGCGAAATGATGATCTCATAGTTTGAGTTGGAATAAAAAGCTGAAGCTTACGTTTTTGGGCTGGTTAGCATTATTACAGTAAATAACGTTTATTAATAATGTGCACTTTTTTAATTTCTTATTTTTTGGATTTTTTACTAAACATACTGCTGTTGTTGGACCAAGATCGAACATTTATGGTAAAATCACATAATTTTTCCATTACTATAAGTTTCGCTACAGAATCGTCCCATAAAGTATTTTTTGTTCTAATTCTAGCTTATTGTATACATAACTTTATAACCTACCACCTATTTTTTAGATTGTTGAAGATATGACTGTGCCTCCAATGCATATGGGTATGCCCAATGAGCCACTGCCACCTGGAATGGAATAGACAACTGAAATACATAGTTTAATGTGTAGATTTAGGTTTATTTCATATAATGCGTTTCGGGAATACAGATATAGTTATATATAAATATGTAATATATCTATAAAAAAATCCTTTAATTAAAAGCTGCATATACATTTTTAATAGTTGTAGGTGCCATGATTTTAATGAGATTTAAAATATTTAGGAGAGTAAAAAACTTTACAAATGCGGAAAACAATTTTATTATTCTGGAAAGTATAAATCTTGGTAACGCCTTTAAAAAATCAAGTAGTTTTCAAATTTGGTATATTACTCCAATAATCAACTTAATAATAATAATAATAATAATAATAAATTCTTTATTTCAAATTGTGTACAACGAACACAAAAGAAATGACGTCAAACAAAAATAATTATAAATCTGGGCAAAATTCTTTTAGGCTATATGGTTCTAGGTCTATCAACAATTTCCTTAATTCTAATTAAACTTTTTGGGTGAAGTGTTGCCAGGTATCTCATAAAACGTCACGAGATCTGTTGATTTTTTTGTGATTTTATGAATAATGTGGTGGTCCATGAAAAACCTTTTGAAAAAGTTAGGTTTCTGGTGTTACCAGCTTCGTTTCGGGGAGGTATATTTTATAAATCACAAAAAATCACCAGATACCTGGCAACACCGCTACTTCGGCACCGTTCGATGGTGGGGATAAGGGGTAATGACGTAAATGGTTCTGATTGGTTAGGTTGGTGTCGCGGGCGACAGTACGTAGCTCTGAGAACGCGGCATTATACTATGCGCGCAACGTCTCGGCAAGCGACGGCCGTCAAAAGTCATAAGTGCAGTTTCGTTTATGCGGCGGACGCAGGGAGCAGCTGCATGCGTCGAACGCAGGCAGCATTGCTGCCAGAAATTATTTTTGTTTGATCGCTCTTAAAAATGATTCTCTCTCTCCTACGTTCAATATATTTAAATCAAATCGTAAAGCAACCGACCAAACACTAATATTTTCCCATTGCAATGTCCAACTAATAGTATATATATAATTTAGGAGAGTAAATTATTAATTATTAATTAATTAAAAAATAAATTATAAATGTGGGCAAAATTCTTTTAGGCTATATGGTTGGTTCTAGGTCTATCAACAATTTCCTTAATTCTAATTAAACTTTTTGGGTGAAGTTATACCATTTCAGTATATGCGGAAGAGAGTTAAAAAGTTTTATACACAATGGGGAGACTTTTCAGTTAGTCTATGCTTTATATAATTAATATCCAGTGTTCGAGTTCTGTATTCATGTTTAGGTTTCAGGTTAAATACATTTTTATTGCGAAAGAAAAACATTAAACATTCATGTATATAAACAGCAAATATGATTATTATACCCAAACTTTTAAATTTATGTTTTCTCGAATAACTGGTCTCGACCCTGTACAAAGGCTCAAAGGTGCGACTATGGGTATTTTTCAGTTAAAAGTCGATAGACTGAATACTCCTTTGCTAATTTCTGAGTGGAACAAATTCTGCAAGTGTTCGACTTTGGCCAATTTATATGTTTCGAATTATTAGCCTCGACCCTGTACAAAGGTTTAAAGGTGCGACTATCGGTATTTTTCGGTTAAAGATCGATAGACTGAATACTCCTATGATAATTTCTGAGTGAAACAAATTCTGCACGTGTTCGACTTTGGCCAATTTATATTTTTCGAATTATTAGCCTCGACCCTGTACAAAGGCTCAAAGGTGCGACTATGGGTATTTTTCGGTTAAAGATCGATAGACTGAGTACTCCTATGCTAATTTCTGAGTGGAACAAATTCTGCACGTGTTCGACTTTGGCCAATTTATGTTTTCTCGAATAACTGGTCTCGACCCTGTACAAAGGCTCAAAGGTGCGACCATAGGTATTTTTCGGTTAAAGGTCGATATACTAAACACTTCCATGCTAATTTCGATGTGGAACAAATTCTGCAAGGTTTCGACTTTGGCCAATTTATGTTTTTTCGAATTATTAGCCTCGACCCTGTACAAAGGCTCAAAGGTGCGACTATGGGTATTTTTCGGTTAAAGGTCGATAGACTAAACACTTCTATGCTAATTTCGATGTGGAACAAATTCTGCAAGGTTTCGACTTTGGCCAATTTATGTTTTCTCGAATTATTAGCCTCGACCCTGTACAAAGGCGCAAAGGTGCGACTATGGGTATTTTTCGATAAAAGATCGTTAGACTAAACACTTCTATGCCAATTTCTGAGTGGAACAAATTCTGCAAGGTTTCGACTTTGGCCAATTTATGTTTTCTCGAATTATTAGCCTCGACCCTGTACAAAGGCTCAAAGGTGCGACTATGGGTATTTTTCGGTTAAAGGTCGATAGACAAAACACTTCTATGCTAATTTCGATGTGGAACAAATTCTGCAAGGTTTCGACTTTGGCCAATTTATGTTTTCTCGAATTATTAGCCTCGACCCTGTACAAAGGCTCAAAGGTGCGACTATGGGTATTTTTCGGTTAAAGGTCGATAGACTAACACTTCTATGCTAATTTCGATGTGGAACAAATTCTGCAAGTGTTCGAGTTTGGCCAATTTATGTTTCTCGAATTATTAGCCTCCACCCTGTACAAAGGCTCAAAGGTGCGATTATGGGTATTTTTCGGTTAAAGATCGATAGACTAAACACTTCTATGCCAATTTCTGAGTGGAACAAATTCTGCAAGGTTTCGACTTTGGCAAATTTATGTTTTCTCGAATTATTAGCCTCGACCCTGTACAAAGGCTCAAAGGTGCGGCTATGGGTATGTTTCAGTTAAGATCGTTAGACTAAACACTTCTATGCCAATTTCTGAGTGGAACAAATTCTGCAAGGTTTCGACTTTGGGCAATTTATGTTTTCTCGAATAACTGGTCTCGACCCTGTACAAAGGCTCAAAGGTGCGACTATGGGTATTTTTCGGTTAAAGATCGATAGACTGAGTACTCCTATGCTAATTTCTGAGTGGAACAAATTCTGCAAGTGTTCGACTTTGGCCAATTTATATTTTTCGAATTATTAGCCTCGACCCTGTACAAAGGCTCAAAGGTGCGACTATGGGTATTTTTCGGTTAAAGATCGATAGACTAAACACTTCTATACCAATTTCGATGTGGAACAAATTCTGCAAGTGTTCGACTTTGGCCAATTTATGTTTCTCGAATTATTAGCCTCGACCCTGTACAAAGGCTCAAAGGTGCGACTATGGGTATTTTTCAGTTAAAAGTCGATAGACTGAATACTCCTTTGCTAATTTCTGAGTGGAACAAATTCTGCAAGTGTTCGACTTTGGCCAATTTATATGTTTCGAATTATTAGCCTCGACCCTGTACAAAGGTTTAAAGGTGCGACTATCGGTATTTTTCGGTTAAAGATCGATAGACTGAGTACTCCTATGCTAATTTCTGAGTGAAACAAATTCTGCACGTGTTCGACTTTGGCCAATTTATATTTTTCGAATTATTAGCCTCGACCCTGTACAAAGGCTCAAAGGTGCGCCTATGGGTATTTTTCGGTTAAAGATCGATAGACTGAGTACTCCTATGCTAATTTCTGAGTGGAACAAATTCTGCACGTGTTCGACTTTGGCCAATTTATGTTTTCTCGAATAACTGGTCTCGACCCTGTACAAAGGCTCAAAGGTGCGACCATAGGTATTTTTCGGTTAAAGGTCGATATACTAAACACTTCCATGCTAATTTCGATGTGGAACAAATTCTGCAAGGTTTCGACTTTGGCCAATTTATGTTTTTTCGAATTATTAGCCTCGACCCTGTACAAAGGCTCAAAGGTGCGACTATGGGTATTTTTCGGTTAAAAGTCGATAGACTAAACACTTCTATGCTAATTTCGATGTGGAACAAATTCTGCAAGGTTTCGACTTTGGCCAATTTATGTTTTCTCGAATTATTAGCCTCGACCCTGTACAAAGGCGCAAAGGTGCGACTATGGGTATTTTTCGGTAAAAGATCGTTAGACTAAACACTTCTATGCCAATTTCTGAGTGGAACAAATTCTGCAAGGTTTCGACTTTGGCCAATTTATGTTTTCTCGAATTATTAGCCTCGACCCTGTACAAAGGCTCAAAGGTGCGACTATGGGTAATTTTCGGTTAAAGGTCGATAGACAAAACACTTCTATGCTAATTTCGATGTGGAACAAATCCTGCAAGGTTTCGACTTTGGCCAATTTATGTTTTCTCGAATTATTAGCCTCGACCCTGTACAAAGGCTCAAAGGTGCGACTATGGGTATTTTTCGGTTAAAGGTCGATAGACTAACACTTCTATGCTAATTTCGATGTGGAACAAATTCTGCAAGTGTTCGAGTTTGGCCAATTTATGTTTCTCGAATTATTAGCCTCGACCCTGTACAAAGGCTCAAAGGTGCGATTATGGGTATTTTTCGGTTAAAGATCGATAGACTAAACACTTCTATGCCAATTTCTGAGTGGAACAAATTCTGCAAGGTTTCGACTTTGGTAAATTTATGTTTTCTCGAATTATTAGCCTCGACCCTGTACAAAGGCTCAAAGGTGCGGCTATGGGTATGTTTCAGTTAAGATCGTTAGACTAAACACTTCTATGCCAATTTCTGAGTGGAACAAATTCTGCAAGGTTTCGACTTTGGGCAATTTATGTTTTCTCGAATAACTGGTCTCGACCCTGTACAAAGGCTCAAAGGTGCGACTATGGGTATTTTTCGGTTAAAGATCGATAGACTGAGTACTCCTATGCTAATTTCTGAGTGGAACAAATTCTGCAAGTGTTCGACTTTGGCCAATTTATATTTTTCGAATTATTAGCCTCGACCCTGTACAAAGGCTCAAAGGTGCGACTATGGCTATTTTTCGGTTAAAGGTCGATAGACTAAACTCTTCTATGCTAATTTCGATGTGGAACAAATTCTGCAAGTGTTCGAGTTTGGCCAATTTATGTTTCTCGAATTATTAGCCTCGACCCTGTACAAAGGCTCAAAGGTGCGATTATGGGTATTTTTCGGTTAAAGATCGATAGACTAAACACTTCTATGCCAATTTCTGAGTGGAACAAATTCTGCAAGGTTTCGACTTTGGCAAATTTATGTTTTCTCGAATTATTAGCCTCGACCCTGTACAAAGGCTCAAAGGTGCGACTATAGGTATTTTTCGGTTAAAGATCGATAGACTGAATACTCCTATGCTAATTTCTGAGTGGAACAAATTCTACAAGTGTTCGACTTTGGCCAATTTATATTTTTCGAATTATTAGCCTCGACCCTGTACAAAGGTTCAAAGGTGCGACTATGGGTATTTTTCGGTTAAAGGTCGATAGACAAAACACTTCTATGCTAATTTCGATGTGGAACAAATTCTGCAAGGTTTCGACTTTGGCCAAATTATGTTTTCTCGAATTATTAGCCTCGACCCTGTACAAAGGCTCAAAGGTGCGACTATGGGTATTTTTCGGTTAAAGGTCGATAGACTAAACACTTCTATGCTAATTTCGATGTGGAACAAATTCTGCAAGTGTTCGAGTTTGGCCAATTTATGTTTCTCGAATTATTAGCCTCGACCCTATACAAAGGCTCAAAGGTGCGATTATGGGTATTTTTCGGTTAAAGATCGATAGACTAAACCCTTCTATGCCAATTTCTGAGTGGAACAAATTCTGCAAGTTTTCGACTTTGGCAAATTTATGTTTTCTCGAATTATTAGCCTCGACCCTGTACAAAGGCTCAAAGGTGCGACTATGGGTATTTTTCAGTTAAAGGTCGTTAGACTAAACACTTCTATGCCAATTTCTGAGTGGAACAAATTCTGCAAGGTTTCGACTTTGGCCAATTTATGTTTTCTCGAATTATTAGCCTCGACCCTGTACAAAGGCTCAAAGGTGCGACTATGGGTATTTTTCGGTTAAAGATCGATAGACTAAACACTTCTATACCAATTTCGATGTGGAACAAATTCTGCAAGTGTTCGACTTTGGCCAATTTATGTTTCTCGAATTATTAGCCTCGACCCTGTACAAAGGCTCAAAGGTGCGACTATGGGTATTTTTCAGTTAAAAGTCGATAGACTGAATACTCCTTTGCTAATTTCTGAGTGGAACAAATTCTGCAAGTGTTCGACTTTGGCCAATTTATATGTTTCGAATTATTAGCCTCGACCCTGTACAAAGGTTTAAAGGTGCGACTATCGGTATTTTTCGGTTAAAGATCGATAGACTGAGTACTCCTATGCTAATTTCTGAGTGAAACAAATTCTGCACGTGTTCGACTTTGGCCAATTTATATTTTTCGAATTATTAGCCTCGACCCTGTACAAAGGCTCAAAGGTGCGCCTATGGGTATTTTTCGGTTAAAGATCGATAGACTGAGTACTCCTATGCTAATTTCTGAGTGGAACAAATTCTGCACGTGTTCGACTTTGGCCAATTTATGTTTTCTCGAATAACTGGTCTCGACCCTGTACAAAGGCTCAAAGGTGCGACCATAGGTATTTTTCGGTTAAAGGTCGATATACTAAACACTTCCATGCTAATTTCGATGTGGAACAAATTCTGCAAGGTTTCGACTTTGGCCAATTTATGTTTTTTCGAATTATTAGCCTCGACCCTGTACAAAGGCTCAAAGGTGCGACTATGGGTATTTTTCGGTTAAAAGTCGATAGACTAAACACTTCTATGCTAATTTCGATGTGGAACAAATTCTGCAAGGTTTCGACTTTGGCCAATTTATGTTTTCTCGAATTATTAGCCTCGACCCTGTACAAAGGCGCAAAGGTGCGACTATGGGTATTTTTCGGTAAAAGATCGTTAGACTAAACACTTCTATGCCAATTTCTGAGTGGAACAAATTCTGCAAGGTTTCGACTTTGGCCAATTTATGTTTTCTCGAATTATTAGCCTCGACCCTGTACAAAGGCTCAAAGGTGCGACTATGGGTAATTTTCGGTTAAAGGTCGATAGACAAAACACTTCTATGCTAATTTCGATGTGGAACAAATCCTGCAAGGTTTCGACTTTGGCCAATTTATGTTTTCTCGAATTATTAGCCTCGACCCTGTACAAAGGCTCAAAGGTGCGACTATGGGTATTTTTCGGTTAAAGGTCGATAGACTAACACTTCTATGCTAATTTCGATGTGGAACAAATTCTGCAAGTGTTCGAGTTTGGCCAATTTATGTTTCTCGAATTATTAGCCTCGACCCTGTACAAAGGCTCAAAGGTGCGATTATGGGTATTTTTCGGTTAAAGATCGATAGACTAAACACTTCTATGCCAATTTCTGAGTGGAACAAATTCTGCAAGGTTTCGACTTTGGTAAATTTATGTTTTCTCGAATTATTAGCCTCGACCCTGTACAAAGGCTCAAAGGTGCGGCTATGGGTATGTTTCAGTTAAGATCGTTAGACTAAACACTTCTATGCCAATTTCTGAGTGGAACAAATTCTGCAAGGTTTCGACTTTGGGCAATTTATGTTTTCTCGAATAACTGGTCTCGACCCTGTACAAAGGCTCAAAGGTGCGACTATGGGTATTTTTCGGTTAAAGATCGATAGACTGAGTACTCCTATGCTAATTTCTGAGTGGAACAAATTCTGCAAGTGTTCGACTTTGGCCAATTTATATTTTTCGAATTATTAGCCTCGACCCTGTACAAAGGCTCAAAGGTGCGACTATGGCTATTTTTCGGTTAAAGGTCGATAGACTAAACTCTTCTATGCTAATTTCGATGTGGAACAAATTCTGCAAGTGTTCGAGTTTGGCCAATTTATGTTTCTCGAATTATTAGCCTCGACCCTGTACAAAGGCTCAAAGGTGCGATTATGGGTATTTTTCGGTTAAAGATCGATAGACTAAACACTTCTATGCCAATTTCTGAGTGGAACAAATTCTGCAAGGTTTCGACTTTGGCAAATTTATGTTTTCTCGAATTATTAGCCTCGACCCTGTACAAAGGCTCAAAGGTGCGACTATAGGTATTTTTCGGTTAAAGATCGATAGACTGAATACTCCTATGCTAATTTCTGAGTGGAACAAATTCTACAAGTGTTCGACTTTGGCCAATTTATATTTTTCGAATTATTAGCCTCGACCCTGTACAAAGGTTCAAAGGTGCGACTATGGGTATTTTTCGGTTAAAGGTCGATAGACAAAACACTTCTATGCTAATTTCGATGTGGAACAAATTCTGCAAGGTTTCGACTTTGGCCAAATTATGTTTTCTCGAATTATTAGCCTCGACCCTGTACAAAGGCTCAAAGGTGCGACTATGGGTATTTTTCGGTTAAAGGTCGATAGACTAAACACTTCTATGCTAATTTCGATGTGGAACAAATTCTGCAAGTGTTCGAGTTTGGCCAATTTATGTTTCTCGAATTATTAGCCTCGACCCTATACAAAGGCTCAAAGGTGCGATTATGGGTATTTTTCGGTTAAAGATCGATAGACTAAACCCTTCTATGCCAATTTCTGAGTGGAACAAATTCTGCAAGTTTTCGACTTTGGCAAATTTATGTTTTCTCGAATTATTAGCCTCGACCCTGTACAAAGGCTCAAAGGTGCGACTATGGGTATTTTTCAGTTAAAGGTCGTTAGACTAAACACTTCTATGCCAATTTCTGAGTGGAACAAATTCTGCAAGGTTTCGACTTTGGCCAATTTATGTTTTCTCGAATTATTAGCCTCGACCCTGTACAAAGGCTCAAAGGTGCGACTATGGGTATTTTTCGGTTAAAGATCGATAGACTAAACACTTCTATGCCAATTTCGATGTGGAACAAATTCTGCAAGTGTTCGACTTTGGCCAATTTATGTTTTCTCGAATTACTGATCTCGACACTGTACAAAGGCTCAAAGGTGCGACTATGGGTATTTTTCAGTTAAAGATCGTTAGACTAAACACTTCTATGCCAATTTCTGAGTGGAACAAATTCTGCAAGGTTTTGACTTTGGCCAATTTATGTTTTCTCGAATAATTGGTCCCTACCCTGTACAAAGGCTCAAAGGTGCGACTATGGGCATTTTTCAGTTAAAGATCGATAGACTGAGTACTCCTATGCCAATTCCTGAGTGGAACAAATTCTGCACGTGCTCGACTTTGGCCAAATTATGTTTTCTCGAATTATTAGCCTCGACCCTGTACAAAGGCTCAAAGGTGCGACTATGGGTATTTTTCGGTTAAAGATCGATAGACTAAACACTTCTATGCCAATTTCGATGTGGAACAAATTCTGCAAGTGTTCGACTTTGGCCAATTTATGTTTTCTCGAATTATTAGCCTCGACCCTGTACAAAGGCTCAAAGGCGCGACTATGGATATTTTTCGGTTAAAGGTCGATAGACAAAACACTTCTATGCTAATTTCGATGTGGAACAAATTCTGCAAGGTTTCGACTTTGGCCAATTTATGTTTTCTCGAATTATTAGCCTCGACCCTGTACAAAGGCTCAAAGGTGCGACTATGGGTATTTTTCAGTTAAGGATCGTTAGACTAAACACTTCTATGCCAATTTCTGAGTGGAACAAAGTCTGCAAGGTTTCGACTTTGGCCAATTTATGTTTTCTCGAATTATTAGCCTCGACCCTGTACAAAGGTTCAAAGGTGCGACTATGGGTATTTTTCGGTTAAAGATCGATAGACTGAGTACTACTATGCTAATTTCTGAGTGGAACAAATTCTGCAAGTGTTCGACTTTGGCCAATTTATGTTTTCTCGAATTATTAGCCTCGACCCTGTTCAAAGGTGCGACTATGGGTATTTTTCGGGTAAAGATCGATAGACTGAATACTCCTATGCCAATTTCTGAGTGGAACAAATTCTGCAAGGTTTCGACTTTGGCCAATTTATGTTTTCTCGAATAACTGGTCCCGACCCTGTACAAAGGGTCAAAGGTGCGACTATGGGTATGTTTCAGTTAAAGATCGTTAGACTAAACACTTCTATGCCAATTTCTGAGTGGAACAAATTCTGCAAGGTTTCGAATTGACTAATTTATGTTTTCTCGAATAACTGGTCTCGACCCTGTACAAAGGCTCAAAGGTGCGACTATGGGTATTTTTCAGTTAAAAGTCGTTAGACTGAATACTCCTATGCTAATTTCTGAGTGGAACAAATTCTGCAAGTGTTCGACTTTGGCCAATTTATATGTTTCGAATTATTAGCCTCGACCCTTTACAAAGGTTTAAAGGTGCGACTATGGGTATTTTTCGGTTAAAGATCGATAGACTGAGTACTCCTATGCTAATTTCTGAGTGGAACAAATTCTGCACGTGTTCGACTTTGGCCAATTTATGTTTTCTCGAATAACTGGTCTCGACCCTGTACAAAGGCTCAAAGGTGCGACCATGGGTATTTTTCGGTTAAAGGTCGATATACTAAACACTTCCATGCTAATTTCGATGTGGAACAAATTCTGCAAGGTTTCGACTTTGGCCAATTTATGTTTTCTCGAATTATTAGCCTCGACCCTGTACAAAGGCTCAAAGGTGCTACTATGGGTATTTTTCGGTTAAAGATCGATAGACTGAGTACTCCTATGCTAATTTCTGAGTGGAACAAATTCTGCACGTGTTCGACTTTGGCCAATTTATGTTTTCTCGAATAACTGGTCTCGACCCTGTACAAAGGCTCAAAGGTGCGACCATGGGTATTTTTCGGTTAAAGGTCGATATACTAAACACTTCCATGCTAATTTCGATGTGGAACAAATTCTGCAAGGTTTCGACTTTGGCCAATTTATGTTTTCTCGAATTATTAGCCTCGACCCTGTACAAAGGCTCAAAGGTGCGACTATGGGTATTTTTCGGTTAAAGATCGATAGACTAAACACTTCTATGCCAATTTCGATGTGGAACAAATTCTGCAAGTGTTCGACTTTGGCCAATTTATGTTTCTCGAATTATTAGCCTCGACCCTGTACAAAGGCTCAAAGGTGCGACTATGGGTATTTTTCGGTTAAAGATCGATAGACTGAGTACTCCTATGCTAATTTCTGAGTGGAACAAATTCTGCAAGTGTTCGACTTTGGCCAATTTATATTTTTCGAATTATTAGCCTCGACCCTGTACAAAGGCTCAAAGGTGCGACTATGGGTATTTTTCGGTTAAAGATCAATAGACTAAACACTTCTATGCCAATTTCTGAGTGGAACAAATTCTGCAAGGTTTCGAATTGACTAATTTATGTTTTCTCGAATAACTGGTCTCGACCCTGTACAAAGGCTCAAAGGTGCGACTATGGGTATTTTTCGGTTAAAGGTCGATAGACTAAACACTTCTATGCTAATTTCGATGTGGAACAAATTCTGCAAGGTTTCGACTTTGGCCAATTTATGTTTTCTCGAATTATTAGCCTCGACCCTGTACAAAGGCGCAAAGGTGCGACTATGGGTATTTTTCGGTAAAAGATCGTTAGACTAAACACTTCTATGCCAATTTCTGAGTGGAACAAATTCTGCAAGGTTTCGACTTTGGCAAATTTATGTTTTCTCGAATTATTAGCCTCGACCCTGTACAAAGGTTCAAAGGTGCGACTATGGGTATTTTTCGGTTAAAGATCGATAGACTGAGTACTACTATGCTAATTTCTGAGTGGAACAAATTCTGCAAGTGTTCGACTTTGGCCAATTTATGTTTTCTCGAATTATTAGCCTCGACCCTGTTCAAAGGTGCGACTATGGGTATTTTTCGGGTAAAGATCGATAGACTGAATACTCCTATGCCAATTTCTGAGTGGAACAAATTCTGCAAGGTTTCGACTTTGGCCAATTTATGTTTTCTCGAATAACTGGTCCCGACCCTGTACAAAGGGTCAAAGGTGCGGCTATGGGTATGTTTCAGTTAAAGATCGTTAGACTAAACACTTCTATGCCAATTTCTGAGTGGAACAAATTCTGCAAGTGTTCGACTTTGGCCAATTTATGTTTTCTCGAATTATTAGCCTCGACCCTGTACAAAGGCTCAAAGGTGTGACTATGGGTATTTTTCGGTTAAAGATCGATAGACTAAACACTTCTATGCCAATTTCTGAGTGGAACAAATTCTGCAAGGTTTCGACTTTGGCAAATTTATGTTTTCTCGAATTATTAGCCTCGACCCTGTACAAAGGTTCAAAGGTGCGACTATGGGTATTTTTCGGTTAAAGATCGATAGACTGAGTACTACTATGCTAATTTCTGAGTGGAACAAATTCTGCAAGTGTTCGACTTTGGCCAATTTATGTTTTCTCGAATTATTAGCCTCGACCCTGTTCCAAGGTGCGACTATGGGTATTTTTCGGGTAAAGATCGATAGACTGAATACTCCTATGCCAATTTCTGAGTGGAACAAATTCTGCAAGGTTTCGACTTTGGCCAATTTATGTTTTCTCGAATAACTGGTCCCGACCCTGTACAAAGGGTCAAAGGTGCGGCTATGGGTATGTTTCAGTTAAAGATCGTTAGACTAAACACTTCTATGCCAATTTCTGAGTGGAACAAATTCTGCAAGGTTTCGAATTGACTAATTTATGTTTTCTCGAATAACTGGTCTCGACCCTGTACAAAGGCTCAAAGGTGCGACTATGGGTATTTTTCAGTTAAAAGTCGATAGACTGAATACTCCTATGCTAATTTCTGAGTGGAACAAATTCTGCAAGTGTTCGACTTTGGCCAATTTATATGTTTCGAATTATTAGCCTCGACCCTTTACAAAGGTTTAAAGGTGCGGCTATGGTTATTTTTCGGTTAAAGATCGATAGACTGAGTACTCCTATGCTAATTTCTGAGTGGAACAAATTCTGCACGTGTTCGACTTTGGCCAATTTATGTTTTCTCGAATAACTGGTCTCGACCCTGTACAAAGGCTCAAAGGTGCGACCATGGGTATTTTTCGGTTAAAGGTCGATATACTAAACACTTCCATGCTAATTTCGATGTGGAACAAATTCTGCAAGGTTTCGACTTTGGCCAATTTATGTTTTCTCGAATTATTAGCCTCGACCCTGTACAAAGGCTCAAAGGTGCTACTATGGGTATTTTTCGGTTAAAGATCGATAGACTGAGTACTCCTATGCTAATTTCTGAGTGGAAAAAATTCTGCACGTGTTCGACTTTGGCCAATTTATGTTTTCTCGAATAACTGGTCTCGACCCTGTACAAAGGCTCAAAGGTGCGACCATGGGTATTTTTCGGTTAAAGGTCGATATACTAAACACTTTCATGCTAATTTCGATGTGGAACAAATTCTGCAAGGTTTCGACTTTGGCCAATTTATGTTTTCTCGAATTATTAGCCTCGACCCTGTACAAAGGCTCAAAGGTGCGACTATGGGTATTTTTCGGTTAAAGATCGATAGACTAAACACTTCTATGCCAATTTCGATGTGGAACAAATTCTGCAAGTGTTCGACTTTGGCCAATTTATGTTTCTCGAATTATTAGCCTCGACCCTGTACAAAGGCTCAAAGGTGCGACTATGGGTATTTTTCGGTTAAAGATCGATAGACTGAGTACTCCTATGCTAATTTCTGAGTGGAACAAATTCTGCAAGTGTTCGACTTTGGCCAATTTATATTTTTCGAATTATTAGCCTCGACCCTGTACAAAGGCTCAAAGGTGCGACTATGGGTATTTTTCGGTTAAAGATCGATAGACTAAACACTTCTATGCCAATTTCTGAGTGGAACAAATTCTGCAAGGTTTCGAATTGACTAATTTATGTTTTCTCGAATAACTGGTCTCGACCCTGTACAAAGGCTCAAAGGTGCGACTATGGGTATTTTTCGGTTAAAGGTCGATAGACTAAACACTTCTATGCTAATTTCGATGTGGAACAAATTCTGCAAGGTTTCGACTTTGGCCAATTTATGTTTTCTCGAATTATTAGCCTCGACCCTGTACAAAGGCGCAAAGGTGCGACTATGGGTATTTTTCGGTAAAAGATCGTTAGACTAAACACTTCTATGCCAATTTCTGAGTGGAACAAATTCTGCAAGGTTTCGACTTTGGCCAATTTATGTTTTCTCGAATTATTAGCCTCGACCCTGTACAAAGGCTCAAAGGTGCGACTATGGGTATTTTTCGGTTAAAGGTCGATAGACAAAACACTTCTATGCTAATTTCGATGTGGAACAAATTCTGCAAGGTTTCGACTTTGGCCAATTTATGTTTCCTCGAATTATTAGCCTCGACCCTGTACAAAGGCTCAAAGGTGCGACTATGGGTATTTTTCGGTTAAAGGTCGATAGACTAACACTTCTATGCTAATTTCGATGTGGAACAAATTCTGCAAGTGTTCGAGTTTGGCCAATTTATGTTTCTCGAATTATTAGCCTCGACCCTGTACAAAGGCTCAAAGGTGCGATTATGGGTATTTTTCGGTTAAAGATCGATAGACTAAACACTTCTATGCCAATTTCTGAGTGGAACAAATTCTGCAAGGTTTCGACTTTGGCAAATTTATGTTTTCTCGAATTATTAGCCTCGACCCTGTACAAAGGCTCAAAGGTGCGGCTATGGGTATGTTTCAGTTAAGATCGTTAGACTAAACACTTCTATGCCAATTTCTGAGTGGAACAAATTCTGCAAGGTTTCGACTTTGGGCAATTTATGTTTTCTCGAATAACTGGTCTCGACCCTGTACAAAGGCTCAAAGGTGCGACTATGGGTATTTTTCGGTTAAAGATCGATAGACTGAGTACTCCTATGCTAATTTCTGAGTGGAACAAATTCTGCAAGTGTTCGACTTTGGCCAATTTATATTTTTCGAATTATTAGCCTCGACCCTGTACAAAGGCTCAAAGGTGCGACTATGGGTATTTTTCGGTTAAAGATCGATAGACTAAACACTTCTATGCCAATTTCGATGTGGAACAAATTCTACAAGTGTTCGACTTTGGCCAATTTATGTTTCTCGAATTATTAGCCTCGACCCTGTACAAAGGCTCAAAGGTGCGATTATGGGTATTTTTCGGTTAAAGATCGATAGACTAAACACTTCTATGCCAATTTCTGAGTGGAACAAATTCTGCAAGGTTTCGACTTTGGGCAATTTATGTTTTCTCGAATAACTGGTCTCGACCCTGTACAAAGGCTCAAAGGTGCGACTATGGGCATTTTTCAGTTAAAGATCGATGGACTGAGTACTCCTATGCCAATTCCTGAGTGGAACAAATTCTGCACGTGCTCGACTTTGGCCAATTTATGTTTTCTCGAATTATTAGCCTAGACCCTGTACAAAGGCACAAAGGTGCGACTATGGGTATTTTTCGTTTAAAGGTCGATAGACTAAACACTTCTATGCTAATTTCGATGTGGAACAAATTCTGCAAAGTTTCGACTTTGGCCAATTTATATGTTTCGAATTATTAGCCTCGACCCTGTACAAAGGTTTAAAGGTGCGACTATGGGTATTTTTCGGTTAAAGATCGATAGACTGAGCTCCTATGCTAATTTCTGAATGGAACAAATTCTGCACGTGTTCGACTTTGGCCAATTTATATTTTTCGAATATTAGCCTCGACCCTGTACAAAGGCTCAAAGGTGCGACTATGGGTATTTTTCGGTTAAAGATCGATAGACTAAACACTTCTATGCCAATTTCTGAGTGGAACAAATTCTGCAAGTGTTCGACTTTGGCGAATTTATGTTTCTCGAATTATTAGCCTCCACCCTGTACAAAGGTTCAAAGGTGCGACTATGGGTATTTTTCGGTTAAAGATCGATAGACTGAGTACTCCTATGCTAATTTCTGAGTGGAACAAATTCTGCAAGTGTTCGACTTTGGCCAATTTATGTTTCTCGAATTATTAGCCTCGACCCTGTACAAAGGTTCAAAGGTGCGACTATGGGTATTTTTCGGTTAAAGATCGATTGACTGAGTACTCCTATGCTAATTTCTGAGTGGACCAAATTCTGCAAGTGTTCGACTTTGGCCAATTTATGTTTTCTCGAATTATTAGCCTCGACCCTGTACAAAGGTTCAAAGGTGCGACTATGGGTTTTTTTTCGGTTAAAGGTCGATAGACTAAACAATTCTATGATAATTTCTGAGTGGAACAAATTCTGCAAGGTTTCGACTTTGGCCAATTTATGTTTCTCGAATTATTAGCCTCGACCCTGTACAAAGGTTCAAAGGTGCGACTATGGGTATTTTTCGGTTAAAGATCGATAGACTGAGTACTCCTATGCTAATTTCTGAGTGGAACAAATTCTGCAAGTGTTCGACTTTGGCCAATTTATGTTTTCTCGAATTATTAGCTTCGACCCTGTATAAAGGCTCAAAGGTGCGACTATGGGTATTTTTCAGTTAAAGATCGATAGACTAAACACTTCTATGCCAATTTCGATGTGGAACAAATTCTGCAAGTGTTCGACTTTGGCCAATTTATGTTTCTCGAATTATTAGCCTCGACCCTGTACAAAGGTTCAAAGGTGCGACTATGGGTATTTTTCGGTTAAAGATCGATAGACTGAGTACTCCTATGCCAATTTCTGAGTGGAACAAATTCTGCAAGGTTTCGACTTTGGCAAATTTATGTTTTCTCGAATTATTAGCCTCGACCCTGTACAAAGGCTCAAAGGTGCGACTATGGGTATTTTTCGGTTAAAGATCGATAGACTAAACACTTCTATGCCAATTTCTGAGTGGAACAAATTCTGCAAGGTTTCGACTTTGGCAAATTTATGTTTTCTCGAATTATTAGCCTCGACCCTGTACAAAGGCTCAAAGGTGCGACTATGGGTATTTTTCGGTTAAAGATCGATAGACTAAACACTTCTATGCCAATTTCTGAGTGGAACAAATTCTGCAAGTGTTCGACTTTGGCCAATTTATGTTTTCTCGAATTATTAGCTTCGACCCTGTACAAAGGCTCAAAGGTGCGACTATGGGTATTTTTCGGTTAAAGGTCGATAGACTAAACACTTCTATGCCAATTTCGACGTGGAACAAATTCTGCAAGTGTTCGAATTTGGCCAATTTATGTTTCTCGAATTATTAGCCTCGACCCTGTACAAAGGTTCAAAGGTGCGACTATGGGTATTTTTCGGTTAAAGATCGATAGACTGAGTACTCCTATGATAATTTCTGAGTGCAACAAATTCTGCAAGGTTTCGACTTTGGCCAATTTATGTTTTCTCGAATTATTAGCTTCGACCCTGTACAAAGGCTCAAAGGTGCGAGTATGGGTATTTCTCGGTTAAAGATCGATAGACTAAACACTTCTATGCCAATTTCGATGTGGAACAAATTCTGCACGTGTTCGACTTTGGCCAATTTATGTTTTCTCGAATAACTGGTCTCGACCCTGTACAAAGGCTCAAAGGTGCGACCATGGGTATTTTTCGGTTAAAGGTCGATATACTAAACACTTCCATGCTAATTTCGATGTGGAACAAATTCTGCAAGGTTTCGACTTTGGCCAATTTATGTTTTCTCGAATTATTAGCCTCGACCCTGTACAAAGGCTCAAAGGTGCTACTATGGGTATTTTTCGGTTAAAGATCGATAGACTGAGTACTCCTATGCTAATTTCTGAGTGGAACAAATTCTGCACGTGTTCGACTTTGGCCAATTTATGTTTTCTCGAATAACTGGTCTCGACCCTGTACAAAGGCTCAAAGGTGCGACCATGGGTATTTTTCGGTTAAAGGTCGATATACTAAACACTTCCATGCTAATTTCGATGTGGAACAAATTCTGCAAGGTTTCGACTTTGGCCAATTTATGTTTTCTCGAATTATTAGCCTCGACCCTGTACAAAGGCTCAAAGGTGCGACTATGGGTATTTTTCGGTTAAAGATCGATAGACTAAACACTTCTATGCCAATTTCGATGTGGAACAAATTCTGCAAGTGTTCGACTTTGGCCAATTTATGTTTCTCGAATTATTAGCCTCGACCCTGTACAAAGGCTCAAAGGTGCGACTATGGGTATTTTTCGGTTAAAGATCGATAGACTGAGTACTCCTATGCTAATTTCTGAGTGGAACAAATTCTGCAAGTGTTCGACTTTGGCCAATTTATATTTTTCGAATTATTAGCCTCGACCCTGTACAAAGGCTCAAAGGTGCGACTATGGGTATTTTTCGGTTAAAGATCAATAGACTAAACACTTCTATGCCAATTTCTGAGTGGAACAAATTCTGCAAGGTTTCGAATTGACTAATTTATGTTTTCTCGAATAACTGGTCTCGACCCTGTACAAAGGCTCAAAGGTGCGACTATGGGTATTTTTCGGTTAAAGGTCGATAGACTAAACACTTCTATGCTAATTTCGATGTGGAACAAATTCTGCAAGGTTTCGACTTTGGCCAATTTATGTTTTCTCGAATTATTAGCCTCGACCCTGTACAAAGGCGCAAAGGTGCGACTATGGGTATTTTTCGGTAAAAGATCGTTAGACTAAACACTTCTATGCCAATTTCTGAGTGGAACAAATTCTGCAAGGTTTCGACTTTGGCAAATTTATGTTTTCTCGAATTATTAGCCTCGACCCTGTACAAAGGTTCAAAGGTGCGACTATGGGTATTTTTCGGTTAAAGATCGATAGACTGAGTACTACTATGCTAATTTCTGAGTGGAACAAATTCTGCAAGTGTTCGACTTTGGCCAATTTATGTTTTCTCGAATTATTAGCCTCGACCCTGTTCAAAGGTGCGACTATGGGTATTTTTCGGGTAAAGATCGATAGACTGAATACTCCTATGCCAATTTCTGAGTGGAACAAATTCTGCAAGGTTTCGACTTTGGCCAATTTATGTTTTCTCGAATAACTGGTCCCGACCCTGTACAAAGGGTCAAAGGTGCGGCTATGGGTATGTTTCAGTTAAAGATCGTTAGACTAAACACTTCTATGCCAATTTCTGAGTGGAACAAATTCTGCAAGTGTTCGACTTTGGCCAATTTATGTTTTCTCGAATTATTAGCCTCGACCCTGTACAAAGGCTCAAAGGTGTGACTATGGGTATTTTTCGGTTAAAGATCGATAGACTAAACACTTCTATGCCAATTTCTGAGTGGAACAAATTCTGCAAGGTTTCGACTTTGGCAAATTTATGTTTTCTCGAATTATTAGCCTCGACCCTGTACAAAGGTTCAAAGGTGCGACTATGGGTATTTTTCGGTTAAAGATCGATAGACTGAGTACTACTATGCTAATTTCTGAGTGGAACAAATTCTGCAAGTGTTCGACTTTGGCCAATTTATGTTTTCTCGAATTATTAGCCTCGACCCTGTTCCAAGGTGCGACTATGGGTATTTTTCGAGTAAAGATCGATAGACTGAATACTCCTATGCCAATTTCTGAGTGGAACAAATTCTGCAAGGTTTCGACTTTGGCCAATTTATGTTTTCTCGAATAACTGGTCCCGACCCTGTACAAAGGGTCAAAGGTGCGGCTATGGGTATGTTTCAGTTAAAGATCGTTAGACTAAACACTTCTATGCCAATTTCTGAGTGGAACAAATTCTGCAAGGTTTCGAATTGACTAATTTATGTTTTCTCGAATAACTGGTCTCGACCCTGTACAAAGGCTCAAAGGTGCGACTATGGGTATTTTTCAGTTAAAAGTCGATAGACTGAATACTCCTATGCTAATTTCTGAGTGGAACAAATTCTGCAAGTGTTCGACTTTGGCCAATTTATATGTTTCGAATTATTAGCCTCGACCCTTTACAAAGGTTTAAAGGTGCGGCTATGGTTATTTTTCGGTTAAAGATCGATAGACTGAGTACTCCTATGCTAATTTCTGAGTGGAACAAATTCTGCACGTGTTCGACTTTGGCCAATTTATGTTTTCTCGAATAACTGGTCTCGACCCTGTACAAAGGCTCAAAGGTGCGACCATGGGTATTTTTCGGTTAAAGGTCGATATACTAAACACTTCCATGCTAATTTCGATGTGGAACAAATTCTGCAAGGTTTCGACTTTGGCCAATTTATGTTTTCTCGAATTATTAGCCTCGACCCTGTACAAAGGCTCAAAGGTGCTACTATGGGTATTTTTCGGTTAAAGATCGATAGACTGAGTACTCCTATGCTAATTTCTGAGTGGAAAAAATTCTGCACGTGTTCGACTTTGGCCAATTTATGTTTTCTCGAATAACTGGTCTCGACCCTGTACAAAGGCTCAAAGGTGCGACCATGGGTATTTTTCGGTTAAAGGTCGATATACTAAACACTTTCATGCTAATTTCGATGTGGAACAAATTCTGCAAGGTTTCGACTTTGGCCAATTTATGTTTTCTCGAATTATTAGCCTCGACCCTGTACAAAGGCTCAAAGGTGCGACTATGGGTATTTTTCGGTTAAAGATCGATAGACTAAACACTTCTATGCCAATTTCGATGTGGAACAAATTCTGCAAGTGTTCGACTTTGGCCAATTTATGTTTCTCGAATTATTAGCCTCGACCCTGTACAAAGGCTCAAAGGTGCGACTATGGGTATTTTTCGGTTAAAGATCGATAGACTGAGTACTCCTATGCTAATTTCTGAGTGGAACAAATTCTGCAAGTGTTCGACTTTGGCCAATTTATATTTTTCGAATTATTAGCCTCGACCCTGTACAAAGGCTCAAAGGTGCGACTATGGGTATTTTTCGGTTAAAGATCGATAGACTAAACACTTCTATGCCAATTTCTGAGTGGAACAAATTCTGCAAGGTTTCGAATTGACTAATTTATGTTTTCTCGAATAACTGGTCTCGACCCTGTACAAAGGCTCAAAGGTGCGACTATGGGTATTTTTCGGTTAAAGGTCGATAGACTAAACACTTCTATGCTAATTTCGATGTGGAACAAATTCTGCAAGGTTTCGACTTTGGCCAATTTATGTTTTCTCGAATTATTAGCCTCGACCCTGTACAAAGGCGCAAAGGTGCGACTATGGGTATTTTTCGGTAAAAGATCGTTAGACTAAACACTTCTATGCCAATTTCTGAGTGGAACAAATTCTGCAAGGTTTCGACTTTGGCCAATTTATGTTTTCTCGAATTATTAGCCTCGACCCTGTACAAAGGCTCAAAGGTGCGACTATGGGTATTTTTCGGTTAAAGGTCGATAGACAAAACACTTCTATGCTAATTTCGATGTGGAACAAATTCTGCAAGGTTTCGACTTTGGCCAATTTATGTTTTCTCGAATTATTAGCCTCGACCCTGTTCCAAGGTGCGACTATGGGTATTTTTCGGGTAAAGATCGATAGACTGAATACTCCTATGCCAATTTCTGAGTGGAACAAATTCTGCAAGGTTTCGACTTTGGCCAATTTATGTTTTCTCGAATAACTGGTCCCGACCCTGTACAAAGGGTCAAAGGTGCGGCTATGGGTATGTTTCAGTTAAAGATCGTTAGACTAAACACTTCTATGCCAATTTCTGAGTGGAACAAATTCTGCAAGGTTTCGAATTGACTAATTTATGTTTTCTCGAATAACTGGTCTCGACCCTGTACAAAGGCTCAAAGGTGCGACTATGGGTATTTTTCAGTTAAAAGTCGATAGACTGAATACTCCTATGCTAATTTCTGAGTGGAACAAATTCTGCAAGTGTTCGACTTTGGCCAATTTATATGTTTCGAATTATTAGCCTCGACCCTTTACAAAGGTTTAAAGGTGCGGCTATGGTTATTTTTCGGTTAAAGATCGATAGACTGAGTACTCCTATGCTAATTTCTGAGTGGAACAAATTCTGCACGTGTTCGACTTTGGCCAATTTATGTTTTCTCGAATAACTGGTCTCGACCCTGTACAAAGGCTCAAAGGTGCGACCATGGGTATTTTTCGGTTAAAGGTCGATATACTAAACACTTCCATGCTAATTTCGATGTGGAACAAATTCTGCAAGGTTTCGACTTTGGCCAATTTATGTTTTCTCGAATTATTAGCCTCGACCCTGTACAAAGGCTCAAAGGTGCTACTATGGGTATTTTTCGGTTAAAGATCGATAGACTGAGTACTCCTATGCTAATTTCTGAGTGGAAAAAATTCTGCACGTGTTCGACTTTGGCCAATTTATGTTTTCTCGAATAACTGGTCTCGACCCTGTACAAAGGCTCAAAGGTGCGACCATGGGTATTTTTCGGTTAAAGGTCGATATACTAAACACTTTCATGCTAATTTCGATGTGGAACAAATTCTGCAAGGTTTCGACTTTGGCCAATTTATGTTTTCTCGAATTATTAGCCTCGACCCTGTACAAAGGCTCAAAGGTGCGACTATGGGTATTTTTCGGTTAAAGATCGATAGACTAAACACTTCTATGCCAATTTCGATGTGGAACAAATTCTGCAAGTGTTCGACTTTGGCCAATTTATGTTTCTCGAATTATTAGCCTCGACCCTGTACAAAGGCTCAAAGGTGCGACTATGGGTATTTTTCGGTTAAAGATCGATAGACTGAGTACTCCTATGCTAATTTCTGAGTGGAACAAATTCTGCAAGTGTTCGACTTTGGCCAATTTATATTTTTCGAATTATTAGCCTCGACCCTGTACAAAGGCTCAAAGGTGCGACTATGGGTATTTTTCGGTTAAAGATCGATAGACTAAACACTTCTATGCCAATTTCTGAGTGGAACAAATTCTGCAAGGTTTCGAATTGACTAATTTATGTTTTCTCGAATAACTGGTCTCGACCCTGTACAAAGGCTCAAAGGTGCGACTATGGGTATTTTTCGGTTAAAGGTCGATAGACTAAACACTTCTATGCTAATTTCGATGTGGAACAAATTCTGCAAGGTTTCGACTTTGGCCAATTTATGTTTTCTCGAATTATTAGCCTCGACCCTGTACAAAGGCGCAAAGGTGCGACTATGGGTATTTTTCGGTAAAAGATCGTTAGACTAAACACTTCTATGCCAATTTCTGAGTGGAACAAATTCTGCAAGGTTTCGACTTTGGCCAATTTATGTTTTCTCGAATTATTAGCCTCGACCCTGTACAAAGGCTCAAAGGTGCGACTATGGGTATTTTTCGGTTAAAGGTCGATAGACAAAACACTTCTATGCTAATTTCGATGTGGAACAAATTCTGCAAGGTTTCGACTTTGGCCAATTTATGTTTCCTCGAATTATTAGCCTCGACCCTGTACAAAGGCTCAAAGGTGCGACTATGGGTATTTTTCGGTTAAAGGTCGATAGACTAACACTTCTATGCTAATTTCGATGTGGAACAAATTCTGCAAGTGTTCGAGTTTGGCCAATTTATGTTTCTCGAATTATTAGCCTCGACCCTGTACAAAGGCTCAAAGGTGCGATTATGGGTATTTTTCGGTTAAAGATCGATAGACTAAACACTTCTATGCCAATTTCTGAGTGGAACAAATTCTGCAAGGTTTCGACTTTGGCAAATTTATGTTTTCTCGAATTATTAGCCTCGACCCTGTACAAAGGCTCAAAGGTGCGGCTATGGGTATGTTTCAGTTAAGATCGTTAGACTAAACACTTCTATGCCAATTTCTGAGTGGAACAAATTCTGCAAGGTTTCGACTTTGGGCAATTTATGTTTTCTCGAATAACTGGTCTCGACCCTGTACAAAGGCTCAAAGGTGCGACTATGGGTATTTTTCGGTTAAAGATCGATAGACTGAGTACTCCTATGCTAATTTCTGAGTGGAACAAATTCTGCAAGTGTTCGACTTTGGCCAATTTATATTTTTCGAATTATTAGCCTCGACCCTGTACAAAGGCTCAAAGGTGCGACTATGGGTATTTTTCGGTTAAAGATCGATAGACTAAACACTTCTATGCCAATTTCGATGTGGAACAAATTCTACAAGTGTTCGACTTTGGCCAATTTATGTTTCTCGAATTATTAGCCTCGACCCTGTACAAAGGCTCAAAGGTGCGATTATGGGTATTTTTCGGTTAAAGATCGATAGACTAAACACTTCTATGCCAATTTCTGAGTGGAACAAATTCTGCAAGGTTTCGACTTTGGGCAATTTATGTTTTCTCGAATAACTGGTCTCGACCCTGTACAAAGGCTCAAAGGTGCGACTATGGGCATTTTTCAGTTAAAGATCGATGGACTGAGTACTCCTATGCCAATTCCTGAGTGGAACAAATTCTGCACGTGCTCGACTTTGGCCAATTTATGTTTTCTCGAATTATTAGCCTAGACCCTGTACAAAGGCACAAAGGTGCGACTATGGGTATTTTTCGTTTAAAGGTCGATAGACTAAACACTTCTATGCTAATTTCGATGTGGAACAAATTCTGCAAAGTTTCGACTTTGGCCAATTTATATGTTTCGAATTATTAGCCTCGACCCTGTACAAAGGTTTAAAGGTGCGACTATGGGTATTTTTCGGTTAAAGATCGATAGACTGAGCTCCTATGCTAATTTCTGAATGGAACAAATTCTGCACGTGTTCGACTTTGGCCAATTTATATTTTTCGAATATTAGCCTCGACCCTGTACAAAGGCTCAAAGGTGCGACTATGGGTATTTTTCGGTTAAAGATCGATAGACTAAACACTTCTATGCCAATTTCTGAGTGGAACAAATTCTGCAAGTGTTCGACTTTGGCGAATTTATGTTTCTCGAATTATTAGCCTCCACCCTGTACAAAGGTTCAAAGGTGCGACTATGGGTATTTTTCGGTTAAAGATCGATAGACTGAGTACTCCTATGCTAATTTCTGAGTGGAACAAATTCTGCAAGTGTTCGACTTTGGCCAATTTATGTTTCTCGAATTATTAGCCTCGACCCTGTACAAAGGTTCAAAGGTGCGACTATGGGTATTTTTCGGTTAAAGATCGATTGACTGAGTACTCCTATGCTAATTTCTGAGTGGACCAAATTCTGCAAGTGTTCGACTTTGGCCAATTTATGTTTTCTCGAATTATTAGCCTCGACCCTGTACAAAGGTTCAAAGGTGCGACTATGGGTTTTTTTTCGGTTAAAGGTCGATAGACTAAACAATTCTATGATAATTTCTGAGTGGAACAAATTCTGCAAGGTTTCGACTTTGGCCAATTTATGTTTCTCGAATTATTAGCCTCGACCCTGTACAAAGGTTCAAAGGTGCGACTATGGGTATTTTTCGGTTAAAGATCGATAGACTGAGTACTCCTATGCTAATTTCTGAGTGGAACAAATTCTGCAAGTGTTCGACTTTGGCCAATTTATGTTTTCTCGAATTATTAGCTTCGACCCTGTATAAAGGCTCAAAGGTGCGACTATGGGTATTTTTCAGTTAAAGATCGATAGACTAAACACTTCTATGCCAATTTCGATGTGGAACAAATTCTGCAAGTGTTCGACTTTGGCCAATTTATGTTTCTCGAATTATTAGCCTCGACCCTGTACAAAGGTTCAAAGGTGCGACTATGGGTATTTTTCGGTTAAAGATCGATAGACTGAGTACTCCTATGCCAATTTCTGAGTGGAACAAATTCTGCAAGGTTTCGACTTTGGCAAATTTATGTTTTCTCGAATTATTAGCCTCGACCCTGTACAAAGGCTCAAAGGTGCGACTATGGGTATTTTTCGGTTAAAGATCGATAGACTAAACACTTCTATGCCAATTTCTGAGTGGAACAAATTCTGCAAGGTTTCGACTTTGGCAAATTTATGTTTTCTCGAATTATTAGCCTCGACCCTGTACAAAGGCTCAAAGGTGCGACTATGGGTATTTTTCGGTTAAAGATCGATAGACTAAACACTTCTATGCCAATTTCTGAGTGGAACAAATTCTGCAAGTGTTCGACTTTGGCCAATTTATGTTTTCTCGAATTATTAGCTTCGACCCTGTACAAAGGCTCAAAGGTGCGACTATGGGTATTTTTCGGTTAAAGGTCGATAGACTAAACACTTCTATGCCAATTTCGACGTGGAACAAATTCTGCAAGTGTTCGAATTTGGCCAATTTATGTTTCTCGAATTATTAGCCTCGACCCTGTACAAAGGTTCAAAGGTGCGACTATGGGTATTTTTCGGTTAAAGATCGATAGACTGAGTACTCCTATGATAATTTCTGAGTGCAACAAATTCTGCAAGGTTTCGACTTTGGCCAATTTATGTTTTCTCGAATTATTAGCTTCGACCCTGTACAAAGGCTCAAAGGTGCGAGTATGGGTATTTCTCGGTTAAAGATCGATAGACTAAACACTTCTATGCCAATTTCGATGTGGAACAAATTCTGCAAGTGTTCGACTTTGGCCAATTTATGTTTCTCGGATTATTAGCCTCGACCCTGTACAAAGGTTCAAAGGTGCGACTATGGGTATTTTTCGGTTAAAGATCGATAGACTGAGTACTCCTATGCTAATTTCTGAGTGGAACAAATTCTGCAAGTGTTCGACTTTGGCCAATTTATGTTTCTCGAATTATTAGCCTCGACCCTGTACAAAGGCTCAAAGGTTCGACTATGGGTATTTTTCGGTTAAAGATCGATAGACTAAACACTTCTATGCCCATTTCTGAGTGGAACAAATTCTGCAAGGTTTCGACTTTGGCAAATCTATGTTTTCTCGAATTATTAGCCTCGACCCTGTACAAAGGCTCAAAGGTGCGACTATGGGTATTTTTCAGTTAAAGATCGTTAGACTAAACCCTTCTATGCCAATTTCTGAGTGGAACAAATTCTGCAAGGTTTCGACTTTGGCCAATTTATGTTTTCTCGAATTACTAGCTTCGACCCTGTACAAAGGCTCAAAGGTGCGACTATGGGTATTTTTCGAATGTTCGACTTTGGCCAATTTATGTTTCTCGAATTATTAGCCTCGACCCTGTACAAAGGTTCAAAGGTGCGAGTATGGGTATTTCTCGGTTAAAGATCGATAGACTAAACACTTCTATGCCAATTTCGATGTGGAACAAATTCTGCAAGTGTTCGACTTTGGCCAATTTATGTTTCTCGGATTATTAGCCTCGACCCTGTACAAAGGTTCAAAGGTGCGACTATGGGTATTTTTCGGTTAAAGATCGATAGACTGAGTACTCCTATGCTAATTTCTGAGTGGAACAAATTCTGCAAGTGTTCGACTTTGGCCAATTTATGTTTCTCGAATTATTAGCCTCGACCCTGTACAAAGGCTCAAAGGTTCGACTATGGGTATTTTTCGGTTAAAGATCGATAGACTAAACACTTCTATGCCCATTTCTGAGTGGAACAAATTCTGCAAGGTTTCGACTTTGGCAAATTTATGTTTTCTCGAATTATTAGCCTCGACCCTGTACAAAGGCTCAAAGGTGCGACTATGGGTATTTTTCAGTTAAAGATCGTTAGACTAAACCCTTCTATGCCAATTTCTGAGTGGAACAAATTCTGCAAGGTTTCGACTTTGGCCAATTTATGTTTTCTCGAATTACTAGCTTCGACCCTGTACAAAGGCTCAAAGGTGCGACTATGGGTATTTTTCGGTTAAAGATCGATAGACTAAACACTTCTATGCAAAATTTCGATGTGGAACAAATTCTGCAAGTGTTCTACTTTGGCCAATTTATGTTTTCTTGAATAACTGGTCTCGACCCTGTACTAAGGCTCAAAGGTGCGACTATGGGTATTTTTCAGTTAAAGATCGTTAGACTAAACACTTCTATGCCAATTTCTGAGTGGAACAAATTCTGCAAGGTTTCGACTTTGGCCAATTTATGTTTTCTCGAATTATTAGCTTCGACCCTGTACAAAGGCTCAAAGGTGCGACTATGGGTATTTTTCGGTTAAAGATCGATTGACTGAGTACTCCTATGCTAATTTCTGAGTGGACCAAACTCTGCAAGTGTTCGACTTTGGCTAATTTATGTTTTCTCGAATTATTAGCTTCGACCCTGTACAAAGGCTCAAAGGTGCGACTATGGGTATTTCTCGGTTAAAGATCGTTAGACTAAACACTTCTATGCCAATTTCTGAGTGGAACAAATTCTGCAAGGTTTCGACTTTGGCCAATTTATGTTTTCTCGAATTATTAGCTTCGACCCTGTACAAAGGCTCAAAGGTGCGACTATGGGTATTTTTCGGTTAAAGTTCGATAGACTAAACACTTCTATGCCAATTTCGATGTGGAACAAATTCTGCAAGTGTTCGACTTTGGCCAATTTATGTTTCTCGAATTATTAGCCTCGACCCTGTACAAAGGTTCAAAGGTGCGACTATGGGCATTTTTCGGTTAAAGATCGATAGACTGAGTACTCCTATGCCAATTTCTGAGTGGAACAAATTCTGCAAGGTTTCGACTTTGGCAAATTTATGTTTTCTCGAATTATTAGCCTCGACCCTGTACAAAGGCTCAAAGGTGCGACTATGGGTATTTTTCGGTTAAAGATCGATAGACTAAACACTTCTATGCCAATTTCTGAGTGGAACAAATTCTGCAAGTGTTCGACTTTGGCCAATTTATGTTTTCTCGAATTATTAGCTTCGACCCTGTACAAAGGCTCAAAGGTGCGACTATGGGTATTTTTCGGTTAAAGGTCGATAGACTAAACACTTCTATGCCAATTTCGACGTGGAACAAATTCTGCAAGTGTTCGAATTTGGCCAATTTATGTTTCTCGAATTATTAGCCTCGACCCTGTACAAAGGTTCAAAGGTGCGACTATGGGTATTTTTCGGTTAAAGATCGATAGACTGAGTACTCCTATGATAATTTCTGAGTGGAACAAATTCTGCAAGGTTTCGACTTTGGCCAATTTATGTTTTCTCGAATTATTAGCTTCGACCCTGTACAAAGGCTCAAAGGTGCGAGTATGGGTATTTCTCGGTTAAAGATCGATAGACTAAACACTTCTATACCAATTTCGATGTGGAACAAATTCTGCAAGTGTTCGACTTTGGCCAATTTATGTTTCTCGGATTATTAGCCTCGACCCTGTACAAAGGTTCAAAGGTGCGACTATGGGTATTTTTCGGTTAAAGATCGATAGACTGAGTACTCCTATGCTAATTTCTGAGTGGAACAAATTCTGCAAGTGTTCGACTTTGGCCAATTTATGTTTCTCGAATTATTAGCCTCGACCCTGTACAAAGGCTCAAAGGTTCGACTATGGGTATTTTTCGGTTAAAGATCGATAGACTAAACACTTCTATGCCCATTTCTGAGTGGAACAAATTCTGCAAGGTTTCGACTTTGGCAAATTTATGTTTTCTCGAATTATTAGCCTCGACCCTGTACAAAGGCTCAAAGGTGCGACTATGGGTATTTTTCAGTTAAAGATCGTTAGACTAAACCCTTCTATGCCAATTTCTGAGTGGAACAAATTCTGCAAGGTTTCGACTTTGGCCAATTTATGTTTTCTCGAATTATTAGCTTCGACCCTGTACAAAGGCTCAAAGGTGCGACTATGGGTATTTTTCGGTTAAAGATCGATAGACTAAACACTTCTATGCAAAATTTCGATGTGGCACAAATTCTGCAAGTGTTCTACTTTGGCCAATTTATGTTTTTTCGAATAACTGGTCTCGACCCTGTACAAAGGCTCAAAGGTGCGACTATGGGTATTTTTCAGTTAAAGATCGTTAGACTAAACACTTCTATGCCAATTTCTGAGTGGAACAAATTCTGCAAGGTTTCGACTTTGGCCAATTTATGTTTTCTCGAATTATTAGCTTCGACCCTGTACAAAGGCTCAAAGGTGCGACTATGGGTATTTTTCGGTTAAAGATCGATTGACTGAGTACTCCTATGCTAATTTCTGAGTGGACCAAATTCTGCAAGTGTTCGACTTTGGCTAATTTATGTTTTCTCGAATTATTAGCTTCGACCCTGTACAAAGGCTCAAAGGTGCGACTATGGGTATTTCTCGGTTAAAGATCGTTAGACTAAACACTTCTATGCCAATTTCTGAGTGGAACAAATTCTGCAAGGTTTCGACTTTGGCCAATTTATGTTTTCTCGAATTATTAGCTTCGACCCTGTACAAAGGCTCAAAGGTGCGACTATGGGTATTTTTCGGTTAAAGTTCGATAGACTAAACACTTCTATGCCAATTTCGATGTGGAACAAATTCTGCAAGTGTTCGACTTTGGCCAATTTATGTTTCTCGAATTATTAGCCTCGACCCTGTACAAAGGTTCAAAGGTGCGACTATGGGTATTTTTCGGTTAAAGATCGATAGACTGAGTACTCCTATGCTAATTTCTGACTGGAACAAATTCTGCAAGTGTTCGACTTTGGCCAATTTATGTTTTCTCGAATTATTAGCTTCGACCCTGTACAAAGACTCAAAGGTGCGACTATGGGTATTTTTCGGTTAAAGATCGATAGACTAAACACTTCTATGCCAATTTCTGAGTGGAACAAATTCTGCAAGTGTTCGACTTTGGCCAATTTATGTTTTCTCGAATTATTAGCTTCGACCCTGTACAAAGGCTCAAAGGTGCGACTATGGGTATTTTTCGGTTAAAGGTCGATAGACTAAACACTTCTATGCCAATTTCGACGTGGAACAAATTCTGCAAGTGTTCGAATTTGGCCAATTTATGTTTCTCGAATTATTAGCCTCGACCCTGTACAAAGGTTCAAAGGTGCGACTATGGGTATTTTTCGGTTAAAGATCGATAGACTGAGTACTCCTATGCTAATTTCTGAGTGGAACAAATTATGCAAGTGTTCGACTTTGGCCAATTTATGTTTCTCGAATTATTAGCCTCGACCCTGTACAAAGGTTCAAAGGTGCGACTATGGGTATTTTTCGGTTAAAGATCGATAGACTAAACACTTCTATGCCAATTTCTGAGTGGAACAAATTCTGCAAGTGTTCGACTTTGGCCAATTTATGTTTTCTCGAATTATTAGCTTCGACCCTGTACAAAGGCTCAAAGGTGCGACTATGGGTATTTTTCGGTTAAAGGTCGATAGACTAAACACTTCTATGCCAATTTCGACGTGGAACAAATTCTGCAAGTGTTCGAATTTGGCCAATTTATGTTTCTCGAATTATTAGCCTCGACCCTGTACAAAGGTTCAAAGGTGCGACTATGGGTATTTTTCGGTTAAAGATCGATAGACTGAGTACTCCTATGATAATTTCTGAGTGGAACAAATTCTGCAAGGTTTCGACTTTGGCCAATTTATGTTTTCTCGAATTATTAGCTTCGACCCTGTACAAAGGCTCAAAGGTGCGAGTATGGGTATTTCTCGGTTAAAGATCGATAGACTAAACACTTCTATGCCAATTTCGATGTGGAACAAATTCTGCAAGTGTTCGACTTTGGCCAATTTATGTTTCTCGGATTATTAGCCTCGACCCTGTACAAAGGTTCAAAGGTGCGACTATGGGTATTTTTCGGTTAAAGATCGATAGACTGAGTACTCCTATGCTAATTTCTGAGTGGAACAAATTCTGCAAGTGTTCGACTTTGGCCAATTTATGTTTCTCGAATTATTAGCCTCGACCCTGTACAAAGGCTCAAAGGTTCGACTATGGGTATTTTTCGGTTAAAGATCGATAGACTAAATACTTCTATGCCCATTTCTGAGTGGAACAAATTCTGCAAGGTTTCGACTTTGGCAAATTTATGTTTTCTCGAATTATTAGCCTCGACCCTGTACAAAGGCTCAAAGGTGCGACTATGGGTATTTTTCAGTTAAAGATCGTTAGACTAAACCCTTCTATGCCAATTTCTGAGTGGAACAAATTCTGCAAGGTTTCGACTTTGGCCAATTTATGTTTTCTCGAATTATTAGCTTCGACCCTGTACAAAGGCTCAAAGGTGCGACTATGGGTATTTTTCGGTTAAAGATCGATAGACTAAACACTTCTATGCAAAATTTCGATGTGGAACAAATTCTGCAAGTGTTCTACTTTGGCCAATTTATGTTTTCTCGAATAACTGGTCTCGACCCTGTACAAAGGCTCAAAGGTGCGACTATGGGTATTTTTCAGTTAAAGATCGTTAGACTAAACACTTCTATGCCAATTTCTGAGTGGAACAAATTCTGCAAGGTTTCGACTTTGGCCAATTTATGTTTTCTCGAATTATTAGCTTCGAGCCTGTACAAAGGCTCAAAGGTGCGACTATGGGTATTTTTCGGTTAAAGATCGATTGACTGAGTACTCCTATGCTAATTTCTGAGTGGACCAAATTCTGCAAGTGTTCGACTTTGGCTAATTTATGTTTTCTCGAATTATTAGCTTCGACCCTGTACAAAGGCTCAAAGGTGCGACTATGGGTATTTCTCGGTTAAAGATCGATAGACTGAGTACTCCTATGCTAATTTCTGACTGGAACAAATTCTGCAAGTGTTCGACTTTGGCCAATTTATGTTTTCTCGAATTATTAGCTTCGACCCTGTACAAAGGCTCAAAGGTGCGACTATGGGTATTTTTCGGTTAAAGATCGATAGACTAAACACTTCTATGCCAATTTCGATGTGGAACAAATTCTGCAAGTGTTCGACTTTGGCCAATTTATGTTTCTCGAATTATTAGCCCTCGACCCTGTACAAAGGCTCAAAGGTGCGACTATGGGTATTTTTCAGTTAAAGATCGTTAGACTAAACACTTCTATGCCAATTTCTGAGTGGAACAAATTCTGCAAGGTTTCGACTTTGGCCAATTTATGTTTTCTCGAATTATTAGCTTCGACCCTGTACAAAGGCTCAAAGGTGCGACTATGGGTATTTTTCGGTTAAAGATCGATTGACTGAGTACTCCTATGCTAATTTCTGAGTGGACCAAATTCTGCAAGTGTTCGACTTTGGCTAATTTATGTTTTCTCGAATTATTAGCTTCGACCCTGTACAAAGGCTCAAAGGTGCGACTATGGGTATTTCTCGGTTAAAGATCGTTAGACTAAACACTTCTATGCCAATTTCTGAGTGGAACAAATTCTGCAAGGTTTCGACTTTGGCCAATTTATGTTTTCTCGAATTATTAGCTTCGACCCTGTACAAAGGCTCAAAGGTGCGACTATGGGTATTTTTCGGTTAAAGTTCGATAGACTAAACACTTCTATGCCAATTTCGATGTGGAACAAATTCTGCAAGTGTTCGACTTTGGCCAATTTATGTTTCTCGAATTATTAGCCTCGACCCTGTACAAAGGTTCAAAGGTGCGACTATGGGTATTTTTCGGTTAAAGATCGATAGACTGAGTACTCCTATGCTAATTTCTGACTGGAACAAATTCTGCAAGTGTTCGACTTTGGCCAATTTATGTTTTCTCGAATTATTAGCTTCGACCCTGTACAAAGACTCAAAGGTGCGACTATGGGTATTTTTCGGTTAAAGATCGATAGACTAAACACTTCTATGCCAATTTCTGAGTGGAACAAATTCTGCAAGTGTTCGACTTTGGCCAATTTATGTTTTCTCGAATTATTAGCTTCGACCCTGTACAAAGGCTCAAAGGTGCGACTATGGGTATTTTTCGGTTAAAGGTCGATAGACTAAACACTTCTATGCCAATTTCGACGTGGAACAAATTCTGCAAGTGTTCGAATTTGGCCAATTTATGTTTCTCGAATTATTAGCCTCGACCCTGTACAAAGGTTCAAAGGTGCGACTATGGGTATTTTTCGGTTAAAGATCGATAGACTGAGTACTCCTATGCTAATTTCTGAGTGGAACAAATTATGCAAGTGTTCGACTTTGGCCAATTTATGTTTCTCGAATTATTAGCCTCGACCCTGTACAAAGGTTCAAAGGTGCGACTATGGGTATTTTTCGGTTAAAGATCGATAGACTAAACACTTCTATGCCAATTTCTGAGTGGAACAAATTCTGCAAGTGTTCGACTTTGGCCAATTTATGTTTTCTCGAATTATTAGCTTCGACCCTGTACAAAGGCTCAAAGGTGCGACTATGGGTATTTTTCGGTTAAAGGTCGATAGACTAAACACTTCTATGCCAATTTCGACGTGGAACAAATTCTGCAAGTGTTCGAATTTGGCCAATTTATGTTTCTCGAATTATTAGCCTCGACCCTGTACAAAGGTTCAAAGGTGCGACTATGGGTATTTTTCGGTTAAAGATCGATAGACTGAGTACTCCTATGATAATTTCTGAGTGGAACAAATTCTGCAAGGTTTCGACTTTGGCCAATTTATGTTTTCTCGAATTATTAGCTTCGACCCTGTACAAAGGCTCAAAGGTGCGAGTATGGGTATTTCTCGGTTAAAGATCGATAGACTAAACACTTCTATGCCAATTTCGATGTGGAACAAATTCTGCAAGTGTTCGACTTTGGCCAATTTATGTTTCTCGGATTATTAGCCTCGACCCTGTACAAAGGTTCAAAGGTGCGACTATGGGTATTTTTCGGTTAAAGATCGATAGACTGAGTACTCCTATGCTAATTTCTGAGTGGAACAAATTCTGCAAGTGTTCGACTTTGGCCAATTTATGTTTCTCGAATTATTAGCCTCGACCCTGTACAAAGGCTCAAAGGTTCGACTATGGGTATTTTTCGGTTAAAGATCGATAGACTAAATACTTCTATGCCCATTTCTGAGTGGAACAAATTCTGCAAGGTTTCGACTTTGGCAAATTTATGTTTTCTCGAATTATTAGCCTCGACCCTGTACAAAGGCTCAAAGGTGCGACTATGGGTATTTTTCAGTTAAAGATCGTTAGACTAAACCCTTCTATGCCAATTTCTGAGTGGAACAAATTCTGCAAGGTTTCGACTTTGGCCAATTTATGTTTTCTCGAATTATTAGCTTCGACCCTGTACAAAGGCTCAAAGGTGCGACTATGGGTATTTTTCGGTTAAAGATCGATAGACTAAACACTTCTATGCAAAATTTCGATGTGGAACAAATTCTGCAAGTGTTCTACTTTGGCCAATTTATGTTTTCTCGAATAACTGGTCTCGACCCTGTACAAAGGCTCAAAGGTGCGACTATGGGTATTTTTCAGTTAAAGATCGTTAGACTAAACACTTCTATGCCAATTTCTGAGTGGAACAAATTCTGCAAGGTTTCGACTTTGGCCAATTTATGTTTTCTCGAATTATTAGCTTCGAGCCTGTACAAAGGCTCAAAGGTGCGACTATGGGTATTTTTCGGTTAAAGATCGATTGACTGAGTACTCCTATGCTAATTTCTGAGTGGACCAAATTCTGCAAGTGTTCGACTTTGGCTAATTTATGTTTTCTCGAATTATTAGCTTCGACCCTGTACAAAGGCTCAAAGGTGCGACTATGGGTATTTCTCGGTTAAAGATCGATAGACTGAGTACTCCTATGCTAATTTCTGACTGGAACAAATTCTGCAAGTGTTCGACTTTGGCCAATTTATGTTTTCTCGAATTATTAGCTTCGACCCTGTACAAAGGCTCAAAGGTGCGACTATGGGTATTTTTCGGTTAAAGATCGATAGACTAAACACTTCTATGCCAATTTCGATGTGGAACAAATTCTGCAAGTGTTCGACTTTGGCCAATTTATGTTTCTCGAATTATTAGCCCTCGACCCTGTACAAAGGTTCAAAGGTGCGACTATGGGTATTTTTCGGTTAAAGATCGATAGACTGAGTACTCCTATGCTAATTTCTGACTGGAACAAATTCTGCAAGTGTTCGACTTTGGCCAATTTATGTTTTCTCGAATTATTAGCTTCGACCCTGTACAAAGGCTCAAAGGTGCGACTATGGGTATTTTTCGGTTAAAGATCGATAGACTAAACACTTCTATGCAAAATTTCGATGTGGAACAAATTCTGCAAGTGTTCTACTTTGGCCAATTTATGTTTTCTCGAATAACTGGTCTCGACCCTGTACAAAGGCTCAAAGGTGCGACTATGGGTATTTTTCAGTTAAAGATCGTTAGACTAAACACTTCTATGCCAATTTCTGAGTGGAACAAATTCTGCAAGGTTTCGACTTTGGCCAATTTATGTTTTCTCGAATTATTAGCTTCGACCCTGTACAAAGGCTCAAAGGTGCGACTATGGGTATTTTTCGGTTAAAGATCGATTGACTGAGTACTCCTATGCTAATTTCTGAGTGGACCAAATTCTGCAAGTGTTCGACTTTGGCTAATTTATGTTTTCTCGAATTATTAGCTTCGACCCTGTACAAAGGCTCAAAGGTGCGACTATGGGTATTTCTCGGTTAAAGATCGTTAGACTAAACACTTCTATGCCAATTTCTGAGTGGAACAAATTCTGCAAGGTTTCGACTTTGGCCAATTTATGTTTTCTCGAATTATTAGCTTCGACCCTGTACAAAGGCTCAAAGGTGCGACTATGGGTATTTTTCGGTTAAAGTTCGATAGACTAAACACTTCTATGCCAATTTCGATGTGGAACAAATTCTGCAAGTGTTCGACTTTGGCCAATTTATGTTTCTCGAATTATTAGCCTCGACCCTGTACAAAGGTTCAAAGGTGCGACTATGGGTATTTTTCGGTTAAAGATCGATAGACTGAGTACTCCTATGCTAATTTCTGAGTGGAACAAATTCTGCAAGTGTTCGACTTTGGCCAATTTATGTTTTCTCGAATTATTAGCCTCGACCCTGTACAAAGGCTCAAAGGTGCGACTATGGGTATTTTTCGGTTAAAGATCGATAGACTAAACACTTCTATGCCAATTTCTGAGTGGAACAAATTCTGCAAGGTTTCGACTTTGGCAAATTTATGTTTTCTCGAATTATTAGCCTCGACCCTGTACAAAGGCTCAAAGGTGCGACTATGGGTATTTTTCGGTTAAAGATCGATAGACTAAACACTTCTATGCCAATTTCTGAGTGGAACAAATTCTGCAAGTGTTCGACTTTGGCCAATTTATGTTTTCTCGAATTATTAGCTTCGACCCTGTACAAAGGCTCAAAGGTGCAACTATGGGTATTTTTCGGTTAAAGGTCGATAGACTAAACACTTCTATGCCAATTTCGACGTGGAACAAATTCTGCAAGTGTTCGAATTTGGCCAATTTATGTTTCTCGAATTATTAGCCTCGACCCTGTACAAAGGTTCAAAGGTGCGACTATGGGTATTTTTCGGTTAAAGATCGATAGACTGAGTACTCCTATGATAATTTCTGAGTGGAACAAATTCTGCAAGGTTTCGACTTTGGCCAATTTATGTTTTCTCGAATTATTAGCTTCGACCCTGTACAAAGCTCAAAGGTGCGAGTATGGGTATTTCTCGGTTAAAGATCGATAGACTAAACACTTCTATGCCAATTTCGATGTGGAACAAATTCTGCAAGTGTTCGACTTTGGCCAATTTATGTTTCTCGGATTATTAGCCTCGACCCTGTACAAAGGTTCAAAGGTGCGACTATGGGTATTTTTCGGTTAAAGATCGATAGACTGAGTACTCCTATGCTAATTTCTGAGTGGAACAAATTCTGCAAGTGTTCGACTTTGGCCAATTTATGTTTCTCGAATTATTAGCCTCGACCCTGTACAAAGGCTCAAAGGTTCGACTATGGGTATTTTTCGGTTAAAGATCGATAGACTAAACACTTCTATGCCCATTTCTGAGTGGAACAAATTCTGCAAGGTTTCGACTTTGGCAAATTTATGTTTTCTCGAATTATTAGCCTCGACCCTGTACAAAGGCTCAAAGGTGCGACTATGGGTATTTTTCAGTTAAAGATCGTTAGACTAAACCCTTCTATGCCAATTTCTGAGTGGAACAAATTCTGCAAGGTTTCGACTTTGGCCAATTTATGTTTTCTCGAATTATTAGCTTCGACCCTGTACAAAGGCTCAAAGGTGCGACTATGGGTATTTTTCGGTTAAAGATCGATAGACTAAACACTTCTATGCAAAATTTCGATGTGGAACAAATTCTGCAAGTGTTCTACTTTGGCCAATTTATGTTTTCTCGAATAACTGGTCTCGACCCTGTACAAAGGCTCAAAGGTGCGACTATGGGTATTTTTCAGTTAAAGATCGTTAGACTAAACACTTCTATGCCAATTTCTGAGTGGAACAAATTCTGCAAGGTTTCGACTTTGGCCAATTTATGTTTTCTCGAATTATTAGCTTCGACCCTGTACAAAGGCTCAAAGGTGCGACTATGGGTATTTTTCGGTTAAAGATCGATTGACTGAGTACTCCTATGCTAATTTCTGAGTGGACCAAATTCTGCAAGTGTTCGACTTTGGCTAATTTATGTTTTCTCGAATTATTAGCTTCGACCCTGTACAAAGGCTCAAAGGTGCGACTATGGGTATTTCTCGGTTAAAGATCGTTAGACTAAACACTTCTATGCCAATTTCTGAGTGGAACAAATTCTGCAAGGTTTCGACTTTGGCCAATTTATGTTTTCTCGAATTATTAGCTTCGACCCTGTACAAAGGCTCAAAGGTGCGACTATGGGTATTTTTCGGTTAAAGTTCGATAGACTAAACACTTCTATGCCAATTTCGATGTGGAACAAATTCTGCAAGTGTTCGACTTTGGCCAATTTATGTTTCTCGAATTATTAGCCTCGACCCTGTACAAAGGTTCAAAGGTGCGACTATGGGTATTTTTCGGTTAAAGATCGATAGACTGAGTACTCCTATGCTAATTTCTGACTGGAACAAATTCTGCAAGTGTTCGACTTTGGCCAATTTATGTTTTCTCGAATTATTAGCTTCGACCCTGTACAAAGGCTCAAAGGTGCGACTATGGGTATTTTTCGGTTAAAGATCGATAGACTAAACACTTCTATGCCAATTTCTGAGTGGAACAAATTCTGCAAGTGTTCGACTTTGGCCAATTTATGTTTTCTCGAATTATTAGCTTCGACCCTGTACAAAGGCTCAAAGGTGCGACTATGGGTATTTTTCGGTTAAAGGTCGATAGACTAAACACTTCTATGCCAATTTCGACGTGGAACAAATTCTGCAAGTGTTCGAATTTGGCCAATTTATGTTTCTCGAATTATTAGCCTCGACCCTGTACAAAGGTTCAAAGGTGCGACTATGGGTATTTTTCGGTTAAAGATCGATAGACTGAGTACTCCTATGCTAATTTCTGAGTGGAACAAATTATGCAAGTGTTCGACTTTGGCCAATTTATGTTTCTCGAATTATTAGCCTCGACCCTGTACAAAGGTTCAAAGGTGCGACTATGGGTATTTTTCGGTTAAAGATCGATAGACTAAACACTTCTATGCCAATTTCTGAGTGGAACAAATTCTGCAAGTGTTCGACTTTGACCAATTTATGTTTTCTCGAATTATTAGCTTCGACCCTGTACAAAGGCTCAAAGGTGCGACTATGGGTATTTTTCAGTTAAAGATTGTTAGACTAAACACTTCTATGCCAATTTCTGAGTGGAACAAATTCTGCAAGGTTTCGACTTTGGCCAATTTATGTTTTCTCGAATTATTAGCTTCGACCCTGTACAAAGGCTCAAAGGTGCGACTATGGGTATTTTTCGGTTAAAGATCGATAGACTGAGTACTCCTATGATAATTTCTGAGTGGAACAAATTCTGCAAGGTTTCGACTTTGGCCAATTTATGTTTTCTCGAATTATTAGCTTCGACCCTGTACAAAGGCTCAAAGGTGCGAGTATGGGTATTTCTCGGTTAAAGATCGATAGACTAAACACTTCTATGCCAATTTCGATGTGGAACAAATTCTGCAAGTGTTCGACTTTGGCCAATTTATGTTTCTCGGATTATTAGCCTCGACCCTGTACAAAGGTTCAAAGGTGCGACTATGGGTATTTTTCGGTTAAAGATCGATAGACTGAGTACTCCTATGCTAATTTCTGAGTGGAACAAATTCTGCAAGTGTTCGACTTTGGCCAATTTATGTTTCTCGAATTATTAGCCTCGACCCTGTACAAAGGCTCAAAGGTTCGACTATGGGTATTTTTCGGTTAAAGATCGATAGACTAAACACTTCTATGCCCATTTCTGAGTGGAACAAATTCTGCAAGGTTTCGACTTTGGCAAATTTATGTTTTCTCGAATTATTAGCCTCGACCCTGTACAAAGGCTCAAAGGTGCGACTATGGGTATTTTTCAGTTAAAGATCGTTAGACTAAACCCTTCTATGCCAATTTCTGAGTGGAACAAATTCTGCAAGGTTTCGACTTTGGCCAATTTATGTTTTCTCGAATTATTAGCTTCGACCCTGTACAAAGGCTCAAAGGTGCGACTATGGGTATTTTTCGGTTAAAGATCGATAGACTAAACACTTCTATGCAAAATTTCGATGTGGAACAAATTCTGCAAGTGTTCTACTTTGGCCAATTTATGTTTTCTCGAATAACTGGTCTCGACCCTGTACAAAGGCTCAAAGGTGCGACTATGGGTATTTTTTAGTTAAAGATCGTTAGACTAAACACTTCTATGCCAATTTCTGAGTGGAACAAATTCTGCAAGGTTTCGACTTTGGCCAATTTATGTTTTCTCGAATTATTAGCTTCGAGCCTGTACAAAGGCTCAAAGGTGCGACTATGGGTATTTTTCGGTTAAAGATCGATTGACTGAGTACTCCTATGCTAATTTCTGAGTGGACCAAATTCTGCAAGTGTTCGACTTTGGCTAATTTATGTTTTCTCGAATTATTAGCTTCGACCCTGTACAAAGGCTCAAAGGTGCGACTATGGGTATTTCTCGGTTAAAGATCGTTAGACTAAACACTTCTATGCCAATTTCTGAGTGGAACAAATTCTGCAAGGTTTCGACTTTGGCCAATTTATGTTTTCTCGAATTATTAGCTTCGACCCTGTACAAAGGCTCAAAGGTGCGACTATGGGTATTTTTCGGTTAAAGTTCGATAGACTAAACACTTCTATGCCAATTTCGATGTGGAACAAATTCTGCAAGTGTTCGACTTTGGCCAATTTATGTTTCTCGAATTATTAGCCCTCGACCCTGTACAAAGGTTCAAAGGTGCGACTATGGGTATTTTTCGGTTAAAGATCGATAGACTGAGTACTCCTATGCTAATTTCTGACTGGAACAAATTCTGCAAGTGTTCGACTTTGGCCAATTTATGTTTTCTCGAATTATTAGCTTCGACCCTGTACAAAGGCTCAAAGGTGCGACTATGGGTATTTTTCGGTTAAAGATCGATAGACTAAACACTTCTATGCAAAATTTCGATGTGGAACAAATTCTGCAAGTGTTCTACTTTGGCCAATTTATGTTTTCTCGAATAACTGGTCTCGACCCTGTACAAAGGCTCAAAGGTGCGACTATGGGTATTTTTCAGTTAAAGATCGTTAGACTAAACACTTCTATGCCAATTTCTGAGTGGAACAAATTCTGCAAGGTTTCGACTTTGGCCAATTTATGTTTTCTCGAATTATTAGCTTCGACCCTGTACAAAGGCTCAAAGGTGCGACTATGGGTATTTTTCGGTTAAAGATCGATTGACTGAGTACTCCTATGCTAATTTCTGAGTGGACCAAATTCTGCAAGTGTTCGACTTTGGCTAATTTATGTTTTCTCGAATTATTAGCTTCGACCCTGTACAAAGGCTCAAAGGTGCGACTATGGGTATTTCTCGGTTAAAGATCGTTAGACTAAACACTTCTATGCCAATTTCTGAGTGGAACAAATTCTGCAAGGTTTCGACTTTGGCCAATTTATGTTTTCTCGAATTATTAGCTTCGACCCTGTACAAAGGCTCAAAGGTGCGACTATGGGTATTTTTCGGTTAAAGTTCGATAGACTAAACACTTCTATGCCAATTTCGATGTGGAACAAATTCTGCAAGTGTTCGACTTTGGCCAATTTATGTTTCTCGAATTATTAGCCTCGACCCTGTACAAAGGTTCAAAGGTGCGACTATGGGTATTTTTCGGTTAAAGATCGATAGACTGAGTACTCCTATGCTAATTTCTGAGTGGAACAAATTCTGCAAGTGTTCGACTTTGGCCAATTTATGTTTCTCGAATTATTAGCCTCGACCCGGTACAAAGGCTCAAAGGTGCGACTATGGGTATTATTCGGTTAAAGATCGATAGACTGAGTACTCCTATGCTAATTTCTGAGTGGAACAAATTCTGCAAGTGTTCGACTTTGGCCAATTTATGTTTCTCGAATTATTAGCCTCGACCCTGTACAAAGGTTCAAAGGTGCGACTATGGGTATTTTTCGGTTAAAGATCGATAGACTGAGTACTCCTATGCTAATTTCTGACTGGAACAAATTCTGCAAGTGTTCGACTTTGGCCAATTTATGTTTTCTCGAATTATTAGCTTCGACCCTGTACAAAGGCTCAAAGGTGCGACTATGGGTATTTTTCGGTTAAAAATCGATAGACTAAACACTTCTATGCAAAATTTCGATGTGGAACAAATTCTGCAAGTGTTCTACTTTGGCCAATTTATGTTTTCTCGAATAACTGGTCTCGACCCTGTACAAAGGCTCAAAGGTGCGACTATGGGTATTTTTCAGTTAAAGATCGTTAGACTAAACACTTCTATGCCAATTTCTGAGTGGAACAAATTCTGCAAGGTTTCGACTTTGGCCAATTTATGTTTTCTCGAATTATTAGCTTCGACCCTGTACAAAGGCTCAAAGGTGCGACTATGGGTATTTTTCGGTTAAAGATCGATTGACTGAGTACTCCTATGCTAATTTCTGAGTGGACCAAATTCTGCAAGTGTTCGACTTTGGCTAATTTATGTTTTCTCGAATTATTAGCTTCGACCCTGTACAAAGGCTCAAAGGTGCGACTATGGGTATTTCTCGGTTAAAGATCGTTAGACTAAACACTTCTATGCCAATTTCTGAGTGGAACAAATTCTGCAAGGTTTCGACTTTGGCCAATTTATGTTTTCTCGAATTATTAGCTTCGACCCTGTACAAAGGCTCAAAGGTGCGACTATGGGTATTTTTCGGTTAAAGTTCGATAGACTAAACACTTCTATGCCAATTTCGATGTGGAACAAATTCTGCAAGTGTTCGACTTTGGCCAATTTATGTTTCTCGAATTATTAGCCTCGACCCTGTACAAAGGTTCAAAGGTGCGACTATGGGTATTTTTCGGTTAAAGATCGATAGACTGAGTACTCCTATGCTAATTTCTGAGTGGAACAAATTCTGCAAGTGTTCGACTTTGGCCAATTTATGTTTCTCGAATTATTAGCCTCGACCCGGTACAAAGGCTCAAAGGTGCGACTATGGGTATTATTCGGTTAAAGATCGATAGACTGAGTACTCTTATGCTAATTTCTGAGTGGAACAAATTCTGCAAGTGTTCGACTGGCCAATTTATGTTTCTCGAATTATTAGCCTCGACCCTGTACAAAGGCTCAAAGGTTCGACTATGGGTATTTTTCGGTTAAAGATCGATAGACTAAACACTTCTATGCCAATTTCTGAGTGGAACAAATTCTGCAAGGTTTCGACTTTGGCCAATTTATGTTTTCTCGAATTATTAGCTTCGACCCTGTACAAAGGCTCAAAGGTGCGACTATGGGTATTTTTCGGTTAAAGTTCGATAGACTAAACACTTCTATGCCAATTTCGATGTGGAACAAATTCTGCAAGTGTTCGACTTTGGCCAATTTATGTTCCTCGAATTATTAGCCTCGACCCTGTACAAAGGCTCAAAGGTGCGACTATGGGTATTTTTCGGTTAAAGATCGATAGACTAAACACTTCTATGCCAATTTCGATGTGGAACAAATTCTGCAAGTGTTCGACTTTGGCCAATTTATGTTTCTCGAATTATTAGCCTCGACCCTGTACAAAGGTTCAAAGGTGCGACTATGGGTATTTTTCGGTTAAAGATCGATAGACTGAGTACTCCTATGCTAATTTCTGAGTGGAACAAATTCTGCAAGTGTTCGACTTTGGCCAATTTATGTTTCTCGAATTATTAGCCTCGACCCTGTACAAAGGCTCAAAGGTTCGACTATGGGTATTTTTCGGTTAAAGATCGATAGACTAAACACTTCTATGCCCATTTCTGAGTGGAACAAATTCTGCAAGGTTTCGACTTTGGCAAATTTATGTTTTCTCGAATTATTAGCTTCGACCCTGTACAAAGGCTCAAAGGTGCGACTATGGGTATTTTTCGGTTAAAGATCGATAGACTAAACACTTCTATGCAAAATTTCGATGTGGAGCAAATTCTGCAAGTGTTCTACTTTGGCCAATTTATGTTTCCTCGAATAACTGGTCTCGACCCTGTACAAAGGCTCAAAGGTGCGACTATGGGTATTTTTCGGTTAAAGATCGATAGACTGAGTACTCCTATGCTAATTTCTGACTGGAACAAATTCTGCAAGTGTTCGACTTTGGCCAATTTATGTTTTCTCGAATTATTAGCTTCGACCCTGTACAAAGGCTCAAAGGTGCGACTATGGGTATTTTTCGGTTAAAGATCGGTAGACTAAACACTTCTATGCCAATTTCTGAGTGGAACAAATTCTGCAAGTGTTCGACTTTGGCCAATTTATGTTTTCTCGAATTATTAGCTTCGACCCTGTACAAAGGCTCAAAGGTGCGACTATGGGTATTTTTCGGTTAAAGGTCGATAGACTAAACACTTCTATGCCAATTTCGACGTGGAACAAATTCTGCAAGTGTTCGAATTTGGCCAATTTATGTTTCTCGAATTATTAGCCTCGACCCTGTACAAAGGTTCAAAGGTGCGACTATGGGTATTTTTCGGTTAAAGATCGATAGACTGAGTACTCCTATGCTAATTTCTGAGTGGAACAAATTATGCAAGTGTTCGACTTTGGCCAATTTATGTTTCTCGAATTATTAGCCTCGACCCTGTACAAAGGTTCAAAGGTGCGACTATGGGTATTTTTCGGTTAAAGATCGATAGACTAAACACTTCTATGCCAATTTCTGAGTGGAACAAATTCTGCAAGTGTTCGACTTTGGCCAATTTATGTTTTCTCGAATTATTAGCTTCGACCCTGTACAAAGGCTCAAAGGTGCGACTATGGGTATTTTTCGGTTAAAGGTCGATAGACTAAACACTTCTATGCCAATTTCGACGTGGAACAAATTCTGCAAGTGTTCGAATTTGGCCAATTTATGTTTCTCGAATTATTAGCCTCGACCCTGTACAAAGGTTCAAAGGTGCGACTATGGGTATTTTTCGGTTAAAGATCGATAGACTGAGTACTCCTATGATAATTTCTGAGTGGAACAAATTCTGCAAGGTTTCGACTTTGGCCAATTTATGTTTTCTCGAATTATTAGCTTCGACCCTGTACAAAGGCTCAAAGGTGCGAGTATGGGTATTTCTCGGTTAAAGATCGATAGACTAAACACTTCTATGCCAATTTCGATGTGGAACAAATTCTGCAAGTGTTCGACTTTGGCCAATTTATGTTTCTCGGATTATTAGCCTCGACCCTGTACAAAGGCTCAAAGGTGCGACTATGGGTATTTTTCAGTTAAAGATCGTTAGACTAAACCCTTCTATGCCAATTTCTGAGTGGAACAAATTCTGCAAGGTTTCGACTTTGGCCAATTTATGTTTTCTCGAATTATTAGCTTCGACCCTGTACAAAGGCTCAAAGGTGCGACTATGGGTATTTTTCGGTTAAAGATCGATAGACTAAACACTTCTATGCAAAATTTCGATGTGGAACAAATTCTGCAAGTGTTCTACTTTGGCCAATTTATGTTTTCTCGAATAACTGGTCTCGACCCTGTACAAAGGCTCAAAGGTGCGACTATGGGTATTTTTCAGTTAAAGATCGTTAGACTAAACACTTCTATGCCAATTTCTGAGTGGAACAAATTCTGCAAGGTTTCGACTTTGGCCAATTTATGTTTTCTCGAATTATTAGCTTCGACCCTGTACAAAGGCTCAAAGGTGCGACTATGGGTATTTTTCGGTTAAAGATCGATTGACTGAGTACTCCTATGCTAATTTCTGAGTGGACCAAATTCTGCAAGTGTTCGACTTTGGCTAATTTATGTTTTCTCGAATTATTAGCTTCGACCCTGTACAAAGGCTCAAAGGTGCGACTATGGGTATTTCTCGGTTAAAGATCGTTAGACTAAACACTTCTATGCCAATTTCTGAGTGGAACAAATTCTGCAAGGTTTCGACTTTGGCCAATTTATGTTTTCTCGAATTATTAGCTTCGACCCTGTACAAAGGCTCAAAGGTGCGACTATGGGTATTTTTCGGTTAAAGTTCGATAGACTAAACACTTCTATGCCAATTTCGATGTGGAACAAATTCTGCAAGTGTTCGACTTTGGCCAATTTATGTTTCTCGAATTATTAGCCCTCGACCCTGTACAAAGGTTCAAAGGTGCGACTATGGGTATTTTTCGGTTAAAGATCGATAGACTGAGTACTCCTATGCTAATTTCTGACTGGAACAAATTCTGCAAGTGTTCGACTTTGGCCAATTTATGTTTTCTCGAATTATTAGCTTCGACCCTGTACAAAGGCTCAAAGGTGCGACTATGGGTATTTTTCGGTTAAAGATCGATAGACTAAACACTTCTATGCAAAATTTCGATGTGGAACAAATTCTGCAAGTGTTCTACTTTGGCCAATTTATGTTTTCTCGAATAACTGGTCTCGACCCTGTACAAAGGCTCAAAGGTGCGACTATGGGTATTTTTCAGTTAAAGATCGTTAGACTAAACACTTCTATGCCAATTTCTGAGTGGAACAAATTCTGCAAGGTTTCGACTTTGGCCAATTTATGTTTTCTCGAATTATTAGCTTCGACCCTGTACAAAGGCTCAAAGGTGCGACTATGGGTATTTTTCGGTTAAAGATCGATTGACTGAGTACTCCTATGCTAATTTCTGAGTGGACCAAATTCTGCAAGTGTTCGACTTTGGCTAATTTATGTTTTCTCGAATTATTAGCTTCGACCCTGTACAAAGGCTCAAAGGTGCGACTATGGGTATTTCTCGGTTAAAGATCGTTAGACTAAACACTTCTATGCCAATTTCTGAGTGGAACAAATTCTGCAAGGTTTCGACTTTGGCCAATTTATGTTTTCTCGAATTATTAGCTTCGACCCTGTACAAAGGCTCAAAGGTGCGACTATGGGTATTTTTCGGTTAAAGTTCGATAGACTAAACACTTCTATGCCAATTTCGATGTGGAACAAATTCTGCAAGTGTTCGACTTTGGCCAATTTATGTTTCTCGAATTATTAGCCTCGACCCTGTACAAAGGTTCAAAGGTGCGACTATGGGTATTTTTCGGTTAAAGATCGATAGACTGAGTACTCCTATGCTAATTTCTGAGTGGAACAAATTCTGCAAGTGTTCGACTTTGGCCAATTTATGTTTCTCGAATTATTAGCCTCGACCCGGTACAAAGGCTCAAAGGTGCGACTATGGGTATTATTCGGTTAAAGATCGATAGACTGAGTACTCTTATGCTAATTTCTGAGTGGAACAAATTCTGCAAGGTTTCGACTTTGGCCAATTTATGTTTTCTCGAATTATTAGCTTCGACCCTGTACAAAGGCTCAAAGGTGCGACTATGGGTATTTTTCGGTTAAAGTTCGATAGACTAAACACTTCTATGCCAATTTCGATGTGGAACAAATTCTGCAAGTGTTCGACTTTGGCCAATTTATGTTCCTCGAATTATTAGCCTCGACCCTGTACAAAGGCTCAAAGGTGCGACTATGGGTATTTTTCGGTTAAAGATCGATAGACTAAACACTTCTATGCCAATTTCGATGTGGAACAAATTCTGCAAGTGTTCGACTTTGGCCAATTTATGTTTCTCGAATTATTAGCCTCGACCCTGTACAAAGGTTCAAAGGTGCGACTATGGGTATTTTTCGGTTAAAGATCGATAGACTGAGTACTCCTATGCTAATTTCTGAGTGGAACAAATTCTGCAAGTGTTCGACTTTGGCCAATTTATGTTTCTCGAATTATTAGCCTCGACCCTGTACAAAGGCTCAAAGGTTCGACTATGGGTATTTTTCGGTTAAAGATCGATAGACTAAACACTTCTATGCCCATTTCTGAGTGGAACAAATTCTGCAAGTGTTCGACTTTGGCCAATTTATGTTTTCTCGAATTATTAGGTTCGACCCTGTACAAAGGCTCAAAGGTGCGACTATGGGTATTTTTCGGTTAAAGGTCGATAGACTAAACACTTCTATGCCAATTTCGACGTGGAACAAATTCTGCAAGTGTTCGAATTTGGCCAATTTATGTTTCTCGAATTATTAGCCTCGACCCTGTACAAAGGTTCAAAGGTGCGACTATGGGTATTTTTCGGTTAAAGATCGATAGACTGAGTACTCCTATGCTAATTTCTGAGTGGAACAAATTATGCAAGTGTTCGACTTTGGCCAATTTATGTTTCTCGAATTATTAGCCTCGACCCTGTACAAAGGTTCAAAGGTGCGACTATGGGTATTTTTCGGTTAAAGATCGATAGACTAAACACTTCTATGCCAATTTCTGAGTGGAACAAATTCTGCAAGTGTTCGACTTTGGCCAATTTATGTTTTCTCGAATTATTAGCTTCGACCCTGTACAAAGGCTCAAAGGTGCGACTATGGGTATTTTTCGGTTAAAGGTCGATAGACTAAACACTTCTATGCCAATTTCGACGTGGAACAAATTCTGCAAGTGTTCGAATTTGGCCAATTTATGTTTCTCGAATTATTAGCCTCGACCCTGTACAAAGGTTCAAAGGTGCGACTATGGGTATTTTTCGGTTAAAGATCGATAGACTAAGTACTCCTATGATAATTTCTGAGTGGAACAAATTCTGCAAGGTTTCGACTTTGGCCAATTTATGTTTTCTCGAATTATTAGCTTCGACCCTGTACAAAGGCTCAAAGGTGCGACTATGGGTATTTTTCGGTTAAAGATCGATAGACTGAGTACTCCTATGATAATTTCTGAGTGGAACAAATTCTGCAAGGTTTCGACTTTGGCCAATTTATGTTTTCTCGAATTATTAGCTTCGACCCTGTACAAAGGCTCAAAGGTGCGAGTATGGGTATTTCTCGGTTAAAGATCGATAGACTAAACACTTCTATGCCAATTTCGATGTGGAACAAATTCTGCAAGTGTTCGACTTTGGCCAATTTATGTTTCTCGGATTATTAGCCTCGACCCTGTACAAAGGCTCAAAGGTGCGACTATGGGTATTTTTCAGTTAAAGATCGTTAGACTAAACCCTTCTATGCCAATTTCTGAGTGGAACAAATTCTGCAAGGTTTCGACTTTGGCCAATTTATGTTTTCTCGAATTATTAGCTTCGACCCTGTACAAAGGCTCAAAGGTGCGACTATGGGTATTTTTCGGTTAAAGATCGATAGACTAAACACTTCTATGCAAAATTTCGATGTGGAACAAATTCTGCAAGTGTTCTACTTTGGCCAATTTATGTTTTCTCGAATAACTGGTCTCGACCCTGTACAAAGGCTCAAAGGTGCGACTATGGGTATTTTTCAGTTAAAGATCGTTAGACTAAACACTTCTATGCCAATTTCTGAGTGGAACAAATTCTGCAAGGTTTCGACTTTGGCCAATTTATGTTTTCTCGAATTATTAGCTTCGACCCTGTACAAAGGCTCAAAGGTGCGACTATGGGTATTTTTCGGTTAAAGATCGATTGACTGAGTACTCCTATGCTAATTTCTGAGTGGACCAAATTCTGCAAGTGTTCGACTTTGGCTAATTTATGTTTTCTCGAATTATTAGCTTCGACCCTGTACAAAGGCTCAAAGGTGCGACTATGGGTATTTCTCGGTTAAAGATCGTTAGACTAAACACTTCTATGCCAATTTCTGAGTGGAACAAATTCTGCAAGGTTTCGACTTTGGCCAATTTATGTTTTCTCGAATTATTAGCTTCGACCCTGTACAAAGGCTCAAAGGTGCGACTATGGGTATTTTTCGGTTAAAGTTCGATAGACTAAACACTTCTATGCCAATTTCGATGTGGAACAAATTCTGCAAGTGTTCGACTTTGGCCAATTTATGTTTCTCGAATTATTAGCCCTCGACCCTGTACAAAGGTTCAAAGGTGCGACTATGGGTATTTTTCGGTTAAAGATCGATAGACTGAGTACTCCTATGCTAATTTCTGACTGGAACAAATTCTGCAAGTGTTCGACTTTGGCCAATTTATGTTTTCTCGAATTATTAGCTTCGACCCTGTACAAAGGCTCAAAGGTGCGACTATGGGTATTTTTCGGTTAAAGATCGATAGACTAAACACTTCTATGCAAAATTTCGATGTGGAACAAATTCTGCAAGTGTTCTACTTTGGCCAATTTATGTTTTCTCGAATAACTGGTCTCGACCCTGTACAAAGGCTCAAAGGTGCGACTATGGGTATTTTTCAGTTAAAGATCGTTAGACTAAACACTTCTATGCCAATTTCTGAGTGGAACAAATTCTGCAAGGTTTCGACTTTGGCCAATTTATGTTTTCTCGAATTATTAGCTTCGACCCTGTACAAAGGCTCAAAGGTGCGACTATGGGTATTTTTCGGTTAAAGATCGATTGACTGAGTACTCCTATGCTAATTTCTGAGTGGACCAAATTCTGCAAGTGTTCGACTTTGGCTAATTTATGTTTTCTCGAATTATTAGCTTCGACCCTGTACAAAGGCTCAAAGGTGCGACTATGGGTATTTCTCGGTTAAAGATCGTTAGACTAAACACTTCTATGCCAATTTCTGAGTGGAACAAATTCTGCAAGGTTTCGACTTTGGCCAATTTATGTTTTCTCGAATTATTAGCTTCGACCCTGTACAAAGGCTCAAAGGTGCGACTATGGGTATTTTTCGGTTAAAGTTCGATAGACTAAACACTTCTATGCCAATTTCGATGTGGAACAAATTCTGCAAGTGTTCGACTTTGGCCAATTTATGTTTCTCGAATTATTAGCCTCGACCCTGTTCAAAGGTGCGACTATGGGTATTTTTCGGTTAAAGATCGATAGACTGAGTACTCCTATGCTAATTTCTGAGTGGAACAAATTCTGCAAGTGTTCGACTTTGGCCAATTTATGTTTCTCGAATTATTAGCCTCGACCCGGTACAAAGGCTCAAAGGTGCGACTATGGGTATTATTCGGTTAAATATCGATAGACTGAGTACTCTTATGCTAATTTCTGAGTGGAACAAATTCTGCAAGGTTTCGACTTTGGCCAATTTATGTTTTCTCGAATTATTAGCTTCGACCCTGTACAAAGGCTCAAAGGTGCGACTATGGGTATTTTTCGGTTAAAGTTCGATAGACTAAACACTTCTATGCCAATTTCGATGTGGAACAAATTCTGCAAGTGTTCGACTTTGGCCAATTTATGTTCCTCGAATTATTAGCTTCGACCCTGTACAAAGGCTCAAAGGTGCGACTATGGGTATTTTTCGGTTAAAGATCGATAGACTAAACACTTCTATGCCAATTTCGATGTGGAACAAATTCTGCAAGTGTTCGACTTTGGCCAATTTATGTTTCTCGAATTATTAGCCTCGACCCTGTACAAAGGTTCAAAGGTGCGACTATGGGTATTTTTCGGTTAAAGATCGATAGACTGAGTACTCCTATGCTAATTTCTGAGTGGAACAAATTCTGCAAGTGTTCGACTTTGGCCAATTTATGTTTCTCGAATTATTAGCCTCGACCCTGTACAAAGGCTCAAAGGTTCGACTATGGGTATTTTTCGGTTAAAGATCGATAGACTAAACACTTCTATGCCCATTTCTGAGTGGAACAAATTCTGCAAGTGTTCGACTTTGGCCAATTTATGTTTTCTCGAATTATTAGGTTCGACCCTGTACAAAGGCTCAAAGGTGCGACTATGGGTATTTTTCGGTTAAAGGTCGATAGACTAAACACTTCTATGCCAATTTCGACGTGGAACAAATTCTGCAAGTGTTCGAATTTGGCCAATTTATGTTTCTCGAATTATTAGCCTCGACCCTGTACAAAGGTTCAAAGGTGCGACTATGGGTATTTTTCGGTTAAAGATCGATAGACTGAGTACTCCTATGCTAATTTCTGAGTGGAACAAATTATGCAAGTGTTCGACTTTGGCCAATTTATGTTTCTCGAATTATTAGCCTCGACCCTGTACAAAGGTTCAAAGGTGCGACTATGGGTATTTTTCGGTTAAAGATCGATAGACTAAACACTTCCATGCCAATTTCTGAGTGGAACAAATTCTGCAAGTGTTCGACTTTGGCCAATTTATGTTTTCTCGAATTATTAGCTTCGACCCTGTACAAAGGCTCAAAGGTGCGACTATGGGTATTTTTCGGTTAAAGGTCGATAGACTAAACACTTCTATGCCAATTTCGACGTGGAACAAATTCTGCAAGTGTTCGAATTTGGCCAATTTATGTTTCTCGAATTATTAGCCTCGACCCTGTACAAAGGTTCAAAGGTGCGACTATGGGTATTTTTCGGTTAAAGATCGATAGACTGAGTACTCCTATGATAATTTCTGAGTGGAACAAATTCTGCAAGGTTTCGACTTTGGCCAATTTATGTTTTCTCGAATTATTAGCTTCGACCCTGTACAAAGGCTCAAAGGTGCGACTATGGGTATTTTTCGGTTAAAGGTCGATAGACTAAACACTTCTATGCCAATTTCGACGTGGAACAAATTCTGCAAGTGTTCGAATTTGGCCAATTTATGTTTCTCGAATTATTAGCCTCGACCCTGTACAAAGGTTCAAAGGTGCGACTATGGGTATTTTTCGGTTAAAGATCGATAGACTGAGTACTCCTATGATAATTTCTGAGTGGAACAAATTCTGCAAGGTTTCGACTTTGGCCAATTTATGTTTTCTCGAATTATTAGCTTCGACCCTGTACAAAGGCTCAAAGGTGCGAGTATGGGTATTTCTCGGTTAAAGATCGATAGACTAAACACTTCTATGCCAATTTCGATGTGGAACAAATTCTGCAAGTGTTCGACTTTGGCCAATTTATGTTTCTCGGATTATTAGCCTCGATCCTGTACAAAGGCTCAAAGGTGCGACTATGGGTATTTTTCAGTTAAAGATCGTTAGACTAAACCCTTCTATGCCAATTTCTGAGTGGAACAAATTCTGCAAGGTTTCGACTTTGGCCAATTTATGTTTTCTCGAATTATTAGCTTCGACCCTGTACAAAGGCTCAAAGGTGCGACTATGGGTATTTTTCGGTTAAAGATCGATAGACTAAACACTTCTATGCAAAATTTCGATGTGGAACAAATTCTGCAAGTGTTCTACTTTGGCCAATTTATGTTTTCTCGAATAACTGGTCTCGACCCTGTACAAAGGCTCAAAGGTGCGACTATGGGTATTTTTCAGTTAAAGATCGTTAGACTAAACACTTCTATGCCAATTTCTGAGTGGAACAAATTCTGCAAGGTTTCGACTTTGGCCAATTTATGTTTTCTCGAATTATTAGCTTCGACCCTGTACAAAGGCTCAAAGGTGCGACTATGGGTATTTTTCGGTTAAAGATCGATTGACTGAGTACTCCTATGCTAATTTCTGAGTGGACCAAATTCTGCAAGTGTTCGACTTTGGCTAATTTATGTTTTCTCGAATTATTAGCTTCGACCCTGTACAAAGGCTCAAAGGTGCGACTATGGGTATTTCTCGGTTAAAGATCGTTAGACTAAACACTTCTATGCCAATTTCTGAGTGGAACAAATTCTGCAAGGTTTCGACTTTGGCCAATTTATGTTTTCTCGAATTATTAGCTTCGACCCTGTACAAAGGCTCAAAGGTGCGACTATGGGTATTTTTCGGTTAAAGTTCGATAGACTAAACACTTCTATGCCAATTTCGATGTGGAACAAATTCTGCAAGTGTTCGACTTTGGCCAATTTATGTTTCTCGAATTATTAGCCCTCGACCCTGTACAAAGGTTCAAAGGTGCGACTATGGGTATTTTTCGGTTAAAGATCGATAGACTGAGTACTCCTATGCTAATTTCTGACTGGAACAAATTCTGCAAGTGTTCGACTTTGGCCAATTTATGTTTTCTCGAATTATTAGCTTCGACCCTGTACAAAGGCTCAAAGGTGCGACTATGGGTATTTTTCGGTTAAAGATCGATAGACTAAACACTTCTATGCAAAATTTCGATGTGGAACAAATTCTGCAAGTGTTCTACTTTGGCCAATTTATGTTTTCTCGAATAACTGGTCTCGACCCTGTACAAAGGCTCAAAGGTGCGACTATGGGTATTTTTCAGTTAAAGATCGTTAGACTAAACCCTTCTATGCCAATTTCTGAGTGGAACAAATTCTGCAAGGTTTCGACTTTGGCCAATTTATGTTTTCTCGAATTATTAGCTTCGACCCTGTACAAAGGCTCAAAGGTGCGACTATGGGTATTTTTCGGTTAAAGATCGATAGACTAAACACTTCTATGCAAAATTTCGATGTGGAACAAATTCTGCAAGTGTTCTACTTTGGCCAATTTATGTTTTCTCGAATAACTGGTCTCGACCCTGTACAAAGGCTCAAAGGTGCGACTATGGGTATTTTTCAGTTAAAGATCGTTAGACTAAACACTTCTATGCCAATTTCTGAGTGGAACAAATTCTGCAAGGTTTCGACTTTGGCCAATTTATGTTTTCTCGAATTATTAGCTTCGACCCTGTACAAAGGCTCAAAGGTGCGACTATGGGTATTTTTCGGTTAAAGATCGATTGACTGAGTACTCCTATGCTAATTTCTGAGTGGACCAAATTCTGCAAGTGTTCGACTTTGGCTAATTTATGTTTTCTCGAATTATTAGCTTCGACCCTGTACAAAGGCTCAAAGGTGCGACTATGGGTATTTCTCGGTTAAAGATCGTTAGACTAAACACTTCTATGCCAATTTCTGAGTGGAACAAATTCTGCAAGGTTTCGACTTTGGCCAATTTATGTTTTCTCGAATTATTAGCTTCGACCCTGTACAAAGGCTCAAAGGTGCGACTATGGGTATTTTTCGGTTAAAGTTCGATAGACTAAACACTTCTATGCCAATTTCGATGTGGAACAAATTCTGCAAGTGTTCGACTTTGGCCAATTTATGTTTCTCGAATTATTAGCCCTCGACCCTGTACAAAGGTTCAAAGGTGCGACTATGGGTATTTTTCGGTTAAAGATCGATAGACTGAGTACTCCTATGCTAATTTCTGACTGGAACAAATTCTGCAAGTGTTCGACTTTGGCCAATTTATGTTTTCTCGAATTATTAGCTTCGACCCTGTACAAAGGCTCAAAGGTGCGACTATGGGTATTTTTCGGTTAAAGATCGATAGACTAAACACTTCTATGCAAAATTTCGATGTGGAACAAATTCTGCAAGTGTTCTACTTTGGCCAATTTATGTTTTCTCGAATAACTGGTCTCGACCCTGTACAAAGGCTCAAAGGTGCGACTATGGGTATTTTTCAGTTAAAGATCGTTAGACTAAACACTTCTATGCCAATTTCTGAGTGGAACAAATTCTGCAAGGTTTCGACTTTGGCCAATTTATGTTTTCTCGAATTATTAGCTTCGACCCTGTACAAAGGCTCAAAGGTGCGACTATGGGTATTTTTCGGTTAAAGATCGATTGACTGAGTACTCCTATGCTAATTTCTGAGTGGACCAAATTCTGCAAGTGTTCGACTTTGGCTAATTTATGTTTTCTCGAATTATTAGCTTCGACCCTGTACAAAGGCTCAAAGGTGCGACTATGGGTATTTCTCGGTTAAAGATCGTTAGACTAAACACTTCTATGCCAATTTCTGAGTGGAACAAATTCTGCAAGGTTTCGACTTTGGCCAATTTATGTTTTCTCGAATTATTAGCTTCGACCCTGTACAAAGGCTCAAAGGTGCGACTATGGGTATTTTTCGGTTAAAGTTCGATAGACTAAACACTTCTATGCCAATTTCGATGTGGAACAAATTCTGCAAGTGTTCGACTTTGGCCAATTTATGTTTCTCGAATTATTAGCCTCGACCCTGTTCAAAGGTGCGACTATGGGTATTTTTCGGTTAAAGATCGATAGACTAAACACTTCTATGCCAATTTCGATGTGGAACAAATTCTGCAAGTGTTCGACTTTGGCCAATTTATGTTTCTCGAATTATTAGCCTCGACCCTGTACAAAGGTTCAAAGGTGCGACTATGGGTATTTTTCGGTTAAAGATCGATAGACTGAGTACTCCTATGCTAATTTCTGAGTGGAACAAATTCTGCAAGTGTTCGACTTTGGCCAATTTATGTTTCTCGAATTATTAGCCTCGACCCTGTACAAAGGCTCAAAGGTTCGACTATGGGTATTTTTCGGTTAAAGATCGATAGACTAAACACTTCTATGCCCATTTCTGAGTGGAACAAATTCTGCAAGTGTTCGACTTTGGCCAATTTATGTTTTCTCGAATTATTAGCTTCGACCCTGTACAAAGGCTCAAAGGTGCGACTATGGGTATTTTTCGGTTAAAGGTCGATAGACTAAACACTTCTATGCCAATTTCGACGTGGAACAAATTCTGCAAGTGTTCGAATTTGGCCAATTTATGTTTCTCGAATTATTAGCCTCGACCCTGTACAAAGGTTCAAAGGTGCGACTATGGGTATTTTTCGGTTAAAGATCGATAGACTGAGTACTCCTATGCTAATTTCTGAGTGGAACAAATTATGCAAGTGTTCGACTTTGGCCAATTTATGTTTCTCGAATTATTAGCCTCGACCCTGTACAAAGGTTCAAAGGTGCGACTATGGGTATTTTTCGGTTAAAGATCGATAGACTAAACACTTCTATGCCAATTTCTGAGTGGAACAAATTCTGCAAGTGTTCGACTTTGGCCAATTTATGTTTTCTCGAATTATTAGCTTCGACCCTGTACAAAGGCTCAAAGGTGCGACTATGGGTATTTTTCGGTTAAAGGTCGATAGACTAAACACTTCTATGCCAATTTCGACGTGGAACAAATTCTGCAAGTGTTCGAATTTGGCCAATTTATGTTTCTCGAATTATTAGCCTCGACCCTGTACAAAGGTTCAAAGGTGCGACTATGGGTATTTTTCGGTTAAAGATCGATAGACTGAGTACTCCTATGATAATTTCTGAGTGGAACAAATTCTGCAAGGTTTCGACTTTGGCCAATTTATGTTTTCTCGAATTATTAGCTTCGACCCTGTACAAAGGCTCAAAGGTGCGAGTATGGGTATTTCTCGGTTAAAGATCGATAGACTAAACACTTCTATGCCAATTTCGATGTGGAACAAATTCTGCAATTATGTTTCTCGAATTATTAGCCTCGACCCTGTACAAAGGCTCAAAGGTTCGACTATGGGTATTTTTCGGTTAAAGATCGATAGACTAAACACTTCTATGCCCATTTCTGAGTGGAACAAATTCTGCAAGGTTTCGACTTTGGCAAATTTATGTTTTCTCGAATTATTAGCCTCGACCCTGTACAAAGGCTCAAAGGTGCGACTATGGGTATTTTTCAGTTAAAGATCGTTAGACTAAACCCTTCTATGCCAATTTCTGAGTGGAACAAATTCTGCAAGGTTTCGACTTTGGCCAATTTATGTTTTCTCGAATTATTAGCTTCGACCCTGTACAAAGGTTCAAAGGTGCGACTATGGGTATTTTTCGGTTAAAGATCGATAGACTAAACACTTCTATGCAAAATTTCGATGTGGAACAAATTCTGCAAGTGTTCTACTTTGGCCAATTTATGTTTTCTCGAATAACTGGTCTCGACCCTGTACAAAGGCTCAAAGGTGCGACTATGGGTATTTTTCAGTTAAAGATCGTTAGACTAAACACTTCTATGCCAATTTCTGAGTGGAACAAATTCTGCAAGGTTTCGACTTTGGCCAATTTATGTTTTCTCGAATTATTAGCTTCGACCCTGTACAAAGGCTCAAAGGTGCGACTATGGGTATTTTTCGGTTAAAGATCGATTGACTGAGTACTCCTATGCTAATTTCTGAGTGGACCAAATTCTGCAAGTGTTCGACTTTGGCTAATTTATGTTTTCTCGAATTATTAGCTTCGACCCTGTACAAAGGCTCAAAGGTGCGACTATGGGTATTTCTCGGTTAAAGATCGTTAGACTAAACACTTCTATGCCAATTTCTGAGTGGAACAAATTCTGCAAGGTTTCGACTTTGGCCAATTTATGTTTTCTCGAATTATTAGCTTCGACCCTGTACAAAGGCTCAAAGGTGCGACTATGGGTATTTTTCGGTTAAGGTTCGATAGACTAAACACTTCTATGCCAATTTCGATGTGGAACAAATTCTGCAAGTGTTCGACTTTGGCCAATTTATGTTTCTCGAATTATTAGCCTCGACCCTGTACAAAGGTTCAAAGGTGCGACTATGGGTATTTTTCGGTTAAAGATCGATAGACTGAGTACTCCTATGCTAATTTCTGAGTGGAACAAATTCTGCAAGTGTTCGACTTTGGCCAATTTATGTTTCTCGAATTATTAGCCTCGACCCGGTACAAAGGCTCAAAGGTGCGACTATGGGTATTATTCGGTTAAAGATCGATAGACTGAGTACTCCTATGCTAATTTCTGAGTGGAACAAATTCTGCAAGTGTTCGACTTTGGCCAATTTATGTTTCTCGAATTATTAGCCTCGACCCTGTACAAAGGTTCAAAGGTGCGACTATGGGTATTTTTCGGTTAAAGATCGATAGACTGAGTACTCCTATGCTAATTTCTGACTGGAACAAATTCTGCAAGTGTTCGACTTTGGCCAATTTATGTTTTCTCGAATTATTAGCTTCGACCCTGTACAAAGGCTCAAAGGTGCGACTATGGGTATTTTTCGGTTAAAGATCGATAGACTAAACACTTCTATGCAAAATTTCGATGTGGAACAAATTCTGCAAGTGTTCTACTTTGGCCAATTTATGTTTTCTCGAATAACTGGTCTCGACCCTGTACAAAGGCTCAAAGGTGCGACTATGGGTATTTTTCAGTTAAAGATCGTTAGACTAAACACTTCTATGCCAATTTCTGAGTGGAACAAATTCTGCAAGGTTTCGACTTTGGCCAATTTATGTTTTCTCGAATTATTAGCTTCGACCCTGTACAAAGGCTCAAAGGTGCGACTATGGGTATTTTTCGGTTAAAGATCGATTGACTGAGTACTCCTATGCTAATTTCTGAGTGGACCAAATTCTGCAAGTGTTCGACTTTGGCTAATTTATGTTTTCTCGAATTATTAGCTTCGACCCTGTACAAAGGCTCAAAGGTGCGACTATGGGTTAAAGATCGTTAAACTAAACACTTCTATGCCAATTTCTGAGTGGAACAAATTCTGCAAGGTTTCGACTTTGACCAATTTATGTTTTCTCGAATTATTAGCCTCGACCCTGTACAAAGGCTCAAAGGTGCGACTATGGGTATTTTTCGGTTAAAGATCGATAGACTAAACACTTCTATGCCAATTTCGATGTGGAACAAATTCTGCAAGTGTTCGACTTTGGAAATTTATGTTTTCTCGAATAACTGGTCTCGACCCTGTACAAAAGCTCAAAGGTGCGACTATGGGTATTTTTCGGTTAAAGATCGATAGACTGAGTACTCCTATGATAATTTCTGAGTGGAACAAATTCTGCAAGGTTTCGACTTTGGCCAATTTATGTTTTCTCGAATTATTAGCTTCGACCCTGTACAAAGGCTCAAAGGTGCGACTATGGGTATTTTTCGGTTAAAGATCGATAGACTAAACACTTCTATGCCAATTTCGATGTGGAACAAATTCTGCAAGGTTTCGACTTTGGCCAATTTATGTTTTCTCGAATAACTGGCCTCGACCCTGTACAAAGGCTCAAAGGTGCGACTATGGGTATTTTTCGGTTAAAGATCGATGGACTAAACACTTCTATGCTAATTTCGATGTGGAACAAATTCTGCAAGGTTTCGACTTTGGCCAATTTATGTTTTCTCGAATTATTAGCCTCGACCCTGTACAAAGACTCAAAGGTCCGACTATGGTTATTTTTCGGTTAAAGATCGATAGACTAAACACTTCTATGCCAATTTCGATGTGAAACAAATTCTGCAAGTGTTCGACTTTGGCCAATTTATGTTTCTCGAATTATTAGCATCGACCCTGTACAAAGGCTCAAAGGTGCGACTATGGGTATTTTTCGGTTAAAGGTCGATAGACTAAACACTTCTATGCTAATTTCGATGTGGAACAAATTCTGCAAGGTTTTGACTTTGGCCAATTTATGTTTTCTCGAATAACTGGCCTCGACCCTGTACAAAGGCTCAAAGGTGCGACTATGGGTATTTTTCAGTTAAAGATCGATAGACTAAACACTTCTATGCCAATTTCGATGTGGAACAAATTCTGCAAGTGTTCGAATTTGGCCAATTTATGTTTCTCGAATTATTAGCCTCGACCCTGTACAAAGGTTCAAAGGTGCGACTATGGGTCAAAGTCGAAACCTTGCAGAATTTGTTCCACTCAGAAATTGGCATAGAAGTGTTTAGTTTAACGATCTTTAACTGAAAAATACCCATAGTCGCACCTTTGAGCCTTTGTACAGGGTCGAGGCTAATAATTCGAGAAAACATAAATTGGCCAAAGTCGAACACTTGCAGAATTTGTTCCACTCAGAAATTAGCATAGGAGTATTCAGTCCATCGACCTTTAACTGAAAAATACCAATAGTCGCACCTTTGAGCCTTTGTACAGGGTCGAGGCTAATAATTCGAGAAAACATAAATTGGCCAAAGTCGAAACCTTGCAGAATTTGTTCCACTCAGAAATTGGCATAGAAGTGTTTAGTTTAACGATCTTTAACTGAAAAATACCCATAGTCGCACCTTTGAGCCTTTGTACAGGGTCGAGGCTAATAATTCGAGAAAACATAAATTGGCCAAAGTCGAAACCTTGCAGAATTTGTTCCACTCAGAAATTGGCATAGAAGTGTTTAGTCTATCGATCTTTAACCGAAAAATACCCATAGTCGCACCTTTGAGCCTTTGTACCGGGTCGAGGCTAATAATTCGAGGAACATAAATTGGCCAAAGTCGAACACTTGCAGAATTTGTTCCACATCGAAATTAGCATAGAAGTATTCAGTCTATCGATCTTTACCCGAAAAATACCCATAGTCGCACCTTTGAACCTTTGTACAGGGTCGAGGCTAATAATTCGAGAAAACATAAATTGGCCAAAGTCGAAACCTTGCAGAATTTGTTCCACTCTGAAATTGGCATAGAAGGGTTTAATCTAACGATCTTTAACTGAAAAATACCCATAGTCGCACCTTTGAGCCTTTGTACAGGGTCGAGGCTAATAATTCGAGAAAACATAAATTTGCCAAAGTCGAAACCTTGCAGAATTTGTTCCACTCAGAAATTGGCATAGAAGTGTTTAGTCTATCGATCTTTAACCGAAAAATATCCATAGTCGAACCTTTGAGCCTTTGTACAGGGTCGAGGCTAATAATTCGAGAAACATAAATTGGCCAAAGTCGAACACTTGCAGAATTTGTTCCACTCAGAAATTAGCATAGGAGTACTCAGTCTATCGATCTTTAACCGGAAAATACCCATAGTCGCACCTTTGAACCTTTGTACAGGGTCGAGGCTAATAATTCGAGAAACATAAATTGGCCAAAGTCGAACACTTGCAGAATTTGTTCCACATCGAAATTGGCATAGAAGTGTTTAGTCTATCGATCTTTAACCGAAAAATACCCATAGTCGCACCTTTGAGCCTTTGTACAGGGTCGAAGCTAATAATTCGAGAAAACATAAATTGGCCAAAGTCGAAACCTTGCAGAATTTGTTCCACTCAGAAATTATCATAGGAGTACTCAGTCTATCGATCTTTAACCGAAAAATACCCATAGTCGCACCTTTGAACCTTTGTACAGGGTCGAGGCTAATAATTCGAGAAACATAAATTGGCCAAATTCGAACACTTGCAGAATTTGTTCCACATCGAAATTGGCATAGAAGTGTTTAGTCTATCGATCTTTAACCGAAAAATACCCATAGTCACACCTTTGAGCCTTTGTACAGGGTCGAAGCTAATAATTCGAGAAAACATAAATTGGCCAAAGTCGAACACTTGCAGAATTTGTTCCACTCAGAAATTAGCATAGGAGTACTCAGTCTATCGATCTTTAACCGAAAAATACCCATAGTTGCACCTTTGAACCTTTGTACAGGGTCGAGGCTAATAATTCGAGAAACATAAATTGGCCAAATTCGAACACTTGCAGAATTTGTTCCACATCGAAATTGGCATAGAAGTGTTTAGTCTATCGATCTTTAACTGAAAAATACCCATAGTCGCACCTTTGAGCCTTTGTACAGGGTCGAGGCCAGTTATTCGAGAAAACATAAATTGGCCAAAGTCAAAACCTTGCAGAATTTGTTCCACATCGAAATTAGCATAGAAGTGTTTAGTCTATCGACCTTTAACCGAAAAATACCCATAGTCGCACCTTTGAGCCTTTGTACAGGGTCGATGCTAATAATTCGAGAAACATAAATTGGCCAAAGTCGAACACTTGCAGAATTTGTTTCACATCGAAATTGGCATAGAAGTGTTTAGTCTATCGATCTTTAACCGAAAAATAACCATAGTCGGACCTTTGAGTCTTTGTACAGGGTCGAGGCTAATAATTCGAGAAAACATAAATTGGCCAAAGTCGAAACCTTGCAGAATTTGTTCCACATCGAAATTAGCATAGAAGTGTTTAGTCCATCGATATTTAACCGAAAAATACCCATAGTCGCACCTTTGAGCCTTTGTACAGGGTCGAGGCCAGTTATTCGAGAAAACATAAATTGGCCAAAGTCGAAACCTTGCAGAATTTGTTCCACATCGAAATTGGCATAGAAGTGTTTAGTCTATCGATCTTTAACCGAAAAATACCCATAGTCGCACCTTTGAGCCTTTGTACAGGGTCGAAGCTAATAATTCGAGAAAACATAAATTGGCCAAAGTCGAAACCTTGCAGAATTTGTTCCACTCAGAAATTATCATAGGAGTACTCAGTCTATCGATCTTTAACCGAAAAATACCCATAGTCGCACCTTTGAACCTTTGTACAGGGTCGAGGCTAATAATTCGAGAAACATAAATTGGCCAAATTCGAACACTTGCAGAATTTGTTCCACATCGAAATTGGCATAGAAGTGTTTAGTCTATCGATCTTTAACCGAAAAATACCCATAGTCGCACCTTTGAGCCTTTGTAAAGGGTCGAAGCTAATAATTCGAGAAAACATAAATTGGCCAAAGTCGAACACTTGCAGAATTTGTTCCACTCAGAAATTAGCATAGGAGTACTCAGTCTATCGATCTTTAACCGAAAAATACCCATAGTCGCACCTTTGAACCTTTGTACAGGGTCGAGGCTAATAATTCGAGAAACATAAATTGGCCAAATTCGAACACTTGCAGAATTTGTTCCACATCGAAATTGGCATAGAAGTGTTTAGTCTATCGATCTTTAACTGAAAAATACCCATAGTCGCACCTTTGAGCCTTTGTACAGGGTCGAGGCCAGTTATTCGAGAAAACATAAATTGGCCAAAGTCAAAACCTTGCAGAATTTGTTCCACATCGAAATTAGCATAGAAGTGTTTAGTCTATCGACCTTTAACCGAAAAATACCCATAGTCGCACCTTTGAGCCTTTGTACAGGGTCGATGCTAATAATTCGAGAAACATAAATTGGCCAAAGTCGAACACTTGCAGAATTTGTTTCACATCGAAATTGGCATAGAAGTGTTTAGTCTATCGATCTTTAACCGAAAAATAACCATAGTCGGACCTTTGAGTCTTTGTACAGGGTCGAGGCTAATAATTCGAGAAAACATAAATTGGCCAAAGTCGAAACCTTGCAGAATTTGTTCCACATCGAAATTGGCATAGAAGTGTTTAATCTATCGAACTTTAACCGAAAAATACCCATAGTCGCACCTTTGAGCCTTTGTACAGGGTCGAAGCTAACAATTCGAGAAAACATAAATTGGCCAAAGTCGAAACCTTGCAGAATTTGTTCCACAATAATTTGTACGACAACATTGTCAAAATTAACGTAAAGATGAATATAATGAATAAAGATTGTTTTTCATTATAAACATTTTCATATCCATCCGACAATCAGACATTAAAAATAAAAGACACAATGATTAAGTACTATATCATTTTACAGAGATGTTAATAAAGTTTGTCCTGTTTTCGGCTGATTTTTAAACTTTATCTATTTGGACAACGTGCATTTGTTTACGTTTTTCGGTCCTATGCGGCGACATTGTTGGCGGATCCTTCTCTTTCTTGTTCCTTTTCTCAATTAGCGATGAGTCCCCAAAAAGGAGTCCCCCGGTTTGGTGCATGTGACAGTAACATTCCGAAGAGTGCATCTGGACCAGTGCAGGAGAACGAGATTAATTGAGAAATTATAGATAAAGTTAAAAGGAAAAATGTTAACTACGGGCAGATATGGTCACCTTACAAAATAGAATATCTGAATTTGAGACAGAAACTAATGGTAAATGTCTAGTCATAAATCGTCCCTGTGAGAATGGTGATGATGGGGACAGTGAAATTTAAAAAAAACACTGCACTTCTTAAATATATCAATGGTGAATTTAAAATATTTACTATTTTTATTTTAATATTTATTATTTTTTATTTTAATATTTACTATTTTTTAATATTTACTATTTTTATTTTAATATTTATTATTTTTTATTCTAATATTTATTATTTTTTATTCTAATATTTATTATTTTTTATTCTAATATTTATTATTTTTTATTTAAATATTTACTATTTTTTATTTTAATATTTACTATTTGTTATTTTAATATTTACTATTTTTTATTTTAATATTTATTATTCTTTATTCTAATATTTATTATTTTTTATTCTAATATTTACTATTTTTTATTTAAATATTTACTATTTTTTATTTTAATATTTAATATTTGTTATTTTAATATTTACTATTTTTATTTTTTATTCTATTTATTATTTTTTTTTCTAATATTTACTATTTTTTATTTTAATATTTACCATTTTTATTTTAATATTTATTATTTTTTTTATTCTAATATTTATTATTTTTTATTCTAATATTTATTATTTTTTATTTTAATATTTATTATTTTTTATTTTAATATTTATTATTCTTTATTCTAATATTTATTATTTTTTATTTTAATATTCGCACCTTTGACCCTTTGTACAGGGTCGAAGCTAATAATTCGAGAAAACATAAATTGGCCAAAGTCGAAACCTTGCAGAATTTGTTTCACTCAGAAATTATCATAGTGTTTAGTCTATCGACCTTTAACCGAAAAATACCCATATCGCACCTTTGAGCCTTTGTACAGGGTCGAGGCTAATAATTCGAAAAATATAAATTGGAAAAAGTCGAACACTTGCAGAACTTGTTCCACTCAGAAATTAGCATAGGAGTATTCAGTCTATCGACCTTTAACTGAAAAATACCCATAGTCGCACCTTTGAGCCTTTGTACAGGGTCGAGGCTAATAATTCGAGAAAACATAAATTGGCCAAAGTCGAAACCTTGCAGAATTTGTTCCACTCAGAAATTGGCATAGAAGTGTTTAGTCTAACGATCTTTAACTGAAAAATACCCATAGTCGCAACTTTGAGCCTTTGTACAGGGTCGAGGCTAATAATTCGAGAAAACATAAATTTGCCAAAGTCGAAACCTTGCAGAATTTGTTCCACTCAGAAATTGGCATAGAGGTGTTTAGTCTATCGATCTTTAACCGAAAAATACCCATAGTCGCACCTTTGAGCCTTTGTACAGGGTCGAAGCTAATAATTCGAGAAAACATAAATTGGCCAAAGTCGAAACCTTGCAGAATTTGTTCCACTCAGAAATTGGCATAGAAGTGTTTAGTCTAACGATCTTTAACTGAAAAATACCCATAGTCGCACCTTTGAACCTTTGTACAGGGTCGAGGCTAATAATTCGAGAAACATAAATTGGCCAAAGTCGAACACTTGCAGAATTTGTTCCACATCGAAATTGGCATAGAAGTGTTTAGTCTTTAACTGAAAAATACCCATAGTCGCACCTTTGAGCCTTTGTACAGGGTCGAGGCTAATAATTCGAGAAAACATAAATTTGCCAAAGTCGAAACCTTGCAGAATTTGTTCCACTCAGAAATTGGCATGGAAGTGTTTAGTCTATCGATCTTTAACCGAAAAATACCCATAGTCGAACCTTTGAGCCTTTGTACAGGGTCGAGGCTAATAATTCGAGAAACATAAATTGGCCAAAGTCGAACACTTGCATAATTTGTTCCACTCAGAAATTATCATAGAAGTGTTTAGTCTATCGATCTTTAACCGAAAAATACCCATAGTCGCACCTTTGAACCTTTGTACAGGGTCGAGGCTAATAATTCGAGAAACATAAATTGGCCAAAGTCGAACACTTGCATAATTTGTTCCACTCAGAAATTAGCATAGGAGTACTCAGTCTATCGATCTTTAACCGAAAAATACCCATAGTCGCACCTTTGAACCTTTGTACAGGGTCGAGGCTAATAATTCGAGAAACATAAATTGGCCAAAGTCGAACACTAGCAGAATTTGTTCCACATCGAAATTGGCATAGAAGTGTTTAGTCTATCGATCTTTAACCGAAAAATACCCATAGTCGAACCTTTGAGCCTTTGTACAGGGTCGAGGCTAATAATTCGAGAAACATAAATTGGCCAAAGTCGAAAACTTGCAGAATTTGTTCCACTCAGAAATTAGCATAGGAGTACTCAGTCTATCGATCTTTAACCGAAAAATACCCATAGTCGCACCTTTGAACCTTTGTACAGGGTCGAGGCTAATAATTCGCCAAATTTGCCAAAGTCGAAACCTTGCAGAATTTGTTCCACTCAGAAATTGGCATAGAAGTGTTTAGTCTATCGATCTTTAACCGAAAAATACCCATAGTCGCACCTTTGAGCCTTTGTACAGGGTCGAGGCTAATAATTCGAGAAAACATAAATTTGCCAAAGTCGAAACCTTGCAGAATTTGTTCCACTCAGAAATTGGCATAGGAGTACTCAGTCTATCGATCTTTAACCGAAAAATACCCATAGTCGCACCTTTGAACCTTTGTACAGGGTCGAGGCTAATAATTCGAGAAACATAAATTGGCCAAAGTCGAACACTTGCAGAATTTGTTCCACATCGAAATTGGCATAGAAGTGTTTAGTCTATCGATCTTTAACTGAAAAATACCCATAGTCGCACCTTTGAGCCTTTATACAGGGTCGAAGCTAATAATTCGAGAAAACATAAATTGGCCAAAGTCGAACACTTGCAGAATTTGTTCCACTCAGAAATTAGCATAGGAGTACTCAGTCTATCGATCTTTAACCGAAAAATACCCATAGTCGCACCTTTGAACCTTTGTACAGGGTCGAGGCTAATAATTCGAGAAACATAAATTGGCCAAAGTCGAAACCTTGCAGAATTTGTTCCACTCAGAAATTATCATAGAAGTGTTTAGTCTATCGACCTTTAACCGAAAAAAAACCCATAGTCGCACCTTTGAACCTTTGTACAGGGTCGAGGCTAATAATTCGAGAAAACATAAATTGGCCAAAGTCGAACACTTGCAGAATTTGGTCCACTCAGAAATTAGCATAGGAGTACTCAGTCAATCGATCTTTAACCGAAAAATACCCATAGTCGCACCTTTGAACCTTTGTACAGGGTCGAGGCTAATAATTCGAGAAACATAAATTGGCCAAAGTCGAACACTTGCAGAATTTGTTCCACATCGAAATTGGCATAGAAGTGTTTAGTCTATCGAACTTTAACCGAAAAATACCCATAGTCGCACCTTGAGCCTTTGTACAGGGTCGAAGCTAATAATTCGAGAAAACATAAATTGGCCAAAGTAGAACACTTGCAGAATTTGTTCCACATCGAAATTTTGCATAGAAGTGTTTAGTCTATCGATCTTTAACCGAAAAATACCCATAGTCGCACCTTTGAGCCTTTGTACAGGGTCGAAGCTAATAATTCGAGAAAACATAAATTGGCCAAAGTCGAACACTTGCAGAATTTGTTCCACTCAGAAATTAGCATAGGAGTACTCAGTCTATCGATCTTTAACCGAAAAATACCCATAGTCGCACCTTTGAACCTTTGTACAGGGTCGAGGCTAATAATTTGAGAAACATAAATTGGCCAAAGTCGAACACTTGCAGAATTTGTTCCACATCGAAATTGGCATAGAAGTGTTTAGTCTATCGAACTTTAACCGAAAAATACCCATAGTCGCACCTTTGAGCCTTTGTACAGGGTCGAAGCTAATAATTCGAGAAAACATAAATTGGCCAAAGTCGAAACCTTGCAGAATTTGTTCCACTCAGAAATTGGCATAGAAGTGTTTAGTCTAACGATCTTTAACCGAGAAATACCCATAGTCGCACCTTTGAGCCTTTGTACAGGGTCGAAGCTAATAATTCGAGAAAACATAAATTAGCCAAAGTCGAACACTTGCAGAATTTGGTCCACTCAGAAATTAGCATAGGAGTACTCAGTCAATCGATCTTTAACCGAAAAATACCCATAGTCGCACCTTTGAGCCTTTGTACAGGGTCGAAGCTAATAATTCGAGAAAACATAAATTGGCCAAAGTCGAAACCTTGCAGAATTTGTTCCACTCAGAAATTGGCATAGAAGTGTTTAGTCTAACGATCTTTAACTGAAAAATACCCATAGTCGCACCTTTGAGCCTTTGTACAGGGTCGAGACCAGTTATTCGAGAAAACATAAATTGGCCAAAGTAGAACACTTGCAGAATTTGTTCCACATCGAAATTTTGCATAGAAGTGTTTAGTCTATCGATCTTTAACCGAAAAATACCCATAGTCGCACCTTTGAGCCTTTGTACAGGGTCGAAGCTAATAATTCGAGAAAACATAAATTGGCCAAAGTCGAAACCTTGCAGAATTTGTTCCACTCAGAAATTGGCATAGAAGGGTTTAGTCTAACGATCTTTAACTGAAAAATACCCATAGTCGCACCTTTGAGCCTTTGTACAGGGTCGAGGCTAATAATTCGAGAAAACATAAATTTGCCAAAGTCGAAACCTTGCAGAATTTGTTCCACTCAGAAATGGGCATAGAAGTGTTTAGTCTATCGATCTTTAACCGAAAAATACCCATAGTCGAACCTTTGAGCCTTTGTACAGGGTCGAGGCTAATAATTCGAGAAACATAAATTGGCCAAAGTCGAACACTTGCAGAATTTGTTCCACTCAGAAATTAGCATAGGAGTACTCAGTCTATCGATCTTTAACCGAAAAATACCCATAGTCGCACCTTTGAACCTTTGTACAGGGTCGAGGCTAATAATCCGAGGAACATAAATTGGCCAAAGTCGAACACTTGCAGAATTTGTTCCACGTCGAAATTGGCATAGAAGTGTTTAGTCTATCGACCTTTAACCGAGAAATACCCATACTCGCACCTTTGAGCCTTTGTACAGGGTCGAAGCTAATAATTCGAGAAAACATAAATTGGCCAAAGTCGAAACCTTGCAGAATTTGTTCCACTCAGAAATTATCATAGGAGTACTCAGTCTATCGATCTTTAACCGAAAAATACCCATAGTCGCACCTTTGAACCTTTGTACAGGGTCGAGGCTAATAATTCGAGAAACATAAATTGGCCAAATTCGAACACTTGCAGAATTTGTTCCACGTCGAAATTGGCATAGAAGTGTTTAGTCTATCGACCTTTAACCGAAAAATACCCATAGTCGCACCTTTGAGCCTTTGTACAGGGTCGAAGCTAATAATTCGAGAAAACATAAATTGGCCAAAGTCGAACACTTGCAGAATTTGTTCCACTCAGAAATTGGCATAGAAGTGTTTAGTCTATCGATCTTTAACCGAAAAATACCCATAGTCGCACCTTTGAGCCTTTGTACAGGGTCGAGGCTAATAATTCGAGAAAACATAAATTTGCCAAAGTCGAAACCTTGCAGAATTTGTTCCACTCAGAAATTGGCATAGAAGTGTTTAGTCTATCGATCTTTAACCGAAAAATACCCATAGTCGCACCTTTGAGCCTTTGTACAGGGTCGAGGCTAATAATTCGAGAAAACATAAATTTGCCAAAGTCGAAACCTTGCAGAATTTGTTCCACTCAGAAATTGGCATAGGAGTACTCAGTCTATCGATCTTTAACCGAAAAATACCCATAGTCGCACCTTTGAACCTTTGTACAGGGTCGAGGCTAATAATTCGAGAAACATAAATTGGCCAAAGTCGAACACTTGCAGAATTTGTTCCACATCGAAATTGGCATAGAAGTGTTTAGTCTATCGATCTTTAACTGAAAAATACCCATAGTCGCACCTTTGAGCCTTTATACAGGGTCGAAGCTAATAATTCGAGAAAACATAAATTGGCCAAAGTCGAACACTTGCAGAATTTGTTCCACTCAGAAATTAGCATAGGAGTACTCAGTCTATCGATCTTTAACCGAAAAATACCCATAGTCGCACCTTTGAACCTTTGTACAGGGTCGAGGCTAATAATTCGCCAAATTTGCCAAAGTCGAAACCTTGCAGAATTTGTTCCACTCAGAAATTGGCATAGAAGTGTTTAGTCTATCGATCTTTAACCGAAAAATACCCATAGTCGCACCTTTGAGCCTTTGTACAGGGTCGAGGCTAATAATTCGAGAAAACATAAATTTGCCAAAGTCGAAACCTTGCAGAATTTGTTCCACTCAGAAATTGGCATAGGAGTACTCAGTCTATCGATCTTTAACCGAAAAATACCCATAGTCGCACCTTTGAACCTTTGTACAGGGTCGAGGCTAATAATTCGAGAAACATAAATTGGCCAAAGTCGAACACTTGCAGAATTTGTTCCACATCGAAATTGGCATAGAAGTGTTTAGTCTATCGATCTTTAACTGAAAAATACCCATAGTCGCACCTTTGAGCCTTTATACAGGGTCGAAGCTAATAATTCGAGAAAACATAAATTGGCCAAAGTCGAACACTTGCAGAATTTGTTCCACTCAGAAATTAGCATAGGAGTACTCAGTCTATCGATCTTTAACCGAAAAATACCCATAGTCGCACCTTTGAACCTTTGTACAGGGTCGAGGCTAATAATTCGAGAAACATAAATTGGCCAAAGTCGAAACCTTGCAGAATTTGTTCCACTCAGAAATTATCATAGAAGTGTTTAGTCTATCGACCTTTAACCGAAAAAAAACCCATAGTCGCACCTTTGAACCTTTGTACAGGGTCGAGGCTAATAATTCGAGAAAACATAAATTGGCCAAAGTCGAACACTTGCAGAATTTGGTCCACTCAGAAATTAGCATAGGAGTACTCAGTCAATCGATCTTTAACCGAAAAATACCCATAGTCGCACCTTTGAACCTTTGTACAGGGTCGAGGCTAATAATTCGAGAAACATAAATTGGCCAAAGTCGAACACTTGCAGAATTTGTTCCACATCGAAATTGGCATAGAAGTGTTTAGTCTATCGAACTTTAACCGAAAAATACCCATAGTCGCACCTTTGAGCCTTTGTACAGGGTCGAAGCTAATAATTCGAGAAAACATAAATTGGCCAAAGTCGAAACCTTGCAGAATTTCTTCCACTCAGAAATTGGCATAGAAGTACTCAGTCTATCGATCTTTAACTGAAAAATACCCATAGTCGCACCTTTGAGCCTTTGTACAGGGTCGAAGCTAATAATTCGAGAAAACATAAATTGGCCAAAGTCGAAACCTTGCAGAATTTCTTCCACTCAGAAATTGGCATAGAAGTACTCAGTCTATCGATCTTTAACTGAAAAATACCCATAGCCGCACCTTTGAGCCTTTGTACAGGGTCGGGACCAGTTATTCGAGAAAACATAAATTGGCCAAAGTCGAACACTTGCAGAATTTGTTCCACTCAGAAATTAGCATAGGAGTACTCAGTCTATCGATCTTTAACCGAAAAATACCCATAGTCGCACCTTTGAACCTTTGTACAGGGTCGAGGCTAATAATTCGAGAAACATAAATTGGCCAAATTCGAACACTTGCAGAATTTGTTCCACATCGAAATTGGCATAGAAGTGTTTAGTCTATCGAACTTTAACTGAAAAATACCCATAGTCGCACCTTTGAGCCTTTGTACAGGGTCGAGGCCAGTTATTCGAGAAAACATAAATTGGCCAAAGTCAAAACCTTGCAGAATTTGTTCCACATCGAAATTAGCATAGAAGTGTTTAGTCTATCGACCTTTAACCGAAAAATACCCATAGTCGCACCTTTGAGCCTTTGTACAGGGTCGATGCTAATAATTCGAGAAACATAAATTGGCCAAAGTCGAACACTTGCAGAATTTGTTTCACATCGAAATTGGCATAGAAGTGTTTAGTCTATCGATCTTTAACCGAAAAATAACCATAGTCGGACCTTTGAGTCTTTGTACAGGGTCGAGGCTAATAATTCGAGAAAACATAAATTGGCCAAAGTCGAAACCTTGCAGAATTTGTTCCACATCGAAATTAGCATAGAAGTGTTTAGTCCATCGATCTTTAACCGAAAAATACCCATAGTCGCACCTTTGAGCCTTTGTACAGGGTCGAGGCCAGTTATTCGAGAAAACATAAATTGGCCAAAGTCGAAACCTTGCAGAATTTGTTCCACTCAGAAATTGGCATAGAAGTGTTTAGTCTAACGATCTTTAACCGAAAAATACCCATAGTCGCACCTTTGAGCCTTTGTACAGGGTCGAAGCTAATAATTCGAGAAAACATAAATTAGCCAAAGTCGAACACTTGCAGAATTTGTTCCACTCAGAAATTGGCATAGAAGTGTTTAGTCTAACGATCTTTAACTGAAAAATACCCATAGTCGCACCTTTGAGCCTTTGCACAGGGTCGAGGCTAATAATTCGAGAAAACATAAATTTGCCAAAGTCGAAACCTTGCAGAATTTGTTTCACTCAGAAATTGGCATAGGAGTACTCAGTCTATCGATCTTTAACCGAAAAATACCCATAGTCGCACCTTTGAACCTTTGTACAGGGTCGAGGCTAATAATTCGAGAAACATAAATTGGCCAAAGTCGAACACTTGCAGAATTTGTTCCACATCGAAATTGGCATAGAAGTGTTTAATCTATCGAACTTTAACCGAAAAATACCCATAGTCGCACCTTTGAGCCTTTGTACAGGGTCGAAGCTAACAATTCGAGAAAACATAAATTGGCCAAAGTCGAAACCTTGCAGAATTTGTTCCACAATAATTTGTACGACAACATTGTCAAAATTAACGTAAAGATGAATATAATGAATAAAGATTGTTTTTCATTATAAACATTTTCATATCCATCCGACAATCAGACATTAAAAATAAAAGACACAATGATTAAGTACTATATCATTTTACAGAGATGTTAATAAAGTTTGTCCTGTTTTCGGCTGATTTTTAAACTTTATCTATTTGGACAACGTGCATTTGTTTACGTTTTTCGGTCCTATGCGGCGACATTGTTGGCGGATCCTTCTCTTTCTTGTTCCTTTTCTCAATTAGCGATGAGTCCCCAAAAAGGAGTCCCCCGGTTTGGTGCATGTGACAGTAACATTCCGAAGAGTGCATCTGGACCAGTGCAGGAGAACGAGATTAATTGAGAAATTATAGATAAAGTTAAAAGGAAAAATGTTAACTACGGGCAGATATGGTCACCTTACAAAATAGAATATCTGAATTTGAGACAGAAACTAATGGTAAATGTCTAGTCATAAATCGTCCCTGTGAGAATGGTGATGATGGGGACAGTGAAATTTAAAAAAAACACTGCACTTCTTAAATATATCAATGGTGAATTTAAAATATTTACTATTTTTATTTTAATATTTATTATTTTTTATTTTAATATTTACTATTTTTTAATATTTACTATTTTTATTTTAATATTTATTATTTTTTATTCTAATATTTATTATTTTTTATTCTAATATTTATTATTTTTTATTCTAATATTTATTATTTTTTATTTAAATATTTACTATTTTTTATTTTAATATTTACTATTTGTTATTTTAATATTTACTATTTTTTATTTTAATATTTATTATTCTTTATTCTAATATTTATTATTTTTTATTCTAATATTTACTATTTTTTATTTAAATATTTACTATTTTTTATTTTAATATTTAATATTTGTTATTTTAATATTTACTATTTTTATTTTTTATTCTATTTATTATTTTTTTTTCTAATATTTACTATTTTTTATTTTAATATTTACCATTTTTATTTTAATATTTATTATTTTTTTTATTCTAATATTTATTATTTTTTATTCTAATATTTATTATTTTTTATTTTAATATTTATTATTTTTTATTTTAATATTTATTATTCTTTATTCTAATATTTATTATTTTTTATTTTAATATTCGCACCTTTGACCCTTTGTACAGGGTCGAAGCTAATAATTCGAGAAAACATAAATTGGCCAAAGTCGAAACCTTGCAGAATTTGTTCCACTCAGAAATTATCATAGTGTTTAGTCTATCGACCTTTAACCGAAAAATACCCATATCGCACCTTTGAGCCTTTGTACAGGGTCGAGGCTAATAATTCGAAAAATATAAATTGGAAAAAGTCGAACACTTGCAGAACTTGTTCCACTCAGAAATTAGCATAGGAGTATTCAGTCTATCGACCTTTAACTGAAAAATACCCATAGTCGCACCTTTGAGCCTTTGTACAGGGTCGAGGCTAATAATTCGAGAAACATAAATTGGCCAAAGTCGAACACTTGCAGAATTTGTTCCACTCAGAAATTAGCATAGGAGTACTCAGTCTATCGATCTTTAACCGGAAAATACCCATAGTCGCACCTTTGAACCTTTGTACAGGGTCGAGGCTAATAATTCGAGAAAACATAAATTTGCCAAAGTCGAAACCTTGCAGAATTTGTTCCACTCAGAAATTGGCATAGAGGTGTTTAGTCTATCGATCTTTAACCGAAAAATACCCATAGTCGCACCTTTGAGCCTTTGTACAGGGTCGAAGCTAATAATTCGAGAAAACATAAATTGGCCAAAGTCGAAACCTTGCAGAATTTGTTCCACTCAGAAATTGGCATAGAAGTGTTTAGTCTAACGATCTTTAACTGAAAAATACCCATAGTCGCACCTTTGAACCTTTGTACAGGGTCGAGGCTAATAATTCGAGAAACATAAATTGGCCAAAGTCGAACACTTGCAGAATTTGTTCCACATCGAAATTGGCATAGAAGTGTTTAGTCTTTAACTGAAAAATACCCATAGTCGCACCTTTGAGCCTTTGTACAGGGTCGAGGCTAATAATTCGAGAAAACATAAATTTGCCAAAGTCGAAACCTTGCAGAATTTGTTCCACTCAGAAATTGGCATGGAAGTGTTTAGTCTATCGATCTTTAACCGAAAAATACCCATAGTCGAACCTTTGAGCCTTTGTACAGGGTCGAGGCTAATAATTCGAGAAACATAAATTGGCCAAAGTCGAACACTTGCATAATTTGTTCCACTCAGAAATTATCATAGAAGTGTTTAGTCTATCGATCTTTAACCGAAAAATACCCATAGTCGCACCTTTGAACCTTTGTACAGGGTCGAGGCTAATAATTCGAGAAACATAAATTGGCCAAAGTCGAACACTTGCATAATTTGTTCCACTCAGAAATTAGCATAGGAGTACTCAGTCTATCGATCTTTAACCGAAAAATACCCATAGTCGCACCTTTGAACCTTTGTACAGGGTCGAGGCTAATAATTCGAGAAACATAAATTGGCCAAAGTCGAACACTAGCAGAATTTGTTCCACATCGAAATTGGCATAGAAGTGTTTAGTCTATCGATCTTTAACCGAAAAATACCCATAGTCGAACCTTTGAGCCTTTGTACAGGGTCGAGGCTAATAATTCGAGAAACATAAATTGGCCAAAGTCGAAAACTTGCAGAATTTGTTCCACTCAGAAATTAGCATAGGAGTACTCAGTCTATCGATCTTTAACCGAAAAATACCCATAGTCGCACCTTTGAACCTTTGTACAGGGTCGAGGCTAATAATTCGAGAAACATAAATTGGCCAAAGTCGAACACTAGCAGAATTTGTTCCACATCGAAATTGGCATAGAAGTGTTTAGTCTATCGATCTTTAACCGAAAAATACCCATAGTCGCACCTTTGAACCTTTGTACAGGGTCGAGGCTAATAATTCGCCAAATTTGCCAAAGTCGAAACCTTGCAGAATTTGTTCCACTCAGAAATTGGCATAGAAGTGTTTAGTCTATCGATCTTTAACCGAAAAATACCCATAGTCGCACCTTTGAGCCTTTGTACAGGGTCGAGGCTAATAATTCGAGAAAACATAAATTTGCCAAAGTCGAAACCTTGCAGAATTTGTTCCACTCAGAAATTGGCATAGGAGTACTCAGTCTATCGATCTTTAACCGAAAAATACCCATAGTCGCACCTTTGAACCTTTGTACAGGGTCGAGGCTAATAATTCGAGAAACATAAATTGGCCAAAGTCGAACACTTGCAGAATTTGTTCCACATCGAAATTGGCATAGAAGTGTTTAGTCTATCGATCTTTAACTGAAAAATACCCATAGTCGCACCTTTGAGCCTTTATACAGGGTCGAAGCTAATAATTCGAGAAAACATAAATTGGCCAAAGTCGAACACTTGCAGAATTTGTTCCACTCAGAAATTAGCATAGGAGTACTCAGTCTATCGATCTTTAACCGAAAAATACCCATAGTCGCACCTTTGAACCTTTGTACAGGGTCGAGGCTAATAATTCGAGAAACATAAATTGGCCAAAGTCGAAACCTTGCAGAATTTGTTCCACTCAGAAATTATCATAGAAGTGTTTAGTCTATCGACCTTTAACCGAAAAAAAACCCATAGTCGCACCTTTGAACCTTTGTACAGGGTCGAGGCTAATAATTCGAGAAAACATAAATTGGCCAAAGTCGAACACTTGCAGAATTTGGTCCACTCAGAAATTAGCATAGGAGTACTCAGTCAATCGATCTTTAACCGAAAAATACCCATAGTCGCACCTTTGAACCTTTGTACAGGGTCGAGGCTAATAATTCGAGAAACATAAATTGGCCAAAGTCGAACACTTGCAGAATTTGTTCCACATCGAAATTGGCATAGAAGTGTTTAGTCTATCGAACTTTAACCGAAAAATACCCATAGTCGCACCTTGAGCCTTTGTACAGGGTCGAAGCTAATAATTCGAGAAAACATAAATTGGCCAAAGTAGAACACTTGCAGAATTTGTTCCACATCGAAATTTTGCATAGAAGTGTTTAGTCTATCGATCTTTAACCGAAAAATACCCATAGTCGCACCTTTGAGCCTTTGTACAGGGTCGAAGCTAATAATTCGAGAAAACATAAATTGGCCAAAGTCGAACACTTGCAGAATTTGTTCCACTCAGAAATTAGCATAGGAGTACTCAGTCTATCGATCTTTAACCGAAAAATACCCATAGTCGCACCTTTGAACCTTTGTACAGGGTCGAGGCTAATAATTTGAGAAACATAAATTGGCCAAAGTCGAACACTTGCAGAATTTGTTCCACATCGAAATTGGCATAGAAGTGTTTAGTCTATCGAACTTTAACCGAAAAATACCCATAGTCGCACCTTTGAGCCTTTGTACAGGGTCGAAGCTAATAATTCGAGAAAACATAAATTGGCCAAAGTCGAAACCTTGCAGAATTTGTTCCACTCAGAAATTGGCATAGAAGTGTTTAGTCTAACGATCTTTAACCGAGAAATACCCATAGTCGCACCTTTGAGCCTTTGTACAGGGTCGAAGCTAATAATTCGAGAAAACATAAATTAGCCAAAGTCGAACACTTGCAGAATTTGGTCCACTCAGAAATTAGCATAGGAGTACTCAGTCAATCGATCTTTAACCGAAAAATACCCATAGTCGCACCTTTGAGCCTTTGTACAGGGTCGAAGCTAATAATTCGAGAAAACATAAATTGGCCAAAGTCGAAACCTTGCAGAATTTGTTCCACTCAGAAATTGGCATAGAAGTGTTTAGTCTAACGATCTTTAACTGAAAAATACCCATAGTCGCACCTTTGAGCCTTTGTACAGGGTCGAGACCAGTTATTCGAGAAAACATAAATTGGCCAAAGTAGAACACTTGCAGAATTTGTTCCACATCGAAATTTTGCATAGAAGTGTTTAGTCTATCGATCTTTAACCGAAAAATACCCATAGTCGCACCTTTGAGCCTTTGTACAGGGTCGAAGCTAATAATTCGAGAAAACATAAATTGGCCAAAGTCGAAACCTTGCAGAATTTGTTCCACTCAGAAATTGGCATAGAAGGGTTTAGTCTAACGATCTTTAACTGAAAAATACCCATAGTCGCACCTTTGAGCCTTTGTACAGGGTCGAGGCTAATAATTCGAGAAAACATAAATTTGCCAAAGTCGAAACCTTGCAGAATTTGTTCCACTCAGAAATGGGCATAGAAGTGTTTAGTCTATCGATCTTTAACCGAAAAATACCCATAGTCGAACCTTTGAGCCTTTGTACAGGGTCGAGGCTAATAATTCGAGAAACATAAATTGGCCAAAGTCGAACACTTGCAGAATTTGTTCCACTCAGAAATTAGCATAGGAGTACTCAGTCTATCGATCTTTAACCGAAAAATACCCATAGTCGCACCTTTGAACCTTTGTACAGGGTCGAGGCTAATAATCCGAGGAACATAAATTGGCCAAAGTCGAACACTTGCAGAATTTGTTCCACGTCGAAATTGGCATAGAAGTGTTTAGTCTATCGACCTTTAACCGAGAAATACCCATACTCGCACCTTTGAGCCTTTGTACAGGGTCGAAGCTAATAATTCGAGAAAACATAAATTGGCCAAAGTCGAAACCTTGCAGAATTTGTTCCACTCAGAAATTATCATAGGAGTACTCAGTCTATCGATCTTTAACCGAAAAATACCCATAGTCGCACCTTTGAACCTTTGTACAGGGTCGAGGCTAATAATTCGAGAAACATAAATTGGCCAAATTCGAACACTTGCAGAATTTGTTCCACGTCGAAATTGGCATAGAAGTGTTTAGTCTATCGACCTTTAACCGAAAAATACCCATAGTCGCACCTTTGAGCCTTTGTACAGGGTCGAAGCTAATAATTCGAGAAAACATAAATTGGCCAAAGTCGAACACTTGCAGAATTTGTTCCACTCAGAAATTGGCATAGAAGTGTTTAGTCTATCGATCTTTAACCGAAAAATACCCATAGTCGCACCTTTGAGCCTTTGTACAGGGTCGAGGCTAATAATTCGAGAAAACATAAATTTGCCAAAGTCGAAACCTTGCAGAATTTGTTCCACTCAGAAATTGGCATAGAAGTGTTTAGTCTATCGATCTTTAACCGAAAAATACCCATAGTCGCACCTTTGAGCCTTTGTACAGGGTCGAGGCTAATAATTCGAGAAAACATAAATTTGCCAAAGTCGAAACCTTGCAGAATTTGTTCCACTCAGAAATTGGCATAGGAGTACTCAGTCTATCGATCTTTAACCGAAAAATACCCATAGTCGCACCTTTGAACCTTTGTACAGGGTCGAGGCTAATAATTCGAGAAACATAAATTGGCCAAAGTCGAACACTTGCAGAATTTGTTCCACATCGAAATTGGCATAGAAGTGTTTAGTCTATCGATCTTTAACTGAAAAATACCCATAGTCGCACCTTTGAGCCTTTATACAGGGTCGAAGCTAATAATTCGAGAAAACATAAATTGGCCAAAGTCGAACACTTGCAGAATTTGTTCCACTCAGAAATTAGCATAGGAGTACTCAGTCTATCGATCTTTAACCGAAAAATACCCATAGTCGCACCTTTGAACCTTTGTACAGGGTCGAGGCTAATAATTCGCCAAATTTGCCAAAGTCGAAACCTTGCAGAATTTGTTCCACTCAGAAATTGGCATAGAAGTGTTTAGTCTATCGATCTTTAACCGAAAAATACCCATAGTCGCACCTTTGAGCCTTTGTACAGGGTCGAGGCTAATAATTCGAGAAAACATAAATTTGCCAAAGTCGAAACCTTGCAGAATTTGTTCCACTCAGAAATTGGCATAGGAGTACTCAGTCTATCGATCTTTAACCGAAAAATACCCATAGTCGCACCTTTGAACCTTTGTACAGGGTCGAGGCTAATAATTCGAGAAACATAAATTGGCCAAAGTCGAACACTTGCAGAATTTGTTCCACATCGAAATTGGCATAGAAGTGTTTAGTCTATCGATCTTTAACTGAAAAATACCCATAGTCGCACCTTTGAGCCTTTATACAGGGTCGAAGCTAATAATTCGAGAAAACATAAATTGGCCAAAGTCGAACACTTGCAGAATTTGTTCCACTCAGAAATTAGCATAGGAGTACTCAGTCTATCGATCTTTAACCGAAAAATACCCATAGTCGCACCTTTGAACCTTTGTACAGGGTCGAGGCTAATAATTCGAGAAACATAAATTGGCCAAAGTCGAAACCTTGCAGAATTTGTTCCACTCAGAAATTATCATAGAAGTGTTTAGTCTATCGACCTTTAACCGAAAAAAAACCCATAGTCGCACCTTTGAACCTTTGTACAGGGTCGAGGCTAATAATTCGAGAAAACATAAATTGGCCAAAGTCGAACACTTGCAGAATTTGGTCCACTCAGAAATTAGCATAGGAGTACTCAGTCAATCGATCTTTAACCGAAAAATACCCATAGTCGCACCTTTGAACCTTTGTACAGGGTCGAGGCTAATAATTCGAGAAACATAAATTGGCCAAAGTCGAACACTTGCAGAATTTGTTCCACATCGAAATTGGCATAGAAGTGTTTAGTCTATCGAACTTTAACCGAAAAATACCCATAGTCGCACCTTGAGCCTTTGTACAGGGTCGAAGCTAATAATTCGAGAAAACATAAATTGGCCAAAGTAGAACACTTGCAGAATTTGTTCCACATCGAAATTTTGCATAGAAGTGTTTAGTCTATCGATCTTTAACCGAAAAATACCCATAGTCGCACCTTTGAGCCTTTGTACAGGGTCGAAGCTAATAATTCGAGAAAACATAAATTGGCCAAAGTCGAACACTTGCAGAATTTGTTCCACTCAGAAATTAGCATAGGAGTACTCAGTCTATCGATCTTTAACCGAAAAATACCCATAGTCGCACCTTTGAACCTTTGTACAGGGTCGAGGCTAATAATTTGAGAAACATAAATTGGCCAAAGTCGAACACTTGCAGAATTTGTTCCACATCGAAATTGGCATAGAAGTGTTTAGTCTATCGAACTTTAACCGAAAAATACCCATAGTCGCACCTTTGAGCCTTTGTACAGGGTCGAAGCTAATAATTCGAGAAAACATAAATTGGCCAAAGTCGAAACCTTGCAGAATTTGTTCCACTCAGAAATTGGCATAGAAGTGTTTAGTCTAACGATCTTTAACCGAGAAATACCCATAGTCGCACCTTTGAGCCTTTGTACAGGGTCGAAGCTAATAATTCGAGAAAACATAAATTAGCCAAAGTCGAACACTTGCAGAATTTGGTCCACTCAGAAATTAGCATAGGAGTACTCAGTCAATCGATCTTTAACCGAAAAATACCCATAGTCGCACCTTTGAGCCTTTGTACAGGGTCGAAGCTAATAATTCGAGAAAACATAAATTGGCCAAAGTCGAAACCTTGCAGAATTTGTTCCACTCAGAAATTGGCATAGAAGGGTTTAGTCTAACGATCTTTAACTGAAAAATACCCATAGTCGCACCTTTGAGCCTTTGTACAGGGTCGAGGCTAATAATTCGAGAAAACATAAATTTGCCAAAGTCGAAACCTTGCAGAATTTGTTCCACTCAGAAATGGGCATAGAAGTGTTTAGTCTATCGATCTTTAACCGAAAAATACCCATAGTCGAACCTTTGAGCCTTTGTACAGGGTCGAGGCTAATAATTCGAGAAACATAAATTGGCCAAAGTCGAACACTTGCAGAATTTGTTCCACTCAGAAATTAGCATAGGAGTACTCAGTCTATCGATCTTTAACCGAAAAATACCCATAGTCGCACCTTTGAACCTTTGTACAGGGTCGAGGCTAATAATCCGAGGAACATAAATTGGCCAAAGTCGAACACTTGCAGAATTTGTTCCACGTCGAAATTGGCATAGAAGTGTTTAGTCTATCGACCTTTAACCGAGAAATACCCATACTCGCACCTTTGAGCCTTTGTACAGGGTCGAAGCTAATAATTCGAGAAAACATAAATTGGCCAAAGTCGAAACCTTGCAGAATTTGTTCCACTCAGAAATTATCATAGGAGTACTCAGTCTATCGATCTTTAACCGAAAAATACCCATAGTCGCACCTTTGAACCTTTGTACAGGGTCGAGGCTAATAATTCGAGAAACATAAATTGGCCAAATTCGAACACTTGCAGAATTTGTTCCACGTCGAAATTGGCATAGAAGTGTTTAGTCTATCGACCTTTAACCGAAAAATACCCATAGTCGCACCTTTGAGCCTTTGTACAGGGTCGAAGCTAATAATTCGAGAAAACATAAATTGGCCAAAGTCGAACACTTGCAGAATTTGTTCCACTCAGAAATTGGCATAGAAGTGTTTAGTCTATCGATCTTTAACCGAAAAATACCCATAGTCGCACCTTTGAGCCTTTGTACAGGGTCGAGGCTAATAATTCGAGAAAACATAAATTTGCCAAAGTCGAAACCTTGCAGAATTTGTTCCACTCAGAAATTGGCATAGAAGTGTTTAGTCTATCGATCTTTAACCGAAAAATACCCATAGTCGCACCTTTGAGCCTTTGTACAGGGTCGAGGCTAATAATTCGAGAAAACATAAATTTGCCAAAGTCGAAACCTTGCAGAATTTGTTCCACTCAGAAATTGGCATAGGAGTACTCAGTCTATCGATCTTTAACCGAAAAATACCCATAGTCGCACCTTTGAACCTTTGTACAGGGTCGAGGCTAATAATTCGAGAAACATAAATTGGCCAAAGTCGAACACTTGCAGAATTTGTTCCACATCGAAATTGGCATAGAAGTGTTTAGTCTATCGATCTTTAACTGAAAAATACCCATAGTCGCACCTTTGAGCCTTTATACAGGGTCGAAGCTAATAATTCGAGAAAACATAAATTGGCCAAAGTCGAACACTTGCAGAATTTGTTCCACTCAGAAATTAGCATAGGAGTACTCAGTCTATCGATCTTTAACCGAAAAATACCCATAGTCGCACCTTTGAACCTTTGTACAGGGTCGAGGCTAATAATTCGAGAAACATAAATTGGCCAAAGTCGAAACCTTGCAGAATTTGTTCCACTCAGAAATTATCATAGAAGTGTTTAGTCTATCGACCTTTAACCGAAAAAAACCCATAGTCGCACCTTTGAACCTTTGTACAGGGTCGAGGCTAATAATTCGAGAAAACATAAATTGGCCAAAGTCGAACACTTGCAGAATTTGGTCCACTCAGAAATTAGCATAGGAGTACTCAGTCAATCGATCTTTAACCGAAAAATACCCATAGTCGCACCTTTGAACCTTTGTACAGGGTCGAGGCTAATAATTCGAGAAACATAAATTGGCCAAAGTCGAACACTTGCAGAATTTGTTCCACATCGAAATTGGCATAGAAGTGTTTAGTCTATCGAACTTTAACCGAAAAATACCCATAGTCGCACCTTGAGCCTTTGTACAGGGTCGAAGCTAATAATTCGAGAAAACATAAATTGGCCAAAGTCGAAACCTTGCAGAATTTGTTCCACTCAGAAATTGGCATGGAAGTGTTTAGTCTATCGATCTTTAACCGAAAAATACCCATAGTCGAACCTTTGAGCCTTTGTACAGGGTCGAGGCTAATAATTCGAGAAACATAAATTTTTCCAAAGTCGAACACTTGCATAATTTGTTCCACTCAGAAATTATCATAGAAGTGTTTAGTCTATCGATCTTTAACCGAAAAATACCCATAGTCGCACCTTTGAACCTTTGTACAGGGTCGAGGCTAATAATTCGAGAAACATAAATTGGCCAAAGTCGAACACTTGCATAATTTGTTCCACTCAGAAATTAGCATAGGAGTACTCAGTCTATCGATCTTTAACCGAAAAATACCCATAGTCGCACCTTTGAACCTTTGTACAGGGTCGAGGCTAATAATTCGAGAAACATAAATTGGCCAAAGTCGAACACTTGCAGAATTTGTTCCACATCGAAATTGGCATAGAAGTGTTTAGTCTATCGATCTTTAATCGAAAAATACCCATAGTCGAACCTTTGAGCCTTTGTACAGGGTCGAGGCTAATAATTCGAGAAACATAAATTGGCCAAATTCGAACACTTGCAGAATTTGTTCCATTCAGAAATTAGCATAGGAGTACTCAGTCTATCGATCTTTAACCGAAAAATACCCATAGTCGCACCTTTGAGCCTTTGTACAGGGTCGAAGCTAATAATTCGAGAAAACATAAATTGGCCAAAGTCGAAACCTTGCAGAATTTCTTCCACTCAGAAATTGGCATAGAAGTACTCAGTCTATCGATCTTTAACTGAAAAATACCCATAGCCGCACCTTTGAGCCTTTGTACAGGGTCGAAGCTAATAATTCGAGAAAACATAAATTGGCCAAAGTCGAAACCTTGCAGAATTTCTTCCACTCAGAAATTGGCATAGAAGTACTCAGTCTATCGATCTTTAACTGAAAAATACCCATAGTCGCACCTTTGAGCCTTTGTACAGGGTCGAAGCTAATAATTCGAGAAAACATAAATTGGCCAAAGTCGAAACCTTGCAGAATTTCTTCCACTCAGAAATTGGCATAGAAGTACTCAGTCTATCGATCTTTAACTGAAAAATACCCATAGCCGCACCTTTGAGCCTTTGTACAGGGTCGGGACCAGTTATTCGAGAAAACATAAATTGGCCAAAGTCGAACACTTGCAGAATTTGTTCCACTCAGAAATTAGCATAGGAGTACTCAGTCTATCGATCTTTAACCGAAAAATACCCATAGTCGCACCTTTGAACCTTTGTACAGGGTCGAGGCTAATAATTCGAGAAACATAAATTGGCCAAATTCGAACACTTGCAGAATTTGTTCCACATCGAAATTGGCATAGAAGTGTTTAGTCTATCGATCTTTAACTGAAAAATACCCATAGTCGCACCTTTGAGCCTTTGTACAGGGTCGAGGCCAGTTATTCGAGAAAACATAAATTGGCCAAAGTCAAAACCTTGCAGAATTTGTTCCACATCGAAATTAGCATAGAAGTGTTTAGTCTATCGACCTTTAACCGAAAAATACCCATAGTCGCACCTTTGAGCCTTTGTACAGGGTCGATGCTAATAATTCGAGAAACATAAATTGGCCAAAGTCGAACACTTGCAGAATTTGTTTCACATCGAAATTGGCATAGAAGTGTTTAGTCTATCGATCTTTAACCGAAAAATAACCATAGTCGGACCTTTGAGTCTTTGTACAGGGTCGAGGCTAATAATTCGAGAAAACATAAATTGGCCAAAGTCGAAACCTTGCAGAATTTGTTCCACATCGAAATTAGCATAGAAGTGTTTAGTCCATCGATCTTTAACCGAAAAATACCCATAGTCGCACCTTTGAGCCTTTGTACAGGGTCGAGGCCAGTTATTCGAGAAAACATAAATTGGCCAAAGTCGAAACCTTGCAGAATTTGTTCCACTCAGAAATTGGCATAGAAGTGTTTAGTCTAACGATCTTTAACCGAAAAATACCCATAGTCGCACCTTTGAGCCTTTGTACAGGGTCGAAGCTAATAATTCGAGAAAACATAAATTAGCCAAAGTCGAACACTTGCAGAATTTGTTCCACTCAGAAATTGGCATAGAAGTGTTTAGTCTAACGATCTTTAACTGAAAAATACCCATAGTCGCACCTTTGAGCCTTTGCACAGGGTCGAGGCTAATAATTCGAGAAAACATAAATTTGCCAAAGTCGAAACCTTGCAGAATTTGTTTCACTCAGAAATTGGCATAGGAGTACTCAGTCTATCGATCTTTAACCGAAAAATACCCATAGTCGCACCTTTGAACCTTTGTACAGGGTCGAGGCTAATAATTCGAGAAACATAAATTGGCCAAAGTCGAACACTTGCAGAATTTGTTCCACATCGAAATTGGCATAGAAGTGTTTAATCTATCGAACTTTAACCGAAAAATACCCATAGTCGCACCTTTGAGCCTTTGTACAGGGTCGAAGCTAACAATTCGAGAAAACATAAATTGGCCAAAGTCGAAACCTTGCAGAATTTGTTCCACAATAATTTGTACGACAACATTGTCAAAATTAACGTAAAGATGAATATAATGAATAAAGATTGTTTTTCATTATAAACATTTTCATATCCATCCGACAATCAGACATTAAAAATAAAAGACACAATGATTAAGTACTATATCATTTTACAGAGATGTTAATAAAGTTTGTCCTGTTTTCGGCTGATTTTTAAACTTTATCTATTTGGACAACGTGCATTTGTTTACGTTTTTCGGTCCTATGCGGCGACATTGTTGGCGGATCCTTCTCTTTCTTGTTCCTTTTCTCAATTAGCGATGAGTCCCCAAAAAGGAGTCCCCCGGTTTGGTGCATGTGACAGTAACATTCCGAAGAGTGCATCTGGACCAGTGCAGGAGAACGAGATTAATTGAGAAATTATAGATAAAGTTAAAAGGAAAAATGTTAACTACGGGCAGATATGGTCACCTTACAAAATAGAATATCTGAATTTGAGACAGAAACTAATGGTAAATGTCTAGTCATAAATCGTCCCTGTGAGAATGGTGATGATGGGGACAGTGAAATTTAAAAAAAACACTGCACTTCTTAAATATATCAATGGTGAATTTAAAATATTTACTATTTTTATTTTAATATTTATTATTTTTTATTTTAATATTTACTATTTTTATTTTAATATTTATTATTTTTTATTCTAATATTTATTATTTTTTATTCTAATATTTATTATTTTTTATTCTAATATTTATTATTTTTTATTTAAATATTTACTATTTTTTATTTTAATATTTACTATTTGTTATTTTAATATTTACTATTTTTTATTTTAATATTTATTATTCTTTATTCTAATATTTATTATTTTTTATTCTAATATTTACTATTTTTTATTTAAATATTTACTATTTTTTATTTTAATATTTAATATTTGTTATTTTAATATTTACTATTTTTATTTTTTATTCTATTTATTATTTTTTTTTCTAATATTTACTATTTTTTATTTTAATATTTACCATTTTTATTTTAATATTTATTATTTTTTTTATTCTAATATTTATTATTTTTTATTCTAATATTTATTATTTTTTATTTTAATATTTATTATTTTTTATTTTAATATTTATTATTCTTTATTCTAATATTTATTATTTTTTATTTTAATATTCGCACCTTTGACCCTTTGTACAGGGTCGAAGCTAATAATTCGAGAAAACATAAATTGGCCAAAGTCGAAACCTTGCAGAATTTGTTCCACTCAGAAATTATCATAGTGTTTAGTCTATCGACCTTTAACCGAAAAATACCCATATCGCACCTTTGAGCCTTTGTACAGGGTCGAGGCTAATAATTCGAAAAATATAAATTGGAAAAAGTCGAACACTTGCAGAACTTGTTCCACTCAGAAATTAGCATAGGAGTATTCAGTCTATCGACCTTTAACTGAAAAATACCCATAGTCGCACCTTTGAGCCTTTGTACAGGGTCGAGGCTAATAATTCGAGAAAACATAAATTGGCCAAAGTCGAAACCTTGCAGAATTTGTTCCACTCAGAAATTGGCATAGAAGTGTTTAGTCTAACGATCTTTAACTGAAAAATACCCATAGTCGCAACTTTGAGCCTTTGTACAGGGTCGAGGCTAATAATTCGAGAAAACATAAATTTGCCAAAGTCGAAACCTTGCAGAATTTGTTCCACTCAGAAATTGGCATAGAAGTGTTTAGTCTAACGATCTTTAACTGAAAAATACCCATAGTCGCACCTTTGAACCTTTGTACAGGGTCGAGGCTAATAATTCGAGAAACATAAATTGGCCAAAGTCGAACACTTGCAGAATTTGTTCCACATCGAAATTGGCATAGAAGTGTTTAGTCTTTAACTGAAAAATACCCATAGTCGCACCTTTGAGCCTTTGTACAGGGTCGAGGCTAATAATTCGAGAAAACATAAATTTGCCAAAGTCGAAACCTTGCAGAATTTGTTCCACTCAGAAATTGGCATGGAAGTGTTTAGTCTATCGATCTTTAACCGAAAAATACCCATAGTCGAACCTTTGAGCCTTTGTACAGGGTCGAGGCTAATAATTCGAGAAACATAAATTGGCCAAAGTCGAACACTTGCATAATTTGTTCCACTCAGAAATTATCATAGAAGTGTTTAGTCTATCGATCTTTAACCGAAAAATACCCATAGTCGCACCTTTGAACCTTTGTACAGGGTCGAGGCTAATAATTCGAGAAACATAAATTGGCCAAAGTCGAACACTTGCATAATTTGTTCCACTCAGAAATTAGCATAGGAGTACTCAGTCTATCGATCTTTAACCGAAAAATACCCATAGTCGCACCTTTGAACCTTTGTACAGGGTCGAGGCTAATAATTCGAGAAACATAAATTGGCCAAAGTCGAACACTAGCAGAATTTGTTCCACATCGAAATTGGCATAGAAGTGTTTAGTCTATCGATCTTTAACCGAAAAATACCCATAGTCGAACCTTTGAGCCTTTGTACAGGGTCGAGGCTAATAATTCGAGAAACATAAATTGGCCAAAGTCGAAAACTTGCAGAATTTGTTCCACTCAGAAATTAGCATAGGAGTACTCAGTCTATCGATCTTTAACCGAAAAATACCCATAGTCGCACCTTTGAACCTTTGTACAGGGTCGAGGCTAATAATTCGCCAAATTTGCCAAAGTCGAAACCTTGCAGAATTTGTTCCACTCAGAAATTGGCATAGAAGTGTTTAGTCTATCGATCTTTAACCGAAAAATACCCATAGTCGCACCTTTGAGCCTTTGTACAGGGTCGAGGCTAATAATTCGAGAAAACATAAATTTGCCAAAGTCGAAACCTTGCAGAATTTGTTCCACTCAGAAATTGGCATAGGAGTACTCAGTCTATCGATCTTTAACCGAAAAATACCCATAGTCGCACCTTTGAACCTTTGTACAGGGTCGAAGCTAATAATTCGAGAAACATAAATTGGCCAAAGTCGAACACTTGCAGAATTTGTTCCACATCGAAATTGGCATAGAAGTGTTTAGTCTATCGATCTTTAACTGAAAAATACCCATAGTCGCACCTTTGAGCCTTTATACAGGGTCGAAGCTAATAATTCGAGAAAACATAAATTGGCCAAAGTCGAACACTTGCAGAATTTGTTCCACTCAGAAATTAGCATAGGAGTACTCAGTCTATCGATCTTTAACCGAAAAATACCCATAGTCGCACCTTTGAACCTTTGTACAGGGTCGAGGCTAATAATTCGAGAAACATAAATTGGCCAAAGTCGAAACCTTGCAGAATTTGTTCCACTCAGAAATTATCATAGAAGTGTTTAGTCTATCGACCTTTAACCGAAAAAAAACCCATAGTCGCACCTTTGAACCTTTGTACAGGGTCGAGGCTAATAATTCGAGAAAACATAAATTGGCCAAAGTCGAACACTTGCAGAATTTGGTCCACTCAGAAATTAGCATAGGAGTACTCAGTCAATCGATCTTTAACCGAAAAATACCCATAGTCGCACCTTTGAACCTTTGTACAGGGTCGAGGCTAATAATTCGAGAAACATAAATTGGCCAAAGTCGAACACTTGCAGAATTTGTTCCACATCGAAATTGGCATAGAAGTGTTTAGTCTATCGAACTTTAACCGAAAAATACCCATAGTCGCACCTTGAGCCTTTGTACAGGGTCGAAGCTAATAATTCGAGAAAACATAAATTGGCCAAAGTAGAACACTTGCAGAATTTGTTCCACATCGAAATTTTGCATAGAAGTGTTTAGTCTATCGATCTTTAACCGAAAAATACCCATAGTCGCACCTTTGAGCCTTTGTACAGGGTCGAAGCTAATAATTCGAGAAAACATAAATTGGCCAAAGTCGAACACTTGCAGAATTTGTTCCACTCAGAAATTAGCATAGGAGTACTCAGTCTATCGATCTTTAACCGAAAAATACCCATAGTCGCACCTTTGAACCTTTGTACAGGGTCGAGGCTAATAATTTGAGAAACATAAATTGGCCAAAGTCGAACACTTGCAGAATTTGTTCCACATCGAAATTGGCATAGAAGTGTTTAGTCTATCGAACTTTAACCGAAAAATACCCATAGTCGCACCTTTGAGCCTTTGTACAGGGTCGAAGCTAATAATTCGAGAAAACATAAATTGGCCAAAGTCGAAACCTTGCAGAATTTGTTCCACTCAGAAATTGGCATAGAAGTGTTTAGTCTAACAATCTTTAACCGAGAAATACCCATAGTCGCACCTTTGAGCCTTTGTACAGGGTCGAAGCTAATAATTCGAGAAAACATAAATTAGCCAAAGTCGAACACTTGCAGAATTTGGTCCACTCAGAAATTAGCATAGGAGTACTCAGTCAATCGATCTTTAACCGAAAAATACCCATAGTCGCACCTTTGAGCCTTTGTACAGGGTCGAAGCTAATAATTCGAGAAAACATAAATTGGCCAAAGTCGAAACCTTGCAGAATTTGTTCCACTCAGAAATTGGCATAGAAGTGTTTAGTCTAACGATCTTTAACTGAAAAATACCCATAGTCGCACCTTTGAGCCTTTGTACAGGGTCGAGACCAGTTATTCGAGAAAACATAAATTGGCCAAAGTAGAACACTTGCAGAATTTGTTCCACATCGAAATTTTGCATAGAAGTATTTAGTCTATCGATCTTTAACCGAAAAATACCCATAGTCGCACCTTTGAGAATTTGTACAGGGTCGAAGCTAATAATTCGAGAAAACATAAATTGGCCAAAGTCGAAACCTTGCAGAATTTGTTCCACTCAGAAATTAGCATAGGAGTACTCAGTCTATCGATCTTTAACCGAAAAATACCCATAGTCGCACCTTTGAACCTTTGTACAGGGTCGAGGCTAATAATTTGAGAAACATAAATTGGCCAAAGTCGAACACTTGCAGAATTTGTTCCACATCGAAATTGGCATAGAAGTGTTTAGTCTATCGAACTTTAACCGAAAAATACCCATAGTCGCACCTTTGAGCCTTTGTACAGGGTCGAAGCTAATAATTCGAGAAAACATAAATTGGCCAAAGTCGAAACCTTGCAGAATTTGTTCCACTCAGAAATTGGCATAGAAGTGTTTAGTCTAACAATCTTTAACCGAGAAATACCCATAGTCGCACCTTTGAGCCTTTGTACAGGGTCGAAGCTAATAATTCGAGAAAACATAAATTAGCCAAAGTCGAACACTTGCAGAATTTGGTCCACTCAGAAATTAGCATAGGAGTACTCAGTCAATCGATCTTTAACCGAAAAATACCCATAGTCGCACCTTTGAGCCTTTGTACAGGGTCGAAGCTAATAATTCGAGAAAACATAAATTGGCCAAAGTCGAAACCTTGCAGAATTTGTTCCACTCAGAAATTGGCATAGAAGTGTTTAGTCTAACGATCTTTAACTGAAAAATACCCATAGTCGCACCTTTGAGCCTTTGTACAGGGTCGAGACCAGTTATTCGAGAAAACATAAATTGGCCAAAGTAGAACACTTGCAGAATTTGTTCCACATCGAAATTTTGCATAGAAGTGTTTAGTCTATCGATCTTTAACCGAAAAATACCCATAGTCGCACCTTTGAGAATTTGTACAGGGTCGAAGCTAATAATTCGAGAAAACATAAATTGGCCAAAGTCGAAACCTTGCAGAATTTGTTCCACTCAGAAATTGGCATAGAAGGGTTTAGTCTAACGATCTTTAACTGAAAAATACCCATAGTCGCACCTTTGAGCCTTTGTACAGGGTCGAGGCTAATAATTCGAGAAAACATAAATTTGCCAAAGTCGAAACCTTGCAGAATTTGTTCCACTCAGAAATGGGCATAGAAGTGTTTAGTCTATCGATCTTTAACCGAAAAATACCCATAGTCGAACCTTTGAGCCTTTGTACAGGGTCGAGGCTAATAATTCGAGAAACATAAATTGGCCAAAGTCGAACACTTGCAGAATTTGTTCCACTCAGAAATTAGCATAGGAGTACTCAGTCTATCGATCTTTAACCGAAAAATACCCATAGTCGCACCTTTGAACCTTTGTACAGGGTCGAGGCTAATAATCCGAGGAACATAAATTGGCCAAAGTCGAACACTTGCAGAATTTGTTCCACGTCGAAATTGGCATAGAAGTGTTTAGTCTATCGACCTTTAACCGAGAAATACCCATACTCGCACCTTTGAGCCTTTGTACAGGGTCGAAGCTAATAATTCGAGAAAACATAAATTGGCCAAAGTCGAAACCTTGCAGAATTTGTTCCACTCAGAAATTATCATAGGAGTACTCAGTCTATCGATCTTTAACCGAAAAATACCCATAGTCGCACCTTTGAACCTTTGTACAGGGTCGAGGCTAATAATTCGAGAAACATAAATTGGCCAAATTCGAACACTTGCAGAATTTGTTCCACGTCGAAATTGGCATAGAAGTGTTTAGTCTATCGACCTTTAACCGAAAAATACCCATAGTCGCACCTTTGAGCCTTTGTACAGGGTCGAAGCTAATAATTCGAGAAAACATAAATTGGCCAAAGTCGAACACTTGCAGAATTTGTTCCACTCAGAAATTGGCATAGAAGTGTTTAGTCTATCGATCTTTAACCGAAAAATACCCATAGTCGCACCTTTGAGCCTTTGTACAGGGTCGAGGCTAATAATTCGAGAAAACATAAATTTGCCAAAGTCGAAACCTTGCAGAATTTGTTCCACTCAGAAATTGGCATAGAAGTGTTTAGTCTATCGATCTTTAACCGAAAAATACCCATAGTCGCACCTTTGAGCCTTTGTACAGGGTCGAGGCTAATAATTCGAGAAAACATAAATTTGCCAAAGTCGAAACCTTGCAGAATTTGTTCCACTCAGAAATTGGCATAGGAGTACTCAGTCTATCGATCTTTAACCGAAAAATACCCATAGTCGCACCTTTGAACCTTTGTACAGGGTCGAGGCTAATAATTCGAGAAACATAAATTGGCCAAAGTCGAACACTTGCAGAATTTGTTCCACATCGAAATTGGCATAGAAGTGTTTAGTCTATCGATCTTTAACTGAAAAGTACCCATAGTCGCACATTTGAGCCTTTATACAGGGTCGAAGCTAATAATTCGAGAAAACATAAATTGGCCAAAGTCGAACACTTGCAGAATTTGTTCCACTCAGAAATTAGCATAGGAGTACTCAGTCTATCGATCTTTAACCGAAAAATACCCATAGTCGCACCTTTGAACCTTTGTACAGGGTCGAGGCTAATAATTCGCCAAATTTGCCAAAGTCGAAACCTTGCAGAATTTGTTCCACTCAGAAATTGGCATAGAAGTGTTTAGTCTATCGATCTTTAACCGAAAAATACCCATAGTCGCACCTTTGAGCCTTTGTACAGGGTCGAGGCTAATAATTCGAGAAAACATAAATTTGCCAAAGTCGAAACCTTGCAGAATTTGTTCCACTCAGAAATTGGCATAGGAGTACTCAGTCTATCGATCTTTAACCGAAAAATACCCATAGTCGCACCTTTGAACCTTTGTACAGGGTCGAGGCTAATAATTCGAGAAACATAAATTGGCCAAAGTCGAACACTTGCAGAATTTGTTCCACATCGAAATTGGCATAGAAGTGTTTAGTCTATCGATCTTTAACTGAAAAATACCCATAGTCGCACCTTTGAGCCTTTATACAGGGTCGAAGCTAATAATTCGAGAAAACATAAATTGGCCAAAGTCGAACACTTGCAGAATTTGTTCCACTCAGAAATTAGCATAGGAGTACTCAGTCTATCGATCTTTAACCGAAAAATACCCATAGTCGCACCTTTGAACCTTTGTACAGGGTCGAGGCTAATAATTCGAGAAACATAAATTGGCCAAAGTCGAAACCTTGCAGAATTTGTTCCACTCAGAAATTATCATAGAAGTGTTTAGTCTATCGACCTTTAACCGAAAAAAAACCCATAGTCGCACCTTTGAACCTTTGTACAGGGTCGAGGCTAATAATTCGAGAAAACATAAATTGGCCAAAGTCGAACACTTGCAGAATTTGGTCCACTCAGAAATTAGCATAGGAGTACTCAGTCAATCGATCTTTAACCGAAAAATACCCATAGTCGCACCTTTGAACCTTTGTACAGGGTCGAGGCTAATAATTCGAGAAACATAAATTGGCCAAAGTCGAACACTTGCAGAATTTGTTCCACATCGAAATTGGCATAGAAGTGTTTAGTCTATCGAACTTTAACCGAAAAATACCCATAGTCGCACCTTGAGCCTTTGTACAGGGTCGAAGCTAATAATTCGAGAAAACATAAATTGGCCAAAGTAGAACACTTGCAGAATTTGTTCCACATCGAAATTTTGCATAGAAGTGTTTAGTCTATCGATCTTTAACCGAAAAATACCCATAGTCGCACCTTTGAGCCTTTGTACAGGGTCGAAGCTAATAATTCGAGAAAACATAAATTGGCCAAAGTCGAACACTTGCAGAATTTGTTCCACTCAGAAATTAGCATAGGAGTACTCAGTCTATCGATCTTTAACCGAAAAATACCCATAGTCGCACCTTTGAACCTTTGTACAGGGTCGAGGCTAATAATTTGAGAAACATAAATTGGCCAAAGTCGAACACTTGCAGAATTTGTTCCACATCGAAATTGGCATAGAAGTGTTTAGTCTATCGAACTTTAACCGAAAAATACCCATAGTCGCACCTTTGAGCCTTTGTACAGGGTCGAAGCTAATAATTCGAGAAAACATAAATTGGCCAAAGTCGAAACCTTGCAGAATTTGTTCCACTCAGAAATTGGCATAGAAGTGTTTAGTCTAACGATCTTTAACCGAGAAATACCCATAGTCGCACCTTTGAGCCTTTGTACAGGGTCGAAGCTAATAATTCGAGAAAACATAAATTAGCCAAAGTCGAACACTTGCAGAATTTGGTCCACTCAGAAATTAGCATAGGAGTACTCAGTCAATCGATCTTTAACCGAAAAATACCCATAGTCGCACCTTTGAGCCTTTGTACAGGGTCGAAGCTAATAATTCGAGAAAACATAAATTGGCCAAAGTCGAAACCTTGCAGAATTTGTTCCACTCAGAAATTGGCATAGAAGTGTTTAGTCTAACGATCTTTAACTGAAAAATACCCATAGTCGCACCTTTGAGCCTTTGTACAGGGTCGAGACCAGTTATTCGAGAAAACATAAATTGGCCAAAGTAGAACACTTGCAGAATTTGTTCCACATCGAAATTTTGCATAGAAGTGTTTAGTCTATCGATCTTTAACCGAAAAATACCCATAGTCGCACCTTTGAGCCTTTGTACAGGGTCGAAGCTAATAATTCGAGAAAACATAAATTGGCCAAAGTCGAAACCTTGCAGAATTTGTTCCACTCAGAAATTGGCATAGAAGGGTTTAGTCTAACGATCTTTAACTGAAAAATACCCATAGTCGCACCTTTGAGCCTTTGTACAGGGTCGAGGCTAATAATTCGAGAAAACATAAATTTGCCAAAGTCGAAACCTTGCAGAATTTGTTCCACTCAGAAATGGGCATAGAAGTGTTTAGTCTATCGATCTTTAACCGAAAAATACCCATAGTCGAACCTTTGAGCCTTTGTACAGGGTCGAGGCTAATAATTCGAGAAACATAAATTGGCCAAAGTCGAACACTTGCAGAATTTGTTCCACTCAGAAATTAGCATAGGAGTACTCAGTCTATCGATCTTTAACCGAAAAATACCCATAGTCGCACCTTTGAACCTTTGTACAGGGTCGAGGCTAATAATCCGAGGAACATAAATTGGCCAAAGTCGAACACTTGCAGAATTTGTTCCACGTCGAAATTGGCATAGAAGTGTTTAGTCTATCGACCTTTAACCGAGAAATACCCATACTCGCACCTTTGAGCCTTTGTACAGGGTCGAAGCTAATAATTCGAGAAAACATAAATTGGCCAAAGTCGAAACCTTGCAGAATTTGTTCCACTCAGAAATTATCATAGGAGTACTCAGTCTATCGATCTTTAACCGAAAAATACCCATAGTCGCACCTTTGAACCTTTGTACAGGGTCGAGGCTAATAATTCGAGAAACATAAATTGGCCAAATTCGAACACTTGCAGAATTTGTTCCACGTCGAAATTGGCATAGAAGTGTTTAGTCTATCGACCTTTAACCGAAAAATACCCATAGTCGCACCTTTGAGCCTTTGTACAGGGTCGAAGCTAATAATTCGAGAAAACATAAATTGGCCAAAGTCGAACACTTGCAGAATTTGTTCCACTCAGAAATTGGCATAGAAGTGTTTAGTCTATCGATCTTTAACCGAAAAAAACCCATAGTCGCACCTTTGAGCCTTTGTACAGGGTCGAGGCTAATAATTCGAGAAAACATAAATTTGCCAAAGTCGAAACCTTGCAGAATTTGTTCCACTCAGAAATTGGCATAGAAGTGTTTAGTCTATCGATCTTTAACCGAAAAATACCCATAGTCGCACCTTTGAGCCTTTGTACAGGGTCGAGGCTAATAATTCGAGAAAACATAAATTTGCCAAAGTCGAAACCTTGCAGAATTTGTTCCACTCAGAAATTGGCATAGGAGTACTCAGTCTATCGATCTTTAACCGAGAAATACCCATAGTCGCACCTTTGAACCTTTGTACAGGGTCGAGGCTAATAATTCGAGAAACATAAATTGGCCAAAGTCGAACACTTGCAGAATTTGTTCCACATCGAAATTGGCATAGAAGTGTTTAGTCTATCGATCTTTAACTGAAAAATACCCATAGTCGCACCTTTGAGCCTTTATACAGGGTCGAAGCTAATAATTCGAGAAAACATAAATTGGCCAAAGTCGAACACTTGCAGAATTTGTTCCACTCAGAAATTAGCATAGGAGTACTCAGTCTATCGATCTTTAACCGAAAAATACCCATAGTCGCACCTTTGAACCTTTGTACAGGGTCGAGGCTAATAATTCGAGAAACATAAATTGGCCAAAGTCGAAACCTTGCAGAATTTGTTCCACTCAGAAATTATCATAGAAGTGTTTAGTCTATCGACCTTTAACCGAAAAAAACCCATAGTCGCACCTTTGAACCTTTGTACAGGGTCGAGGCTAATAATTCGAGAAAACATAAATTGGCCAAAGTCGAACACTTGCAGAATTTGGTCCACTCAGAAATTAGCATAGGAGTACTCAGTCAATCGAACTTTAACCGAAAAATACCCATAGTCGCACCTTTGAACCTTTGTACAGGGTCGAGGCTAATAATTCGAGAAACATAAATTGGCCAAAGTCGAACACTTGCAGAATTTGTTCCACATCGAAATTGGCATAGAAGTGTTTAGTCTATCGAACTTTAACCGAAAAATACCCATAGTCGCACCTTGAGCCTTTGTACAGGGCCGATAAATTTGCCAAAGTCGAAACCTTGCAGAATTTGTTTCACTCAGAAATTGGCATAGGAGTACTCAGTCTATCGATCTTTAACCGAAAAATACCCATAGTCGCACCTTTGAACCTTTGTACAGGGTCGAGGCTAATAATTCGAGAAACATAAATTGGCCAAAGTCGAACACTTGCAGAATTTGTTCCACATCGAAATTGGCATAGAAGTGTTTAATCTATCGAACTTTAACCGAAAAATACCCATAGTCGCACCTTTGAGCCTTTGTACAGGGTCGAAGCTAACAATTCGAGAAAACATAAATTGGCCAAAGTCGAAACCTTGCAGAATTTGTTCCACAATAATTTGTACGACAACATTGTCAAAATTAACGTAAAGATGAATATAATGAATAAAGATTGTTTTTCATTATAAACATTTTCATATCCATCCGACAATCAGACATTAAAAATAAAAGACACAATGATTAAGTACTATATCATTTTACAGAGATGTTAATAAAGTTTGTCCTGTTTTCGGCTGATTTTTAAACTTTATCTATTTGGACAACGTGCATTTGTTTACGTTTTTCGGTCCTATGCGGCGACATTGTTGGCGGATCCTTCTCTTTCTTGTTCCTTTTCTCAATTAGCGATGAGTCCCCAAAAAGGAGTCCCCCGGTTTGGTGCATGTGACAGTAACATTCCGAAGAGTGCATCTGGACCAGTGCAGGAGAACGAGATTAATTGAGAAATTATAGATAAAGTTAAAAGGAAAAATGTTAACTACGGGCAGATATGGTCACCTTACAAAATAGAATATCTGAATTTGAGACAGAAACTAATGGTAAATGTCTAGTCATAAATCGTCCCTGTGAGAATGGTGATGATGGGGACAGTGAAATTTAAAAAAAACACTGCACTTCTTAAATATATCAATGGTGAATTTAAAATATTTACTATTTTTATTTTAATATTTATTATTTTTTATTCTAATATTTACTATTTTTTAATATTTACTATTTTTATTTTAATATTTATTATTTTTTATTCTAATATTTATTATTTTTTATTATAATATTTATTATTTTTTATTCTAATATTTATTATTTTTTATTTAAATATTTACTATTTTTTATTTTAATATTTACTATTTGTTATTTTAATATTTACTATTTTTTATTTTAATATTTATTATTCTTTATTCTAATATTTATTATTTTTTATTCTAATATTTACTATTTTTTATTTAAATATTTACTATTTTTTATTTTAATATTTAATATTTGTTATTTTAATATTTACTATTTTTATTTTTTATTCTATTTATTATTTTTTTTTCTAATATTTACTATTTTTTATTTTAATATTTACCATTTTTATTTTAATATTTATTATTTTTTTTTTTCTAATATTTATTATTTTTTATTCTAATATTTATTATTTTTTATTTTAATATTTATTATTTTTTATTTTAATATTTATTATTCTTTATTCTAATATTTATTATTTTTTATTTTAATATTCGCACCTTTGACCCTTTGTACAGGGTCGAAGCTAATAATTCGAGAAAACATAAATTGGCCAAAGTCGAAACCTTGCAGAATTTGTTCCACTCAGAAATTATCATAGTGTTTAGTCTATCGACCTTTAACCGAAAAATACCCATATCGCACCTTTGAGCCTTTGTACAGGGTCGAGGCTAATAATTCGAAAAATATAAATTGGAAAAAGTCGAACACTTGCAGAACTTGTTCCACTCAGAAATTAGCATAGGAGTATTCAGTCTATCGACCTTTAACTGAAAAATACCCATAGTCGCACCTTTGAGCCTTTGTACAGGGTCGAGGCTAATAATTCGAGAAAACATAAATTGGCCAAAGTCGAAACCTTGCAGAATTTGTTCCACTCAGAAATTGGCATAGAAGTGTTTAGTCTAACGATCTTTAACTGAAAAATACCCATAGTCGCAACTTTGAGCCTTTGTACAGGGTCGAGGCTAATAATTCGAGAAAACATAAATTTGCCAAAGTCGAAACCTTGCAGAATTTGTTCCACTCAGAAATTGGCATAGAGGTGTTTAGTCTATCGATCTTTAACCGAAAAATACCCATAGTCGCACCTTTGAGCCTTTGTACAGGGTCGAAGCTAATAATTCGAGAAAACATAAATTGGCCAAAGTCGAAACCTTGCAGAATTTGTTCCACTCAGAAATTGGCATAGAAGTGTTTAGTCTAACGATCTTTAACTGAAAAATACCCATAGTCGCACCTTTGAACCTTTGTACAGGGTCGAGGCTAATAATTCGAGAAACATAAATTGGCCAAAGTCGAACACTTGCAGAATTTGTTCCACATCGAAATTGGCATAGAAGTGTTTAGTCTTTAACTGAAAAATACCCATAGTCGCACCTTTGAGCCTTTGTACAGGGTCGAGGCTAATAATTCGAGAAAACATAAATTTGCCAAAGTCGAAACCTTGCAGAATTTGTTCCACTCAGAAATTGGCATGGAAGTGTTTAGTCTATCGATCTTTAACCGAAAAATACCCATAGTCGAACCTTTGAGCCTTTGTACAGGGTCGAGGCTAATAATTCGAGAAACATAAATTGGCCAAAGTCGAACACTTGCATAATTTGTTCCACTCAGAAATTATCATAGAAGTGTTTAGTCTATCGATCTTTAACCGAAAAATACCCATAGTCGCACCTTTGAACCTTTGTACAGGGTCGAGGCTAATAATTCGAGAAACATAAATTGGCCAAAGTCGAACACTTGCATAATTTGTTCCACTCAGAAATTAGCATAGGAGTACTCAGTCTATCGATCTTTAACCGAAAAATACCCATAGTCGCACCTTTGAACCTTTGTACAGGGTCGAGGCTAATAATTCGAGAAACATAAATTGGCCAAAGTCGAACACTAGCAGAATTTGTTCCACATCGAAATTGGCATAGAAGTGTTTAGTCTTTAACTGAAAAATACCCATAGTCGCACCTTTGAGCCTTTGTACAGGGTCGAGGCTAATAATTCGAGAAAACATAAATTTGCCAAAGTCGAAACCTTGCAGAATTTGTTCCACTCAGAAATTGGCATGGAAGTGTTTAGTCTATCGATCTTTAACCGAAAAATACCCATAGTCGAACCTTTGAGCCTTTGTACAGGGTCGAGGCTAATAATTCGAGAAACATAAATTGGCCAAAGTCGAACACTTGCATAATTTGTTCCACTCAGAAATTATCATAGAAGTGTTTAGTCTATCGATCTTTAACCGAAAAATACCCATAGTCGCACCTTTGAACCTTTGTACAGGGTCGAGGCTAATAATTCGAGAAACATAAATTGGCCAAAGTCGAACACTTGCATAATTTGTTCCACTCAGAAATTAGCATAGGAGTACTCAGTCTATCGATCTTTAACCGAAAAATACCCATAGTCGCACCTTTGAACCTTTGTACAGGGTCGAGGCTAATAATTCGAGAAACATAAATTGGCCAAAGTCGAACACTAGCAGAATTTGTTCCACATCGAAATTGGCATAGAAGTGTTTAGTCTATCGATCTTTAACCGAAAAATACCCATAGTCGAACCTTTGAGCCTTTGTACAGGGTCGAGGCTAATAATTCGAGAAACATAAATTGGCCAAAGTCGAAAACTTGCAGAATTTGTTCCACTCAGAAATTAGCATAGGAGTACTCAGTCTATCGATCTTTAACCGAAAAATACCCATAGTCGCACCTTTGAACCTTTGTACAGGGTCGAGGCTAATAATTCGCCAAATTTGCCAAAGTCGAAACCTTGCAGAATTTGTTCCACTCAGAAATTGGCATAGAAGTGTTTAGTCTATCGATCTTTAACCGAAAAATACCCATAGTCGCACCTTTGAGCCTTTGTACAGGGTCGAGGCTAATAATTCGAGAAAACATAAATTTGCCAAAGTCGAAACCTTGCAGAATTTGTTCCACTCAGAAATTGGCATAGGAGTACTCAGTCTATCGATCTTTAACCGAAAAATACCCATAGTCGCACCTTTGAACCTTTGTACAGGGTCGAGGCTAATAATTCGAGAAACATAAATTGGCCAAAGTCGAACACTTGCAGAATTTGTTCCACATCGAAATTGGCATAGAAGTGTTTAGTCTATCGATCTTTAACTGAAAAATACCCATAGTCGCACCTTTGAGCCTTTATACAGGGTCGAAGCTAATAATTCGAGAAAACATAAATTGGCCAAAGTCGAACACTTGCAGAATTTGTTCCACTCAGAAATTAGCATAGGAGTACTCAGTCTATCGATCTTTAACCGAAAAATACCCATAGTCGCACCTTTGAACCTTTGTACAGGGTCGAGGCTAATAATTCGAGAAACATAAATTGGCCAAAGTCGAAACCTTGCAGAATTTGTTCCACTCAGAAATTATCATAGAAGTGTTTAGTCTATCGACCTTTAACCGAAAAAAAACCCATAGTCGCACCTTTGAACCTTTGTACAGGGTCGAGGCTAATAATTCGAGAAAACATAAATTGGCCAAAGTCGAACACTTGCAGAATTTGGTCCACTCAGAAATTAGCATAGGAGTACTCAGTCAATCGATCTTTAACCGAAAAATACCCATAGTCGCACCTTTGAACCTTTGTACAGGGTCGAGGCTAATAATTCGAGAAACATAAATTGGCCAAAGTCGAACACTTGCAGAATTTGTTCCACATCGAAATTGGCATAGAAGTGTTTAGTCTATCGAACTTTAACCGAAAAATACCCATAGTCGCACCTTGAGCCTTTGTACAGGGTCGAAGCTAATAATTCGAGAAAACATAAATTGGCCAAAGTAGAACACTTGCAGAATTTGTTCCACATCGAAATTTTGCATAGAAGTGTTTAGTCTATCGATCTTTAACCGAAAAATACCCATAGTCGCACCTTTGAGCCTTTGTACAGGGTCGAAGCTAATAATTCGAGAAAACATAAATTGGCCAAAGTCGAACACTTGCAGAATTTGTTCCACTCAGAAATTAGCATAGGAGTACTCAGTCTATCGATCTTTAACCGAAAAATACCCATAGTCGCACCTTTGAACCTTTGTACAGGGTCGAGGCTAATAATTTGAGAAACATAAATTGGCCAAAGTCGAACACTTGCAGAATTTGTTCCACATCGAAATTGGCATAGAAGTGTTTAGTCTATCGAACTTTAACCGAAAAATACCCATAGTCGCACCTTTGAGCCTTTGTACAGGGTCGAAGCTAATAATTCGAGAAAACATAAATTGGCCAAAGTCGAAACCTTGCAGAATTTGTTCCACTCAGAAATTGGCATAGAAGTGTTTAGTCTAACAATCTTTAACCGAGAAATACCCATAGTCGCACCTTTGAGCCTTTGTACAGGGTCGAAGCTAATAATTCGAGAAAACATAAATTAGCCAAAGTCGAACACTTGCAGAATTTGGTCCACTCAGAAATTAGCATAGGAGTACTCAGTCAATCGATCTTTAACCGAAAAATACCCATAGTCGCACCTTTGAGCCTTTGTACAGGGTCGAAGCTAATAATTCGAGAAAACATAAATTGGCCAAAGTCGAAACCTTGCAGAATTTGTTCCACTCAGAAATTGGCATAGAAGTGTTTAGTCTAACGATCTTTAACTGAAAAATACCCATAGTCGCACCTTTGAGCCTTTGTACAGGGTCGAGACCAGTTATTCGAGAAAACATAAATTGGCCAAAGTAGAACACTTGCAGAATTTGTTCCACATCGAAATTTTGCATAGAAGTGTTTAGTCTATCGATCTTTAACCGAAAAATACCCATAGTCGCACCTTTGAGCCTTTGTACAGGGTCGAAGCTAATAATTCGAGAAAACATAAATTGGCCAAAGTCGAAACCTTGCAGAATTTGTTCCACTCAGAAATTGGCATAGAAGGGTTTAGTCTAACGATCTTTAACTGAAAAATACCCATAGTCGCACCTTTGAGCCTTTGTACAGGGTCGAGGCTAATAATTCGAGAAAACATAAATTGGCCAAAGTCGAACACTTGCAGAATTTGTTCCACTCAGAAATTAGCATAGGAGTACTCAGTCTATCGATCTTTAACCGAAAAATACCCATAGTCGCACCTTTGAACCTTTGTACAGGGTCGAGGCTAATAATTCGCCAAATTTGCCAAAGTCGAAACCTTGCAGAATTTGTTCCACTCAGAAATTGGCATAGAAGTGTTTAGTCTATCGATCTTTAACCGAAAAATACCCATAGTCGCACCTTTGAGCCTTTGTACAGGGTCGAGGCTAATAATTCGAGAAAACATAAATTTGCCAAAGTCGAAACCTTGCAGAATTTGTTCCACTCAGAAATTGGCATAGGAGTACTCAGTCTATCGATCTTTAACCGAAAAATACCCATAGTCGCACCTTTGAACCTTTGTACAGGGTCGAGGCTAATAATTCGAGAAACATAAATTGGCCAAAGTCGAACACTTGCAGAATTTGTTCCACATCGAAATTGGCATAGAAGTGTTTAGTCTATCGATCTTTAACTGAAAAATACCCATAGTCGCACCTTTGAGCCTTTATACAGGGTCGAAGCTAATAATTCGAGAAAACATAAATTGGCCAAAGTCGAACACTTGCAGAATTTGTTCCACTCAGAAATTAGCATAGGAGTACTCAGTCTATCGATCTTTAACCGAAAAATACCCATAGTCGCACCTTTGAACCTTTGTACAGGGTCGAGGCTAATAATTCGAGAAACATAAATTGGCCAAAGTCGAAACCTTGCAGAATTTGTTCCACTCAGAAATTATCATAGAAGTGTTTAGTCTATCGACCTTTAACCGAAAAAAAACCCATAGTCGCACCTTTGAACCTTTGTACAGGGTCGAGGCTAATAATTCGAGAAAACATAAATTGGCCAAAGTCGAACACTTGCAGAATTTGGTCCACTCAGAAATTAGCATAGGAGTACTCAGTCAATCGATCTTTAACCGAAAAATACCCATAGTCGCACCTTTGAACCTTTGTACAGGGTCGAGGCTAATAATTCGAGAAACATAAATTGGCCAAAGTCGAACACTTGCAGAATTTGTTCCACATCGAAATTGGCATAGAAGTGTTTAGTCTATCGAACTTTAACCGAAAAATACCCATAGTCGCACCTTGAGCCTTTGTACAGGGTCGAAGCTAATAATTCGAGAAAACATAAATTGGCCAAAGTAGAACACTTGCAGAATTTGTTCCACATCGAAATTTTGCATAGAAGTGTTTAGTCTATCGATCTTTAACCGAAAAATACCCATAGTCGCACCTTTGAGCCTTTGTACAGGGTCGAAGCTAATAATTCGAGAAAACATAAATTGGCCAAAGTCGAACACTTGCAGAATTTGTTCCACTCAGAAATTAGCATAGGAGTACTCAGTCTATCGATCTTTAACCGAAAAATACCCATAGTCGCACCTTTGAACCTTTGTACAGGGTCGAGGCTAATAATTTGAGAAACATAAATTGGCCAAAGTCGAACACTTGCAGAATTTGTTCCACATCGAAATTGGCATAGAAGTGTTTAGTCTATCGAACTTTAACCGAAAAATACCCATAGTCGCACCTTTGAGCCTTTGTACAGGGTCGAAGCTAATAATTCGAGAAAACATAAATTGGCCAAAGTCGAAACCTTGCAGAATTTGTTCCACTCAGAAATTGGCATAGAAGTGTTTAGTCTAACGATCTTTAACCGAGAAATACCCATAGTCGCACCTTTGAGCCTTTGTACAGGGTCGAAGCTAATAATTCGAGAAAACATAAATTAGCCAAAGTCGAACACTTGCAGAATTTGGTCCACTCAGAAATTAGCATAGGAGTACTCAGTCAATCGATCTTTAACCGAAAAATACCCATAGTCGCACCTTTGAGCCTTTGTACAGGGTCGAAGCTAATAATTCGAGAAAACATAAATTGGCCAAAGTCGAAACCTTGCAGAATTTGTTCTACTCAGAAATTGGCATAGAAGTGTTTAGTCTAACGATCTTTAACTGAAAAATACCCATAGTCGCACCTTTGAGCCTTTGTACAGGGTCGAGACCAGTTATTCGAGAAAACATAAATTGGCCAAAGTAGAACACTTGCAGAATTTGTTCCACATCGAAATTTTGCATAGAAGTGTTTAGTCTATCGATCTTTAACCGAAAAATACCCATAGTCGCACCTTTGAGCCTTTGTACAGGGTCGAAGCTAATAATTCGAGAAAACATAAATTGGCCAAAGTCGAAACCTTGCAGAATTTGTTCCACTCAGAAATTGGCATAGAAGGGTTTAGTCTAACGATCTTTAACTGAAAAATACCCATAGTCGCACCTTTGAGCCTTTGTACAGGGTCGAGGCTAATAATTCGAGAAAACATAAATTTGCCAAAGTCGAAACCTTGCAGAATTTGTTCCACTCAGAAATGGGCATAGAAGTGTTTAGTCTATCGATCTTTAACCGAAAAATACCCATAGTCGAACCTTTGAGCCTTTGTACAGGGTCGAGGCTAATAATTCGAGAAACATAAATTGGCCAAAGTCGAACACTTGCAGAATTTGTTCCACTCAGAAATTAGCATAGGAGTACTCAGTCTATCGATCTTTAACCGAAAAATACCCATAGTCGCACCTTTGAACCTTTGTACAGGGTCGAGGCTAATAATCCGAGGAACATAAATTGGCCAAAGTCGAACACTTGCAGAATTTGTTCCACGTCGAAATTGGCATAGAAGTGTTTAGTCTATCGACCTTTAACCGAGAAATACCCATACTCGCACCTTTGAGCCTTTGTACAGGGTCGAAGCTAATAATTCGAGAAAACATAAATTGGCCAAAGTCGAAACCTTGCAGAATTTGTTCCACTCAGAAATTATCATAGGAGTACTCAGTCTATCGATCTTTAACCGAAAAATACCCATAGTCGCACCTTTGAACCTTTGTACAGGGTCGAGGCTAATAATTCGAGAAACATAAATTGGCCAAATTCGAACACTTGCAGAATTTGTTCCACGTCGAAATTGGCATAGAAGTGTTTAGTCTATCGACCTTTAACCGAAAAATACCCATAGTCGCACCTTTGAGCCTTTGTACAGGGTCGAAGCTAATAATTCGAGAAAACATAAATTGGCCAAAGTCGAACACTTGCAGAATTTGTTCCACTCAGAAATTGGCATAGAAGTGTTTAGTCTATCGATCTTTAACCGAAAAATACCCATAGTCGCACCTTTGAGCCTTTGTACAGGGTCGAGGCTAATAATTCGAGAAAACATAAATTTGCCAAAGTCGAAACCTTGCAGAATTTGTTCCACTCAGAAATTGGCATAGAAGTGTTTAGTCTATCGATCTTTAACCGAAAAATACCCATAGTCGCACCTTTGAGCCTTTGTACAGGGTCGAGGCTAATAATTCGAGAAAACATAAATTTGCCAAAGTCGAAACCTTGCAGAATTTGTTCCACTCAGAAATTGGCATAGGAGTACTCAGTCTATCGATCTTTAACCGAAAAATACCCATAGTCGCACCTTTGAACCTTTGTACAGGGTCGAGGCTAATAATTCGAGAAACATAAATTGGCCAAAGTCGAACACTTGCAGAATTTGTTCCACATCGAAATTGGCATAGAAGTGTTTAGTCTATCGATCTTTAACTGAAAAATACCCATAGTCGCACCTTTGAGCCTTTATACAGGGTCGAAGCTAATAATTCGAGAAAACATAAATTGGCCAAAGTCGAACACTTGCAGAATTTGTTCCACTCAGAAATTAGCATAGGAGTACTCAGTCTATCGATCTTTAACCGAAAAATACCCATAGTCGCACCTTTGAACCTTTGTACAGGGTCGAGGCTAATAATTCGCCAAATTTGCCAAAGTCGAAACCTTGCAGAATTTGGTCCACTCAGAAATTAGCATAGGAGTACTCAGTCAATCGATCTTTAACCGAAAAATACCCATAGTCGCACCTTTGAACCTTTGTACAGGGTCGAGGCTAATAATTCGAGAAACATAAATTGGCCAAAGTCGAACACTTGCAGAATTTGTTCCACATCGAAATTGGCATAGAAGTGTTTAGTCTATCGAACTTTAACCGAAAAATACCCATAGTCGCACCTTGAGCCTTTGTACAGGGTCGAAGCTAATAATTCGAGAAAACATAAATTGGCCAAAGTAGAACACTTGCAGAATTTGTTCCACATCGAAATTTTGCATAGAAGTGTTTAGTCTATCGATCTTTAACCGAAAAATACCCATAGTCGCACCTTTGAGCCTTTGTACAGGGTCGAAGCTAATAATTCGAGAAAACATAAATTGGCCAAAGTCGAAACCTTGCAGAATTTGTTCCACTCAGAAATTGGCATAGAAGGGTTTAGTCTAACGATCTTTAACTGAAAAATACCCATAGTCGCACCTTTGAGCCTTTGTACAGGGTCGAGGCTAATAATTCGAGAAAACATAAATTTGCCAAAGTCGAAACCTTGCAGAATTTGTTCCACTCAGAAATGGGCATAGAAGTGTTTAGTCTATCGATCTTTAACCGAAAAATACCCATAGTCGAACCTTTGAGCCTTTGTACAGGGTCGAGGCTAATAATTCGAGAAACATAAATTGGCCAAAGTCGAACACTTGCAGAATTTGTTCCACTCAGAAATTAGCATAGGAGTACTCAGTCTATCGATCTTTAACCGAAAAATACCCATAGTCGCACCTTTGAACCTTTGTACAGGGTCGAGGCTAATAATCCGAGGAACATAAATTGGCCAAAGTCGAACACTTGCAGAATTTGTTCCACGTCGAAATTGGCATAGAAGTGTTTAGTCTATCGACCTTTAACCGAGAAATACCCATACTCGCACCTTTGAGCCTTTGTACAGGGTCGAAGCTAATAATTCGAGAAAACATAAATTGGCCAAAGTCGAAACCTTGCAGAATTTGTTCCACTCAGAAATTATCATAGGAGTACTCAGTCTATCGATCTTTAACCGAAAAATACCCATAGTCGCACCTTTGAACCTTTGTACAGGGTCGAGGCTAATAATTCGAGAAACATAAATTGGCCAAATTCGAACACTTGCAGAATTTGTTCCACGTCGAAATTGGCATAGAAGTGTTTAGTCTATCGACCTTTAACCGAAAAATACCCATAGTCGCACCTTTGAGCCTTTGTACAGGGTCGAAGCTAATAATTCGAGAAAACATAAATTGGCCAAAGTCGAACACTTGCAGAATTTGTTCCACTCAGAAATTGGCATAGAAGTGTTTAGTCTATCGATCTTTAACCGAAAAATACCCATAGTCGCACCTTTGAGCCTTTGTACAGGGTCGAGGCTAATAATTCGAGAAAACATAAATTTGCCAAAGTCGAAACCTTGCAGAATTTGTTCCACTCAGAAATTGGCATAGAAGTGTTTAGTCTATCGATCTTTAACCGAAAAATACCCATAGTCGCACCTTTGAGCCTTTGTACAGGGTCGAGGCTAATAATTCGAGAAAACATAAATTTGCCAAAGTCGAAACCTTGCAGAATTTGTTCCACTCAGAAATTGGCATAGGAGTACTCAGTCTATCGATCTTTAACCGAAAAATACCCATAGTCGCACCTTTGAACCTTTGTACAGGGTCGAGGCTAATAATTCGAGAAACATAAATTGGCCAAAGTCGAACACTTGCAGAATTTGTTCCACATCGAAATTGGCATAGAAGTGTTTAGTCTATCGATCTTTAACTGAAAAATACCCATAGTCGCACCTTTGAGCCTTTATACAGGGTCGAAGCTAATAATTCGAGAAAACATAAATTGGCCAAAGTCGAACACTTGCAGAATTTGTTCCACTCAGAAATTAGCATAGGAGTACTCAGTCTATCGATCTTTAACCGAAAAATACCCATAGTCGCACCTTTGAACCTTTGTACAGGGTCGAGGCTAATAATTCGCCAAATTTGCCAAAGTCGAAACCTTGCAGAATTTGTTCCACTCAGAAATTGGCATAGAAGTGTTTAGTCTATCGATCTTTAACCGAAAAATACCCATAGTCGCACCTTTGAGCCTTTGTACAGGGTCGAGGCTAATAATTCGAGAAAACATAAATTTGCCAAAGTCGAAACCTTGCAGAATTTGTTCCACTCAGAAATTGGCATAGGAGTACTCAGTCTATCGATCTTTAACCGAAAAATACCCATAGTCGCACCTTTGAACCTTTGTACAGGGTCGAGGCTAATAATTCGAGAAACATAAATTGGCCAAAGTCGAACACTTGCAGAATTTGTTCCACATCGAAATTGGCATAGAAGTGTTTAGTCTATCGATCTTTAACTGAAAAATACCCATAGTCGCACCTTTGAGCCTTTATACAGGGTCGAAGCTAATAATTCGAGAAAACATAAATTGGCCAAAGTCGAACACTTGCAGAATTTGTTCCACTCAGAAATTAGCATAGGAGTACTCAGTCTATCGATCTTTAACCGAAAAATACCCATAGTCGCACCTTTGAACCTTTGTACAGGGTCGAGGCTAATAATTCGAGAAACATAAATTGGCCAAAGTCGAAACCTTGCAGAATTTGTTCCACTCAGAAATTATCATAGAAGTGTTTAGTCTATCGACCTTTAACCGAAAAAAAACCCATAGTCGCACCTTTGAACCTTTGTACAGGGTCGAGGCTAATAATTCGAGAAAACATAAATTGGCCAAAGTCGAACACTTGCAGAATTTGGTCCACTCAGAAATTAGCATAGGAGTACTCAGTCAATCGATCTTTAACCGAAAAATACCCATAGTCGCACCTTTGAACCTTTGTACAGGGTCGAGGCTAATAATTCGAGAAACATAAATTGGCCAAAGTCGAACACTTGCAGAATTTGTTCCACATCGAAATTGGCATAGAAGTGTTTAGTCTATCGAACTTTAACCGAAAAATACCCATAGTCGCACCGTGAGCCTTTGTACAGGGTCGAAGCTAATAATTCGAGAAAACATAAATTGGCCAAAGTAGAACACTTGCAGAATTTGTTCCACATCGAAATTTTGCATAGAAGTGTTTAGTCTATCGATCTTTAACCGAAAAATACCCATAGTCGCACCTTTGAGCCTTTGTACAGGGTCGAAGCTAATAATTCGAGAAAACATAAATTGGCCAAAGTCGAACACTTGCAGAATTTGTTCCACTCAGAAATTAGCATAGGAGTACTCAGTCTATCGATCTTTAACCGAAAAATACCCATAGTCGCACCTTTGAACCTTTGTACAGGGTCGAGGCTAATAATTTGAGAAACATAAATTGGCCAAAGTCGAACACTTGCAGAATTTGTTCCACATCGAAATTGGCATAGAAGTGTTTAGTCTATCGAACTTTAACCGAAAAATACCCATAGTCGCACCTTTGAGCCTTTGTACAGGGTCGAAGCTAATAATTCGAGAAAACATAAATTGGCCAAAGTCGAAACCTTGCAGAATTTGTTCCACTCAGAAATTGGCATAGAAGTGTTTAGTCTAACGATCTTTAACCGAGAAATACCCATAGTCGCACCTTTGAGCCTTTGTACAGGGTCGAAGCTAATAATTCGAGAAAACATAAATTAGCCAAAGTCGAACACTTGCAGAATTTGGTCCACTCAGAAATTAGCATAGGAGTACTCAGTCAATCGATCTTTAACCGAAAAATACCCATAGTCGCACCTTTGAGCCTTTGTACAGGGTCGAAGCTAATAATTCGAGAAAACATAAATTGGCCAAAGTCGAAACCTGCAGAATTTGTTCCACTCAGAAATTGGCATAGAAGTGTTTAGTCTAACGATCTTTAACTGAAAAATACCCATAGTCGCACCTTTGAGCCTTTGTACAGGGTCGAGACCAGTTATTCGAGAAAACATAAATTGGCCAAAGTAGAACACTTGCAGAATTTGTTCCACATCGAAATTTTGCATAGAAGTGTTTAGTCTAACGATCTTTAACTGAAAAATACCCATAGTCGCACCTTTGAGCCTTTGTACAGGGTCGAGGCTAATAATTCGAGAAAACATAAATTTGCCAAAGTCGAAACCTTGCAGAATTTGTTCCACTCAGAAATGGGCATAGAAGTGTTTAGTCTATCGATCTTTAACCGAAAAATACCCATAGTCGAACCTTTGAGCCTTTGTACAGGGTCGAGGCTAATAATTCGAGAAACATAAATTGGCCAAAGTCGAACACTTGCAGAATTTGTTCCACTCAGAAATTAGCATAGGAGTACTCAGTCTATCGATCTTTAACCGAAAAATACCCATAGTCGCACCTTTGAACCTTTGTACAGGGTCGAGGCTAATAATCCGAGGAACATAAATTGGCCAAAGTCGAACACTTGCAGAATTTGTTCCACGTCGAAATTGGCATAGAAGTGTTTAGTCTATCGACCTTTAACCGAGAAATACCCATACTCGCACCTTTGAGCCTTTGTACAGGGTCGAAGCTAATAATTCGAGAAAACATAAATTGGCCAAAGTCGAAACCTTGCAGAATTTGTTCCACTCAGAAATTATCATAGGAGTACTCAGTCTATCGATCTTTAACCGAAAAATACCCATAGTCGCACCTTTGAACCTTTGTACAGGGTCGAGGCTAATAATTCGAGAAACATAAATTGGCCAAATTCGAACACTTGCAGAATTTGTTCCACGTCGAAATTGGCATAGAAGTGTTTAGTCTATCGACCTTTAACCGAAAAATACCCATAGTCGCACCTTTGAGCCTTTGTACAGGGTCGAAGCTAATAATTCGAGAAAACATAAATTGGCCAAAGTCGAACACTTGCAGAATTTGTTCCACTCAGAAATTGGCATAGAAGTGTTTAGTCTATCGATCTTTAACCGAAAAATACCCATAGTCGCACCTTTGAGCCTTTGTACAGGGTCGAGGCTAATAATTCGAGAAAACATAAATTTGCCAAAGTCGAAACCTTGCAGAATTTGTTCCACTCAGAAATTGGCATAGAAGTGTTTAGTCTATCGATCTTTAACCGAAAAATACCCATAGTCGCACCTTTGAGCCTTTGTACAGGGTCGAGGCTAATAATTCGAGAAAACATAAATTTGCCAAAGTCGAAACCTTGCAGAATTTGTTCCACTCAGAAATTGGCATAGGAGTACTCAGTCTATCGATCTTTAACCGAAAAATACCCATAGTCGCACCTTTGAACCTTTGTACAGGGTCGAGGCTAATAATTCGAGAAACATAAATTGGCCAAAGTCGAACACTTGCAGAATTTGTTCCACATCGAAATTGGCATAGAAGTGTTTAGTCTATCGATCTTTAACTGAAAAATACCCATAGTCGCACCTTTGAGCCTTTATACAGGGTCGAAGCTAATAATTCGAGAAAACATAAATTGGCCAAAGTCGAACACTTGCAGAATTTGTTCCACTCAGAAATTAGCATAGGAGTACTCAGTCTATCGATCTTTAACCGAAAAATACCCATAGTCGCACCTTTGAACCTTTGTACAGGGTCGAGGCTAATAATTCGAGAAACATAAATTGGCCAAAGTCGAAACCTTGCAGAATTTGTTCCACTCAGAAATTATCATAGAAGTGTTTAGTCTATCGACCTTTAACCGAAAAAAACCCATAGTCGCACCTTTGAACCTTTGTACAGGGTCGAGGCTAATAATTCGAGAAAACATAAATTGGCCAAAGTCGAACACTTGCAGAATTTGGTCCACTCAGAAATTAGCATAGGAGTACTCAGTCAATCGATCTTTAACCGAAAAATACCCATAGTCGCACCTTTGAACCTTTGTACAGGGTCGAGGCTAATAATTCGAGAAACATAAATTGGCCAAAGTCGAACACTTGCAGAATTTGTTCCACATCGAAATTGGCATAGAAGTGTTTAGTCTATCGAACTTTAACCGAAAAATACCCATAGTCGCACCTTGAGCCTTTGTACAGGGTCGAAGCTAATAATTCGAGAAAACATAAATTGGCCAAAGTCGAAACCTTGCAGAATTTGTTCCACTCAGAAATTGGCATGGAAGTGTTTAGTCTATCGATCTTTAACCGAAAAATACCCATAGTCGAACCTTTGAGCCTTTGTACAGGGTCGAGGCTAATAATTCGAGAAACATAAATTTTTCCAAAGTCGAACACTTGCATAATTTGTTCCACTCAGAAATTATCATAGAAGTGTTTAGTCTATCGATCTTTAACCGAAAAATACCCATAGTCGCACCTTTGAACCTTTGTACAGGGTCGAGGCTAATAATTCGAGAAACATAAATTGGCCAAAGTCGAACACTTGCATAATTTGTTCCACTCAGAAATTAGCATAGGAGTACTCAGTCTATCGATCTTTAACCGAAAAATACCCATAGTCGCACCTTTGAACCTTTGTACAGGGTCGAGGCTAATAATTCGAGAAACATAAATTGGCCAAAGTCGAACACTTGCAGAATTTGTTCCACATCGAAATTGGCATAGAAGTGTTTAGTCTATCGATCTTTAATCGAAAAATACCCATAGTCGAACCTTTGAGCCTTTGTACAGGGTCGAGGCTAATAATTCGAGAAACATAAATTGGCCAAATTCGAACACTTGCAGAATTTGTTCCATTCAGAAATTAGCATAGGAGTACTCAGTCTATCGATCTTTAACCGAAAAATACCCATAGTCGCACCTTTGAGCCTTTGTACAGGGTCGAAGCTAATAATTCGAGAAAACATAAATTGGCCAAAGTCGAAACCTTGCAGAATTTCTTCCACTCAGAAATTGGCATAGAAGTACTCAGTCTATCGATCTTTAACTGAAAAATACCCATAGCCGCACCTTTGAGCCTTTGTACAGGGTCGAAGCTAATAATTCGAGAAAACATAAATTGGCCAAAGTCGAAACCTTGCAGAATTTCTTCCACTCAGAAATTGGCATAGAAGTACTCAGTCTATCGATCTTTAACTGAAAAATACCCATAGTCGCACCTTTGAGCCTTTGTACAGGGTCGAAGCTAATAATTCGAGAAAACATAAATTGGCCAAAGTCGAAACCTTGCAGAATTTCTTCCACTCAGAAATTGGCATAGAAGTACTCAGTCTATCGATCTTTAACTGAAAAATACCCATAGCCGCACCTTTGAGCCTTTGTACAGGGTCGGGACCAGTTATTCGAGAAAACATAAATTGGCCAAAGTCGAACACTTGCAGAATTTGTTCCACTCAGAAATTAGCATAGGAGTACTCAGTCTATCGATCTTTAACCGAAAAATACCCATAGTCGCACCTTTGAACCTTTGTACAGGGTCGAGGCTAATAATTCGAGAAACATAAATTGGCCAAATTCGAACACTTGCAGAATTTGTTCCACATCGAAATTGGCATAGAAGTGTTTAGTCTATCGATCTTTAACTGAAAAATACCCATAGTCGCACCTTTGAGCCTTTGTACAGGGTCGAGGCCAGTTATTCGAGAAAACATAAATTGGCCAAAGTCAAAACCTTGCAGAATTTGTTCCACATCGAAATTAGCATAGAAGTGTTTAGTCTATCGACCTTTAACCGAAAAATACCCATAGTCGCACCTTTGAGCCTTTGTACAGGGTCGATGCTAATAATTCGAGAAACATAAATTGGCCAAAGTCGAACACTTGCAGAATTTGTTTCACATCGAAATTGGCATAGAAGTGTTTAGTCTATCGATCTTTAACCGAAAAATAACCATAGTCGGACCTTTGAGTCTTTGTACAGGGTCGAGGCTAATAATTCGAGAAAACATAAATTGGCCAAAGTCGAAACCTTGCAGAATTTGTTCCACATCGAAATTAGCATAGAAGTGTTTAGTCCATCGATCTTTAACCGAAAAATACCCATAGTCGCACCTTTGAGCCTTTGTACAGGGTCGAGGCCAGTTATTCGAGAAAACATAAATTGGCCAAAGTCGAAACCTTGCAGAATTTGTTCCACTCAGAAATTGGCATAGAAGTGTTTAGTCTAACGATCTTTAACCGAAAAATACCCATAGTCGCACCTTTGAGCCTTTGTACAGGGTCGAAGCTAATAATTCGAGAAAACATAAATTAGCCAAAGTCGAACACTTGCAGAATTTGTTCCACTCAGAAATTGGCATAGAAGTGTTTAGTCTAACGATCTTTAACTGAAAAATACCCATAGTCGCACCTTTGAGCCTTTGCACAGGGTCGAGGCTAATAATTCGAGAAAACATAAATTTGCCAAAGTCGAAACCTTGCAGAATTTGTTTCACTCAGAAATTGGCATAGGAGTACTCAGTCTATCGATCTTTAACCGAAAAATACCCATAGTCGCACCTTTGAACCTTTGTACAGGGTCGAGGCTAATAATTCGAGAAACATAAATTGGCCAAAGTCGAACACTTGCAGAATTTGTTCCACATCGAAATTGGCATAGAAGTGTTTAATCTATCGAACTTTAACCGAAAAATACCCATAGTCGCACCTTTGAGCCTTTGTACAGGGTCGAAGCTAACAATTCGAGAAAACATAAATTGGCCAAAGTCGAAACCTTGCAGAATTTGTTCCACAATAATTTGTACGACAACATTGTCAAAATTAACGTAAAGATGAATATAATGAATAAAGATTGTTTTTCATTATAAACATTTTCATATCCATCCGACAATCAGACATTAAAAATAAAAGACACAATGATTAAGTACTATATCATTTTACAGAGATGTTAATAAAGTTTGTCCTGTTTTCGGCTGATTTTTAAACTTTATCTATTTGGACAACGTGCATTTGTTTACGTTTTTCGGTCCTATGCGGCGACATTGTTGGCGGATCCTTCTCTTTCTTGTTCCTTTTCTCAATTAGCGATGAGTCCCCAAAAAGGAGTCCCCCGGTTTGGTGCATGTGACAGTAACATTCCGAAGAGTGCATCTGGACCAGTGCAGGAGAACGAGATTAATTGAGAAATTATAGATAAAGTTAAAAGGAAAAATGTTAACTACGGGCAGATATGGTCACCTTACAAAATAGAATATCTGAATTTGAGACAGAAACTAATGGTAAATGTCTAGTCATAAATCGTCCCTGTGAGAATGGTGATGATGGGGACAGTGAAATTTAAAAAAAACACTGCACTTCTTAAATATATCAATGGTGAATTTAAAATATTTACTATTTTTATTTTAATATTTATTATTTTTTATTTTAATATTTACTATTTTTTAATATTTACTATTTTTATTTTAATATTTATTATTTTTTATTCTAATATTTATTATTTTTTATTCTAATATTTATTATTTTTTATTCTAATATTTATTATTTTTTATTTAAATATTTACTATTTTTTATTTTAATATTTACTATTTGTTATTTTAATATTTACTATTTTTTATTTTAATATTTATTATTCTTTATTCTAATATTTATTATTTTTTATTCTAATATTTACTATTTTTTATTTAAATATTTACTATTTTTTATTTTAATATTTAATATTTGTTATTTTAATATTTACTATTTTTATTTTTTATTCTATTTATTATTTTTTTTTCTAATATTTACTATTTTTTATTTTAATATTTACCATTTTTATTTTAATATTTATTATTTTTTTTATTCTAATATTTATTATTTTTTATTCTAATATTTATTATTTTTTATTTTAATATTTATTATTTTTTATTTTAATATTTATTATTCTTTATTCTAATATTTATTATTTTTTATTTTAATATTCGCACCTTTGACCCTTTGTACAGGGTCGAAGCTAATAATTCGAGAAAACATAAATTGGCCAAAGTCGAAACCTTGCAGAATTTGTTCCACTCAGAAATTATCATAGTGTTTAGTCTATCGACCTTTAACCGAAAAATACCCATATCGCACCTTTGAGCCTTTGTACAGGGTCGAGGCTAATAATTCGAAAAATATAAATTGGAAAAAGTCGAACACTTGCAGAACTTGTTCCACTCAGAAATTAGCATAGGAGTATTCAGTCTATCGACCTTTAACTGAAAAATACCCATAGTCGCACCTTTGAGCCTTTGTACAGGGTCGAGGCTAATAATTCGAGAAAACATAAATTGGCCAAAGTCGAAACCTTGCAGAATTTGTTCCACTCAGAAATTGGCATAGAAGTGTTTAGTCTAACGATCTTTAACTGAAAAATACCCATAGTCGCAACTTTGAGCCTTTGTACAGGGTCGAGGCTAATAATTCGAGAAAACATAAATTTGCCAAAGTCGAAACCTTGCAGAATTTGTTCCACTCAGAAATTGGCATAGAGGTGTTTAGTCTATCGATCTTTAACTGAAAAATACCCATAGTCGCACCTTTGAGCCTTTGTACAGGGTCGAGACCAGTTATTCGAGAAAACATAAATTGGCCAAAGTAGAACACTTGCAGAATTTGTTCCACATCGAAATTTTGCATAGAAGTGTTTAGTCTATCGATCTTTAACCGAAAAATACCCATAGTCGCACCTTTGAGAATTTGTACAGGGTCGAAGCTAATAATTCGAGAAAACATAAATTGGCCAAAGTCGAAACCTTGCAGAATTTGTTCCACTCAGAAATTGGCATAGAAGGGTTTAGTCTAACGATCTTTAACTGAAAAATACCCATAGTCGCACCTTTGAGCCTTTGTACAGGGTCGAGGCTAATAATTCGAGAAAACATAAATTTGCCAAAGTCGAAACCTTGCAGAATTTGTTCCACTCAGAAATGGGCATAGAAGTGTTTAGTCTATCGATCTTTAACCGAAAAATACCCATAGTCGAACCTTTGAGCCTTTGTACAGGGTCGAGGCTAATAATTCGAGAAACATAAATTGGCCAAAGTCGAACACTTGCAGAATTTGTTCCACTCAGAAATTAGCATAGGAGTACTCAGTCTATCGATCTTTAACCGAAAAATACCCATAGTCGCACCTTTGAACCTTTGTACAGGGTCGAGGCTAATAATTCGAGAAACATAAATTGGCCAAATTCGAACACTTGCAGAATTTGTTCCACGTCGAAATTGGCATAGAAGTGTTTAGTCTATCGACCTTTAACCGAAAAATACCCATAGTCGCACCTTTGAGCCTTTGTACAGGGTCGAAGCTAATAATTCGAGAAAACATAAATTGGCCAAAGTCGAACACTTGCAGAATTTGTTCCACTCAGAAATTGGCATAGAAGTGTTTAGTCTATCGATCTTTAACCGAAAAATACCCATAGTCGCACCTTTGAGCCTTTGTACAGGGTCGAGGCTAATAATTCGAGAAAACATAAATTTGCCAAAGTCGAAACCTTGCAGAATTTGTTCCACTCAGAAATTGGCATAGAAGTGTTTAGTCTATCGATCTTTAACCGAAAAATACCCATAGTCGCACCTTTGAGCCTTTGTACAGGGTCGAGGCTAATAATTCGAGAAAACATAAATTTGCCAAAGTCGAAACCTTGCAGAATTTGTTCCACTCAGAAATTGGCATAGGAGTACTCAGTCTATCGATCTTTAACCGAAAAATACCCATAGTCGCACCTTTGAACCTTTGTACAGGGTCGAGGCTAATAATTCGAGAAACATAAATTGGCCAAAGTCGAACACTTGCAGAATTTGTTCCACATCGAAATTGGCATAGAAGTGTTTAGTCTATCGATCTTTAACTGAAAAATACCCATAGTCGCACCTTTGAGCCTTTATACAGGGTCGAAGCTAATAATTCGAGAAAACATAAATTGGCCAAAGTCGAACACTTGCAGAATTTGTTCCACTCAGAAATTAGCATAGGAGTACTCAGTCTATCGATCTTTAACCGAAAAATACCCATAGTCGCACCTTTGAACCTTTGTACAGGGTCGAGGCTAATAATTCGAGAAACATAAATTGGCCAAAGTCGAAACCTTGCAGAATTTGTTCCACTCAGGAATTATCATAGAAGTGTTTAGTCTATCGACCTTTAACCGAAAAAAACCCATAGTCGCACCTTTGAACCTTTGTACAGGGTCGAGGCTAATAATTCGAGAAAACATAAATTGGCCAAAGTCGAACACTTGCAGAATTTGGTCCACTCAGAAATTAGCATAGGAGTACTCAGTCAATCGATCTTTAACCGAAAAATACCAATAGTCGCACCTTTGAACCTTTGTACAGGGTCGAGGCTAATAATTCGAGAAACATAAATTGGCCAAAGTCGAACACTTGCAGAATTTGTTCCACATCGAAATTGGCATAGAAGTGTTTAGTCTATCGAACTTTAACCGAAAAATACCCATAGTCGCACCTTGAGCCTTTGTACAGGGTCGAAGCTAATAATTCGAGAAAACATAAATTGGCCAAAGTCGAAACCTTGCAGAATTTGTTCCACTCAGAAATTGGCATGGAAGTGTTTAGTCTATCGATCTTTAACCGAAAAATACCCATAGTCGAACCTTTGAGCCTTTGTACAGGGTCGAGGCTAATAATTCGAGAAACATAAATTTTTCCAAAGTCGAACACTTGCATAATTTGTTCCACTCAGAAATTATCATAGAAGTGTTTAGTCTATCGATCTTTAACCGAAAAATACCCATAGTCGCACCTTTGAACCTTTGTACAGGGTCGAGGCTAATAATTCGAGAAACATAAATTGGCCAAAGTCGAACACTTGCATAATTTGTTCCACTCAGAAATTAGCATAGGAGTACTCAGTCTATCGATCTTTAACCGAAAAATACCCATAGTCGCACCTTTGAACCTTTGTACAGGGTCGAGGCTAATAATTCGAGAAACATAAATTGGCCAAAGTCGAACACTTGCAGAATTTGTTCCACATCGAAATTGGCATAGAAGTGTTTAGTCTATCGATCTTTAATCGAAAAATACCCATAGTCGAACCTTTGAGCCTTTGTACAGGGTCGAGGCTAATAATTCGAGAAACATAAATTGGCCAAATTCGAACACTTGCAGAATTTGTTCCATTCAGAAATTAGCATAGGAGTACTCAGTCTATCGATCTTTAACCGAAAAATACCCATAGTCGCACCTTTGAGCCTTTGTACAGGGTCGAAGCTAATAATTCGAGAAAACATAAATTGGCCAAAGTCGAAACCTTGCAGAATTTCTTCCACTCAGAAATTGGCATAGAAGTACTCAGTCTATCGATCTTTAACTGAAAAATACCCATAGCCGCACCTTTGAGCCTTTGTACAGGGTCGGGACCAGTTATTCGAGAAAACATAAATTGGCCAAAGTCGAAACCTTGCAGAATTTGATCCACTTATAAATTGGCATAGGAGTATTCAGTCTATCGATCTTTACCCGAAAAATACCCATAGTCGCACCTTTGAACCTTTGTACAGGGTCGAGGCTAATAATTCGAGAAAACATAAATTGGCCAAAGTCGAAACCTTGCAGAATTTGTTCCACTCTGAAATTGGCATAGAAGGGTTTAGTCTAACGATCTTTAACTGAAAAATACCCATAGTCGCACCTTTGAGCCTTTGTACAGGGTCGAGGCTAATAATTCGAGAAAACATAAATTTGCCGAAACCTTGCAGAATTTGTTCCACTCAGAAATTAGCATAGGAGTACTCAGTCTATCGATCTTTAACCGAAAAATACCCATAGTCGCACCTTTGAACCTTTGTACAGGGTCGAGGCTAATAATTCGAGAAACATAAATTGGCCAAAGTCGAAACCTTGCAGAATTTGTTCCACTCAGAAATTATCATAGAAGTGTTTAGTCTATCGACCTTTAACCGAAAAAAAACCCATAGTCGCACCTTTGAACCTTTGTACAGGGTCGAGGCTAATAATTCGAGAAAACATAAATTGGCCAAAGTCGAACACTTGCAGAATTTGGTCCACTCAGAAATTAGCATAGGAGTACTCAGTCAATCGATCTTTAACCGAAAAATACCCATAGTCGCACCTTTGAACCTTTGTACAGGGTCGAGGCTAATAATTCGAGAAACATAAATTGGCCAAAGTCGAACACTTGCAGAATTTGTTCCACATCGAAATTGGCATAGAAGTGTTTAGTCTATCGAACTTTAACCGAAAAATACCCATAGTCGCACCTTGAGCCTTTGTACAGGGTCGAAGCTAATAATTCGAGAAAACATAAATTGGCCAAAGTAGAACACTTGCAGAATTTGTTCCACATCGAAATTTTGCATAGAAGTGTTTAGTCTATCGATCTTTAACCGAAAAATACCCATAGTCGCACCTTTGAGCCTTTGTACAGGGTCGAAGCTAATAATTCGAGAAAACATAAATTGGCCAAAGTCGAACACTTGCAGAATTTGTTCCACTCAGAAATTAGCATAGGAGTACTCAGTCTATCGATCTTTAACCGAAAAATACCCATAGTCGCACCTTTGAACCTTTGTACAGGGTCGAGGCTAATAATTTGAGAAACATAAATTGGCCAAAGTCGAACACTTGCAGAATTTGTTCCACATCGAAATTGGCATAGAAGTGTTTAGTCTATCGAACTTTAACCGAAAAATACCCATAGTCGCACCTTTGAGCCTTTGTACAGGGTCGAAGCTAATAATTCGAGAAAACATAAATTGGCCAAAGTCGAAACCTTGCAGAATTTGTTCCACTCAGAAATTGGCATAGAAGTGTTTAGTCTAACGATCTTTAACCGAGAAATAACCATAGTCGCACCTTTGAGCCTTTGTACAGGGTCGAAGCTAATAATTCGAGAAAACATAAATTAGCCAAAGTCGAACACTTGCAGAATTTGGTCCACTCAGAAATTAGCATAGGAGTACTCAGTCTATCGATCTTTAACCGAAAAATACCCATAGTCGCACCTTTGAACCTTTGTACAGGGTCGAGGCTAATAATTCGAGAAACATAAATTGGCCAAAGTCGAACACTTGCAGAATTTGTTCCACATCGAAATTGGCATAGAAGTGTTTAGTCTATCGATCTTTAATCGAAAAATACCCATAGTCGAACCTTTGAGCCTTTGTACAGGGTCGAGGCTAATAATTCGAGAAACATAAATTGGCCAAATTCGAACACTTGCAGAATTTGTTCCATTCAGAAATTAGCATAGGAGTACTCAGTCTATCGATCTTTAACCGAAAAATACCCATAGTCGCACCTTTGAGCCTTTGTACAGGGTCGAAGCTAATAATTCGAGAAAACATAAATTGGCCAAAGTCGAAACCTTGCAGAATTTCTTCCACTCAGAAATTGGCATAGAAGTACTCAGTCTATCGATCTTTAACTGAAAAATACCCATAGCCGCACCTTTGAGCCTTTGTACAGGGTCGAAGCTAATAATTCGAGAAAACATAAATTGGCCAAAGTCGAAACCTTGCAGAATTTCTTCCACTCAGAAATTGGCATAGAAGTACTCAGTCTATCGATCTTTAACTGAAAAATACCCATAGTCGCACCTTTGAGCCTTTGTACAGGGTCGAAGCTAATAATTCGAGAAAACATAAATTGGCCAAAGTCGAAACCTTGCAGAATTTCTTCCACTCAGAAATTGGCATAGAAGTACTCAGTCTATCGATCTTTAACTGAAAAATACCCATAGCCGCACCTTTGAGCCTTTGTACAGGGTCGGGACCAGTTATTCGAGAAAACATAAATTGGCCAAAGTCGAACACTTGCAGAATTTGTTCCACTCAGAAATTAGCATAGGAGTACTCAGTCTATCGATCTTTAACCGAAAAATACCCATAGTCGCACCTTTGAACCTTTGTACAGGGTCGAGGCTAATAATTCGAGAAACATAAATTGGCCAAATTCGAACACTTGCAGAATTTGTTCCACATCGAAATTGGCATAGAAGTGTTTAGTCTATCGATCTTTAACTGAAAAATACCCATAGTCGCACCTTTGAGCCTTTGTACAGGGTCGAGGCCAGTTATTCGAGAAAACATAAATTGGCCAAAGTCAAAACCTTGCAGAATTTGTTCCACATCGAAATTAGCATAGAAGTGTTTAGTCTATCGACCTTTAACCGAAAAATACCCATAGTCGCACCTTTGAGCCTTTGTACAGGGTCGAAGCTAATAATTCGAGAAAACATAAATTGGCCAAAGTCGAACACTTGCAGAATTTGTTCCACTCAGAAATTGGCATAGAAGTGTTTAGTCTATCGATCTTTAACCGAAAAATACCCATAGTCGCACCTTTGAGCCTTTGTACAGGGTCGAGGCTAATAATTCGAGAAAACATAAATTTGCCAAAGTCGAAACCTTGCAGAATTTGTTCCACTCAGAAATTGGCATAGAAGTGTTTAGTCTATCGATCTTTAACCGAAAAATACCCATAGTCGCACCTTTGAGCCTTTGTACAGGGTCGAGGCTAATAATTCGAGAAAACATAAATTTGCCAAAGTCGAAACCTTGCAGAATTTGTTCCACTCAGAAATTGGCATAGGAGTACTCAGTCTATCGATCTTTAACCGAAAAATACCCATAGTCGCACCTTTGAACCTTTGTACAGGGTCGAGGCTAATAATTCGAGAAACATAAATTGGCCAAAGTCGAACACTTGCAGAATTTGTTCCACATCGAAATTGGCATAGAAGTGTTTAGTCTATCGATCTTTAACTGAAAAATACCCATAGTCGCACCTTTGAGCCTTTATACAGGGTCGAAGCTAATAATTCGAGAAAACATAAATTGGCCAAAGTCGAACACTTGCAGAATTTGTTCCACTCAGAAATTAGCATAGGAGTACTCAGTCTATCGATCTTTAACCGAAAAATACCCATAGTCGCACCTTTGAACCTTTGTACAGGGTCGAGGCTAATAATTCGAGAAACATAAATTGGCCAAAGTCGAAACCTTGCAGAATTTGTTCCACTCAGAAATTATCATAGAAGTGTTTAGTCTATCGACCTTTAACCGAAAAAAACCCATAGTCGCACCTTTGAACCTTTGTACAGGGTCGAGGCTAATAATTCGAGAAAACATAAATTGGCCAAAGTCGAACACTTGCAGAATTTGGTCCACTCAGAAATTAGCATAGGAGTACTCAGTCAATCGATCTTTAACCGAAAAATACCCATAGTCGCACCTTTGAACCTTTGTACAGGGTCGAGGCTAATAATTCGAGAAACATAAATTGGCCAAAGTCGAACACTTGCAGAATTTGTTCCACATCGAAATTGGCATAGAAGTGTTTAGTCTATCGAACTTTAACCGAAAAATACCCATAGTCGCACCTTGAGCCTTTGTACAGGGTCGAAGCTAATAATTCGAGAAAACATAAATTGGCCAAAGTCGAAACCTTGCAGAATTTGTTCCACTCAGAAATTGGCATGGAAGTGTTTAGTCTATCGATCTTTAACCGAAAAATACCCATAGTCGAACCTTTGAGCCTTTGTACAGGGTCGAGGCTAATAATTCGAGAAACATAAATTTTTCCAAAGTCGAACACTTGCATAATTTGTTCCACTCAGAAATTATCATAGAAGTGTTTAGTCTATCGATCTTTAACCGAAAAATACCCATAGTCGCACCTTTGAACCTTTGTACAGGGTCGAGGCTAATAATTCGAGAAACATAAATTGGCCAAAGTCGAACACTTGCATAATTTGTTCCACTCAGAAATTAGCATAGGAGTACTCAGTCTATCGATCTTTAACCGAAAAATACCCATAGTCGCACCTTTGAACCTTTGTACAGGGTCGAGGCTAATAATTCGAGAAACATAAATTGGCCAAAGTCGAACACTTGCAGAATTTGTTCCACATCGAAATTGGCATAGAAGTGTTTAGTCTATCGATCTTTAATCGAAAAATACCCATAGTCGAACCTTTGAGCCTTTGTACAGGGTCGAGGCTAATAATTCGAGAAACATAAATTGGCCAAATTCGAACACTTGCAGAATTTGTTCCATTCAGAAATTAGCATAGGAGTACTCAGTCTATCGATCTTTAACCGAAAAATACCCATAGTCGCACCTTTGAGCCTTTGTACAGGGTCGAAGCTAATAATTCGAGAAAACATAAATTGGCCAAAGTCGAAACCTTGCAGAATTTCTTCCACTCAGAAATTGGCATAGAAGTACTCAGTCTATCGATCTTTAACTGAAAAATACCCATAGCCGCACCTTTGAGCCTTTGTACAGGGTCGAAGCTAATAATTCGAGAAAACATAAATTGGCCAAAGTCGAAACCTTGCAGAATTTCTTCCACTCAGAAATTGGCATAGAAGTACTCAGTCTATCGATCTTTAACTGAAAAATACCCATAGTCGCACCTTTGAGCCTTTGTACAGGGTCGAAGCTAATAATTCGAGAAAACATAAATTGGCCAAAGTCGAAACCTTGCAGAATTTCTTCCACTCAGAAATTGGCATAGAAGTACTCAGTCTATCGATCTTTAACTGAAAAATACCCATAGCCGCACCTTTGAGCCTTTGTACAGGGTCGGGACCAGTTCTTCGAGAAAACATAAATTGGCCAAAGTCGAACACTTGCAGAATTTGTTCCACTCAGAAATTAGCATAGGAGTACTCAGTCTATCGATCTTTAACCGAAAAATACCCATAGTCGCACCTTTGAACCTTTGTACAGGGTCGAGGCTAATAATTCGAGAAACATAAATTGGCCAAATTCGAACACTTGCAGAATTTGTTCCACATCGAAATTGGCATAGAAGTGTTTAGTCTATCGATCTTTAACTGAAAAATACCCATAGTCGCACCTTTGAGCCTTTGTACAGGGTCGAGGCCAGTTATTCGAGAAAACATAAATTGGCCAAAGTCAAAACCTTGCAGAATTTGTTCCACATCGAAATTAGCATAGAAGTGTTTAGTCTATCGACCTTTAACCGAAAAATACCCATAGTCGCACCTTTGAGCCTTTGTACAGGGTCGATGCTAATAATTCGAGAAACATAAATTGGCCAAAGTCGAACACTTGCAGAATTTGTTTCACATCGAAATTGGCATAGAAGTGTTTAGTCTATCGATCTTTAACCGAAAAATAACCATAGTCGGACCTTTGAGTCTTTGTACAGGGTCGAGGCTAATAATTCGAGAAAACATAAATTGGCCAAAGTCGAAACCTTGCAGAATTTGTTCCACATCGAAATTAGCATAGAAGTGTTTAGTCCATCGATCTTTAACCGAAAAATACCCATAGTCGCACCTTTGAGCCTTTGTACAGGGTCGAGGCCAGTTATTCGAGAAAACATAAATTGGCCAAAGTCGAAACCTTGCAGAATTTGTTCCACTCAGAAATTGGCATAGAAGTGTTTAGTCTAACGATCTTTAACCGAAAAATACCCATAGTCGCACCTTTGAGCCTTTGTACAGGGTCGAAGCTAATAATTCGAGAAAACATAAATTAGCCAAAGTCGAACACTTGCAGAATTTGTTCCACTCAGAAATTGGCATAGAAGTGTTTAGTCTAACGATCTTTAACTGAAAAATACCCATAGTCGCACCTTTGAGCCTTTGCACAGGGTCGAGGCTAATAATTCGAGAAAACATAAATTTGCCAAAGTCGAAACCTTGCAGAATTTGTTTCACTCAGAAATTGGCATAGGAGTACTCAGTCTATCGATCTTTAACCGAAAAATACCCATAGTCGCACCTTTGAACCTTTGTACAGGGTCGAGGCTAATAATTCGAGAAACATAAATTGGCCAAAGTCGAACACTTGCAGAATTTGTTCCACATCGAAATTGGCATAGAAGTGTTTAATCTATCGAACTTTAACCGAAAAATACCCATAGTCGCACCTTTGAGCCTTTGTACAGGGTCGAAGCTAACAATTCGAGAAAACATAAATTGGCCAAAGTCGAAACCTTGCAGAATTTGTTCCACAATAATTTGTACGACAACATTGTCAAAATTAACGTAAAGATGAATATAATGAATAAAGATTGTTTTTCATTATAAACATTTTCATATCCATCCGACAATCAGACATTAAAAATAAAAGACACAATGATTAAGTACTATATCATTTTACAGAGATGTTAATAAAGTTTGTCCTGTTTTCGGCTGATTTTTAAACTTTATCTATTTGGACAACGTGCATTTGTTTACGTTTTTCGGTCCTATGCGGCGACATTGTTGGCGGATCCTTCTCTTTCTTGTTCCTTTTCTCAATTAGCGATGAGTCCCCAAAAAGGAGTCCCCCGGTTTGGTGCATGTGACAGTAACATTCCGAAGAGTGCATCTGGACCAGTGCAGGAGAACGAGATTAATTGAGAAATTATAGATAAAGTTAAAAGGAAAAATGTTAACTACGGGCAGATATGGTCACCTTACAAAATAGAATATCTGAATTTGAGACAGAAACTAATGGTAAATGTCTAGTCATAAATCGTCCCTGTGAGAATGGTGATGATGGGGACAGTGAAATTTAAAAAAAACACTGCACTTCTTAAATATATCAATGGTGAATTTAAAATATTTACTATTTTTATTTTAATATTTATTATTTTTTATTTTAATATTTACTATTTTTTAATATTTACTATTTTTATTTTAATATTTATTATTTTTTATTCTAATATTTATTATTTTTTATTCTAATATTTATTATTTTTTATTCTAATATTTATTATTTTTTATTTAAATATTTACTATTTTTTATTTTAATATTTACTATTTGTTATTTTAATATTTACTATTTTTTATTTTAATATTTATTATTCTTTATTCTAATATTTATTATTTTTTATTCTAATATTTACTATTTTTTATTTAAATATTTACTATTTTTTATTTTAATATTTAATATTTGTTATTTTAATATTTACTATTTTTATTTTTTATTCTATTTATTATTTTTTTTTCTAATATTTACTATTTTTTATTTTAATATTTACCATTTTTATTTTAATATTTATTATTTTTTTTATTCTAATATTTATTATTTTTTATTCTAATATTTATTATTTTTTATTTTAATATTTATTATTTTTTATTTTAATATTTATTATTCTTTATTCTAATATTTATTATTTTTTATTTTAATATTCGCACCTTTGACCCTTTGTACAGGGTCGAAGCTAATAATTCGAGAAAACATAAATTGGCCAAAGTCGAAACCTTGCAGAATTTGTTCCACTCAGAAATTATCATAGTGTTTAGTCTATCGACCTTTAACCGAAAAATACCCATATCGCACCTTTGAGCCTTTGTACAGGGTCGAGGCTAATAATTCGAAAAATATAAATTGGAAAAAGTCGAACACTTGCAGAACTTGTTCCACTCAGAAATTAGCATAGGAGTATTCAGTCTATCGACCTTTAACTGAAAAATACCCATAGTCGCACCTTTGAGCCTTTGTACAGGGTCGAGGCTAATAATTCGAGAAAACATAAATTGGCCAAAGTCGAAACCTTGCAGAATTTGTTCCACTCAGAAATTGGCATAGAAGTGTTTAGTCTAACGATCTTTAACTGAAAAATACCCATAGTCGCAACTTTGAGCCTTTGTACAGGGTCGAGGCTAATAATTCGAGAAAACATAAATTTGCCAAAGTCGAAACCTTGCAGAATTTGTTCCACTCAGAAATTGGCATAGAGGTGTTTAGTCTATCGATCTTTAACCGAAAAATACCCATAGTCGCACCTTTGAGCCTTTGTACAGGGTCGAAGCTAATAATTCGAGAAAACATAAATTGGCCAAAGTCGAAACCTTGCAGAATTTGTTCCACTCAGAAATTGGCATAGAAGTGTTTAGTCTAACGATCTTTAACTGAAAAATACCCATAGTCGCACCTTTGAACCTTTGTACAGGGTCGAGGCTAATAATTCGAGAAACATAAATTGGCCAAAGTCGAACACTTGCAGAATTTGTTCCACATCGAAATTGGCATAGAAGTGTTTAGTCTTTAACTGAAAAATACCCATAGTCGCACCTTTGAGCCTTTGTACAGGGTCGAGGCTAATAATTCGAGAAAACATAAATTTGCCAAAGTCGAAACCTTGCAGAATTTGTTCCACTCAGAAATTGGCATGGAAGTGTTTAGTCTATCGATCTTTAACCGAAAAATACCCATAGTCGAACCTTTGAGCCTTTGTACAGGGTCGAGGCTAATAATTCGAGAAACATAAATTGGCCAAAGTCGAACACTTGCATAATTTGTTCCACTCAGAAATTATCATAGAAGTGTTTAGTCTATCGATCTTTAACCGAAAAATACCCATAGTCGCACCTTTGAACCTTTGTACAGGGTCGAGGCTAATAATTCGAGAAACATAAATTGGCCAAAGTCGAACACTTGCATAATTTGTTCCACTCAGAAATTAGCATAGGAGTACTCAGTCTATCGATCTTTAACCGAAAAATACCCATAGTCGCACCTTTGAACCTTTGTACAGGGTCGAGGCTAATAATTCGAGAAACATAAATTGGCCAAAGTCGAACACTAGCAGAATTTGTTCCACATCGAAATTGGCATAGAAGTGTTTAGTCTATCGATCTTTAACCGAAAAATACCCATAGTCGAACCTTTGAGCCTTTGTACAGGGTCGAGGCTAATAATTCGAGAAACATAAATTGGCCAAAGTCGAAAACTTGCAGAATTTGTTCCACTCAGAAATTAGCATAGGAGTACTCAGTCTATCGATCTTTAACCGAAAAATACCCATAGTCGCACCTTTGAACCTTTGTACAGGGTCGAGGCTAATAATTCGCCAAATTTGCCAAAGTCGAAACCTTGCAGAATTTGTTCCACTCAGAAATTGGCATAGAAGTGTTTAGTCTATCGATCTTTAACCGAAAAATACCCATAGTCGCACCTTTGAGCCTTTGTACAGGGTCGAGGCTAATAATTCGAGAAAACATAAATTTGCCAAAGTCGAAACCTTGCAGAATTTGTTCCACTCAGAAATTGGCATAGGAGTACTCAGTCTATCGATCTTTAACCGAAAAATACCCATAGTCGCACCTTTGAACCTTTGTACAGGGTCGAAGCTAATAATTCGAGAAACATAAATTGGCCAAAGTCGAACACTTGCAGAATTTGTTCCACATCGAAATTGGCATAGAAGTGTTTAGTCTATCGAACTTTAACCGAAAAATACCCATAGTCGCACCTTGAGCCTTTGTACAGGGTCGAAGCTAATAATTCGAGAAAACATAAATTGGTCAAAGTCGAAACCTTGCAGAATTTGTTCCACTCAGAAATTGGCATGGAAGTGTTTAGTCTATCGATCTTTAACCGAAAAATACCCATAGTCGAACCTTTGAGCCTTTGTACAGGGTCGAGGCTAATAATTCGAGAAACATAAATTTTTCCAAAGTCGAACACTTGCATAATTTGTTCCACTCAGAAATTATCATAGAAGTGTTTAGTCTATCGATCTTTAACCGAAAAATACCCATAGTCGCACCTTTGAACCTTTGTACAGGGTCGAGGCTAATAATTCGAGAAACATAAATTGGCCAAAGTCGAACACTTGCATAATTTGTTCCACTCAGAAATTAGCATAGGAGTACTCAGTCTATCGATCTTTAACCGAAAAATACCCATAGTCGCACCTTTGAACCTTTGTACAGGGTCGAGGCTAATAATTCGAGAAACATAAATTGGCCAAAGTCGAACACTTGCAGAATTTGTTCCACATCGAAATTGGCATAGAAGTGTTTAGTCTATCGATCTTTAATCGAAAAATACCCATAGTCGAACCTTTGAGCCTTTGTACAGGGTCGAGGCTAATAATTCGAGAAACATAAATTGGCCAAATTCGAACACTTGCAGAATTTGTTCCATTCAGAAATTAGCATAGGAGTACTCAGTCTATCGATCTTTAACCGAAAAATACCCATAGTCGCACCTTTGAGCCTTTGTACAGGGTCGAAGCTAATAATTCGAGAAAACATAAATTGGCCAAAGTCGAAACCTTGCAGAATTTCTTCCACTCAGAAATTGGCATAGAAGTACTCAGTCTATCGATCTTTAACTGAAAAATACCCATAGCCGCACCTTTGAGCCTTTGTACAGGGTCGGGACCAGTTATTCGAGAAAACATAAATTGGCCAAAGTCGAAACCTTGCAGAATTTGATCCACTTATAAATTGGCATAGGAGTATTCAGTCTATCGATCTTTACCCGAAAAATACCCATAGTCGCACCTTTGAACCTTTGTACAGGGTCGAGGCTAATAATTCGAGAAAACATAAATTGGCCAAAGTCGAAACCTTGCAGAATTTGTTCCACTCTGAAATTGGCATAGAAGGGTTTAGTCTAACGATCTTTAACTGAAAAATACCCATAGTCGCACCTTTGAGCCTTTGTACAGGGTCGAGGCTAATAATTCGAGAAAACATAAATTTGCCAAAGTCGAAACCTTGCAGAATTTGTTCCACTCAGAAATTAGCATAGGAGTACTCAGTCTATCGATCTTTAACCGAAAAATACCCATAGTCGCACCTTTGAACCTTTGTACAGGGTCGAGGCTAATAATTCGAGAAACATAAATTGGCCAAAGTCGAAACCTTGCAGAATTTGTTCCACTCAGAAATTATCATAGAAGTGTTTAGTCTATCGACCTTTAACCGAAAAAAAACCCATAGTCGCACCTTTGAACCTTTGTACAGGGTCGAGGCTAATAATTCGAGAAAACATAAATTGGCCAAAGTCGAACACTTGCAGAATTTGGTCCACTCAGAAATTAGCATAGGAGTACTCAGTCAATCGATCTTTAACCGAAAAATACCCATAGTCGCACCTTTGAACCTTTGTACAGGGTCGAGGCTAATAATTCGAGAAACATAAATTGGCCAAAGTCGAACACTTGCAGAATTTGTTCCACATCGAAATTGGCATAGAAGTGTTTAGTCTATCGAACTTTAACCGAAAAATACCCATAGTCGCACCTTGAGCCTTTGTACAGGGTCGAAGCTAATAATTCGAGAAAACATAAATTGGCCAAAGTAGAACACTTGCAGAATTTGTTCCACATCGAAATTTTGCATAGAAGTGTTTAGTCTATCGATCTTTAACCGAAAAATACCCATAGTCGCACCTTTGAGCCTTTGTACAGGGTCGAAGCTAATAATTCGAGAAAACATAAATTGGCCAAAGTCGAACACTTGCAGAATTTGTTCCACTCAGAAATTAGCATAGGAGTACTCAGTCTATCGATCTTTAACCGAAAAATACCCATAGTCGCACCTTTGAACCTTTGTACAGGGTCGAGGCTAATAATTTGAGAAACATAAATTGGCCAAAGTCGAACACTTGCAGAATTTGTTCCACATCGAAATTGGCATAGAAGTGTTTAGTCTATCGAACTTTAACCGAAAAATACCCATAGTCGCACCTTTGAGCCTTTGTACAGGGTCGAAGCTAATAATTCGAGAAAACATAAATTGGCCAAAGTCGAAACCTTGCAGAATTTGTTCCACTCAGAAATTGGCATAGAAGTGTTTAGTCTAACGATCTTTAACCGAGAAATAACCATAGTCGCACCTTTGAGCCTTTGTACAGGGTCGAAGCTAATAATTCGAGAAAACATAAATTGGCCAAAGTCGAACACTTGCAGAATTTGGTCCACTCAGAAATTAGCATAGGAGTACTCAGTCAATCGATCTTTAACCGAAAAATACCCATAGTCGCACCTTTGAACCTTTGTACAGGGTCGAGGCTAATAATTCGAGAAACATAAATTGGCCAAAGTCGAACACTTGCAGAATTTGTTCCACATCGAAATTGGCATAGAAGTGTTTAGTCTATCGAACTTTAACCGAAAAATACCCATAGTCGCACCTTGAGCCTTTGTACAGGGTCGAAGCTAATAATTCGAGAAAACATAAATTGGCCAAAGTAGAACACTTGCAGAATTTGTTCCACATCGAAATTTTGCATAGAAGTGTTTAGTCTATCGATCTTTAACCGAAAAATACCCATAGTCGCACCTTTGAGCCTTTGTACAGGGTCGAAGCTAATAATTCGAGAAAACATAAATTGGCCAAAGTCGAACACTTGCAGAATTTGTTCCACTCAGAAATTAGCATAGGAGTACTCAGTCTATCGATCTTTAACCGAAAAATACCCATAGTCGCACCTTTGAACCTTTGTACAGGGTCGAGGCTAATAATTTGAGAAACATAAATTGGCCAAAGTCGAACACTTGCAGAATTTGTTCCACATCGAAATTGGCATAGAAGTGTTTAGTCTATCGAACTTTAACCGAAAAATACCCATAGTCGCACCTTTGAGCCTTTGTACAGGGTCGAAGCTAATAATTCGAGAAAACATAAATTGGCCAAAGTCGAAACCTTGCAGAATTTGTTCCACTCAGAAATTGGCATAGAAGTGTTTAGTCTAACGATCTTTAACCGAGAAATAACCATAGTCGCACCTTTGAGCCTTTGTACAGGGTCGAAGCTAATAATTCGAGAAAACATAAATTAGCCAAAGTCGAACACTTGCAGAATTTGGTCCACTCAGAAATTAGCATAGGAGTACTCAGTCAATCGATCTTTAACCGAAAAATACCCATAGTCGCACCTTTGAGCCTTTGTACAGGGTCGAAGCTAATAATTCGAGAAAACATAAATTGGCCAAAGTCGAAACCTTGCAGAATTTGTTCCACTCAGAAATTGGCATAGAAGTGTTTAGTCTAACGATCTTTAACTGAAAAATACCCATAGTCGCACCTTTGAGCCTTTGTACAGGGTCGAGACCAGTTATTCGAGAAAACATAAATTGGCCAAAGTAGAACACTTGCAGAATTTGTTCCACATCGAAATTTTGCATAGAAGTGTTTAGTCTATCGATCTTTAACCGAAAAATACCCATAGTCGCACCTTTGAGCCTTTGTACAGGGTCGAAGCTAATAATTCGAGAAAACATAAATTGGCCAAAGTCGAAACCTTGCAGAATTTGTTCCACTCAGAAATTGGCATAGAAGGGTTTAGTCTAACGATCTTTAACTGAAAAATACCCATAGTCGCACCTTTGAGCCTTTGTACAGGGTCGAGGCTAATAATTCGAGAAAACATAAATTTGCCAAAGTCGAAACCTTGCAGAATTTGTTCCACTCAGAAATGGGCATAGAAGTGTTTAGTCTATCGATCTTTAACCGAAAAATACCCATAGTCGAACCTTTGAGCCTTTGTACAGGGTCGAGGCTAATAATTCGAGAAACATAAATTGGCCAAAGTCGAACACTTGCAGAATTTGTTCCACTCAGAAATTAGCATAGGAGTACTCAGTCTATCGATCTTTAACCGAAAAATACCCATAGTCGCACCTTTGAACCTTTGTACAGGGTCGAGGCTAATAATCCGAGGAACATAAATTGGCCAAAGTCGAACACTTGCAGAATTTGTTCCACGTCGAAATTGGCATAGAAGTGTTTAGTCTATCGACCTTTAACCGAGAAATACCCATACTCGCACCTTTGAGCCTTTGTACAGGGTCGAAGCTAATAATTCGAGAAAACATAAATTGGCCAAAGTCGAAACCTTGCAGAATTTGTTCCACTCAGAAATTATCATAGGAGTACTCAGTCTATCGATCTTTAACCGAAAAATACCCATAGTCGCACCTTTGAACCTTTGTACAGGGTCGAGGCTAATAATTCGAGAAACATAAATTGGCCAAATTCGAACACTTGCAGAATTTGTTCCACGTCGAAATTGGCATAGAAGTGTTTAGTCTATCGACCTTTAACCGAAAAATACCCATAGTCGCACCTTTGAGCCTTTGTACAGGGTCGAAGCTAATAATTCGAGAAAACATAAATTGGCCAAAGTCGAACACTTGCAGAATTTGTTCCACTCAGAAATTGGCATAGAAGTGTTTAGTCTATCGATCTTTAACCGAAAAATACCCATAGTCGCACCTTTGAGCCTTTGTACAGGGTCGAGGCTAATAATTCGAGAAAACATAAATTTGCCAAAGTCGAAACCTTGCAGAATTTGTTCCACTCAGAAATTGGCATAGAAGTGTTTAGTCTATCGATCTTTAACCGAAAAATACCCATAGTCGCACCTTTGAGCCTTTGTACAGGGTCGAGGCTAATAATTCGAGAAAACATAAATTTGCCAAAGTCGAAACCTTGCAGAATTTGTTCCACTCAGAAATTGGCATAGGAGTACTCAGTCTATCGATCTTTAACCGAAAAATACCCATAGTCGCACCTTTGAACCTTTGTACAGGGTCGAGGCTAATAATTCGAGAAACATAAATTGGCCAAAGTCGAACACTTGCAGAATTTGTTCCACATCGAAATTGGCATAGAAGTGTTTAGTCTATCGATCTTTAACTGAAAAATACCCATAGTCGCACCTTTGAGCCTTTATACAGGGTCGAAGCTAATAATTCGAGAAAACATAAATTGGCCAAAGTCGAACACTTGCAGAATTTGTTCCACTCAGAAATTAGCATAGGAGTACTCAGTCTATCGATCTTTAACCGAAAAATACCCATAGTCGCACCTTTGAACCTTTGTACAGGGTCGAGGCTAATAATTCGAGAAACATAAATTGGCCAAAGTCGAAACCTTGCAGAATTTGTTCCACTCAGAAATTATCATAGAAGTGTTTAGTCTATCGACCTTTAACCGAAAAAAACCCATAGTCGCACCTTTGAACCTTTGTACAGGGTCGAGGCTAATAATTCGAGAAAACAAATTGGCCAAAGTCGAACACTTGCAGAATTTGGTCCACTCAGAAATTAGCATAGGAGTACTCAGTCAATCGATCTTTAACCGAAAAATACCCATAGTCGCACCTTTGAACCTTTGTACAGGGTCGAGGCTAATAATTCGAGAAACATAAATTGGCCAAAGTCGAACACTTGCAGAATTTGTTCCACATCGAAATTGGCATAGAAGTGTTTAGTCTATCGAACTTTAACCGAAAAATACCCATAGTCGCACCTTGAGCCTTTGTACAGGGTCGAAGCTAATAATTCGAGAAAACATAAATTGGCCAAAGTCGAAACCTTGCAGAATTTGTTCCACTCAGAAATTGGCATGGAAGTGTTTAGTCTATCGATCTTTAACCGAAAAATACCCATAGTCGAACCTTTGAGCCTTTGTACAGGGTCGAGGCTAATAATTCGAGAAACATAAATTTTTCCAAAGTCGAACACTTGCATAATTTGTTCCACTCAGAAATTATCATAGAAGTGTTTAGTCTATCGATCTTTAACCGAAAAATACCCATAGTCGCACCTTTGAACCTTTGTACAGGGTCGAGGCTAATAATTCGAGAAACATAAATTGGCCAAAGTCGAACACTTGCATAATTTGTTCCACTCAGAAATTAGCATAGGAGTACTCAGTCTATCGATCTTTAACCGAAAAATACCCATAGTCGCACCTTTGAACCTTTGTACAGGGTCGAGGCTAATAATTCGAGAAACATAAATTGGCCAAAGTCGAACACTTGCAGAATTTGTTCCACATCGAAATTGGCATAGAAGTGTTTAGTCTATCGATCTTTAATCGAAAAATACCCATAGTCGAACCTTTGAGCCTTTGTACAGGGTCGAGGCTAATAATTCGAGAAACATAAATTGGCCAAATTCGAACACTTGCAGAATTTGTTCCATTCAGAAATTAGCATAGGAGTACTCAGTCTATCGATCTTTAACCGAAAAATACCCATAGTCGCACCTTTGAGCCTTTGTACAGGGTCGAAGCTAATAATTCGAGAAAACATAAATTGGCCAAAGTCGAAACCTTGCAGAATTTCTTCCACTCAGAAATTGGCATAGAAGTACTCAGTCTATCGATCTTTAACTGAAAAATACCCATAGCCGCACCTTTGAGCCTTTGTACAGGGTCGGGACCAGTTATTCGAGAAAACATAAATTGGCCAAAGTCGAAACCTTGCAGAATTTGATCCACTTATAAATTGGCATAGGAGTATTCAGTCTATCGATCTTTACCCGAAAAATACCCATAGTCGCACCTTTGAGCCTTTGTACAGGGTCGAAGCTAATAATTCGAGAAAACATAAATTGGCCAAAGTCGAAACCTTGCAGAATTTGTTCCACTCTGAAATTGGCATAGAAGGGTTTAGTCTAACGATCTTTAACTGAAAAATACCCATAGTCGCACCTTTGAGCCTTTGTACAGGGTCGAGGCTAATAATTCGAGAAAACATAAATTTGCCAAAGTCGAAACCTTGCAGAATTTGTTCCACTCAGAAATTAGCATAGGAGTACTCAGTCTATCGATCTTTAACCGAAAAATACCCATAGTCGCACCTTTGAACCTTTGTACAGGGTCGAGGCTAATAATTCGAGAAACATAAATTGGCCAAATTCGAACACTTGCAGAATTTGTTCCATTCAGAAATTAGCATAGGAGTACTCAGTCTATCGATCTTTAACCGAAAAATACCCATAGTCGCACCTTTGAACCTTTGTACAGGGTCGAGGCTAATAATTCGAGAAACATAAATTGGCCAAATTCGAACACTTGCAGAATTTGTTCCATTCAGAAATTAGCATAGGAGTACTCAGTCTATCGATCTTTAACCGAAAAATACCCATAGTCGCACCTTTGAGCCTTTGTACAGGGTCGAAGCTAATAATTCGAGAAAACATAAATTGGCCAAAGTCGAAACCTTGCAGAATTTGTTCCACTCTGAAATTGGCATAGAAGGGTTTAGTCTAACGATCTTTAACTGAAAAATACCCATAGTCGCACCTTTGAGCCTTTGTACAGGGTCGAGGCTAATAATTCGAGAAAACATAAATTTGCCAAAGTCGAAACCTTGCAGAATTTGTTCCACTCAGAAATTAGCATAGGAGTACTCAGTCTATCGATCTTTAACCGAAAAATACCCATAGTCGCACCTTTGAACCTTTGTACAGGGTCGAGGCTAATAATTCGAGAAACATAAATTGGCCAAAGTCGAACACTTGCAGAATTTGTTTCACATCGAAATTGGCATAGAAGTGTTTAGTCTATCGATCTTTAACCGAAAAATACCCATAGTCGCACCTTTGAGCCTTTGTACAGGGTCGAAGCTAATAATTCGAGAAAACATAAATTGGCCAAAGTCGAAACCTTGCAGAATTTGTTCCACTCAGAAATTATCATAGGAGTACTCAGTCTATCGATCTTTAACCGAAAAATACCCATAGTCGCACCTTTGAGCCTTTGTACAGGGTCGAAGCTAATAATTCGAGAAAACATAAATTGGCCAAAGTCGAAACCTTGCAGAATTTGTTCCACTCAGAAATTAGCATAGGAGTACTCAGTCTATCGATCTTTAACCGAAAAATACCCATAGTCGCACCTTTGAACCTTTGTACAGGGTCGAGGCTAATAATTCGAGAAGCATAAATTGGCCAAATTCGAACACTTGCAGAATTTGTTCCACATCGAAATTGGCATAGAAGTGTTTAGTCTATCGATCTTTAACCGAAAAATACCCATAGTCGCACCTTTGAGCCTTTGTACAGGGTCGAAGCTAATAATTCGAGAAAACATAAATTGGCCAAAGTCGAACACTTGCAGAATTTGTTCCACTCAGAAATTAGCATAGGAGTACTCAGTCTATCGATCTTTAACTGAAAAATACCCATAGCCGCACCTTTGAGCCTTTGTACAGGGTCGGGACCAGTTATTCGAGAAAACATAAATTGGCCAAAGTCGAAACCTTGCAGAATTTGTTCCACTCAGAAATTATCATAGGAGTACTCAGTCTATCGATCTTTAACCGAAAAATACCCATAGTCGCACCTTTGAACCTTTGTACAGGGTCGAGGCTAATAATTCGAGAAACATAAATTGGCCAAATTCGAACACTTGCAGAATTTGTTCCACGTCGAAATTGGCATAGAAGTGTTTAGTCTATCGACCTTTAACCGAAAAATACCCATAGTCGCACCTTTGAGCCTTTGTACAGGGTCGAAGCTAATAATTCGAGAAAACATAAATTGGCCAAAGTCGAAACCTTGCAGAATTTGTTCCACTCAGAAATTGGCATAGAAGTGTTTAGTCTATCGATCTTTAACCGAAAAATACCCATAGTCGCACCTTTGAGCCTTTGTACAGGGTCGAGGCTAATAATTCGAGAAAACATAAATTTGCCAAAGTCGAAACCTTGCAGAATTTGTTCCACTCAGAAATGGGCATAGAAGTGTTTAGTCTATCGATCTTTAACCGAAAAATACCCATAGTCGAACCTTTGAGCCTTTGTACAGGGTCGAGGCTAATAATTCGAGAAACATAAATTTTTCCAAAGTCGAACACTTGCATAATTTGTTCCACTCAGAAATTATCATAGAAGTGTTTAGTCTATCGATCTTTAACCGAAAAATACCCACCTTTGAACCTTTGTACAGGGTCGAGGCTAATAATTCGAGAAACATAAATTGGCCAAAGTCGAACACTTGCATAATTTGTTCCACTCAGAAATTAGCATAGGAGTACTCAGTCTATCGATCTTTAACCGAAAAATACCCATAGTCGCACCTTTGAACCTTTGTACAGGGTCGAGGCTAATAATTCGAGAAACATAAATTGGCCAAAGTCGAACACTTGCAGAATTTGTTCCACATCGAAATTGGCATAGAAGTGTTTAGTCTATCGATCTTTAATCGAAAAATACCCATAGTCGAACCTTTGAGCCTTTGTACAGGGTCGAGGCTAATAATTCGAGAAACATAAATTGGCCAAAGTCGAACACTTGCAGAATTTGTTCCATTCAGAAATTAGCATAGGAGTACTCAGTCTATCGATCTTTAACCGAAAAATACCCATAGTCGCACCTTTGAGCCTTTGTACAGGGTCGAAGCTAATAATTCGAGAAAACATAAATTGGCCAAAGTCGAAACCTTGCAGAATTTCTTCCACTCAGAAATTGGCATAGAAGTACTCAGTCTATCGATCTTTAACTGAAAAATACCCATAGCCGCACCTTTGAGCCTTTGTACAGGGTCGGGACCAGTTATTCGAGAAAACATAAATTGGCCAAAGTCGAAACCTTGCAGAATTTGATCCACTTATAAATTGGCATAGGAGTATTCAGTCTATCGATCTTTACCCGAAAAATACCCATAGTCGCACCTTTGAACCTTTGTACAGGGTCGAGGCTAATAATTCGAGAAAACATAAATTGGCCAAAGTCGAAACCTTGCAGAATTTGTTCCACTCTGAAATTGGCATAGAAGGGTTTAGTCTAACGATCTTTAACTGAAAAATACCCATAGTCGCACCTTTGAGCCTTTGTACAGGGTCGAGGCTAATAATTCGAGAAAACATAAATTTGCCAAAGTCGAAACCTTGCAGAATTTGTTCCACTCAGAAATTAGCATAGGAGTACTCAGTCTATCGATCTTTAACCGAAAAATACCCATAGTCGCACCTTTGAACCTTTGTACAGGGTCGAGGCTAATAATTCGAGAAACATAAATTGGCCAAAGTCGAACACTTGCAGAATTTGTTTCACATCGAAATTGGCATAGAAGTGTTTAGTCTATCGATCTTTAACCGAAAAATACCCATAGTCGCACCTTTGAGCCTTTATACAGGGTCGAAGCTAATAATTCGAGAAAACATAAATTGGCCAAAGTCGAACACTTGCAGAATTTGTTCCACTCAGAAATTAGCATAGGAGTACTCAGTCTATCGATCTTTAACCGAAAAATACCCATAGTCGCACCTTTGAACCTTTGTACAGGGTCGAGGCTAATAATTCGAGAAACATAAATTGGCCAAAGTCGAAACCTTGCAGAATTTGTTCCACTCAGAAATTATCATAGAAGTGTTTAGTCTATCGACCTTTAACCGAAAAAAACCCATAGTCGCACCTTTGAACCTTTGTACAGGGTCGAGGCTAATAATTCGAGAAAACATAAATTGGCCAAAGTCGAACACTTGCAGAATTTGGTCCACTCAGAAATTAGCATAGAAGTGTTTAGTCTATCGAACTTTAACCGAAAAATACCCATAGTCGAACCTTTGAGCCTTTGTACAGGGTCGAGGCTAATAATTCGAGAAACATAAATTTTTCCAAAGTCGAACACTTGCATAATTTGTTCCACTCAGAAATTATCATAGAAGTGTTTAGTCTATCGATCTTTAACCGAAAAATACCCATAGTCGCACCTTTGAACCTTTGTACAGGGTCGAGGCTAATAATTCGAGAAACATAAATTGGCCAAAGTCGAACACTTGCATAATTTGTTCCACTCAGAAATTAGCATAGGAGTACTCAGTCTATCGATCTTTAACCGAAAAATACCCATAGTCGCACCTTTGAACCTTTGTACAGGGTCGAGGCTAATAATTCGAGAAACATAAATTGGCCAAAGTCGAACACTTGCAGAATTTGTTCCACATCGAAATTGGCATAGAAGTGTTTAGTCTATCGATCTTTAATCGAAAAATACCCATAGTCGAACCTTTGAGCCTTTGTACAGGGTCGAGGCTAATAATTCGAGAAACATAAATTGGCCAAATTCGAACACTTGCAGAATTTGTTCCATTCAGAAATTAGCATAGGAGTACTCAGTCTATCGATCTTTAACCGAAAAATACCCATAGTCGCACCTTTGAGCCTTTGTACAGGGTCGAAGCTAATAATTCGAGAAAACATAAATTGGCCAAAGTCGAAACCTTGCAGAATTTCTTCCACTCAGAAATTGGCATAGAAGTACTCAGTCTATCGATCTTTAACTGAAAAATACCCATAGCCGCACCTTTGAGCCTTTGTACAGGGTCGAAGCTAATAATTCGAGAAAACATAAATTGGCCAAAGTCGAAACCTTGCAGAATTTCTTCCACTCAGAAATTGGCATAGAAGTACTCAGTCTATCGATCTTTAACTGAAAAATACCCATAGTCGCACCTTTGAGCCTTTGTACAGGGTCGAAGCTAATAATTCGAGAAAACATAAATTGGCCAAAGTCGAAACCTTGCAGAATTTCTTCCACTCAGAAATTGGCATAGAAGTACTCAGTCTATCGATCTTTAACTGAAAAATACCCATAGCCGCACCTTTGAGCCTTTGTACAGGGTCGGGACCAGTTATTCGAGAAAACATAAATTGGCCAAAGTCGAACACTTGCAGAATTTGTTCCACTCAGAAATTAGCATAGGAGTACTCAGTCTATCGATCTTTAACCGAAAAATACCCATAGTCGCACCTTTGAACCTTTGTACAGGGTCGAGGCTAATAATTCGAGAAACATAAATTGGCCAAATTCGAACACTTGCAGAATTTGTTCCACATCGAAATTGGCATAGAAGTGTTTAGTCTATCGATCTTTAACTGAAAAATACCCATAGTCGCACCTTTGAGCCTTTGTACAGGGTCGAGGCCAGTTATTCGAGAAAACATAAATTGGCCAAAGTCAAAACCTTGCAGAATTTGTTCCACATCGAAATTAGCATAGAAGTGTTTAGTCTATCGACCTTTAACCGAAAAATACCCATAGTCGCACCTTTGAGCCTTTGTACAGGGTCGATGCTAATAATTCGAGAAACATAAATTGGCCAAAGTCGAACACTTGCAGAATTTGTTTCACATCGAAATTGGCATAGAAGTGTTTAGTCTATCGATCTTTAACCGAAAAATAACCATAGTCGGACCTTTGAGTCTTTGTACAGGGTCGAGGCTAATAATTCGAGAAAACATAAATTGGCCAAAGTCGAAACCTTGCAGAATTTGTTCCACATCGAAATTAGCATAGAAGTGTTTAGTCCATCGATCTTTAACCGAAAAATACCCATAGTCGCACCTTTGAGCCTTTGTACAGGGTCGAGGCCAGTTATTCGAGAAAACATAAATTGGCCAAAGTCGAAACCTTGCAGAATTTGTTCCACTCAGAAATTGGCATAGAAGTGTTTAGTCTAACGATCTTTAACCGAAAAATACCCATAGTCGCACCTTTGAGCCTTTGTACAGGGTCGAAGCTAATAATTCGAGAAAACATAAATTAGCCAAAGTCGAACACTTGCAGAATTTGTTCCACTCAGAAATTGGCATAGAAGTGTTTAGTCTAACGATCTTTAACTGAAAAATACCCATAGTCGCACCTTTGAGCCTTTGCACAGGGTCGAGGCTAATAATTCGAGAAAACATAAATTTGCCAAAGTCGAAACCTTGCAGAATTTGTTTCACTCAGAAATTGGCATAGGAGTACTCAGTCTATCGATCTTTAACCGAAAAATACCCATAGTCGCACCTTTGAACCTTTGTACAGGGTCGAGGCTAATAATTCGAGAAACATAAATTGGCCAAAGTCGAACACTTGCAGAATTTGTTCCACATCGAAATTGGCATAGAAGTGTTTAATCTATCGAACTTTAACCGAAAAATACCCATAGTCGCACCTTTGAGCCTTTGTACAGGGTCGAAGCTAACAATTCGAGAAAACATAAATTGGCCAAAGTCGAAACCTTGCAGAATTTGTTCCACAATAATTTGTACGACAACATTGTCAAAATTAACGTAAAGATGAATATAATGAATAAAGATTGTTTTTCATTATAAACATTTTCATATCCATCCGACAATCAGACATTAAAAATAAAAGACACAATGATTAAGTACTATATCATTTTACAGAGATGTTAATAAAGTTTGTCCTGTTTTCGGCTGATTTTTAAACTTTATCTATTTGGACAACGTGCATTTGTTTACGTTTTTCGGTCCTATGCGGCGACATTGTTGGCGGATCCTTCTCTTTCTTGTTCCTTTTCTCAATTAGCGATGAGTCCCCAAAAAGGAGTCCCCCGGTTTGGTGCATGTGACAGTAACATTCCGAAGAGTGCATCTGGACCAGTGCAGGAGAACGAGATTAATTGAGAAATTATAGATAAAGTTAAAAGGAAAAATGTTAACTACGGGCAGATATGGTCACCTTACAAAATAGAATATCTGAATTTGAGACAGAAACTAATGGTAAATGTCTAGTCATAAATCGTCCCTGTGAGAATGGTGATGATGGGGACAGTGAAATTTAAAAAAAACACTGCACTTCTTAAATATATCAATGGTGAATTTAAAATATTTACTATTTTTATTTTAATATTTATTATTTTTTATTTTAATATTTACTATTTTTTAATATTTACTATTTTTATTTTAATATTTATTATTTTTTATTCTAATATTTATTATTTTTTATTCTAATATTTATTATTTTTTATTCTAATATTTATTATTTTTTATTTAAATATTTACTATTTTTTATTTTAATATTTACTATTTGTTATTTTAATATTTACTATTTTTTATTTTAATATTTATTATTCTTTATTCTAATATTTATTATTTTTTATTCTAATATTTACTATTTTTTATTTAAATATTTACTATTTTTTATTTTAATATTTAATATTTGTTATTTTAATATTTACTATTTTTATTTTTTATTCTATTTATTATTTTTTTTTCTAATATTTACTATTTTTTATTTTAATATTTACCATTTTTATTTTAATATTTATTATTTTTTTTATTCTAATATTTATTATTTTTTATTCTAATATTTATTATTTTTTATTTTAATATTTATTATTTTTTATTTTAATATTTATTATTCTTTATTCTAATATTTATTATTTTTTATTTTAATATTCGCACCTTTGACCCTTTGTACAGGGTCGAAGCTAATAATTCGAGAAAACATAAATTGGCCAAAGTCGAAACCTTGCAGAATTTGTTCCACTCAGAAATTATCATAGTGTTTAGTCTATCGACCTTTAACCGAAAAATACCCATATCGCACCTTTGAGCCTTTGTACAGGGTCGAGGCTAATAATTCGAAAAATATAAATTGGAAAAAGTCGAACACTTGCAGAACTTGTTCCACTCAGAAATTAGCATAGGAGTGAGTATTCAGTCTATCGACCTTTAACTGAAAAATACCCATAGTCGCACCTTTGAGCCTTTGTACAGGGTCGAGGCTAATAATTCGAGAAAACATAAATTGGCCAAAGTCGAAACCTTGCAGAATTTGTTCCACTCAGAAATTGGCATAGAAGTGTTTAGTCTAACGATCTTTAACTGAAAAATACCCATAGTCGCAACTTTGAGCCTTTGTACAGGGTCGAGGCTAATAATTCGAGAAAACATAAATTTGCCAAAGTCGAAACCTTGCAGAATTTGTTCCACTCAGAAATTGGCATAGAGGTGTTTAGTCTATCGATCTTTAACCGAAAAATACCCATAGTCGCACCTTTGAGCCTTTGTACAGGGTCGAAGCTAATAATTCGAGAAAACATAAATTGGCCAAAGTCGAAACCTTGCAGAATTTGTTCCACTCAGAAATTGGCATAGAAGTGTTTAGTCTAACGATCTTTAACTGAAAAATACCCATAGTCGCACCTTTGAACCTTTGTACAGGGTCGAGGCTAATAATTCGAGAAACATAAATTGGCCAAAGTCGAACACTTGCAGAATTTGTTCCACATCGAAATTGGCATAGAAGTGTTTAGTCTTTAACTGAAAAATACCCATAGTCGCACCTTTGAGCCTTTGTACAGGGTCGAGGCTAATAATTCGAGAAAACATAAATTTGCCAAAGTCGAAACCTTGCAGAATTTGTTCCACTCAGAAATTGGCATGGAAGTGTTTAGTCTATCGATCTTTAACCGAAAAATACCCATAGTCGAACCTTTGAGCCTTTGTACAGGGTCGAGGCTAATAATTCGAGAAACATAAATTGGCCAAAGTCGAACACTTGCATAATTTGTTCCACTCAGAAATTATCATAGAAGTGTTTAGTCTATCGATCTTTAACCGAAAAATACCCATAGTCGCACCTTTGAACCTTTGTACAGGGTCGAGGCTAATAATTCGAGAAACATAAATTGGCCAAAGTCGAACACTTGCATAATTTGTTCCACTCAGAAATTAGCATAGGAGTACTCAGTCTATCGATCTTTAACCGAAAAATACCCATAGTCGCACCTTTGAACCTTTGTACAGGGTCGAGGCTAATAATTCGAGAAACATAAATTGGCCAAAGTCGAACACTAGCAGAATTTGTTCCACATCGAAATTGGCATAGAAGTGTTTAGTCTATCGATCTTTAACCGAAAAATACCCATAGTCGAACCTTTGAGCCTTTGTACAGGGTCGAGGCTAATAATTCGAGAAACATAAATTGGCCAAAGTCGAAAACTTGCAGAATTTGTTCCACTCAGAAATTGGCATGGAAGTGTTTAGTCTATCGATCTTTAACCGAAAAATACCCATAGTCGAACCTTTGAGCCTTTGTACAGGGTCGAGGCTAATAATTCGAGAAACATAAATTGGCCAAAGTCGAACACTTGCATAATTTGTTCCACTCAGAAATTATCATAGAAGTGTTTAGTCTATCGATCTTTAACCGAAAAATACCCATAGTCGCACCTTTGAACCTTTGTACAGGGTCGAGGCTAATAATTCGAGAAACATAAATTGGCCAAAGTCGAACACTTGCATAATTTGTTCCACTCAGAAATTAGCATAGGAGTACTCAGTCTATCGATCTTTAACCGAAAAATACCCATAGTCGCACCTTTGAACCTTTGTACAGGGTCGAGGCTAATAATTCGAGAAACATAAATTGGCCAAAGTCGAACACTAGCAGAATTTGTTCCACATCGAAATTGGCATAGAAGTGTTTAGTCTATCGATCTTTAACCGAAAAATACCCATAGTCGAACCTTTGAGCCTTTGTACAGGGTCGAGGCTAATAATTCGAGAAACATAAATTGGCCAAAGTCGAAAACTTGCAGAATTTGTTCCACTCAGAAATTAGCATAGGAGTACTCAGTCTATCGCTCTTTAACCGAAAAATACCCATAGTCGCACCTTTGAACCTTTGTACAGGGTCGAGGCTAATAATTCGCCAAATTTGCCAAAGTCGAAACCTTGCAGAATTTGTTCCACTCAGAAATTGGCATAGAAGTGTTTAGTCTATCGATCTTTAACCGAAAAATACCCATAGTCGCACCTTTGAGCCTTTGTACAGGGTCGAGGCTAATAATTCGAGAAAACATAAATTTGCCAAAGTCGAAACCTTGCAGAATTTGTTCCACTCAGAAATTGGCATAGGAGTACTCAGTCTATCGATCTTTAACCGAAAAATACCCATAGTCGCACCTTTGAACCTTTGTACAGGGTCGAAGCTAATAATTCGAGAAACATAAATTGGCCAAAGTCGAACACTTGCAGAATTTGTTCCACATCGAAATTGGCATAGAAGTGTTTAGTCTATCGATCTTTAACTGAAAAATACCCATAGTCGCACCTTTGAGCCTTTATACAGGGTCGAAGCTAATAATTCGAGAAAACATAAATTGGCCAAAGTCGAACACTTGCAGAATTTGTTCCACTCAGAAATTAGCATAGGAGTACTCAGTCTATCGATCTTTAACCGAAAAATACCCATAGTCGCACCTTTGAACCTTTGTACAGGGTCGAGGCTAATAATTCGAGAAACATAAATTGGCCAAAGTCGAAACCTTGCAGAATTTGTTCCACTCAGAAATTATCATAGAAGTGTTTAGTCTATCGACCTTTAACCGAAAAAAAACCCATAGTCGCACCTTTGAACCTTTGTACAGGGTCGAGGCTAATAATTCGAGAAAACATAAATTGGCCAAAGTCGAACACTTGCAGAATTTGGTCCACTCAGAAATTAGCATAGGAGTACTCAGTCAATCGATCTTTAACCGAAAAATACCCATAGTCGCACCTTTGAACCTTTGTACAGGGTCGAGGCTAATAATTCGAGAAACATAAATTGGCCAAAGTCGAACACTTGCAGAATTTGTTCCACATCGAAATTGGCATAGAAGTGTTTAGTCTATCGAACTTTAACCGAAAAATACCCATAGTCGCACCTTGAGCCTTTGTACAGGGTCGAAGCTAATAATTCGAGAAAACATAAATTGGCCAAAGTAGAACACTTGCAGAATTTGTTCCACATCGAAATTTTGCATAGAAGTGTTTAGTCTATCGATCTTTAACCGAAAAATACCCATAGTCGCACCTTTGAGCCTTTGTACAGGGTCGAAGCTAATAATTCGAGAAAACATAAATTGGCCAAAGTCGAACACTTGCAGAATTTGTTCCACTCAGAAATTAGCATAGGAGTACTCAGTCTATCGATCTTTAACCGAAAAATACCCATAGTCGCACCTTTGAACCTTTGTACAGGGTCGAGGCTAATAATTTGAGAAACATAAATTGGCCAAAGTCGAACACTTGCAGAATTTGTTCCACATCGAAATTGGCATAGAAGTGTTTAGTCTATCGAACTTTAACCGAAAAATACCCATAGTCGCACCTTTGAGCCTTTGTACAGGGTCGAAGCTAATAATTCGAGAAAACATAAATTGGCCAAAGTCGAAACCTTGCAGAATTTGTTCCACTCAGAAATTGGCATAGAAGTGTTTAGTCTAACGATCTTTAACCGAGAAATACCCATAGTCGCACCTTTGAGCCTTTGTACAGGGTCGAAGCTAATAATTCGAGAAAACATAAATTAGCCAAAGTCGAACACTTGCAGAATTTGGTCCACTCAGAAATTAGCATAGGAGTACTCAGTCAATCGATCTTTAACCGAAAAATACCCATAGTCGCACCTTTGAGCCTTTGTACAGGGTCGAAGCTAATAATTCGAGAAAACATAAATTGGCCAAAGTCGAAACCTTGCAGAATTTGTTCCACTCAGAAATTGGCATAGAAGTGTTTAGTCTAACGATCTTTAACTGAAAAATACCCATAGTCGCACCTTTGAGCCTTTGTACAGGGTCGAGACCAGTTATTCGAGAAAACATAAATTGGCCAAAGTAGAACACTTGCAGAATTTGTTCCACATCGAAATTTTGCATAGAAGTGTTTAGTCTATCGATCTTTAACCGAAAAATACCCATAGTCGCACCTTTGAGAATTTGTACAGGGTCGAAGCTAATAATTCGAGAAAACATAAATTGGCCAAAGTCGAAACCTTGCAGAATTTGTTCCACTCAGAAATTGGCATAGAAGGGTTTAGTCTAACGATCTTTAACTGAAAAATACCCATAGTCGCACCTTTGAGCCTTTGTACAGGGTCGAGGCTAATAATTCGAGAAAACATAAATTTGCCAAAGTCGAAACCTTGCAGAATTTGTTCCACTCAGAAATGGGCATAGAAGTGTTTAGTCTATCGATCTTTAACCGAAAAATACCCATAGTCGAACCTTTGAGCCTTTGTACAGGGTCGAGGCTAATAATTCGAGAAACATAAATTGGCCAAAGTCGAACACTTGCAGAATTTGTTCCACTCAGAAATTAGCATAGGAGTACTCAGTCTATCGATCTTTAACCGAAAAATACCCATAGTCGCACCTTTGAACCTTTGTACAGGGTCGAGGCTAATAATCCGAGGAACATAAATTGGCCAAAGTCGAACACTTGCAGAATTTGTTCCACGTCGAAATTGGCATAGAAGTGTTTAGTCTATCGACCTTTAACCGAGAAATACCCATACTCGCACCTTTGAGCCTTTGTACAGGGTCGAAGCTAATAATTCGAGAAAACATAAATTGGCCAAAGTCGAAACCTTGCAGAATTTGTTCCACTCAGAAATTATCATAGGAGTACTCAGTCTATCGATCTTTAACCGAAAAATACCCATAGTCGCACCTTTGAACCTTTGTACAGGGTCGAGGCTAATAATTCGAGAAACATAAATTGGCCAAATTCGAACACTTGCAGAATTTGTTCCACGTCGAAATTGGCATAGAAGTGTTTAGTCTATCGACCTTTAACCGAAAAATACCCATAGTCGCACCTTTGAGCCTTTGTACAGGGTCGAAGCTAATAATTCGAGAAAACATAAATTGGCCAAAGTCGAACACTTGCAGAATTTGTTCCACTCAGAAATTGGCATAGAAGTGTTTAGTCTATCGATCTTTAACCGAAAAATACCCATAGTCGCACCTTTGAGCCTTTGTACAGGGTCGAGGCTAATAATTCGAGAAAACATAAATTTGCCAAAGTCGAAACCTTGCAGAATTTGTTCCACTCAGAAATTGGCATAGAAGTGTTTAGTCTATCGATCTTTAACCGAAAAATACCCATAGTCGCACCTTTGAGCCTTTGTACAGGGTCGAGGCTAATAATTCGAGAAAACATAAATTTGCCAAAGTCGAAACCTTGCAGAATTTGTTCCACTCAGAAATTGGCATAGGAGTACTCAGTCTATCGATCTTTAACCGAAAAATACCCATAGTCGCACCTTTGAACCTTTGTACAGGGTCGAGGCTAATAATTCGAGAAACATAAATTGGCCAAAGTCGAACACTTGCAGAATTTGTTCCACATCGAAATTGGCATAGAAGTGTTTAGTCTATCGATCTTTAACTGAAAAATACCCATAGTCGCACCTTTGAGCCTTTATACAGGGTCGAAGCTAATAATTCGAGAAAACATAAATTGGCCAAAGTCGAACACTTGCAGAATTTGTTCCACTCAGAAATTAGCATAGGAGTACTCAGTCTATCGATCTTTAACCGAAAAATACCCATAGTCGCACCTTTGAACCTTTGTACAGGGTCGAGGCTAATAATTCGAGAAACATAAATTGGCCAAAGTCGAAACCTTGCAGAATTTGTTCCACTCAGGAATTATCATAGAAGTGTTTAGTCTATCGACCTTTAACCGAAAAAAACCCATAGTCGCACCTTTGAACCTTTGTACAGGGTCGAGGCTAATAATTCGAGAAAACATAAATTGGCCAAAGTCGAACACTTGCAGAATTTGGTCCACTCAGAAATTAGCATAGGAGTACTCAGTCAATCGATCTTTAACCGAAAAATACCAATAGTCGCACCTTTGAACCTTTGTACAGGGTCGAGGCTAATAATTCGAGAAACATAAATTGGCCAAAGTCGAACACTTGCAGAATTTGTTCCACATCGAAATTGGCATAGAAGTGTTTAGTCTATCGAACTTTAACCGAAAAATACCCATAGTCGCACCTTGAGCCTTTGTACAGGGTCGAAGCTAATAATTCGAGAAAACATAAATTGGCCAAAGTCGAAACCTTGCAGAATTTGTTCCACTCAGAAATTGGCATGGAAGTGTTTAGTCTATCGATCTTTAACCGATAAATACCCATAGTCGAACCTTTGAGCCTTTGTACAGGGTCGAGGCTAATAATTCGAGAAACATAAATTTTTCCAAAGTCGAACACTTGCATAATTTGTTCCACTCAGAAATTATCATAGAAGTGTTTAGTCTATCGATCTTTAACCGAAAAATACCCATAGTCGCACCTTTGAACCTTTGTACAGGGTCGAGGCTAATAATTCGAGAAACATAAATTGGCCAAAGTCGAACACTTGCATAATTTGTTCCACTCAGAAATTAGCATAGGAGTACTCAGTCTATCGATCTTTAACCGAAAAATACCCATAGTCGCACCTTTGAACCTTTGTACAGGGTCGAGGCTAATAATTCGAGAAACATAAATTGGCCAAAGTCGAACACTTGCAGAATTTGTTCCACATCGAAATTGGCATAGAAGTGTTTAGTCTATCGATCTTTAATCGAAAAATACCCATAGTCGAACCTTTGAGCCTTTGTACAGGGTCGAGGCTAATAATTCGAGAAACATAAATTGGCCAAATTCGAACACTTGCAGAATTTGTTCCATTCAGAAATTAGCATAGGAGTACTCAGTCTATCGATCTTTAACCGAAAAATACCCATAGTCGCACCTTTGAGCCTTTGTACAGGGTCGAAGCTAATAATTCGAGAAAACATAAATTGGCCAAAGTCGAAACCTTGCAGAATTTCTTCCACTCAGAAATTGGCATAGAAGTACTCAGTCTATCGATCTTTAACTGAAAAATACCCATAGCCGCACCTTTGAGCCTTTGTACAGGGTCGGGACCAGTTATTCGAGAAAACATAAATTGGCCAAAGTCGAAACCTTGCAGAATTTGATCCACTTATAAATTGGCATAGGAGTATTCAGTCTATCGATCTTTACCCGAAAAATACCCATAGTCGCACCTTTGAACCTTTGTACAGGGTCGAGGCTAATAATTCGAGAAAACATAAATTGGCCAAAGTCGAAACCTTGCAGAATTTGTTCCACTCTGAAATTGGCATAGAAGGGTTTAGTCTAACGATCTTTAACTGAAAAATACCCATAGTCGCACCTTTGAGCCTTTGTACAGGGTCGAGGCTAATAATTCGAGAAAACATAAATTTGCCAAAGTCGAAACCTTGCAGAATTTGTTCCACTCAGAAATTAGCATAGGAGTACTCAGTCTATCGATCTTTAACCGAAAAATACCCATAGTCGCACCTTTGAACCTTTGTACAGGGTCGAGGCTAATAATTCGAGAAACATAAATTGGCCAAAGTCGAAACCTTGCAGAATTTGTTCCACTCAGAAATTATCATAGAAGTGTTTAGTCTATCGACCTTTAACCGAAAAAAAACCCATAGTCGCACCTTTGAACCTTTGTACAGGGTCGAGGCTAATAATTCGAGAAAACATAAATTGGCCAAAGTCGAACACTTGCAGAATTTGGTCCACTCAGAAATTAGCATAGGAGTACTCAGTCAATCGATCTTTAACCGAAAAATACCCATAGTCGCACCTTTGAACCTTTGTACAGGGTCGAGGCTAATAATTCGAGAAACATAAATTGGCCAAAGTCGAACACTTGCAGAATTTGTTCCACATCGAAATTGGCATAGAAGTGTTTAGTCTATCGAACTTTAACCGAAAAATACCCATAGTCGCACCTTGAGCCTTTGTACAGGGTCGAAGCTAATAATTCGAGAAAACATAAATTGGCCAAAGTAGAACACTTGCAGAATTTGTTCCACATCGAAATTTTGCATAGAAGTGTTTAGTCTATCGATCTTTAACCGAAAAATACCCATAGTCGCACCTTTGAGCCTTTGTACAGGGTCGAAGCTAATAATTCGAGAAAACATAAATTGGCCAAAGTCGAACACTTGCAGAATTTGTTCCACTCAGAAATTAGCATAGGAGTACTCAGTCTATCGATCTTTAACCGAAAAATACCCATAGTCGCACCTTTGAACCTTTGTACAGGGTCGAGGCTAATAATTTGAGAAACATAAATTGGCCAAAGTCGAACACTTGCAGAATTTGTTCCACATCGAAATTGGCATAGAAGTGTTTAGTCTATCGAACTTTAACCGAAAAATACCCATAGTCGCACCTTTGAGCCTTTGTACAGGGTCGAAGCTAATAATTCGAGAAAACATAAATTGGCCAAAGTCGAAACCTTGCAGAATTTGTTCCACTCAGAAATTGGCATAGAAGTGTTTAGTCTAACGATCTTTAACCGAGAAATAACCATAGTCGCACCTTTGAGCCTTTGTACAGGGTCGAAGCTAATAATTCGAGAAAACATAAATTAGCCAAAGTCGAACACTTGCAGAATTTGGTCCACTCAGAAATTAGCATAGGAGTACTCAGTCAATCGATCTTTAACCGAAAAATACCCATAGTCGCACCTTTGAGCCTTTGTACAGGGTCGAAGCTAATAATTCGAGAAAACATAATTGGCCAAAGTCGAAACCTTGCAGAATTTGTTCCACTCAGAAATTGGCATAGAAGTGTTTAGTCTAACGATCTTTAACTGAAAAATACCCATAGTCGCACCTTTGAGCCTTTGTACAGGGTCGAGACCAGTTATTCGAGAAAACATAAATTGGCCAAAGTAGAACACTTGCAGAATTTGTTCCACATCGAAATTTTGCATAGAAGTGTTTAGTCTATCGATCTTTAACCGAAAAATACCCATAGTCGCACCTTTGAGCCTTTGTACAGGGTCGAAGCTAATAATTCGAGAAAACATAAATTGGCCAAAGTCGAAACCTTGCAGAATTTGTTCCACTCAGAAATTGGCATAGAAGGGTTTAGTCTAACGATCTTTAACTGAAAAATACCCATAGTCGCACCTTTGAGCCTTTGTACAGGGTCGAGGCTAATAATTCGAGAAAACATAAATTTGCCAAAGTCGAAACCTTGCAGAATTTGTTCCACTCAGAAATGGGCATAGAAGTGTTTAGTCTATCGATCTTTAACCGAAAAATACCCATAGTCGAACCTTTGAGCCTTTGTACAGGGTCGAGGCTAATAATTCGAGAAACATAAATTGGCCAAAGTCGAACACTTGCAGAATTTGTTCCACTCAGAAATTAGCATAGGAGTACTCAGTCTATCGATCTTTAACCGAAAAATACCCATAGTCGCACCTTTGAACCTTTGTACAGGGTCGAGGCTAATAATCCGAGGAACATAAATTGGCCAAAGTCGAACACTTGCAGAATTTGTTCCACGTCGAAATTGGCATAGAAGTGTTTAGTCTATCGACCTTTAACCGAGAAATACCCATACTCGCACCTTTGAGCCTTTGTACAGGGTCGAAGCTAATAATTCGAGAAAACATAAATTGGCCAAAGTCGAAACCTTGCAGAATTTGTTCCACTCAGAAATTATCATAGGAGTACTCAGTCTATCGATCTTTAACCGAAAAATACCCATAGTCGCACCTTTGAACCTTTGTACAGGGTCGAGGCTAATAATTCGAGAAAACATAAATTTGCCAAAGTCGAAACCTTGCAGAATTTGTTCCACTCAGAAATTGGCATAGAAGTGTTTAGTCTAACGATCTTTAACCGAGAAATAACCATAGTCGCACCTTTGAGCCTTTGTACAGGGTCGAAGCTAATAATTCGAGAAAACATAAATTAGCCAAAGTCGAACACTTGCAGAATTTGGTCCACTCAGAAATTAGCATAGGAGTACTCAGTCAATCGATCTTTAACCGAAAAATACCCATAGTCGCACCTTTGAGCCTTTGTACAGGGTCGAAGCTAATAATTCGAGAAAACATAAATTGGCCAAAGTCGAAACCTTGCAGAATTTGTTCCACTCAGAAATTGGCATAGAAGTGTTTAGTCTAACGATCTTTAACTGAAAAATACCCATAGTCGCACCTTTGAGCCTTTGTACAGGGTCGAGACCAGTTATTCGAGAAAACATAAATTGGCCAAAGTAGAACACTTGCAGAATTTGTTCCACATCGAAATTTTGCATAGAAGTGTTTAGTCTATCGATCTTTAACCGAAAAATACCCATAGTCGCACCTTTGAGCCTTTGTACAGGGTCGAAGCTAATAATTCGAGAAAACATAAATTGGCCAAAGTCGAAACCTTGCAGAATTTGTTCCACTCAGAAATTGGCATAGAAGGGTTTAGTCTAACGATCTTTAACTGAAAAATACCCATAGTCGCACCTTTGAGCCTTTGTACAGGGTCGAGGCTAATAATTCGAGAAAACATAAATTTGCCAAAGTCGAAACCTTGCAGAATTTGTTCCACTCAGAAATGGGCATAGAAGTGTTTAGTCTATCGATCTTTAACCGAAAAATACCCATAGTCGAACCTTTGAGCCTTTGTACAGGGTCGAGGCTAATAATTCGAGAAACATAAATTGGCCAAAGTCGAACACTTGCAGAATTTGTTCCACTCAGAAATTAGCATAGGAGTACTCAGTCTATCGATCTTTAACCGAAAAATACCCATAGTCGCACCTTTGAACCTTTGTACAGGGTCGAGGCTAATAATCCGAGGAACATAAATTGGCCAAAGTCGAACACTTGCAGAATTTGTTCCACGTCGAAATTGGCATAGAAGTGTTTAGTCTATCGACCTTTAACCGAGAAATACCCATACTCGCACCTTTGAGCCTTTGTACAGGGTCGAAGCTAATAATTCGAGAAAACATAAATTGGCCAAAGTCGAAACCTTGCAGAATTTGTTCCACTCAGAAATTATCATAGGAGTACTCAGTCTATCGATCTTTAACCGAAAAATACCCATAGTCGCACCTTTGAACCTTTGTACAGGGTCGAGGCTAATAATTCGAGAAACATAAATTGGCCAAATTCGAACACTTGCAGAATTTGTTCCACGTCGAAATTGGCATAGAAGTGTTTAGTCTATCGACCTTTAACCGAAAAATACCCATAGTCGCACCTTTGAGCCTTTGTACAGGGTCGAAGCTAATAATTCGAGAAAACATAAATTGGCCAAAGTCGAACACTTGCAGAATTTGTTCCACTCAGAAATTGGCATAGAAGTGTTTAGTCTATCGATCTTTAACCGAAAAATACCCATAGTCGCACCTTTGAGCCTTTGTACAGGGTCGAGGCTAATAATTCGAGAAAACATAAATTTGCCAAAGTCGAAACCTTGCAGAATTTGTTCCACTCAGAAATTGGCATAGAAGTGTTTAGTCTATCGATCTTTAACCGAAAAATACCCATAGTCGCACCTTTGAGCCTTTGTACAGGGTCGAGGCTAATAATTCGAGAAAACATAAATTTGCCAAAGTCGAAACCTTGCAGAATTTGTTCCACTCAGAAATTGGCATAGGAGTACTCAGTCTATCGATCTTTAACCGAAAAATACCCATAGTCGCACCTTTGAACCTTTGTACAGGGTCGAGGCTAATAATTCGAGAAACATAAATTGGCCAAAGTCGAACACTTGCAGAATTTGTTCCACATCGAAATTGGCATAGAAGTGTTTAGTCTATCGATCTTTAACTGAAAAATACCCATAGTCGCACCTTTGAGCCTTTATACAGGGTCGAAGCTAATAATTCGAGAAAACATAAATTGGCCAAAGTCGAACACTTGCAGAATTTGTTCCACTCAGAAATTAGCATAGGAGTACTCAGTCTATCGATCTTTAACCGAAAAATACCCATAGTCGCACCTTTGAACCTTTGTACAGGGTCGAGGCTAATAATTCGAGAAACATAAATTGGCCAAAGTCGAAACCTTGCAGAATTTGTTCCACTCAGAAATTATCATAGAAGTGTTTAGTCTATCGACCTTTAACCGAAAAAAACCCATAGTCGCACCTTTGAACCTTTGTACAGGGTCGAGGCTAATAATTCGAGAAAACAAATTGGCCAAAGTCGAACACTTGCAGAATTTGGTCCACTCAGAAATTAGCATAGGAGTACTCAGTCAATCGATCTTTAACCGAAAAATACCCATAGTCGCACCTTTGAACCTTTGTACAGGGTCGAGGCTAATAATTCGAGAAACATAAATTGGCCAAAGTCGAACACTTGCAGAATTTGTTCCACATCGAAATTGGCATAGAAGTGTTTAGTCTATCGAACTTTAACCGAAAAATACCCATAGTCGCACCTTGAGCCTTTGTACAGGGTCGAAGCTAATAATTCGAGAAAACATAAATTGGCCAAAGTCGAAACCTTGCAGAATTTGTTCCACTCAGAAATTGGCATGGAAGTGTTTAGTCTATCGATCTTTAACCGAAAAATACCCATAGTCGAACCTTTGAGCCTTTGTACAGGGTCGAGGCTAATAATTCGAGAAACATAAATTTTTCCAAAGTCGAACACTTGCATAATTTGTTCCACTCAGAAATTATCATAGAAGTGTTTAGTCTATCGATCTTTAACCGAAAAATACCCATAGTCGCACCTTTGAACCTTTGTACAGGGTCGAGGCTAATAATTCGAGAAACATAAATTGGCCAAAGTCGAACACTTGCATAATTTGTTCCACTCAGAAATTAGCATAGGAGTACTCAGTCTATCGATCTTTAACCGAAAAATACCCATAGTCGCACCTTTGAACCTTTGTACAGGGTCGAGGCTAATAATTCGAGAAACATAAATTGGCCAAAGTCGAACACTTGCAGAATTTGTTCCACATCGAAATTGGCATAGAAGTGTTTAGTCTATCGATCTTTAATCGAAAAATACCCATAGTCGAACCTTTGAGCCTTTGTACAGGGTCGAGGCTAATAATTCGAGAAACATAAATTGGCCAAATTCGAACACTTGCAGAATTTGTTCCATTCAGAAATTAGCATAGGAGTACTCAGTCTATCGATCTTTAACCGAAAAATACCCATAGTCGCACCTTTGAGCCTTTGTACAGGGTCGAAGCTAATAATTCGAGAAAACATAAATTGGCCAAAGTCGAAACCTTGCAGAATTTCTTCCACTCAGAAATTGGCATAGAAGTACTCAGTCTATCGATCTTTAACTGAAAAATACCCATAGCCGCACCTTTGAGCCTTTGTACAGGGTCGGGACCAGTTATTCGAGAAAACATAAATTGGCCAAAGTCGAAACCTTGCAGAATTTGATCCACTTATAAATTGGCATAGGAGTATTCAGTCTATCGATCTTTACCCGAAAAATACCCATAGTCGCACCTTTGAGCCTTTGTACAGGGTCGAAGCTAATAATTCGAGAAAACATAAATTGGCCAAAGTCGAAACCTTGCAGAATTTGTTCCACTCTGAAATTGGCATAGAAGGGTTTAGTCTAACGATCTTTAACTGAAAAATACCCATAGTCGCACCTTTGAGCCTTTGTACAGGGTCGAGGCTAATAATTCGAGAAAACATAAATTTGCCAAAGTCGAAACCTTGCAGAATTTGTTCCACTCAGAAATTAGCATAGGAGTACTCAGTCTATCGATCTTTAACCGAAAAATACCCATAGTCGCACCTTTGAACCTTTGTACAGGGTCGAGGCTAATAATTCGAGAAACATAAATTGGCCAAATTCGAACACTTGCAGAATTTGTTCCATTCAGAAATTAGCATAGGAGTACTCAGTCTATCGATCTTTAACCGAAAAATACCCATAGTCGCACCTTTGAACCTTTGTACAGGGTCGAGGCTAATAATTCGAGAAACATAAATTGGCCAAATTCGAACACTTGCAGAATTTGTTCCATTCAGAAATTAGCATAGGAGTACTCAGTCTATCGATCTTTAACCGAAAAATACCCATAGTCGCACCTTTGAGCCTTTGTACAGGGTCGAAGCTAATAATTCGAGAAAACATAAATTGGCCAAAGTCGAAACCTTGCAGAATTTGTTCCACTCTGAAATTGGCATAGAAGGGTTTAGTCTAACGATCTTTAACTGAAAAATACCCATAGTCGCACCTTTGAGCCTTTGTACAGGGTCGAGGCTAATAATTCGAGAAAACATAAATTTGCCAAAGTCGAAACCTTGCAGAATTTGTTCCACTCAGAAATTAGCATAGGAGTACTCAGTCTATCGATCTTTAACCGAAAAATACCCATAGTCGCACCTTTGAACCTTTGTACAGGGTCGAGGCTAATAATTCGAGAAACATAAATTGGCCAAAGTCGAACACTTGCAGAATTTGTTTCACATCGAAATTGGCATAGAAGTGTTTAGTCTATCGATCTTTAACCGAAAAATACCCATAGTCGCACCTTTGAGCCTTTGTACAGGGTCGAAGCTAATAATTCGAGAAAACATAAATTGGCCAAAGTCGAAACCTTGCAGAATTTGTTCCACTCAGAAATTATCATAGGAGTACTCAGTCTATCGATCTTTAACCGAAAAATACCCATAGTCGCACCTTTGAGCCTTTGTACAGGGTCGAAGCTAATAATTCGAGAAAACATAAATTGGCCAAAGTCGAAACCTTGCAGAATTTGTTCCACTCAGAAATTAGCATAGGAGTACTCAGTCTATCGATCTTTAACCGAAAAATACCCATAGTCGCACCTTTGAACCTTTGTACAGGGTCGAGGCTAATAATTCGAGAAGCATAAATTGGCCAAATTCGAACACTTGCAGAATTTGTTCCACATCGAAATTGGCATAGAAGTGTTTAGTCTATCGATCTTTAACCGAAAAATACCCATAGTCGCACCTTTGAGCCTTTGTACAGGGTCGAAGCTAATAATTCGAGAAAACATAAATTGGCCAAAGTCGAACACTTGCAGAATTTGTTCCACTCAGAAATTAGCATAGGAGTACTCAGTCTATCGATCTTTAACTGAAAAATACCCATAGCCGCACCTTTGAGCCTTTGTACAGGGTCGGGACCAGTTATTCGAGAAAACATAAATTGGCCAAAGTCGAAACCTTGCAGAATTTGTTCCACTCAGAAATTATCATAGGAGTACTCAGTCTATCGATCTTTAACCGAAAAATACCCATAGTCGCACCTTTGAACCTTTGTACAGGGTCGAGGCTAATAATTCGAGAAACATAAATTGGCCAAATTCGAACACTTGCAGAATTTGTTCCACGTCGAAATTGGCATAGAAGTGTTTAGTCTATCGACCTTTAACCGAAAAATACCCATAGTCGCACCTTTGAGCCTTTGTACAGGGTCGAAGCTAATAATTCGAGAAAACATAAATTGGCCAAAGTCGAAACCTTGCAGAATTTGTTCCACTCAGAAATTGGCATAGAAGTGTTTAGTCTATCGATCTTTAACCGAAAAATACCCATAGTCGCACCTTTGAGCCTTTGTACAGGGTCGAGGCTAATAATTCGAGAAAACATAAATTTGCCAAAGTCGAAACCTTGCAGAATTTGTTCCACTCAGAAATGGGCATAGAAGTGTTTAGTCTATCGATCTTTAACCGAAAAATACCCATAGTCGAACCTTTGAGCCTTTGTACAGGGTCGAGGCTAATAATTCGAGAAACATAAATTTTTCCAAAGTCGAACACTTGCATAATTTGTTCCACTCAGAAATTATCATAGAAGTGTTTAGTCTATCGATCTTTAACCGAAAAATACCCACCTTTGAACCTTTGTACAGGGTCGAGGCTAATAATTCGAGAAACATAAATTGGCCAAAGTCGAACACTTGCATAATTTGTTCCACTCAGAAATTAGCATAGGAGTACTCAGTCTATCGATCTTTAACCGAAAAATACCCATAGTCGCACCTTTGAACCTTTGTACAGGGTCGAGGCTAATAATTCGAGAAACATAAATTGGCCAAAGTCGAACACTTGCAGAATTTGTTCCACATCGAAATTGGCATAGAAGTGTTTAGTCTATCGATCTTTAATCGAAAAATACCCATAGTCGAACCTTTGAGCCTTTGTACAGGGTCGAGGCTAATAATTCGAGAAACATAAATTGGCCAAAGTCGAACACTTGCAGAATTTGTTCCATTCAGAAATTAGCATAGGAGTACTCAGTCTATCGATCTTTAACCGAAAAATACCCATAGTCGCACCTTTGAGCCTTTGTACAGGGTCGAAGCTAATAATTCGAGAAAACATAAATTGGCCAAAGTCGAAACCTTGCAGAATTTCTTCCACTCAGAAATTGGCATAGAAGTACTCAGTCTATCGATCTTTAACTGAAAAATACCCATAGCCGCACCTTTGAGCCTTTGTACAGGGTCGGGACCAGTTATTCGAGAAAACATAAATTGGCCAAAGTCGAAACCTTGCAGAATTTGATCCACTTATAAATTGGCATAGGAGTATTCAGTCTATCGATCTTTACCCGAAAAATACCCATAGTCGCACCTTTGAACCTTTGTACAGGGTCGAGGCTAATAATTCGAGAAAACATAAATTGGCCAAAGTCGAAACCTTGCAGAATTTGTTCCACTCTGAAATTGGCATAGAAGGGTTTAGTCTAACGATCTTTAACTGAAAAATACCCATAGTCGCACCTTTGAGCCTTTGTACAGGGTCGAGGCTAATAATTCGAGAAAACATAAATTTGCCAAAGTCGAAACCTTGCAGAATTTGTTCCACTCAGAAATTAGCATAGGAGTACTCAGTCTATCGATCTTTAACCGAAAAATACCCATAGTCGCACCTTTGAACCTTTGTACAGGGTCGAGGCTAATAATTCGAGAAACATAAATTGGCCAAAGTCGAACACTTGCAGAATTTGTTTCACATCGAAATTGGCATAGAAGTGTTTAGTCTATCGATCTTTAACCGAAAAATACCCATAGTCGCACCTTTGAGCCTTTGTACAGGGTCGAAGCTAATAATTCGAGAAAACATAAATTGGCCAAAGTCGAAACCTTGCAGAATTTGATCCACTCAGAAATTATCATAGGAGTACTCAGTCTATCGATCTTTAACCGAAAAATACCCATAGTCGCACCTTTGAGCCTTTGTACAGGGTCGAAGCTAATAATTCGAGAAAACATAAATTGGCCAAAGTCGAAACCTTGCAGAATTTGTTCCACTCAGAAATTAGCATAGGAGTACTCAGTCTATCGATCTTTAACCGAAAAATACCCATAGTCGCACCTTTGAACCTTTGTACAGGGTCGAGGCTAATAATTCGAGAAGCATAAATTGGCCAAATTCGAACACTTGCAGAATTTGTTCCACATCGAAATTGGCATAGAAGTGTTTAGTCTATCGATCTTTAACCGAAAAATACCCATAGTCGCACCTTTGAGCCTTTGTACAGGGTCGAAGCTAATAATTCGAGAAAACATAAATTGGCCAAAGTCGAACACTTGCAGAATTTGTTCCACTCAGAAATTAGCATAGGAGTACTCAGTCTATCGATCTTTAACCGAAAAATACCCATAGTCGCACCTTTGAACCTTTGTACAGGGTCGAGGCTAATAATTCGAGAAACATAAATTGGCCAAATTCGAACACTTGCAGAATTTGTTCCACATCGAAATTGGCATAGAAGTCTATCGATCTTTAACTGAAAAATACCCATAGTCGCACCTTTGAGCCTTTGTACAGGGTCGAGGCCAGTTATTCGAGAAAACATAAATTAGCCAAAGTCGAACACTTGCAGAATTTGTTCCACTCAGAAATTGGCATAGGAGTACTCAGTCTATCGATCTTTAACCGAAAAATACCCATAGTCGCACCTTTGAACCTTTGTACAGGGTCGAGGCTAATAATTCGAGAAACATAAATTGGCCAAAGTCGAACACTTGCAGAATTTGTTCCACATCGAAATTGGCATAGAAGTGTTTAGTCTATCGATCTTTAACTGAAAAATACCCATAGTCGCACCTTTGAGCCTTTATACAGGGTCGAAGCTAATAATTCGAGAAAACATAAATTGGCCAAAGTCGAACACTTGCAGAATTTGTTCCACTCAGAAATTAGCATAGGAGTACTCAGTCTATCGATCTTTAACCGAAAAATACCCATAGTCGCACCTTTGAACCTTTGTACAGGGTCGAGGCTAATAATTCGAGAAACATAAATTGGCCAAAGTCGAAACCTTGCAGAATTTGTTCCACTCAGAAATTATCATAGAAGTGTTTAGTCTATCGACCTTTAACCGAAAAAAAACCCATAGTCGCACCTTTGAACCTTTGTACAGGGTCGAGGCTAATAATTCGAGAAAACATAAATTGGCCAAAGTCGAACACTTGCAGAATTTGGTCCACTCAGAAATTAGCATAGGAGTACTCAGTCAATCGATCTTTAACCGAAAAATACCCATAGTCGCACCTTTGAACCTTTGTACAGGGTCGAGGCTAATAATTCGAGAAACATAAATTGGCCAAAGTCGAACACTTGCAGAATTTGTTCCACATCGAAATTGGCATAGAAGTGTTTAGTCTATCGAACTTTAACCGAAAAATACCCATAGTCGCACCTTGAGCCTTTGTACAGGGTCGAAGCTAATAATTCGAGAAAACATAAATTGGCCAAAGTCGAAACCTTGCAGAATTTGTTCCACTCAGAAATTGGCATGGAAGTGTTTAGTCTATCGATCTTTAACCGAAAAATACCCATAGTCGAACCTTTGAGCCTTTGTACAGGGTCGAGGCTAATAATTCGAGAAACATAAATTTTTCCAAAGTCGAACACTTGCATAATTTGTTCCACTCAGAAATTATCATAGAAGTGTTTAGTCTATCGATCTTTAACCGAAAAATACCCATAGTCGCACCTTTGAACCTTTGTACAGGGTCGAGGCTAATAATTCGAGAAACATAAATTGGCCAAAGTCGAACACTTGCATAATTTGTTCCACTCAGAAATTAGCATAGGAGTACTCAGTCTATCGATCTTTAACCGAAAAATACCCATAGTCGCACCTTTGAACCTTTGTACAGGGTCGAGGCTAATAATTCGAGAAACATAAATTGGCCAAAGTCGAACACTTGCAGAATTTGTTCCACATCGAAATTGGCATAGAAGTGTTTAGTCTATCGATCTTTAACCGAAAAATACCCATAGTCGCACCTTTGAGCCTTTGTACAGGGTCGAAGCTAATAATTCGAGAAACATAAATTGGCCAAATTCGAACACTTGCAGAATTTGTTCCATTCAGAAATTAGCATAGGAGTACTCAGTCTATCGATCTTTAACTGAAAAATACCCATAGCCGCACCTTTGAGCCTTTGTACAGGGTCGGGACCAGTTATTCGAGAAAACATAAATTGGCCAAAGTCGAAACCTTGCAGAATTTGATCCACTTATAAATTGGCATAGGAGTATTCAGTCTATCGATCTTTACCCGAAAAATACCCATAGTCGCACCTTTGAACCTTTGTACAGGGTCGAGGCTAATAATTCGAGAAAACATAAATTGGCCAAAGTCGAAACCTTGCAGAATTTGTTCCACTCTGAAATTGGCATAGAAGGGTTTAGTCTAACGATCTTTAACTGAAAAATACCCATAGTCGCACCTTTGAGCCTTTGTACAGGGTCGAGGCTAATAATTCGAGAAAACATAAATTTGCCAAAGTCGAAACCTTGCAGAATTTGTTCCACTCAGAAATTAGCATAGGAGTACTCAGTCTATCGATCTTTAACCGAAAAATACCCATAGTCGCACCTTTGAACCTTTGTACAGGGTCGAGGCTAATAATTCGAGAAACATAAATTGGCCAAAGTCGAACACTTGCAGAATTTGTTTCACATCGAAATTGGCATAGAAGTGTTTAGTCTATCGATCTTTAACCGAAAAATACCCATAGTCGCACCTTTGAGCCTTTGTACAGGGTCGAAGCTAATAATTCGAGAAAACATAAATTGGCCAAAGTCGAAACCTTGCAGAATTTGATCCACTCAGAAATTATCATAGGAGTACTCAGTCTATCGATCTTTAACCGAAAAATACCCATAGTCGCACCTTTGAGCCTTTGTACAGGGTCGAAGCTAATAATTCGAGAAAACATAAATTGGCCAAAGTCGAAACCTTGCAGAATTTGTTCCACTCAGAAATTAGCATAGGAGTACTCAGTCTATCGATCTTTAACCGAAAAATACCCATAGTCGCACCTTTGAACCTTTGTACAGGGTCGAGGCTAATAATTCGAGAAGCATAAATTGGCCAAATTCGAACACTTGCAGAATTTGTTCCACATCGAAATTGGCATAGAAGTGTTTAGTCTATCGATCTTTAACCGAAAAATACCCATAGTCGCACCTTTGAGCCTTTGTACAGGGTCGAAGCTAATAATTCGAGAAAACATAAATTGGCCAAAGTCGAACACTTGCAGAATTTGTTCCACTCAGAAATTAGCATAGGAGTACTCAGTCTATCGATCTTTAACCGAAAAATACCCATAGTCGCACCTTTGAACCTTTGTACAGGGTCGAGGCTAATAATTCGAGAAACATAAATTGGCCAAATTCGAACACTTGCAGAATTTGTTCCACATCGAAATTGGCATAGAAGTCTATCGATCTTTAACTGAAAAATACCCATAGTCGCACCTTTGAGCCTTTGTACAGGGTCGAGGCCAGTTATTCGAGAAAACATAAATTAGCCAAAGTCGAACACTTGCAGAATTTGGTCCACTCAGAAATTAGCATAGGAGTACTCAGTCAATCGATCTTTAACCGAAAAATACCCATAGTCGCACCTTTGAGCCTTTGTACAGGGTCGAAGCTAATAATTCGAGAAAACATAAATTGGCCAAAGTCGAAACCTTGCAGAATTTGTTCCACTCAGAAATTGGCATAGAAGTGTTTAGTCTATCGATCTTTAACCGAAAAATACCCATAGTCGCACCTTTGAGCCTTTGTACAGGGTCGAGGCTAATAATTCGAGAAAACATAAATTTGCCAAAGTCGAAACCTTGCAGAATTTGTTCCACTCAGAAATGGGCATAGAAGTGTTTAGTCTATCGATCTTTAACCGAAAAATACCCATAGTCGAACCTTTGAGCCTTTGTACAGGGTCGAGGCTAATAATTCGAGAAACATAAATTGGCCAAAGTCGAACACTTGCAGAATTTGTTCCACTCAGAAATTAGCATAGGAGTACTCAGTCTATCGATCTTTAAACGAAAAATACCCATAGTCGCACCTTTGAACCTTTGTACAGGGTCGAGGCTAATAATTCGAGAAACATAAATTGGCCAAAGTCGAACACTTGCAGAATTTGTTCCACATCGAAATTGGCATAGAAGTGTTTAGTCTATCGATCTTTAACCGAGAAATACCCATACTCGTACCTTTGAGCCTTTGTACAGGGTCGAAGCTAATAATTCGAGAAAACATAAATTGGCCAAAGTCGAAACCTTGCAGAATTTGTTCCACTCAGAAATTATCATAGGAGTACTCAGTCTATCGATCTTTAACCAAAAAATACCCATAGTCGCACCTTTGAACCTTTGTACAGGGTCGAGGCTAATTATTCGAGTAACATAAATTGGCCAAATTCGAACACTTGCAGAATTTGTTCCACGTCGAAATTGGCATAGAAGTGTTTAGTCTATCGACCTTTAACCGAAAAATACCCATAGTCGCACCTTTGAGCCTTTGTACAGGGTCGAAGCTAATAATTCGAGAAAACATAAATTTGCCAAAGTCGAACACTTGCAGAATTTGTTCCACTCAGAAATTGGCATAGAAGTGTTTAGTCTATCGATCTTTAACCGAAAAATACCCATAGTCGCACCTTTGAGCCTTTGTACAGGGTCGAGGCTAATAATTCGAGAAAACATAAATTTGACAAAGTCGAAACCTTGCAGAATTTGTTCCACTCAGAAATTGGCATAGAAGTGTTTAGTCTATCGATCTTTAACCGAAAAATACCCATAGTCGCACCTTTGAGCCTTTGTACAGGGTCGAGGCTAATAATTCGAGAAAACATAAATTTGCCAAAGTCGAAACCTTGCAGAATTTGTTCCACTCAGAAATTGGCATAGGAGTACTCAGTCTATCGATCTTTAACCGAAAAATACCCATAGTCGCACCTTTGAACCTTTGTACAGGGTCGAGGCTAATAATTCGAGAAACATAAATTGGCCAAAGTCGAACACTTGCAGAATTTGTTCCACATCGAAATTGGCATAGAAGTGTTTAGTCTATCGATCTTTAACCGAAAAATACCCATAGTCGCACCTTTGAACCTTTGTACAGGGTCGAGGCTAATAATTCGAGAAACATAAATTGGCCAAAGTCGAACACTTGCAGAATTTGTTCCACATCGAAATTGGCATAGAAGTGTTTAGTCTATCGAGCTTTAACCGAAAAATACCCATAGTCGCACCTTTGAGCCTTTGTACAGGGTCGAAGCTACCATCTCGAATTATTAGCCTCGACCCTGTACAAAGGCTCAAAGGTGCGACTATGGGTATTTTTCGGTTAAAGATCGATAGACTGAGTACTCCTATGCTAATTTCTGAGTGGAACAAATTCTGCAAGTGTTCGACTTTGGCCAATTTATGTTTCTCGAATTATTAGCCTCGACCCTGTACAAAGGCTCAAAGGTTCGACTATGGGTATTTTTCGGTTAAAGATCGATAGACTAAACACTTCTATGCCCATTTCTGAGTGGAACAAATTCTGCAAGGTTTCGACTTTGGCAAATTTATGTTTTCTCGAATTATTAGCCTCGACCCTGTACAAAGGCTCAAAGGTGCGACTATGGGTATTTTTCAGTTAAAGATCGTTAAACTAAACCCTTCTATGCCAATTTCTGAGTGGAACAAATTCTGCAAGGTTTCGACTTTGGCCAATTTATGTTTTCTCGAATTACTAGCTTCGGCCCTGTACAAAGGCTCAAAGGTGCGACTATGGGTATTTTTCGGTTAAAGATCGATAGACTAAACACTTCTATGCAAAATTTCGATGTGGAACAAATTCTGCAAGTGTTCTACTTTGGCCAATTTATGTTTTCTTGAATAACTGGTCTCGACCCTGTACTAAGGCTCAAAGGTGCGACTATGGGTATTTTTCAGTTAAAGATCGTTAGACTAAACACTTCTATGCCAATTTCTGAGTGGAACAAATTCTGCAAGGTTTCGACTTTGGCCAATTTATGTTTTCTCGAATTATTAGCTTCGACCCTGTACAAAGGCTCAAAGGTGCGACTATGGGTATTTTTCGGTTAAAGATCGATTGACTGAGTACTCCTATGCTAATTTCTGAGTGGACCAAACTCTGCAAGTGTTCGACTTTGGCTAATTTATGTTTTCTCGAATTATTAGCTTCGACCCTGTACAAAGGCTCAAAGGTGCGACTATGGGTATTTCTCGGTTAAAGATCGTTAGACTAAACACTTCTATGCCAATTTCTGAGTGGAACAAATTCTGCAAGGTTTCGACTTTGGCCAATTTATGTTTTCTCGAATTATTAGCTTCGACCCTGTACAAAGGCTCAAAGGTGCGACTATGGGTATTTTTCGGTTAAAGTTCGATAGACTAAACACTTCTATGCCAATTTCGATGTGGAACAAATTCTGCAAGTGTTCGACTTTGGCCAATTTATGTTTCTCGAATTATTAGCCTCGACCCTGTACAAAGGTTCAAAGGTGCGACTATGGGTATTTTTCGGTTAAAGATCGATAGACTGAGTACTCCTATGCCAATTTCTGAGTGGAACAAATTCTGCAAGGTTTCGACTTTGGCAAATTTATGTTTTCTCGAATTATTAGCCTCGACCCTGTACAAAGGCTCAAAGGTGCGACTATGGGTATTTTTCGGTTAAAGATCGATAGACTAAACACTTCTATGCCAATTTCTGAGTGGAACAAATTCTGCAAGGTTTCGACTTTGGCAAATTTATGTTTTCTCGAATTATTATCCTCGACCCTGTACAAAGGCTCAAAGGTGCGACTATGGGTATTTTTCGGTTAAAGATCGATAGACTAAACACTTCTATGCCAATTTCTGAGTGGAACAAATTCTGCAAGTGTTCGACTTTGGCCAATTTATGTTTTCTCGAATTATTAGCTTCGACCCTGTACAAAGGCTCAAAGGTGCGACTATGGGTAATTTTCGGTTAAAGGTCGATAGACTAAACACTTCTATGCCAATTTCGACGTGGAACAAATTCTGCAAGTGTTCGAATTTGGCCAATTTATGTTTCTCGAATTATTAGCCTCGACCCTGTACAAAGGTTCAAAGGTGCGACTATGGGTATTTTTCGGTTAAAGATCGATTGACTGAGTACTCCTATGCTAATTTCTGAGTGGACCAAATTCTGCAAGTGTTCGACTTTGGCCAATTTATGTTTTCTCGAATTATTAGCCTCGACCCTGTACAAAGGTTCAAAGGTGCGACTATGGGTTTTTTTTCGGTTAAAGGTCGATAGACTAAACAATTCTATGATAATTTCTGAGTGGAACAAATTCTGCAAGGTTTCGACTTTGGCCAATTTATGTTTCTCGAATTATTAGCCTCGACCCTGTACAAAGGTTCAAAGGTGCGACTATGGGTATTTTTCGGTTAAAGATCGATAGACTGAGTACTCCTATGCTAATTTCTGAGTGGAACAAATTCTGCAAGTGTTCGACTTTGGCCAATTTATGTTTTCTCGAATTATTAGCTTCGACCCTGTATAAAGGCTCAAAGGTGCGACTATGGGTATTTTTCAGTTAAAGATCGATAGACTAAACACTTCTATGCCAATTTCGATGTGGAACAAATTCTGCAAGTGTTCGACTTTGGCCAATTTATGTTTCTCGAATTATTAGCCTCGACCCTGTACAAAGGTTCAAAGGTGCGACTATGGGTATTTTTCGGTTAAAGATCGATAAACTGAGTACTCCTATGCCAATTTCTGAGTGGAACAAATTCTGCAAGGTTTCGACTTTGGCAAATTTATGTTTTCTCGAATTATTAGCCTCGACCCTGTACAAAGGCTCAAAGGTGCGACTATGGGTATTTTTCGGTTAAAGATCGATAGACTAAACACTTCTATGCCAATTTCTGAGTGGAACAAATTCTGCAAGGTTTCGACTTTGGCAAATTTATGTTTTCTCGAATTATTAGCCTCGACCCTGTACAAAGGCTCAAAGGTGCGACTATGGGTATTTTTCGGTTAAAGATCGATAGACTAAACACTTCTATGCCAATTTCTGAGTGGAACAAATTCTGCAAGTGTTCGACTTTGGCCAATTTATGTTTTCTCGAATTATTAGCTTCGACCCTGTACAAAGGCTCAAATGTGCGACTATGGGTATTTTTCGGTTAAAGGTCGATAGACTAAACACTTCTATGCCAATTTCGACGTGGAACAAATTCTGCAAGTGTTCGAATTTGGCCAATTTATGTTTCTCGAATTATTAGCCTCGACCCTGTACAAAGGTTCAAAGGTGCGACTATGGGTATTTTTCGGTTAAAGATCGATAGACTGAGTACTCCTATGATAATTTCTGAGTGGAACAAATTCTGCAAGGTTTCGACTTTGGCCAATTTATGTTTTCTCGAATTATTAGCTTCGACCCTGTACAAAGGCTCAAAGGTGCGAGGATGGGTATTTCTCGGTTAAAGATCGATAGACTAAACACTTCTATGCCAATTTCGATGTGGAACAAATTCTGCAAGTGTTCGACTTTGGCCAATTTATGTTTCTCGGATTATTAGCCTCGACCCTGTACAAAGGTTCAAAGGTGCGACTATGGGTATTTTTCGGTTAAAGATCGATAGACTGAGTACTCCTATGCTAATTTCTGAGTGGAACAAATTCTGCAAGTGTTCGACTTTGGCCAATTTATGTTTCTCGAATTATTAGCCTCGACCCTGTACAAAGGCTCAAAGGTTCGACTATGGGTATTTTTCGGTTAAAGATCGATAGACTAAACACTTCTATGCCCATTTCTAAGTGGAACAAATTCTGCAAGGTTTCGACTTTGGCAAATTTATGTTTTCTCGAATTATTAGCCTCGACCCTGTACAAAGGCTCAAAGGTGCGACTATGGGTATTTTTCAGTTAAAGATCGTTAGACTAAACCCTTCTATGCCAATTTCTGAGTGGAACAAATTCTGCAAGGTTTCGACTTTGGCCAATTTATGTTTTCTCGAATTACTAGCTTCGGCCCTGTACAAAGGCTCAAAGGTGCGACTATGGGTATTTTTCGGTTAAAGATCGATAGACTAAACACTTCTATGCAAAATTTCGATGTGGAACAAATTCTGCAAGTGTTCTACTTTGGCCAATTTATGTTTTCTTGAATAACTGGTCTCGACCCTGTACTAAGGCTCAAAGGTGCGACTATGGGTATTTTTCAGTTAAAGATCGTTAGACTAAACACTTCTATGCCAATTTCTGAGTGGAACAAATTCTGCAAGGTTTCGACTTTGGCCAATTTATGTTTTCTCGAATTATTAGCTTCGACCCTGTACAAAGGCTCAAAGGTGCGACTATGGGTATTTTTCGGTTAAAGATCGATTGACTGAGTACTCCTATGCTAATTTCTGAGTGGACCAAACTCTGCAAGTGTTCGACTTTGGCTAATTTATGTTTTCTCGAATTATTAGCTTCGACCCTGTACAAAGGCTCAAAGGTGCGACTATGGGTATTTCTCGGTTAAAGATCGTTAGACTAAACACTTCTATGCCAATTTCTGAGTGGAACAAATTCTGCAAGGTTTCGACTTTGGCCAATTTATGTTTTCTCGAATTATTAGCTTCGACCCTGTACAAAGGCTCAAAGGTGCGACTATGGGTATTTTTCGGTTAAAGTTCGATAGACTAAACACTTCTATGCCAATTTCGATGTGGAACAAATTCTGCAAGTGTTCGACTTTGGCCAATTTATGTTTCTCGAATTATTAGCCTCGACCCTGTACAAAGGTTCAACGGTGCGACTATGGGTATTTTTCGGTTAAAGATCGATAGACTGAGTACTCCTATGCTAATTTCTGAGTGGAACAAATTATGCAAGTGTTCAACTTTGGCCAATTTATGTTTCTCGAATTATTAGCCTCGACCCTGTACAAAGGTTCAAAGGTGCGACTATGGGTATTTTTCGGTTAAAGATCGATAGACTAAACACTTCTATGCCAATTTCGACGTGGAACAAATTCTGCAAGTGTTCGAATTTGGCCAATTTATGTTTCTCGAATTATTAGCCTCGACCCTGTACAAAGGTTCAAAGGTGCGACTATGGGTATTTTTCGGTTAAAGATCGATAGACTGAGTACTCCTATGATAATTTCTGAGTGGAACAAATTCTGCAAGGTTTCGACTTTGGCCAATTTATGTTTTCTCGAATTATTAGCTTCGACCCTGTACAAAGGCTCAAAGGTGCGAGTATGGGTATTTCTCGGTTAAAGATCGATAGACTAAACACTTCTATGCCAATTTCGATGTGGAACAAATTCTGCAAGTGTTCGACTTTGGCCAATTTATGTTTCTCGGATTATTAGCCTCGACCCTGTACAAAGGTTCAAAGGTGCGACTATGGGTATTTTTCGGTTAAAGATCGATAGACTGAGTACTCCTATGCTAATTTCTGAGTGGAACAAATTCTGCAAGTGTTCGACTTTGGCCAATTTATGTTTCTCGAATTATTAGCCTCGACCCTGTACAAAGGCTCAAAGGTTCGACTATGGGTATTTTTCGGTTAAAGATCGATAGACTAAACACTTCTATGCCCATTTCTGAGTGGAACAAATTCTGCAAGGTTTCGACTTTGGCAAATTTATGTTTTCTCGAATTATTAGCCTCGACCCTGTACAAAGGCTCAAAGGTGCGACTATGGGTATTTTTCAGTTAAAGATCGTTAGACTAAACCCTTCTATGCCAATTTCTGAGTGGAACAAATTCTGCAAGGTTTCGACTTTGGCCAATTTATGTTTTCTCGAATTATTAGCTTCGACCCTGTACAAAGGCTCAAAGGTGCGACTATGGGTATTTTTCGGTTAAAGATCGATAGACTAAACACTTCTATGCAAAATTTCGATGTGGAACAAATTCTGCAAGTGTTCTACTTTGGCCAATTTATGTTTTCTCGAATAACTGGTCTCGACCCTGTACAAAGGCTCAAAGGTGCGACTATGGGTATTTTTCAGTTAAAGATCGTTAGACTAAACACTTCTATGCCAATTTCTGAGTGGAACAAATTCTGCAAGGTTTCGACTTTGGCCAATTTATGTTTTCTCGAATTATTAGCTTCGGCCCTGTACAAAGGCTCAAAGGTGCGACTATGGGTATTTTCGGTTAAAGATCGATTGACTGAGTACTCCTATGCTAATTTCTGAGTGGACCAAATTCTGCAAGTGTTCGACTTTGGCTAATTTATGTTTTCTCGAATTATTAGCTTCGACCCTGTACAAAGGCTCAAAGGTGCGACTATGGGTATTTCTCGGTTAAAGATCGTTAGACTAAACACTTCCATGCCAATTTCTGAGTGGAACAAATTCTGCAAGGTTTCGACTTTGGCCAATTTATGTTTTCTCGAATTATTAGCTTCGACCCTGTACAAAGGCTCAAAGGTGCGACTATGGGTATTTTTCGGTTAAAGTTCGATAGACTAAACACTTCTATGCCAATTTCGATGTGGAACAAATTCTGCAAGTGTTCGACTTTGGCCAATTTATGTTTCTCGAATTATTAGCCTCGACCCTGTACAAAGGTTCAAAGGTGCGACTATGGGTATTTTTCGGTTAAAGATCGATAGACTGAGTACTCCTATGCTAATTTCTGAGTGGAACAAATTCTGCAAGTGTTCGACTTTGGCCAATTTATGTTTCTCGAATTATTAGCCTCGACCCGGTACAAAGGCTCAAAGGTGCGACTATGGGTATTATTCGGTTAAAGATCGATAGACTGAGTACTCCTATGCTAATTTCTGAGTGGAACAAATTCTGCAAGTGTTCGACTTTGGCCAATTTATATTTTTCGAATATTAGCCTCGACCCTGTACAAAGGCTCAAAGGTGCGACTATGGGTATTTTTCGGTTAAAGGTCGATAGACTAAACACTTCTATGCTAATTTCGATGTGGAACAAATTCTGCAAGTGTTCGAGTTTGGCCAATTTATGTTTCTCGAATTATTAGCCTCGACCCTGTACAAAGGCTCAAAGGTGCGATTATGGGTATTTTTCGGTTAAAGATCGATAGACTAAACCCTTCTATGCCAATTTCTGAGTGGAACAAATTCTGCAAGGTTTTGACTTTGGCCAATTTATGTTTTCTCGAATAATTGGTCTCTACCCTGTACAAAGGCTCAAAGGTGCGACTATGGGCATTTTTCAGTTAAAGATCGTTAGACTAAACACTTCTATGCCAATTTCTGAGTGGAACAAATTCTGCACGTGCTCGACTTTGGCCAAATTATGTTTTCTCGAATTATTAGCCTCGACCCTGTACAAAGGCTCAAAGGTGCGACTATGGGTATTTTTCGGTTAAAGATCGATAGACTAAACACTTCTATGCCGATTTCGATGTGGAACAAATTCTGCAAGTGTTCGACTTTGGCCAATTTATGTTTTCTTGAATAACTGGTCTCGACACTGTACAAAGGCTCAAAGATGCGACTATGGGTATTTTTCAGTTAAAGATCGTTAGACTAAACACTTCTATGCCAATTTCTGAGTGGAACAAATTCTGCAAGGTTTCGACTTTGCCAATTTATGTTTTCTCGAATTATTAGCCTCGACCCTGTACAAAGGCTCAAAGGCGCGACTATGGATATTTTTCGGTTAAAGGTCGATAGACAAAACACTTCTATGCTAATTTCGATGTGGAACAAATTCTGCAAGGTTTTGACTTTGGCCAATTTATGTTTTCTCGAATTATTAGCCTCGACCCTGTACAAAGGCTCAAAGGTGCGACTATGGGTATTTTTCAGTTAAGGATCGTTAGACTAAACACTTCTATGCCAATTTCTGAGTGGAACAAATTCTGCAAGGTTTCGACTTTGGCCAATATATGTTTTCTCGAATAACTGGTCTCGACCCTGTAAAAAGGCTCAAAGGTGCGACTATGGGCATTTTTCAATTAAAGATCGATAGACTGAGTACTCCTATGCTAATTCCTGAGTGGAACAAATTCTGCAAGGTTTCGACTGCAAGGTTTCGACTTTGGCCAATTTATGTTTTCTCGAATTATTAGCCTCGACCCTGTTCAAAGGCTCAAAGGTGCGACTATTGGTATTTTTCAGTTAAAGGTCGATGGACTGAATACTCCTATGCTAATTTCTGAGTGGAACAAATTCTGCAAGTGTTCGACTTTGGCCAATTTATGTTTTCTCGAATTATTAGCCTCGACCCTGTACAAAGGCTCAAAGGTGCGACTATGGGTATTTTTCAGTTAAAGATCGTTAAACTAAACACTTCTATGCCAATTTCTGAGTGGAACAAATTCTGCAAGGTTTCGACTTTGACCAATTTATGTTTTCTCGAATTATTAGCCTCGACCCTGTACAAAGGCTCAAAGGTGCGACTATGGGTATTTTTCGGTTAAAGATCGATAGACTAAACACTTCTATGCCAATTTCGATGTGGAACAAATTCTGCAAGGTTTCGACTTTGGCAAATTTATGTTTTCTCGAATTATTAGCCTCGACCCTGTACAAAGGCTCAAAGGTGCGACTATGGGTATTTTTCGGTTAAAGATCGATAGACTAAACACTTCTATGCCAATTTCTGAGTGGAACAAATTCTGCAAGTGTTCGACTTTGGCCAATTTATGTTTCTCGAATTATTAGCCTCGACCCTGTACAAAGGTTCAAAGGTGCGACTATGGGTATTTTTCGGTTAAAGATCGATAGACTGAGTACTCCTATGCCAATTTCTGAGTGGAACAAATTCTGCAAGGTTTCGACTTTGGCAAATTTATGTTTTCTCGAATTATTAGCCTCGACCCTGTACAAAGGCTCAAAGGTGCGACTATGGGTATTTTTCGGTTAAAGATCGATAGACTAAACACTTCTATGCCAATTTCTGAGTGGAACAAATTCTGCAAGTGTTCGACTTTGGCGAATTTATGTTTCTCGAATTATTAGCCTCCACCCTGTACAAAGGTTCAAAGGTGCGACTATGGGTATTTTTCGGTTAAAGATCGATAGACTGAGTACTCCTATGCTAATTTCTGAGTGGAACAAATTCTGCAAGTGTTCGACTTTGGCCAATTTATGTTTATCGAATTATTAGCCTCGACCCTGTACAAAGGTTCAAAGGTGCGACTATGGGTATTTTTCGGTTAAAGATCGATTGACTGAGTACTCCTATGCTAATTTCTGAGTGGACCAAATTCTGCAAGTGTTCGACTTTGGCCAATTTATGTTTCTCGAATTATTAGCCTCGACCCTGTACAAAGGTTCAAATTTGCGACTATGGGTATTTTTCGGTTAAAGATCGATAGACTGAGTACTCCTATGCCAATTTCTGAGTGGAACAAATTCTGCAAGGTTTCGACTTTGGCAAATTTATGTTTTCTCGAATTATTAGCCTCGACCCTGTACAAAGGCTCAAAGGTGCGACTATGCCAATTTCTGAGTGGAACAAATTCTGCAAGGTTTCGACTTTGGCAAATTTATGTTTTCTCGAATTATTAGCCTCGACCCTGTACAAAGGCTCAAAGGTGCGACTATGGGTATTTTTCGGTTAAAGATCGATAGACTAAACACTTCTATGCCAATTTCTGAGTGGAACAAATTCTGCAAGTGTTCGACTTTGGCCAATTTATGTTTTCTCGAATTATTAGCTTCGACCCTGTACAAAGGCTCAAAGGTGCGACTATGGGTATTTTTCGGTTAAAGGTCGATAGACTAAACACTTCTATGCCAATTTCGACGTGGAACAAATTCTGCAAGTGTTCGAATTTGGCCAATTTATGTTTCTCGAATTATTAGCCTCGACCCTGTACAAAGGTTCAAAGGTGCGACTATGGGTATTTTTCGGTTAAAGATCGATAGACTGAGTACTCCTATGATAATTTCTGAGTGGAACAAATTCTGCAAGGTTTCGACTTTGGCCAATTTATGTTTTCTCGAATTATTAGCTTCGACCCTGTACAAAGGCTCAAAGGTGCGAGTATGGGTATTTCTCGGTTAAAGATCGATAGACTAAACACTTCTATGCCAATTTCGATGTGGAACAAATTCTGCAAGTGTTCGACTTTGGCCAATTTATGTTTATTTTTTATTAGCCTCGACCCTGTACAAAGGTTCAAAGGTGCGACTATGGGTATTTTTCGGTTAAAGATCGATAGACTGAGTACTCCTATGCTAATTTCTGAGTGGAACAAATTCTGCAAGTGTTCGACTTTGGCCAATTTATGTTTCTCGAATTATTAGAATCGACCCTGTACAAAGGCTCAAAGGTTCGACTATGGGTATTTTTCGGTTAAAGATCGATAGACTAAACACTTCTATGCCCATTTCTGAGTGGAACAAATTCTGCAAGTGTTCGACTTTGGCCAATTTATGTTTCTCGAATTATTAGCCTCGACCCTGTACAAAGGCTCAAAGGTTCGACTATGGGTATTTTTCGGTTAAAGATCGATAGACTAAACACTTCTATGCCCATTTCTGAGTGGAACAAATTCTGCAAGGTTTCGACTTTGGCAAATTTATGTTTCCTCGAATTATTAGCCTCGACCCTGTACAAAGGCTCAAAGGTGCGACTATGGGTATTTTTCAGTTAAAGATCTTTAGACTAAACCCTTCTATGCCAATTTCTGAGTGGAACAAATTCTGCAAGGTTTCGACTTTGGCCAATTTATGTTTTCTCGAATTACTAGCTTCGACCCTGTACAAAGGCTCAAAGGTGCGACTATGGGTATTTTTCGGTTAAAGATCGATAGACTAAACACTTCTATGCAAAATTTCGATGTGGAACAAATTCTGCAAGTGTTCTACTTTGGCCAATTTATGTTTTCTTGAATAACTGGTCTCGACCCTGTACTAAGGCTCAAAGGTGCGACTATGGGTATTTTTCAGTTAAAGATCGTTAGACTAAACACTTCTATGCCAATTTCTGAGTGGAACAAATTCTGCAAGGTTTCGACTTTGGCCAATTTATGTTTTCTCGAATTATTAGCTTCGACCCTGTACAAAGGCTCAAAGGTGCGACTATGGGTATTTTTCGGTTAAAGATCGATTGACTGAGTACTCCTATGCTAATTTCTGAGTGGACCAAACTCTGCAAGTGTTCGACTTTGGCTAATTTATGTTTTCTCGAATTATTAGCTTCGACCCTGTACAAAGGCTCAAAGGTGCGACTATGGGTATTTCTCGGTTAAAGATCGTTAGACTAAACACTTCTATGCCAATTTCTGAGTGGAACAAATTCTGCAAGGTTTCGACTTTGGCCAATTTATGTTTTCTCGAATTATTAGCTTCGACCCTGTACAAAGGCTCAAAGGTGCGACTATGGGTATTTTTCGGTTAAAGTTCGATAGACTAAACACTTCTATGCCAATTTCGATGTGGAACAAATTCTGCAAGTGTTCGACTTTGGCCAATTTATGTTTCTCGAATTATTAGCCTCGACCCTGTACAAAGGTTCAAAGGTGCGACTATGGGTATTTTTCGGTTAAAGATCGATAGACTAAACACTTCTATGCCAATCTCTGAGTGGAACAAATTCTGCAAGTGTTCGACTTTGGCCAATTTATGTTTCCTCGAATTATTAGCTTCGACCCTGTACAAAGGCTCAAAGGTGCGACTATGGGTATTTTTCGGTTAAAGGTCGATAGACTAAACACTTCTATGCCAATTTCGACGTGGAACAAATTCTGCAAGTGTTCGAATTTGGCCAATTTATGTTTCTCGAATTATTAGCCTCGACCCTGTACAAAGGTTCAAAGGTGCGACTATGGGTATTTTTCGGTTAAAGATCGATAGACTGAGTACTCCTACGATAATTTCTGAGTGGAACAAATTCTGCAAGGTTTCGACTTTGGCCAATTTATGTTTTCTCGAATTATTAGCTTCGACCCTGTACAAAGGCTCAAAGGTGCGAGTATGGGTATTTCTCGGTTAAAGATCGATAGACTAAACACTTCTATGCCAATTTCGATGTGGAACAAATTCTGCAAGTGTTCGACTTTGGCCAATTTATGTTTCTCGGATTATTAGCCTCGACCCTGTACAAAGGTTCAAAGGTGCGACTATGGGTATTTTTCGGTTAAAGATCGATAGACTGAGTACTCCTATGCTAATTTCTGAGTGGAACAAATTCTGCAAGTGTTCGACTTTGGCCAATTTATGTTTCTCGAATTATTAGCCTCGACCCTGTACAAAGGCTCAAAGGTTCGACTATGGGTATTTTTCGGTTAAAGATCGATAGACTAAACACTTCTATGCCCATTTCTGAGTGGAACAAATTCTGCAAGGTTTCGACTTTGGCAAATTTATGTTTTCTCGAATTATTAGCCTCGACCCTGTACAAAGGCTCAAAGGTGCGACTATGGGTATTTTTCAGTTAAAGATCGTTAGACTAAACCCTTCTATGCCAATTTCTGAGTGGAACAAATTCTGCAAGGTTTCGACTTTGGCCAATTTATGTTTTCTCGAATTATTAGCTTCGACCCTGTACAAAGGCTCAAAGGTGCGACTATGGGTATTTTTCGGTTAAAGATCGATAGACTAAACACTTCTATGCAAAATTTCGATGTGGAACAAATTCTGCAAGTGTTCTACTTTGGCCAATTTATGTTTTCTCGAATAACTGGTCTCGACCCTGTACAAAGGCTCAAAGGTGCGACTATGGGTATTTTTCAGTTAAAGATCGTTAGACTAAACACTTCTATGCCAATTTCTGAGTGGAACAAATTCTGCAAGGTTTCGACTTTGGCCAATTTATGTTTTCTCGAATTATTAGCTTCGACCCTGTACAAAGGCTCAAAGGTGCGACTATGGGTATTTTTCGGTTAAAGATCGATTGACTGAGTACTCCTATGCTAATTTCTGAGTGGACCAAATTCTGCAAGTGTTCGACTTTGGCTAATTTATGTTTTCTCGAATTATTAGCTTCGACCCTGTACAAAGGCTCAAAGGTGCGACTATGGGTATTTCTCGGTTAAAGATCGTTAGACTAAACACTTCTATGCCAATTTCTGAGTGGAACAAATTCTGCAAGGTTTCGACTTTGGCCAATTTATGTTTTCTCGAATTATTAGCTTCGACCCTGTACAAAGGCTCAAAGGTGCGACTATGGGTATTTTTCGGTTAAAGTTCGATAGACTAAACACTTCTATGCCAATTTCGATGTGGAACAAATTCTGCAAGTGTTCGACTTTGGCCAATTTATGTTTCTCGAATTATTAGCCTCGACCCTGTACAAAGGTTCAAAGGTGCGACTATGGGTATTTTTCGGTTAAAGATCGATAGACTGAGTACTCCTATGCTAATTTCTGACTGGAACAAATTCTGCAAGTGTTCGATTTTGGCCAATTTATGTTTTCTCGAATTATTAGCTTCGACCCTGTACAAAGGCTCAAAGGTGCGACTATGGGTATTTTTCGGTTAAAGATCGATAGACTAAACACTTCTATGCCAATTTCTGAGTGGAACAAATTCTGCAAGTGTTCGACTTTGGCCAATTTATGTTTTCTCGAATTATTAGCTTCGACCCTGTACAAAGGCTCAAAGGTGCGACTATGGGTATTTTTCGGTTAAAGGTCGATAGACTAAACACTTCTATGCCAATTTCGACGTGGAACAAATTCTGCAAGTGTTCGAATTTGGCCAATTTATATTTCTCGAATTATTAGCCTCGACCCTGTACAAAGGTTCAAAGGTGCGACTATGGGTATTTTTCGGTTAAAGATCGATAGACTGAGTACTCCTATGCTAATTCTGAGTGGAACAAATTATGCAAGTGTTCGACTTTGGCCAATTTATGTTTCTCGAATTATTAGCCTCGACCCTGTACAAAGGTTCAAAGGTGCGACTATGGGTATTTTTCGGTTAAAGATCGATAGACTAAACACTTCTATGCCAATTTCTGAGTGGAACAAATTCTGCAAGTGTTCGACTTTGGCCAATTTATGTTTTCTCGAATTATTAGCTTCGACCCTGTACAAAGGCTCAAAGGTGCGACTATGGGTATTTTTCGGTTAAAGGTCGATAGACTAAACACTTCTATGCCAATTTCGACGTGGAACAAATTCTGCAAGTGTTCGAATTTGGCCAATTTATGTTTCTCGAATTATTAGCCTCGACCCTGTACAAAGGTTCAAAGGTGCGACTATGGGTATTTTTCGGTTAAAGATCGATAGACTGAGTACTCCTATGATAATTTCTGAGTGGAACAAATTCTGCAAGGTTTCGACTTTGGCCAATTTATGTTTTCTCGAATTATTAGCTTCGACCCTGTACAAAGGCTCAAAGGTGCGAGTATGGGTATTTCTCGGTTAAAGATCGATAGACTAAACACTTCCATGCCAATTTCGATGTGGAACAAATTCTGCAAGTGTTCGACTTTGGCCAATTTATGTTTCTCGGATTATTAGCCTCGACCCTGTACAAAGGTTCAAAGGTGCGACTATGGGTATTTTTCGGTTAAAGATCGATAGACTGAGTACTCCTATGCTAATTTCTGAGTGGAACAAATTCTGCAAGTGTTCGACTTTGGCCAATTTATGTTTCTCGAATTATTAGCCTCGACCCTGTACAAAGGCTCAAAGGTTCGACTATGGGTATTTTTCGGTTAAAGATCGTTAGACTAAACCCTTCTATGCCAATTTCTGAGTGGAACAAATTCTGCAAGGTTTCGACTTTGGCCAATTTATGTTTTCTCGAATTATTAGCTTCGACCCTGTACAAAGGCTCAAAGGTGCGACTATGGGTATTTTTCGGTTAAAGATCGATAGACTAAACACTTCTATGCCCATTTCTGAGTGGAACAAATTCTGCAAGGTTTCGACTTTGGCAAATTTATGTTTTCTCGAATTATTAGCCTCGACCCTGTACAAAGGCTCAAAGGTGCGACTATGGGTATTTTTCAGTTAAAGATCGTTAGACTAAACCCTTCTATGCCAATTTCTGAGTGGAACAAATTCTGCAAGGTTTCGACTTTGGCCAATTTATGTTTTCTCGAATTATTAGCTTCGACCCTGTACAAAGGCTCAAAGGTGCGACTATGGGTATTTTTCGGTTAAAGATCGATAGACTAAACACTTCTATGCAAAATTTCGATGTGGAACAAATTCTGCAAGTGTTCTACTTTGGCCAATTTATGTTTTCTCGAATAACTGGTCTCGACCCTGTACAAAGGCTCAAAGGTGCGACTATGGGTATTTTTCAGTTAAAGATCGTTAGACTAAACACTTCTATGCCAATTTCTGAGTGGAACAAATTCTGCAAGGTTTCGACTTTGGCCAATTTATGTTTTCTCGAATTATCAGCTTCGACCCTGTACAAAGGCTCAAAGGTGCGACTATGGGTATTTTTCGGTTAAAGATCGATTGACTGAGTACTCCTATGCTAATTTCTGAGTGGACCAAATTCTGCAAGTGTTCGACTTTGGCTAATTTATGTTTTCTCGAATTATTAGCTTCGACCCTGTACAAAGGCTCAAAGGTGCGACTATGGGTATTTCTCGGTTAAAGATCGTTAGACTAAACACTTCTATGCCAATTTCTGAGTGGAACAAATTCTGCAAGGTTTCGACTTTGGCCAATTTATGTTTTCTCGAATTACTAGCTTCGACCCTGTACAAAGGCTCAAAGGTGCGACTATGGGTATTTTTCGGTTAAAGTTCGATAGACTAAACACTTCTATGCCAATTTCGATGTGGAACAAATTCTGCAAGTGTTCGACTTTGGCCAATTTATGTTTCTCGAATTATTAGCCCTCGACCCTGTACAAAGGTTCAAAGGTGCGACTATGGGTATTTTTCGGTTAAAGATCGATAGACTGAGTACTCCTATGCTAATTTCTGACTGGAACAAATTCTGCAAGTGTTCGACTTTGGCCAATTTATGTTTTCTCGAATTATTAGCTTCGACCCTGTACAAAGGCTCAAAGGTGCGACTATGGGTATTTTTCGGTTAAAGATCGATAGACTAAACACTTCTATGCAAAATTTCGATGTGGAACAAATTCTGCAAGTGTTCTACTTTGGCCAATTTATGTTTTCTCGAATAACTGGTCTCGACCCTGTACAAAGGCTCAAAGGTGCGACTATGGGTATTTTTCAGTTAAAGAGCGTTAGACTAAACACTTCTATGCCAATTTCTGAGTGGAACAAATTCTGCAAGGTTTCGACTTTGGCCAATTTATGTTTTCTCGAATTATTAGCTTCGACCCTGTACAAAGGCTCAAAGGTGCGACTATGGGTATTTTTCGGTTAAAGATCGATTGACTAAGTACTCCTATGCTAATTTCTGAGTGGACCAAATTCTGCAAGTGTTCGACTTTGGCTAATTTATGTTTTCTCGAATTATTAGCTTCGACCCTGTACAAAGGCTCAAAGGTGCGACTATGGGTATTTCTCGGTTAAAGATCGTTAGACTAAACACTTCTATGCCAATTTCTGAGTGGAACAAATTCTGCAAGGTTTCGACTTTGGCCAATTTATGTTTTCTCGAATTATTAGCTTCGACCCTGTACAAAGGCTCAAAGGTGCGACTATGGGTATTTTTCGGTTAAAGTTCAATAGACTAAACACTTCTATGCCAATTTCGATGTGGAACAAATTCTGCAAGTGTTCGACTTTGGCCAATTTATGTTTCTCGGATTATTAGCCTCGACCCTGTACAAAGGTTCAAAGGTGCGACTATGGGTATTTTTCGGTTAAAGATCGATAGACTGAGTACTCCTATGCTAATTTCTGAGTGGAACAAATTCTGCAAGTGTTCGACTTTGGCCAATTTATGTTTCTCGAATTATTAGCCTCGACCCTGTACAAAGGCTCAAAGGTTCGACTATGGGTATTTTTCGGTTAAAGATCGATAGACTAAACACTTCTATGCCCATTTCTGAGTGGAACAAATTCTGCAAGGTTTCGACTTTGGCAAATTTATGTTTTCTCGAATTATTAGCCTCGACCCTGTACAAAGGCTCAAAGGTGCGACTATGGGTATTTTTCAGTTAAAGATCGTTAGACTAAACCCTTCTATGCCAATTTCTGAGTGGAACAAATTCTGCAAGGTTTCGAACAAACCCGAACAAACCCGAACAAACCCGAACAAACCCAATTTATGTTTTCTCGAATTATTAGCTTCGACCCTGTACAAAGGCTCAAAGGTGCGACTATGGGTATTTTTCGGTTAAAGATCGATAGACTAAACACTTCTATGCAAAATTTCGATGTGGAACAAATTCTGCAAGTGTTCTACTTTGGCCAATTTATGTTTTCTCGAATAACTGGTCTCGACCCTGTACAAAGGCTCAAAGGTGCGACTATGGGTATTTTTCAGTTAAAGATCGTTAGACTAAACACTTCTATGCCAATTTCTGAGTGGAACAAATTCTGCAAGGTTTCGACTTTGGCCAATTTATGTTTTCTCGAATTATTAGCTTCGACCCTGTACAAAGGCTCAAAGGTGCGACTATGGGTATTTTTCGGTTAAAGATCGATTGACTGAGTACTCCTATGCTAATTTCTGAGTGGACCAAATTCTGCAAGTGTTCGACTTTGGCTAATTTATGTTTTCTCGAATTATTAGCTTCGACCCTGTACAAAGGCTCAAAGGTGCGACTATGGGTATTTCTCGGTTAAAGATCGTTAGACTAAACACTTCTATGCCAATTTCTGAGTGGAACAAATTCTGCAAGGTTTCGACTTTGGCCAATTTATGTTTTCTCGAATTATTAGCTTCGACCCTGTACAAAGGCTCAAAGGTGCGACTATGGGTATTTTTCGGTTAAAGTTCGATAGACTAAACACTTCTATGCCAATTTCGATGTGGAACAAATTCTGCAAGTGTTCGACTTTGGCCAATTTATGTTTCTCGAATTATTAGCCTCGACCCTGTACAAAGGTTTAAAGGTGCGACTATGGGTATTTTTCGGTTAAAGATCGATAGACTGAGTACTCCTATGCTAATTTCTGACTGGAACAAATTCTGCAAGTGTTCGATTTTGGCCAATTTATGTTTTCTCGAATTATTAGCTTCGACCCTGTACAAAGGCTCAAAGGTGCGACTATGGGTATTTTTCGGTTAAAGATCGATAGACTAAACACTTCTATGCCAATTTCTGAGTGGAACAAATTCTGCAAGTGTTCGACTTTGGCCAATTTATGTTTTCTCGAATTATTAGCTTCGACCCTGTACAAAGGCTCAAAGGTGCGACTATGGGTATTTTTCGGTTAAAGGTCGATAGACTAAACACTTCTATGCCAATTTCGACGTGGAACAAATTCTGCAAGTGTTCGAATTTGGCCAATTTATGTTTCTCGAATTATTAGCCTCGACCCTGTACAAAGGTTCAAAGGTGCGACTATGGGTATTTTTCGGTTAAAGATCGATAGACTGAGTACTCCTATGCTAATTCTGAGTGGAACAAATTATGCAAGTGTTCGACTTTGGCCAATTTATGTTTCTCGAATTATTAGCCTCGACCCTGTACAAAGGTTCAAAGGTGCGACTATGGGTATTTTTCGGTTAAAGATCGATAGACTAAACACTTCTATGCCAATTTCTGAGTGGAACAAATTCTGCAAGTGTTCGACTTTGGCCAATTTATGTTTTCTCGAATTATTAGCTTCGACCCTGTACAAAGGCTCAAAGGTGCGACTATGGGTATTTTTCGGTTAAAGGTCGATAGACTAAACACTTCTATGCCAATTTCGACGTGGAACAAATTCTGCAAGTGTTCGAATTTGGCCAATTTATGTTTCTCGAATTATTAGCCTCGACCCTGTACAAAGGTTCAAAGGTGCGACTATGGGTATTTTTCGGTTAAAGATCGATAGACTGAGTACTCCTATGATAATTTCTGAGTGGAACAAATTCTGCAAGGTTTCGACTTTGGCCAATTTATGTTTTCTCGAATTATTAGCTTCGACCCTGTACAAAGGCTCAAAGGTGCGAGTATGGGTATTTCTCGGTTAAAGATCGATAGACTAAACACTTCCATGCCAATTTCGATGTGGAACAAATTCTGCAAGTGTTCGACTTTGGCCAATTTATGTTTCTCGGATTATTAGCCTCGACCCTGTACAAAGGTTCAAAGGTGCGACTATGGGTATTTTTCGGTTAAAGATCGATAGACTGAGTACTCCTATGCTAATTTCTGAGTGGAACAAATTCTGCAAGTGTTCGACTTTGGCCAATTTATGTTTCTCGAATTATTTGCCTCGACCCTGTACAAAGGCTCAAAGGTTCGACTATGGGTATTTTTCGGTTAAAGATCGATAGACTAAACACTTCTATGCCCATTTCTGAGTGGAACAAATTCTGCAAGGTTTCGACTTTGGCAAATTTATGTTTTCTCGAATTATTAGCCTCGACCCTGTACAAAGGCTCAAAGGTGCAACTATGGGTATTTTTCAGTTAAAGATCGTTAGACTAAACCCTTCTATGCCAATTTCTGAGTGGAACAAATTCTGCAAGGTTTCGACTTTGGCCAATTTATGTTTTCTCGAATTATTAGCTTCGACCCTGTACAAAGGCTCAAAGGTGCGACTATGGGTATTTTTCGGTTAAAGATCGATAGACTAAACACTTCTATGCAAAATTTCGATGTGGAACAAATTCTGCAAGTGTTCTACTTTGGCCAATTTATGTTTTCTCGAATAACTGGTCTCGACCCTGTACAAAGGCTCAAAGGTGCGACTATGGGTATTTTTCAGTTAAAGATCGTTAGACTAAACACTTCTATGCCAATTTCTGAGTGGAACAAATTCTGCAAGGTTTCGACTTTGGCCAATTTATGTTTTCTCGAATTATCAGCTTCGACCCTGTACAAAGGCTCAAAGGTGCGACTATGGGTATTTTTCGGTTAAAGATCGATTGACTGAGTACTCCTATGCTAATTTCTGAGTGGACCAAATTCTGCAAGTGTTCGACTTTGGCTAATTTATGTTTTCTCGAATTATTAGCTTCGACCCTGTACAAAGGCTCAAAGGTGCGACTATGGGTATTTCTCGGTTAAAGATCGTTAGACTAAACACTTCTATGCCAATTTCTGAGTGGAACAAATTCTGCAAGGTTTCGACTTTGGCCAATTTATGTTTTCTCGAATTACTAGCTTCGACCCTGTACAAAGGCTCAAAGGTGCGACTATGGGTATTTTTCGGTTAAAGTTCGATAGACTAAACACTTCTATGCCAATTTCGATGTGGAACAAATTCTGCAAGTGTTCGACTTTGGCCAATTTATGTTTCTCGAATTATTAGCCCTCGACCCTGTACAAAGGTTCAAAGGTGCGACTATGGGTATTTTTCGGTTAAAGATCGATAGACTGAGTACTCCTATGCTAATTTCTGACTGGAACAAATTCTGCAAGTGTTCGACTTTGGCCAATTTATGTTTTCTCGAATTATTAGCTTCGACCCTGTACAAAGGCTCAAAGGTGCGACTATGGGTATTTTTCGGTTAAAGATCGATAGACTAAACACTTCTATGCAAAATTTCGATGTGGAACAAATTCTGCAAGTGTTCTACTTTGGCCAATTTATGTTTTCTCGAATAACTGGTCTCGACCCTGTACAAAGGCTCAAAGGTGCGACTATGGGTATTTTTCAGTTAAAGAGCGTTAGACTAAACACTTCTATGCCAATTTCTGAGTGGAACAAATTCTGCAAGGTTTCGACTTTGGCCAATTTATGTTTTCTCGAATTATTAGCTTCGACCCTGTACAAAGGCTCAAAGGTGCGACTATGGGTATTTTTCGGTTAAAGATCGATTGACTGAGTACTCCTATGCTAATTTCTGAGTGGACCAAATTCTGCAAGTGTTCGACTTTGGCTAATTTATGTTTTCTCGAATTATTAGCTTCGACCCTGTACAAAGGCTCAAAGGTGCGACTATGGGTATTTCTCGGTTAAAGATCGTTAGACTAAACACTTCTATGCCAATTTCTGAGTGGAACAAATTCTGCAAGGTTTCGACTTTGGCCAATTTATGTTTTCTCGAATTATTAGCTTCGACCCTGTACAAAGGCTCAAAGGTGCGACTATGGGTATTTTTCGGTTAAAGTTCAATAGACTAAACACTTCTATGCCAATTTCGATGTGGAACAAATTCTGCAAGTGTTCGACTTTGGCCAATTTATGTTTCTCGAATTATTAGCCTCGACCCTGTACAAAGGTTCAAAGGTGCGACTATGGGTATTTTTCGGTTAAAGATCGATAGACTGAGTACTCCTATGCTAATTTCTGAGTGGAACAAATTCTGCAAGTGTTCGACTTTGGCCAATTTATGTTTCTCGAATTATTAGCCTCGACCCGGTACAAAGGCTCAAAGGTGTGACTATGGGTATTATTCGGTTAAAGATCGATAGACTGAGTACTCCTATGCTAATTTCTGACTGGAACAAATTCTGCAAGTGTTCGACTTTGGCCAATTTATGTTTTCTCGAATTATTAGCTTCGACCCTGTACAAAGGCTCAAAGGTGCGACTATGGGTATTTTTCGGTTAAAGATCGATAGACTAAACACTTCTATGCAAAATTTCGATGTGGAACAAATTCTGCAAGTGTTCTACTTTGGCCAATTTATGTTTTCTCGAATAACTGGTCTCGACCCTGTACAAAGGCTCAAAGGTGCGACTATGGGTATTTTTCAGTTAAAGAGCGTTAGACTAAACACTTCTATGCCAATTTCTGAGTGGAACAAATTCTGCAAGGTTTCGACTTTGGCCAATTTATGTTTTCTCGAATTATTAGCTTCGACCCTGTACAAAGGCTCAAAGGTGCGACTATGGGTATTTTTCGGTTAAAGATCGATAGACTAAACACTTCTATGCAAAATTTCGATGTGGAACAAATTCTGCAAGTGTTCTACTTTGGCCAATTTATGTTTTCTCGAATAACTGGTCTCGACCCTGTACAAAGGCTCAAAGGTGCGTCTATGGGTATTTTTCAGTTAAAGATCGTTAGACTAAACACTTCTATGCCAATTTCTGAGTGGAACAAATTCTGCAAGGTTTCGACTTTGGCCAATTTATGTTTTCTCGAATTATCAGCTTCGGCCCTGTACAAAGGCTCAAAGGTGCGACTATGGGTATTTTTCGGTTAAAGATCGATTGACTGAGTACTCCTATGCTAATTTCTGAGTGGACCAAATTCTGCAAGTGTTCGACTTTGGCTAATTTATGTTTTCTCGAATTATTAGCTTCGACCCTGTACAAAGGCTCAAAGGTGCGACTATGGGTATTTCTCGGTTAAAGATCGTTAGACTAAACACTTCTATGCCAATTTCTGAGTGGAACAAATTCTGCAAGGTTTCGACTTTGGCCAATTTATGTTTTCTCGAATTACTAGCTTCGACCCTGTACAAAGGCTCAAAGGTGCGACTATGGGTATTTTTCGGTTAAAGTTCGATAGACTAAACACTTCTATGCCAATTTCGATGTGGAACAAATTCTGCAAGTGTTCGACTTTGGCCAATTTATGTTTCTCGAATTATTAGCCCTCGACCCTGTACAAAGGTTCAAAGGTGCGACTATGGGTATTTTTCGGTTAAAGATCGATAGACTGAGTACTCCTATGCTAATTTCTGACTGGAACAAATTCTGCAAGTGTTCGACTTTGGCCAATTTATGTTTTCTCGAATTATTAGCTTCGACCCTGTACAAAGGCTCAAAGGTGCGACTATGGGTATTTTTCGGTTAAAGATCGATAGACTAAACACTTCTATGCAAAATTTCGATGTGGAACAAATTCTGCAAGTGTTCTACTTTGGCCAATTTATGTTTTCTCGAATAACTGGTCTCGACCCTGTACAAAGGCTCAAAGGTGCGACTATGGGTATTTTTCAGTTAAAGAGCGTTAGACTAAACACTTCTATGCCAATTTCTGAGTGGAACAAATTCTGCAAGGTTTCGACTTTGGCCAATTTATGTTTTCTCGAATTATTAGCTTCGACCCTGTACAAAGGCTCAAAGGTGCGACTATGGGTATTTTTCGGTTAAAGATCGATTGACTGAGTACTCCTATGCTAATTTCTGAGTGGACCAAATTCTGCAAGTGTTCGACTTTGGCTAATTTATGTTTTCTCGAATTATTAGCTTCGACCCTGTACAAAGGCTCAAAGGTGCGACTATGGGTATTTCTCGGTTAAAGATCGTTAGACTAAACACTTCTATGCCAATTTCTGAGTGGAACAAATTCTGCAAGGTTTCGACTTTGGCCAATTTATGTTTTCTCGAATTATTAGCTTCGACCCTGTACAAAGGCTCAAAGGTGCGACTATGGGTATTTTTCGGTTAAAGTTCAATAGACTAAACACTTCTATGTCAATTTCGATGTGGAACAAATTCTGCAAGTGTTCGACTTTGGCCAATTTATGTTTCTCGAATTATTAGCCTCGACCCTGTACAAAGGTTCAAAGGTGCGACTATGGGTATTTTTCGGTTAAAGATCGATAGACTGAGTACTCCTATGCTAATTTCTGAGTGGAACAAATTCTGCAAGTGTTCGACTTTGGCCAATTTATGTTTCTCGAATTATTAGCCTCGACCCGGTACAAAGGCTCAAAGGTGTGACTATGGGTATTATTCGGTTAAAGATCGATAGACTAAACACTTCTATGCCAATTTCGATGTGGAACAAATTCTGCAAGTGTTCGACTTTGGCCAATTTATGTTTCTCGAATTATTAGCCTCGACCCTGTACAAAGGCTCAAAGGTTCGACTATGGGTATTTTTCGGTTAAAGATCGATAGACTAAACACTTCTATGCCAATTTCGATGTGGAACAAATTCTGCAAGTGTTCGACTTTGGCCAATTTATGTTTCTCGAATTATTAGCCTCGACCCTGTACAAAGATTCAAAGGTGCGACTATGGGTATTTTTCGGTTAAAGATCGATAGACTGAGTACTCCTATGCCAATTTCTGAGTGGAACAAATTCTGCAAGGTTTCGACTTTGGCAAATTTATGTTTTCTCGAATTATTAGCCTCGACCCTGTACAAAGGCTCAAAGGTGCGACTATGGGTATTTTTCGGTTAAAGATCGATAGACTAAACACTTCTATGCCAATTTCTGAGTGGAACAAATTCTGCAAGGTTTCGACTTTGGCAAATTTATGTTTTCTCGAATTATTATCCTCGACCCTGTACAAAGGCTCAAAGGTGCGACTATGGGTATTTTTCGGTTAAAGATCGATAGACTAAACACTTCTATGCCAATTTCTGAGTGGAACAAATTCTGCAAGTGTTCGACTTTGGCCAATTTATGTTTTCTCGAATTATTAGCTTCGACCCTGTACAAAGGCTCAAAGGTGCGACTATGGATATTTTTCGGTTAAAGGTCGATAGACTAAACACTTCTATGCCAATTTCGACGTGGAACAAATTCTGCAAGTGTTCGAATTTGGCCAATTTATGTTTCTCGAATTATTAGCCTCGACCCTGTACAAAGGTTCAAAGGTGCGACTATGGGTATTTTTCGGTTAAAGATCGATTGACTGAGTACTCCTATGCTAATTTCTGAGTGGACCAAATTCTGCAAGTGTTCGACTTTGGCCAATTTATGTTTTCTCGAATTATTAGCTTCGACCCTGTACAAAGGCTCAAAGGTGCGACTATGGATATTTTTCGGTTAAAGGTCGATAGACTAAACAATTCTATGATAATTTCTGAGTGGAACAAATTCTGCAAGGTTTCGACTTTGGCCAATTTATGTTTTCTCGAATTACTAGGTTCGGCCCTGTACAAAGGCTCAAAGGTGCGACTATGGGTATTTTTCGGTTAAAGATCGATAGACTAAACACTTCTATGCAAAATTTCGATGTGGAACAAATTCTGCAAGTGTTCTACTTTGGCCAATTTATGTTTTCTTGAATAACTGGTCTCGACCCTGTACTAAGGCTCAAAGGTGCGACTATGGGTATTTTTCAGTTAAAGATCGTTAGACTAAACACTTCTATGCCAATTTCTGAGTGGAACAAATTCTGCAAGGTTTCGACTTTGGCCAATTTATGTTTTCTCGAATTATTAGCTTCGACCCTGTACAAAGGCTCAAAGGTGCGACTATGGGTATTTTTCGGTTAAAGATCGATTGACTGAGTACTCCTATGCTAATTTCTGAGTGGACCAAACTCTGCAAGTGTTCGACTTTGGCTAATTTATGTTTTCTCGAATTATTAGCTTCGACCCTGTACAAAGGCTCAAAGGTGCGACTATGGGTATTTCTCGGTTAAAGATCGTTAGACTAAACACTTCTATGCCAATTCCTGAGTGGACCAAATTCTGCAAGTGTTCGACTTTGGCCAATTTATGTTTTCTCGAATTATTAGCCTCGACCCTGTACAAAGGTTCAAAGGTGCGACTATGGGTTTTTTTCGGTTAAAGGTCGATAGACTAAACAATTCTATGATAATTTCTGAGTGGAACAAATTCTGCAAGGTTTCGACTTTGGCCAATTTATGTTTCTCGAATTATTAGCCTCGACCCTGTACAAAGGTTCAAAGGTGCGACTATGGGTATTTTTCGGTTAAAGATCGATAGACTGAGTACTCCTATGCTAATTTCTGAGTGGAACAAATTCTGCAAGTGTTCGACTTTGGCCAATTTATGTTTTCTCGAATTATTAGTTTCGACCCTGTATAAAGGCTCAAAGGTGCGACTATGGGTATTTTTCAGTTAAAGATCGATAGACTAAACACTTCTATGCCAATTTCGATGTGGAACAAATTCTGCAAGTGTTCGACTTTGGCCAATTTATGTTTCTCGAATTATTAGCCTCGACCCTGTACAAAGGTTCAAAGGTGCGACTATGGGTATTTTTCGGTTAAAGATCGATAGACTGAGTACTCCTATGCCAATTTCTGAGTGGAACAAATTCTGCAAGGTTTCGACTTTGGCAAATTTATGTTTTCTCGAATTATTAGCCTCGACCCTGTACAAAGGCTCAAAGGTGCGACTATGGGTATTTTTCGGTTAAAGATCGATAGACTAAACACTTCTATGCCAATTTCTGAGTGGAACAAATTCTGCAAGGTTTCGACTTTGGCAAATTTATGTTTTCTCGAATTATTAGCCTCGACCCTGTACAAAGGCTCAAAGGTGCGACTATGGGTATTTTTCGGTTAAAGATCGATAGACTAAACACTTCTATGCCAATTTCTGAGTGGAACAAATTCTGCAAGTGTTCGACTTTGGCCAATTTATGTTTTCTCGAATTATTAGCTTCGACCCTGTACAAAGGCTCAAAGGTGCGACTATGGGTATTTTTCGGTTAAAGGTCGATAGACTAAACACTTCTATGCCAATTTCGACGTGGAACAAATTCTGCAAGTGTTCGAATTTGGCCAATTTATGTTTCTCGAATTATTAGCCTCGACCCTGTACAAAGGTTCAAAGGTGCGACTATGGGTATTTTTCGGTTAAAGATCGATAGACTGAGTACTCCTATGATAATTTCTGAGTGGAACAAATTCTGCAAGGTTTCGACTTTGGCCAATTTATGTTTTCTCGAATTATTAGCTTCGACCCTGTACAAAGGCTCAAAGGTGCGAGTATGGGTATTTCTCGGTTAAAGATCGATAGACTAAACACTTCTATGCCAATTTCGATGTGGAACAAATTCTGCAAGTGTTCGACTTTGGCCAATTTATGTTTCTCGGATTATTAGCCTCGACCCTGTACAAAGGTTCAAAGGTGCGACTATGGGTATTTTTCGGTTAAAGATCGATAGACTGAGTACTCCTATGCTAATTTCTGAGTGGAACAAATTCTGCAAGTGTTCGACTTTGGCCAATTTATGTTTCTCGAATTATTAGCCTCGACCCTGTACAAAGGCTCAAAGGTTCGACTATGGGTATTTTTCGGTTAAAGATCGATAGACTAAACACTTCTATGCCCATTTCTGAGTGGAACAAATTCTGCAAGGTTTCGACTTTGGCAAATTTATGTTTTCTCGAATTATTAGCCTCGACCCTGTACAAAGGCTCAAAGGTGCGACTATGGGTATTTTTCAGTTAAAGATCGTTAGACTAAACCCTTCTATGCCAATTTCTGAGTGGAACAAATTCTGCAAGGTTTCGACTTTGGCCAATTTATGTTTTCTCGAATTACTAGCTTCGGCCCTGTACAAAGGCTCAAAGGTGCGACTATGGGTATTTTTCGGTTAAAGATCGATAGACTAAACACTTCTATGCAAAATTTCGATGTGGAACAAATTCTGCAAGTGTTCTACTTTGGCCAATTTATGTTTTCTTGAATAACTGGTCTCGACCCTGTACTAAGGCTCAAAGGTGCGACTATGGGTATTTTTCAGTTAAAGATCGTTAGACTAAACACTTCTATGCCAATTTCTGAGTGGAACAAATTCTGCAAGGTTTCGACTTTGGCCAATTTATGTTTTCTCGAATTATTAGCTTCGACCCTGTACAAAGGCTCAAAGGTGCGACTATGGGTATTTTTCGGTTAAAGATCGATTGACTGAGTACTCCTATGCTAATTTCTGAGTGGACCAAACTCTGCAAGTGTTCGACTTTGGCTAATTTATGTTTTCTCGAATTATTAGCTTCGACCCTGTACAAAGGCTCAAAGGTGCGACTATGGGTATTTCTCGGTTAAAGATCGTTAGACTAAACACTTCTATGCCAATTTCTGAGTGGAACAAATTCTGCAAGGTTTCGACTTTGGCCAATTTATGTTTTCTCGAATTATTAGCTTCGACCCTGTACAAAGGCTCAAAGGTGCGACTATGGGTATTTTTCGGTTAAAGTTCGATAGACTAAACACTTCTATGCCAATTTCGATGTGGAACAAATTCTGCAAGTGTTCGACTTTGGCCAATTTATGTTTCTCGAATTATTAGCCTCGACCCTGTACAAAGGTTCAAAGGTGCGACTATGGGTATTTTTCGGTTAAAGATCGATAGACTGAGTACTCCTATGCCAATTTCTGAGTGGAACAAATTCTGCAAGGTTTCGACTTTGGCAAATTTATGTTTCCTCGAATTATTAGCCTCGACCCTGTACAAAGGCTCAAAGGTGCGACTATGGGTATTTTTCGGTTAAAGATCGATAGACTAAACACTTCTATGCCAATTTCTGAGTGGAACAAATTCTGCAAGGTTTCGACTTTGGCAAATTTATGTTTTCTCGAATTATTATCCTCGACCCTGTACAAAGGCTCAAAGGTGCGACTATGGGTATTTTTCGGTTAAAGATCGATAGACTAAACACTTCTATGCCAATTTCTGAGTGGAACAAATTCTGCAAGTGTTCGACTTTGGCCAATTTATGTTTTCTCGAATTATTAGCTTCGACCCTGTACAAAGGCTCAAAGGTGCGACTATGGGTATTTTTCGGTTAAAGGTCGATAGACTAAACACTTCTATGCCAATTTCGACGTGGAACAAATTCTGCAAGTGTTCGAATTTGGCCAATTTATGTTTCTCGAATTATTAGCCTCGACCCTGTACAAAGGTTCAAAGGTGCGACTATGGGTATTTTTCGGTTAAAGATCGATTGACTGAGTACTCCTATGCTAATTTCTGAGTGGACCAAATTCTGCAAGTGTTCGACTTTGGCCAATTTATGTTTTCTCGAATTATTAGCCTCGACCCTGTACAAAGGTTCAAAGGTGCGACTATGGGTTTTTTTTCGGTTAAAGGTCGATAGACTAAACAATTCTATGATAATTTCTGAGTGGAACAAATTCTGCAAGGTTTCGACTTTGGCCAATTTATGTTTCTCGAATTATTAGCCTCGACCCTGTACAAAGGTTCAAAGGTGCGACTATGGGTATTTTTCGGTTAAAGATCGATAGACTGAGTACTCCTATGCTAATTTCTGAGTGGAACAAATTCTGCAAGTGTTCGACTTTGGCCAATTTATGTTTTCTCGAATTATTAGCTTCGACCCTGTATAAAGGCTCAAAGGTGCGACTATGGGTATTTTTCAGTTAAAGATCGATAGACTAAACACTTCTATGCCAATTTCGATGTGGAACAAATTCTGCAAGTGTTCGACTTTGGCCAATTTATGTTTCTCGAATTATTAGCCTCGACCCTGTACAAAGGTTCAAAGGTGCGACTATGGGTATTTTTCGGTTAAAGATCGATAGACTGAGTACTCCTATGCCAATTTCTGAGTGGAACAAATTCTGCAAGGTTTCGACTTTGGCAAATTTATGTTTTCTCGAATTATTAGCCTCGACCCTGTACAAAGGCTCAAAGGTGCGACTATGGGTATTTTTCGGTTAAAGATCGATAGACTAAACACTTCTATGCCAATTTCTGAGTGGAACAAATTCTGCAAGGTTTCGACTTTGGCAAATTTATGTTTTCTCGAATTATTAGCCTCGACCCTGTACAAAGGCTCAAAGGTGCGACTATGGGTATTTTTCGGTTAAAGATCGATAGACTAAACACTTCTATGCCAATTTCTGAGTGGAACAAATTCTGCAAGTGTTCGACTTTGGCCAATTTATGTTTTCTCAAATTATTAGCTTCGACCCTGTACAAAGGCTCAAATGTGCGACTATGGGTATTTTTCGGTTAAAGGTCGATAGACTAAACACTTCTATGCCAATTTCGACGTGGAACAAATTCTGCAAGTGTTCGAATTTGGCCAATTTATGTTTCTCGAATTATTAGCCTCGACCCTGTACAAAGGTTCAAAGGTGCGACTATGGGTATTTTTCGGTTAAAGATCGATAGACTGAGTACTCCTATGATAATTTCTGAGTGGAACAAATTCTGCAAGGTTTCGACTTTGGCCAATTTATGTTTTCTCGAATTATTAGCTTCGACCCTGTACAAAGGCTCAAAGGTGCGAGTATGGGTATTTCTCGGTTAAAGATCGATAGACTAAACACTTCTATGCCAATTTCGATGTGGAACAAATTCTGCAAGTGTTCGACTTTGGCCAATTTATGTTTCTCGGATTATTAGCCTCGACCCTGTACAAAGGTTCAAAGGTGCGACTATGGGTATTTTTCGGTTAAAGATCGATAGACTGAGTACTCCTATGCTAATTTCTGAGTGGAACAAATTCTGCAAGTGTTCGACTTTGGCCAATTTATGTTTCTCGAATTATTAGCCTCGGCCCTGTACAAAGGCCCAAAGGTTCGACTATGGGTATTTTTCGGTTAAAGATCGATAGACTAAACACTTCTATGCCCATTTCTGAGTGGAACAAATTCTGCAAGGTTTCGACTTTGGCAAATTTATGTTTTCTCGAATTATTAGCCTCGACCCTGTACAAAGGCTCAAAGGTGCGACTATGGGTATTTTTCAGTTAAAGATCGTTAGACTAAACCCTTCTATGCCAATTTCTGAGTGGAACAAATTCTGCAAGGTTTCGACTTTGGCCAATTTATGTTTTCTCGAATTACTAGCTTCGGCCCTGTACAAAGGCTCAAAGGTGCGACTATGGGTATTTTTCGGTTAAAGATCGATAGACTAAACACTTCTATGCAAAATTTCGATGTGGAACAAATTCTGCAAGTGTTCTACTTTGGCCAATTTATGTTTTCTTGAATAACTGGTCTCGACCCTGTACTAAGGCTCAAAGGTGCGACTATGGGTATTTTTCAGTTAAAGATCGTTAGACTAAACACTTCTATGCCAATTTCTGAGTGGAACAAATTCTGCAAGGTTTCGACTTTGGCCAATTTATGTTTTCTCGAATTATTAGCTTCGACCCTGTACAAAGGCCCAAAGGTGCGACTATGGGTATTTTTCGGTTAAAGATCGATTGACTGAGTACTCCTATGCTAATTTCTGAGTGGACCAAACTCTGCAAGTGTTCGACTTTGGCTAATTTATGTTTTCTCGAATTATTAGCTTCGACCCTGTACAAAGGCTCAAAGGTGCGACTATGGGTATTTCTCGGTTAAAGATCGTTAGACTAAACACTTCTATGCCAATTTCTGAGTGGAACAAATTCTGCAAGGTTTCGACTTTGGCCAATTTATGTTTTCTCGAATTATTAGCTTCGACCCTGTACAAAGGCTCAAAGGTGCGACTATGGGTATTTTTCGGTTAAAGTTCGATAGACTAAACACTTCTATGCCAATTTCGATGTGGAACAAATTCTGCAAGTGTTCGACTTTGGCCAATTTATGTTTCTCGAATTATTAGCCTCGACCCTGTACAAAGGTTCAAAGGTGCGACTATGGGTATTTTTCGGTTAAAGATCGATAGACTGAGTACTCCTATGCCAATTTCTGAGTGGAACAAATTCTGCAAGGTTTCGACTTTGGCAAATTTATGTTTCCTCGAATTATTAGCCTCGACCCTGTACAAAGGCTCAAAGGTGCGACTATGGGTATTTTTCGGTTAAAGATCGATAGACTAAACACTTCTATGCCAATTTCTGAGTGGAACAAATTCTGCAGGGTTTCGACTTTGGCAAATTTATGTTTTCTCGAATTATTATCCTCGACCCTGTACAAAGGCTCAAAGGTGCGACTATGGGTATTTTTCGGTTAAAGATCGTTAGACTAAACACTTCTATGCCAATTTCTGAGTGGAACAAATTCTGCAAGGTTTCGACTTTGGCCAATTTATGTTTTCTCGAATTATTAGCTTCGACCCTGTACAAAGGCTCAAAGGTGCGACTATGGGTATTTTTCGGTTAAAGTTCGATAGACTAAACACTTCTATGCCAATTTCGATGTGGAACAAATTCTGCAAGTGTTCGACTTTGGCCAATTTATGTTTCTCGAATTATTAGCCTCGACCCTGTACAAAGGTTCAAAGGTGCGACTATGGGTATTTTTCGGTTAAAGATCGATAGACTGAGTACTCCTATGCCAATTTCTGAGTGGAACAAATTCTGCAAGGTTTCGACTTTGGCAAATTTATGTTTCCTCGAATTATTAGCCTCGACCCTGTACAAAGGCTCAAAGGTGCGACTATGGGTATTTTTCGGTTAAAGATCGATAGACTAAACACTTCTATGCCAATTTCTGAGTGGAACAAATTCTGCAAGGTTTCGACTTTGGCAAATTTATGTTTTCTCGAATTATTATCCTCGACCCTGTACAAAGGCTCAAAGGTGCGACTATGGGTATTTTTCGGTTAAAGATCGATAGACTAAACACTTCTATGCCAATTTCTGAGTGGAACAAATTCTGCAAGTGTTCGACTTTGGCCAATTTATGTTTTCTCGAATTATTAGCTTCGACCCTGTACAAAGGCTCAAAGGTGCGACTATGGGTATTTTTCGGTTAAAGGTCGATAGACTAAACACTTCTATGCCAATTTCGACGTGGAACAAATTCTGCAAGTGTTCGAATTTGGCCAATTTATGTTTCTCGAATTATTAGCCTCGACCCTGTACAAAGGTTCAAAGGTGCGACTATGGGTATTTTTCGGTTAAAGATCGATTGACTGAGTACTCCTATGCTAATTTCTGAGTGGACCAAATTCTGCAAGTGTTCGACTTTGGCCAATTTATGTTTTCTCGAATTATTAGCCTCGACCCTGTACAAAGGTTCAAAGGTGCGACTATGGGTTTTTTTTCGGTTAAAGGTCGATAGACTAAACAATTCTATGATAATTTCTGAGTGGAACAAATTCTGCAAGGTTTCGACTTTGGCCAATTTATGTTTCTCGAATTATTAGCCTCGACCCTGTACAAAGGTTCAAAGGTGCGACTATGGGTATTTTTCGGTTAAAGATCGATAGACTGAGTACTCCTATGCTAATTTCTGAGTGGAACAAATTCTGCAAGTGTTCGACTTTGGCCAATTTATGTTTTCTCGAATTATTAGCTTCGACCCTGTATAAAGGCTCAAAGGTGCGACTATGGGTATTTTTCAGTTAAAGATCGATAGACTAAACACTTCTATGCCAATTTCGATGTGGAACAAATTCTGCAAGTGTTCGACTTTGGCCAATTTATGTTTCTCGAATTATTAGCCTCGACCCTGTACAAAGGTTCAAAGGTGCGACTATGGGTATTTTTCGGTTAAAGATCGATAGACTGAGTACTCCTATGCCAATTTCTGAGTGGAACAAATTCTGCAAGGTTTCGACTTTGGCAAATTTATGTTTTCTCGAATTATTAGCCTCGACCCTGTACAAAGGCTCAAAGGTGCGACTATGGGTATTTTTCGGTTAAAGATCGATAGACTAAACACTTCTATGCCAATTTCTGAGTGGAACAAATTCTGCAAGGTTTCGACTTTGGCAAATTTATGTTTTCTCGAATTATTAGCCTCGACCCTGTACAAAGGCTCAAAGGTGCGACTATGGGTATTTTTCGGTTAAAGATCGATAGACTAAACACTTCTATGCCAATTTCTGAGTGGAACAAATTCTGCAAGTGTTCGACTTTGGCCAATTTATGTTTTCTCAAATTATTAGCTTCGACCCTGTACAAAGGCTCAAATGTGCGACTATGGGTATTTTTCGGTTAAAGGTCGATAGACTAAACACTTCTATGCCAATTTCGACGTGGAACAAATTCTGCAAGTGTTCGAATTTGGCCAATTTATGTTTCTCGAATTATTAGCCTCGACCCTGTACAAAGGTTCAAAGGTGCGACTATGGGTATTTTTCGGTTAAAGATCGATAGACTGAGTACTCCTATGATAATTTCTGAGTGGAACAAATTCTGCAAGGTTTCGACTTTGGCCAATTTATGTTTTCTCGAATTATTAGCTTCGACCCTGTACAAAGGCTCAAAGGTGCGAGTATGGGTATTTCTCGGTTAAAGATCGATAGACTAAACACTTCTATGCCAATTTCGATGTGGAACAAATTCTGCAAGTGTTCGACTTTGGCCAATTTATGTTTCTCGGATTATTAGCCTCGACCCTGTACAAAGGTTCAAAGGTGCGACTATGGGTATTTTTCGGTTAAAGATCGATAGACTGAGTACTCCTATGCTAATTTCTGAGTGGAACAAATTCTGCAAGTGTTCGACTTTGGCCAATTTATGTTTCTCGAATTATTAGCCTCGGCCCTGTACAAAGGCCCAAAGGTTCGACTATGGGTATTTTTCGGTTAAAGATCGATAGACTAAACACTTCTATGCCCATTTCTGAGTGGAACAAATTCTGCAAGGTTTCGACTTTGGCAAATTTATGTTTTCTCGAATTATTAGCCTCGACCCTGTACAAAGGCTCAAAGGTGCGACTATGGGTATTTTTCAGTTAAAGATCGTTAGACTAAACCCTTCTATGCCAATTTCTGAGTGGAACAAATTCTGCAAGGTTTCGACTTTGGCCAATTTATGTTTTCTCGAATTACTAGCTTCGGCCCTGTACAAAGGCTCAAAGGTGCGACTATGGGTATTTTTCGGTTAAAGATCGATAGACTAAACACTTCTATGCAAAATTTCGATGTGGAACAAATTCTGCAAGTGTTCTACTTTGGCCAATTTATGTTTTCTTGAATAACTGGTCTCGACCCTGTACTAAGGCTCAAAGGTGCGACTATGGGTATTTTTCAGTTAAAGATCGTTAGACTAAACACTTCTATGCCAATTTCTGAGTGGAACAAATTCTGCAAGGTTTCGACTTTGGCCAATTTATGTTTTCTCGAATTATTAGCTTCGACCCTGTACAAAGGCCCAAAGGTGCGACTATGGGTATTTTTCGGTTAAAGATCGATTGACTGAGTACTCCTATGCTAATTTCTGAGTGGACCAAACTCTGCAAGTGTTCGACTTTGGCTAATTTATGTTTTCTCGAATTATTAGCTTCGACCCTGTACAAAGGCTCAAAGGTGCGACTATGGGTATTTCTCGGTTAAAGATCGTTAGACTAAACACTTCTATGCCAATTTCTGAGTGGAACAAATTCTGCAAGGTTTCGACTTTGGCCAATTTATGTTTTCTCGAATTATTAGCTTCGACCCTGTACAAAGGCTCAAAGGTGCGACTATGGGTATTTTTCGGTTAAAGTTCGATAGACTAAACACTTCTATGCCAATTTCGATGTGGAACAAATTCTGCAAGTGTTCGACTTTGGCCAATTTATGTTTCTCGAATTATTAGCCTCGACCCTGTACAAAGGTTCAAAGGTGCGACTATGGGTATTTTTCGGTTAAAGATCGATAGACTGAGTACTCCTATGCCAATTTCTGAGTGGAACAAATTCTGCAAGGTTTCGACTTTGGCAAATTTATGTTTCCTCGAATTATTAGCCTCGACCCTGTACAAAGGCTCAAAGGTGCGACTATGGGTATTTTTCGGTTAAAGATCGATAGACTAAACACTTCTATGCCAATTTCTGAGTGGAACAAATTCTGCAGGGTTTCGACTTTGGCAAATTTATGTTTTCTCGAATTATTATCCTCGACCCTGTACAAAGGCTCAAAGGTGCGACTATGGGTATTTTTCGGTTAAAGATCGTTAGACTAAACACTTCTATGCCAATTTCTGAGTGGAACAAATTCTGCAAGGTTTCGACTTTGGCCAATTTATGTTTTCTCGAATTATTAGCTTCGACCCTGTACAAAGGCTCAAAGGTGCGACTATGGGTATTTTTCGGTTAAAGTTCGATAGACTAAACACTTCTATGCCAATTTCGATGTGGAACAAATTCTGCAAGTGTTCGACTTTGGCCAATTTATGTTTCTCGAATTATTAGCCTCGACCCTGTACAAAGGTTCAAAGGTGCGACTATGGGTATTTTTCGGTTAAAGATCGATAGACTGAGTACTCCTATGCCAATTTCTGAGTGGAACAAATTCTGCAAGGTTTCGACTTTGGCAAATTTATGTTTCCTCGAATTATTAGCCTCGACCCTGTACAAAGGCTCAAAGGTGCGACTATGGGTATTTTTCGGTTAAAGATCGATAGACTAAACACTTCTATGCCAATTTCTGAGTGGAACAAATTCTGCAAGGTTTCGACTTTGGCAAATTTATGTTTTCTCGAATTATTATCCTCGACCCTGTACAAAGGCTCAAAGGTGCGACTATGGGTATTTTTCGGTTAAAGATCGATAGACTAAACACTTCTATGCCAATTTCTGAGTGGAACAAATTCTGCAAGTGTTCGACTTTGGCCAATTTATGTTTTCTCGAATTATTAGCTTCGACCCTGTACAAAGGCTCAAAGGTGCGACTATGGGTATTTTTCGGTTAAAGGTCGATAGACTAAACACTTCTATGCCAATTTCGACGTGGAACAAATTCTGCAAGTGTTCGAATTTGGCCAATTTATGTTTCTCGAATTATTAGCCTCGACCCTGTACAAAGGTTCAAAGGTGCGACTATGGGTATTTTTCGGTTAAAGATCGATTGACTGAGTACTCCTATGCTAATTTCTGAGTGGACCAAATTCTGCAAGTGTTCGACTTTGGCCAATTTATGTTTTCTCGAATTATTAGCCTCGACCCTGTACAAAGGTTCAAAGGTGCGACTATGGGTTTTTTTTCGGTTAAAGGTCGATAGACTAAACAATTCTATGATAATTTCTGAGTGGAACAAATTCTGCAAGGTTTCGACTTTGGCCAATTTATGTTTCTCGAATTATTAGCCTCGACCCTGTACAAAGGTTCAAAGGTGCGACTATGGGTATTTTTCGGTTAAAGATCGATAGACTGAGTACTCCTATGCTAATTTCTGAGTGGAACAAATTCTGCAAGTGTTCGACTTTGGCCAATTTATGTTTTCTCGAATTATTAGCTTCGACCCTGTATAAAGGCTCAAAGGTGCGACTATGGGTATTTTTCAGTTAAAGATCGATAGACTAAACACTTCTATGCCAATTTCGATGTGGAACAAATTCTGCAAGTGTTCGACTTTGGCCAATTTATGTTTCTCGAATTATTAGCCTCGACCCTGTACAAAGGTTCAAAGGTGCGACTATGGGTATTTTTCGGTTAAAGATCGATAGACTGAGTACTCCTATGCCAATTTCTGAGTGGAACAAATTCTGCAAGGTTTCGACTTTGGCAAATTTATGTTTTCTCGAATTATTAGCCTCGACCCTGTACAAAGGCTCAAAGGTGCGACTATGGGTATTTTTCGGTTAAAGATCGATAGACTAAACACTTCTATGCCAATTTCTGAGTGGAACAAATTCTGCAAGGTTTCGACTTTGGCAAATTTATGTTTTCTCGAATTATTAGCCTCGACCCTGTACAAAGGCTCAAAGGTGCGACTATGGGTATTTTTCGGTTAAAGATCGATAGACTAAACACTTCTATGCCAATTTCTGAGTGGAACAAATTCTGCAAGTGTTCGACTTTGGCCAATTTATGTTTTCTCAAATTATTAGCTTCGACCCTGTACAAAGGCTCAAATGTGCGACTATGGGTATTTTTCGGTTAAAGGTCGATAGACTAAACACTTCTATGCCAATTTCGACGTGGAACAAATTCTGCAAGTGTTCGAATTTGGCCAATTTATGTTTCTCGAATTATTAGCCTCGACCCTGTACAAAGGTTCAAAGGTGCGACTATGGGTATTTTTCGGTTAAAGATCGATAGACTGAGTACTCCTATGATAATTTCTGAGTGGAACAAATTCTGCAAGGTTTCGACTTTGGCCAATTTATGTTTTCTCGAATTATTAGCTTCGACCCTGTACAAAGGCTCAAAGGTGCGAGTATGGGTATTTCTCGGTTAAAGATCGATAGACTAAACACTTCTATGCCAATTTCGATGTGGAACAAATTCTGCAAGTGTTCGACTTTGGCCAATTTATGTTTCTCGGATTATTAGCCTCGACCCTGTACAAAGGTTCAAAGGTGCGACTATGGGTATTTTTCGGTTAAAGATCGATAGACTGAGTACTCCTATGCTAATTTCTGAGTGGAACAAATTCTGCAAGTGTTCGACTTTGGCCAATTTATGTTTCTCGAATTATTAGCCTCGGCCCTGTACAAAGGCTCAAAGGTTCGACTATGGGTATTTTTCGGTTAAAGATCGATAGACTAAACACTTCTATGCCCATTTCTGAGTGGAACAAATTCTGCAAGGTTTCGACTTTGGCAAATTTATGTTTTCTCGAATTATTAGCCTCGACCCTGTACAAAGGCTCAAAGGTGCGACTATGGGTATTTTTCAGTTAAAGATCGTTAGACTAAACCCTTCTATGCCAATTTCTGAGTGGAACAAATTCTGCAAGGTTTCGACTTTGGCCAATTTATGTTTTCTCGAATTACTAGCTTCGGCCCTGTACAAAGGCTCAAAGGTGCGACTATGGGTATTTTTCGGTTAAAGATCGATAGACTAAACACTTCTATGCAAAATTTCGATGTGGAACAAATTCTGCAAGTGTTCTACTTTGGCCAATTTATGTTTTCTTGAATAACTGGTCTCGACCCTGTACTAAGGCTCAAAGGTGCGACTATGGGTATTTTTCAGTTAAAGATCGTTAGACTAAACACTTCTATGCCAATTTCTGAGTGGAACAAATTCTGCAAGGTTTCGACTTTGGCCAATTTATGTTTTCTCGAATTATTAGCTTCGACCCTGTACAAAGGCCCAAAGGTGCGACTATGGGTATTTTTCGGTTAAAGATCGATTGACTGAGTACTCCTATGCTAATTTCTGAGTGGACCAAACTCTGCAAGTGTTCGACTTTGGCTAATTTATGTTTTCTCGAATTATTAGCTTCGACCCTGTACAAAGGCTCAAAGGTGCGACTATGGGTATTTCTCGGTTAAAGATCGTTAGACTAAACACTTCTATGCCAATTTCTGAGTGGAACAAATTCTGCAAGGTTTCGACTTTGGCCAATTTATGTTTTCTCGAATTATTAGCTTCGACCCTGTACAAAGGCTCAAAGGTGCGACTATGGGTATTTTTCGGTTAAAGTTCGATAGACTAAACACTTCTATGCCAATTTCGATGTGGAACAAATTCTGCAAGTGTTCGACTTTGGCCAATTTATGTTTCTCGAATTATTAGCCTCGACCCTGTACAAAGGTTCAAAGGTGCGACTATGGGTATTTTTCGGTTAAAGATCGATAGACTGAGTACTCCTATGCCAATTTCTGAGTGGAACAAATTCTGCAAGGTTTCGACTTTGGCAAATTTATGTTTTCTCGAATTATTAGCCTCGACCCTGTACAAAGGCTCAAAGGTGCGACTATGGGTATTTTTCGGTTAAAGATCGATAGACTAAACACTTCTATGCCAATTTCTGAGTGGAACAAATTCTGCAAGGTTTCGACTTTGGCAAATTTATGTTTTCTCGAATTATTATCCTCGACCCTGTACAAAGGCTCAAAGGTGCGACTATGGGTATTTTTCGGTTAAAGATCGATAGACTAAACACTTCTATGCCAATTTCTGAGTGGAACAAATTCTGCAAGTGTTCGACTTTGGCCAATTTATGTTTTCTCGAATTATTAGCTTCGACCCTGTACAAAGGCTCAAAGGTGCGACTATGGGTATTTTTCGGTTAAAGGTCGATAGACTAAACACTTCTATGCCAATTTCGACGTGGAACAAATTCTGCAAGTGTTCGAATTTGGCCAATTTATGTTTCTCGAATTATTAGCCTCGACCCTGTACAAAGGTTCAAAGGTGCGACTATGGGTATTTTTCGGTTAAAGATCGATAGACTGAGTACTCCTATGATAATTTATGAGTGGAACAAATTCTGCAAGGTTTCGACTTTGGCCAATTTATGTTTCTCGGATTATTAGCCTCGACCCTGTACAAAGGTTCAAAGGTGCGACTATGGGTATTTTTCGGTTAAAGATCGATAGACTGAGTACTCCTATGCTAATTTCTGAGTGGAACAAATTCTGCAAGTGTTCGACTTTGGCCAATTTATGTTTCTCGAATTATTAGCCTCGACCCTGTACAAAGGTTCAAAGGTGCGACTATGGGTATTTTTCGGTTAAAGATCGATAGACTGAGTACTCCTATGATAATTTATGAGTGGAACAAATTCTGCAAGGTTTCGACTTTGGCCAATTTATGTTTTCTCGAATTATTAGCTTCGACCCTGTACAAAGGCTCAAAGGTGCGAGTATGGGTATTTCTCGGTTAAAGATCGATAGACTAAACACTTCTATGCCAATTTCGATGTGGAACAAATTCTGCAAGTGTTCGACTTTGGCCAATTTATGTTTCTCGGATTATTAGCCTCGACCCTGTACAAAGGTTCAAAGGTGCGACTATGGGTATTTTTCGGTTAAAGATCGATAGACTGAGTACTCCTATGCTAATTTCTGACTGGAACAAATTCTGCAAGTGTTCGACTTTGGCCAATTTATGTTTTCTCGAATTATTAGCTTCGACCCTGTACAAAGGCTCAAAGGTGCGACTATGGGTATTTTTCGGTTAAAGATCGATAGACTAAACACTTCTATGCAAAATTTCGATGTGGAACAAATTCTGCAAGTGTTCTACTTTGGCCAATTTATGTTTTCTCGAATAACTGGTCTCGACCCTGTACAAAGGCTCAAAGGTGCGACTATGGGTATTTTTCAGTTAAAGAGCGTTAGACTAAACACTTCTATGCCAATTTCTGAGTGGAACAAATTCTGCAAGGTTTCGACTTTGGCCAATTTATGTTTTCTCGAATTATTAGCTTCGACCCTGTACAAAGGCTCAAAGGTGCGACTATGGGTATTTTTCGGTTAAAGATCGATTGACTGAGTACTCCTATGCTAATTTCTGAGTGGACCAAATTCTGCAAGTGTTCGACTTTGGCTAATTTATGTTTTTTCGAATTATTAGCTTCGACCCTGTACAAAGGCTCAAAGGTGCGACTATGGGTATTTCTCGGTTAAAGATCGTTAGACTAAACACTTCTATGCCAATTTCTGAGTGGAACAAATTCTGCAAGGTTTCGACTTTGGCCAATTTATGTTTTCTCGAATTATTAGCTTCGACCCTGTACAAAGGCTCAAAGGTGCGACTATGGGTATTTTTCGGTTAAAGTTCAATAGACTAAACACTTCTATGCCAATTTCGATGTGGAACAAATTCTGCAAGTGTTCGACTTTGGCCAATTTATGTTTCTCGAATTATTAGCCTCGACCCTGTACAAAGGTTCAAAGGTGCGACTATGGGTATTTTTCGGTTAAAGATCGATAGACTGAGTACTCCTATGCTAATTTCTGAGTGGAACAAATTCTGCAAGTGTTCTACTTTGGCCAATTTATGTTTTCTCGAATAACTGGTCTCGACCCTGTACAAAGGCTCAAAGGTGCGACTATGGGTATTTTTCAGTTAAAGAGCGTTAGACTAAACACTTCTATGCCAATTTCTGAGTGGAACAAATTCTGCAAGGTTTCGACTTTGGCCAATTTATGTTTTCTCGAATTATTAGCTTCGACCCTGTACAAAGGCTCAAAGGTGCGACTATGGGTATTTTTCGGTTAAAGATCGATAGACTAAACACTTCTATGCAAAATTTCGATGTGGAACAAATTCTGCAAGTGTTCTACTTTGGCCAATTTATGTTTTCTCGAATAACTGGTCTCGACCCTGTACAAAGGCTCAAAGGTGCGACTATGGGTATTTTTCAGTTAAAGATCGTTAGACTAAACACTTCTATGCCAATTTCTGAGTGGAACAAATTCTGCAAGGTTTCGACTTTGGCCAATTTATGTTTTCTCGAATTATCAGCTTCGGCCCTGTACAAAGGCTCAAAGGTGCGACTATGGGTATTTTTCGGTTAAAGATCGATTGACTGAGTACTCCTATGCTAATTTCTGAGTGGACCAAATTCTGCAAGTGTTCGACTTTGGCTAATTTATGTTTTCTCGAATTATTAGCTTCGACCCTGTACAAAGGCTCAAAGGTGCGACTATGGGTATTTCTCGGTTAAAGATCGTTAGACTAAACACTTCTATGCCAATTTCTGAGTGGAACAAATTCTGCAAGGTTTCGACTTTGGCCAATTTATGTTTTCTCGAATTACTAGCTTCGACCCTGTACAAAGGCTCAAAGGTGCGACTATGGGTATTTTTCGGTTAAAGTTCGATAGACTAAACACTTCTATGCCAATTTCGATGTGGAACAAATTCTGCAAGTGTTCGACTTTGGCCAATTTATGTTTCTCGAATTATTAGCCCTCGACCCTGTACAAAGGTTCAAAGGTGCGACTATGGGTATTTTTCGGTTAAAGATCGATAGACTGAGTACTCCTATGCTAATTTCTGACTGGAACAAATTCTGCAAGTGTTCGACTTTGGCCAATTTATGTTTTCTCGAATTATTAGCTTCGACCCTGTACAAAGGCTCAAAGGTGCGACTATGGGTATTTTTCGGTTAAAGATCGATAGACTAAACACTTCTATGCAAAATTTCGATGTGGAACAAATTCTGCAAGTGTTCTACTTTGGCCAATTTATGTTTTCTCGAATAACTGGTCTCGACCCTGTACAAAGGCTCAAAGGTGCGACTATGGGTATTTTTCAGTTAAAGAGCGTTAGACTAAACACTTCTATGCCAATTTCTGAGTGGAACAAATTCTGCAAGGTTTCGACTTTGGCCAATTTATGTTTTCTCGAATTATTAGCTTCGACCCTGTACAAAGGCTCAAAGGTGCGACTATGGGTATTTTTCGGTTAAAGATCGATTGACTGAGTACTCCTATGCTAATTTCTGAGTGGACCAAATTCTGCAAGTGTTCGACTTTGGCTAATTTATGTTTTCTCGAATTATTAGCTTCGACCCTGTACAAAGGCTCAAAGGTGCGACTATGGGTATTTCTCGGTTAAAGATCGTTAGACTAAACACTTCTATGCCAATTTCTGAGTGGAACAAATTCTGCAAGGTTTCGACTTTGGCCAATTTATGTTTTCTCGAATTATTAGCTTCGACCCTGTACAAAGGCTCAAAGGTGCGACTATGGGTATTTTTCGGTTAAAGTTCAATAGACTAAACACTTCTATGCCAATTTCGATGTGGAACAAATTCTGCAAGTGTTCGACTTTGGCCAATTTATGTTTCTCGAATTATTAGCCTCGACCCTGTACAAAGGTTCAAAGGTGCGACTATGGGTATTTTTCGGTTAAAGATCGATAGACTGAGTACTCCTATGCTAATTTCTGAGTGGAACAAATTCTGCAAGTGTTCGACTTTGGCCAATTTATGTTTCTCGAATTATTAGCCTCGACCCGGTACAAAGGCTCAAAGGTGTGACTATGGGTATTATTCGGTTAAAGATCGATAGACTGAGTACTCCTATGCTAATTTCTGACTGGAACAAATTCTGCAAGTGTTCGACTTTGGCCAATTTATGTTTTCTCGAATTATTAGCTTCGACCCTGTACAAAGGCTCAAAGGTGCGACTATGGGTATTTTTCGGTTAAAGATCGATAGACTAAACACTTCTATGCAAAATTTCGATGTGGAACAAATTCTGCAAGTGTTCTACTTTGGCCAATTTATGTTTTCTCGAATAACTGGTCTCGACCCTGTACAAAGGCTCAAAGGTGCGACTATGGGTATTTTTCAGTTAAAGAGCGTTAGACTAAACACTTCTATGCCAATTTCTGAGTGGAACAAATTCTGCAAGGTTTCGACTTTGGCCAATTTATGTTTTCTCGAATTATTAGCTTCGACCCTGTACAAAGGCTCAAAGGTGCGACTATGGGTATTTTTCGGTTAAAGATCGATAGACTAAACACTTCTATGCAAAATTTCGATGTGGAACAAATTCTGCAAGTGTTCTACTTTGGCCAATTTATGTTTTCTCGAATAACTGGTCTCGACCCTGTACAAAGGCTCAAAGGTGCGACTATGGGTATTTTTCAGTTAAAGATCGTTAGACTAAACACTTCTATGCCAATTTCTGAGTGGAACAAATTCTGCAAGGTTTCGACTTTGGCCAATTTATGTTTTCTCGAATTATCAGCTTCGGCCCTGTACAAAGGCTCAAAGGTGCGACTATGGGTATTTTTCGGTTAAAGATCGATTGACTGAGTACTCCTATGCTAATTTCTGAGTGGACCAAATTCTGCAAGTGTTCGACTTTGGCTAATTTATGTTTTCTCGAATTATTAGCTTCGACCCTGTACAAAGGCTCAAAGGTGCGACTATGGGTATTTCTCGGTTAAAGATCGTTAGACTAAACACTTCTATGCCAATTTCTGAGTGGAACAAATTCTGCAAGGTTTCGACTTTGGCCAATTTATGTTTTCTCGAATTACTAGCTTCGACCCTGTACAAAGGCTCAAAGGTGCGACTATGGGTATTTTTCGGTTAAAGTTCGATAGACTAAACACTTCTATGCCAATTTCGATGTGGAACAAATTCTGCAAGTGTTCGACTTTGGCCAATTTATGTTTCTCGAATTATTAGCCCTCGACCCTGTACAAAGGTTCAAAGGTGCGACTATGGGTATTTTTCGGTTAAAGATCGATAGACTGAGTACTCCTATGCTAATTTCTGACTGGAACAAATTCTGCAAGTGTTCGACTTTGGCCAATTTATGTTTTCTCGAATTATTAGCTTCGACCCTGTACAAAGGCTCAAAGGTGCGACTATGGGTATTTTTCGGTTAAAGATCGATAGACTAAACACTTCTATGCAAAATTTCGATGTGGAACAAATTCTGCAAGTGTTCTACTTTGGCCAATTTATGTTTTCTCGAATAACTGGTCTCGACCCTGTACAAAGGCTCAAAGGTGCGACTATGGGTATTTTTCAGTTAAAGAGCGTTAGACTAAACACTTCTATGCCAATTTCTGAGTGGAACAAATTCTGCAAGGTTTCGACTTTGGCCAATTTATGTTTTCTCGAATTATTAGCTTCGACCCTGTACAAAGGCTCAAAGGTGCGACTATGGGTATTTTTCGGTTAAAGATCGATTGACTGAGTACTCCTATGCTAATTTCTGAGTGGACCAAATTCTGCAAGTGTTCGACTTTGGCTAATTTATGTTTTCTCGAATTATTAGCTTCGACCCTGTACAAAGGCTCAAAGGTGCGACTATGGGTATTTCTCGGTTAAAGATCGTTAGACTAAACACTTCTATGCCAATTTCTGAGTGGAACAAATTCTGCAAGGTTTCGACTTTGGCCAATTTATGTTTTCTCGAATTATTAGCTTCGACCCTGTACAAAGGCTCAAAGGTGCGACTATGGGTATTTTTCGGTTAAAGTTCAATAGACTAAACACTTCTATGCCAATTTCGATGTGGAACAAATTCTGCAAGTGTTCGACTTTGGCCAATTTATGTTTCTCGAATTATTAGCCTCGACCCTGTACAAAGGTTCAAAGGTGCGACTATGGGTATTTTTCGGTTAAAGATCGATAGACTGAGTACTCCTATGCTAATTTCTGAGTGGAACAAATTCTGCAAGTGTTCGACTTTGGCCAATTTATGTTTCTCGAATTATTAGCCTCGACCCGGTACAAAGGCTCAAAGGTGTGACTATGGGTATTATTCGGTTAAAGATCGATAGACTAAACACTTCTATGCCAATTTCGATGTGGAACAAATTCTGCAAGTGTTCGACTTTGGCCAATTTATGTTTCTCGAATTATTAGCCTCGACCCTGTACAAAGGTTCAAAGGTGCGACTATGGGTATTTTTCGGTTAAAGATCGATAGACTGAGTACTCCTATGCCAATTTCTGAGTGGAACAAATTCTGCAAGGTTTCGACTTTGGCAAATTTATGTTTTCTCGAATTATTAGCCTCGACCCTGTACAAAGGCTCAAAGGTGCGACTATGGGTATTTTTCGGTTAAAGATCGATAGACTAAACACTTCTATGCCAATTTCTGAGTGGAACAAATTCTGCAAGGTTTCGACTTTGGCAAATTTATGTTTTCTCGAATTATTATCCTCGACCCTGTACAAAGGCTCAAAGGTGCGACTATGGGTATTTTTCGGTTAAAGATCGATAGACTAAACACTTCTATGCCAATTTCTGAGTGGAACAAATTCTGCAAGTGTTCGACTTTGGCCAATTTATGTTTTCTCGAATTATTAGCTTCGACCCTGTACAAAGGCTCAAAGGTGCGACTATGGATATTTTTCGGTTAAAGGTCGATAGACTAAACACTTCTATGCCAATTTCGACGTGGAACAAATTCTGCAAGTGTTCGAATTTGGCCAATTTATGTTTCTCGAATTATTAGCCTCGACCCTGTACAAAGGTTCAAAGGTGCGACTATGGGTATTTTTCGGTTAAAGATCGATTGACTGAGTACTCCTATGCTAATTTCTGAGTGGACCAAATTCTGCAAGTGTTCGACTTTGGCCAATTTATGTTTTCTCGAATTATTAGCTTCGACCCTGTACAAAGGCTCAAAGGTGCGACTATGGATATTTTTCGGTTAAAGGTCGATAGACTAAACAATTCTATGATAATTTCTGAGTGGAACAAATTCTGCAAGGTTTCGACTTTGGCCAATTTATGTTTTCTCGAATTACTAGGTTCGGCCCTGTACAAAGGCTCAAAGGTGCGACTATGGGTATTTTTCGGTTAAAGATCGATAGACTAAACACTTCTATGCAAAATTTCGATGTGGAACAAATTCTGCAAGTGTTCTACTTTGGCCAATTTATGTTTTCTTGAATAACTGGTCTCGACCCTGTACTAAGGCTCAAAGGTGCGACTATGGGTATTTTTCAGTTAAAGATCGTTAGACTAAACACTTCTATGCCAATTTCTGAGTGGAACAAATTCTGCAAGGTTTCGACTTTGGCCAATTTATGTTTTCTCGAATTATTAGCTTCGACCCTGTACAAAGGCTCAAAGGTGCGACTATGGGTATTTTTCAGTTAAAGATCGTTAGACTAAACCCTTCTATGCCAATTTCTGAGTGGAACAAATTCTGCAAGGTTTCGACTTTGGCCAATTTATGTTTTCTCGAATTACTAGCTTCGGCCCTGTACAAAGGCTCAAAGGTGCGACTATGGGTATTTTTCGGTTAAAGATCGATAGACTAAACACTTCTATGCCAATTTCTGAGTGGACCAAATTCTGCAAGTGTTCGACTTTGGCCAATTTATGTTTTCTCGAATTATTAGCCTCGACCCTGTACAAAGGTTCAAAGGTGAGACTATGGGTTTTTTTCGGTTAAAGGTCGATAGACTAAACAATTCTATGATAATTTCTGAGTGGAACAAATTCTGCAAGGTTTCGACTTTGGCCAATTTATGTTTCTCGAATTATTAGCCTCGACCCTGTACAAAGGTTCAAAGGTGCGACTATGGGTATTTTTCGGTTAAAGATCGATAGACTGAGTACTCCTATGCTAATTTCTGAGTGAAACAAATTCTGCAAGTGTTCGACTTTGGCCAATTTATGTTTTCTCGAATTATTAGTTTCGACCCTGTATAAAGGCTCAAAGGTGCGACTATGGGTATTTTTCAGTTAAAGATCGATAGACTAAACACTTCTATGCCAATTTCGATGTGGAACAAATTCTGCAAGTGTTCGACTTTGGCCAATTTATGTTTCTCGAATTATTAGCCTCGACCCTGTACAAAGGTTCAAAGGTGCGACTATGGGTATTTTTCGGTTAAAGATCGATAGACTGAGTACTCCTATGCCAATTTCTGAGTGGAACAAATTCTGCAAGGTTTCGACTTTGGCAAATTTATGTTTTCTCGAATTATTAGCCTCGACCCTGTACAAAGGCTCAAAGGTGCGACTATGGGTATTTTTCGGTTAAAGATCGATAGACTAAACACTTCTATGCCAATTTCTGAGTGGAACAAATTCTGCAAGGTTTCGACTTTGGCAAATTTATGTTTTCTCGAATTATTAGCCTCGACCCTGTACAAAGGCTCAAAGGTGCGACTATGGGTATTTTTCGGTTAAAGATCGATAGACTAAACACTTCTATGCCAATTTCTGAGTGGAACAAATTCTGCAAGTGTTCGACTTTGGCCAATTTATGTTTTCTCGAATTATTAGCTTCGACCCTGTACAAAGGCTCAAAGGTGCGACTATGGGTATTTTTCGGTTAAAGGTCGATAGACTAAACACTTCTATGCCAATTTCGACGTGGAACAAATTCTGCAAGTGTTCGAATTTGGCCAATTTATGTTTCTCGAATTATTAGCCTCGACCCTGTACAAAGGTTCAAAGGTGCGACTATGGGTATTTTTCGGTTAAAGATCGATAGACTGAGTACTCCTATGATAATTTCTGAGTGGAACAAATTCTGCAAGGTTTCGACTTTGGCCAATTTATGTTTTCTCGAATTATTAGCTTCGACCCTGTACAAAGGCTCAAAGGTGCGAGTATGGGTATTTCTCGGTTAAAGATCGATAGACTAAACACTTCTATGCCAATTTCGATGTGGAACAAATTCTGCAAGTGTTCGACTTTGGCCAATTTATGTTTCTCGGATTATTAGCCTCGACCCTGTACAAAGGTTCAAAGGTGCGACTATGGGTATTTTTCGGTTAAAGATCGATAGACTGAGTACTCCTATGCTAATTTCTGAGTGGAACAAATTCTGCAAGTGTTCGACTTTGGCCAATTTATGTTTCTCGAATTATTAGCCTCGACCCTGTACAAAGGCTCAAAGGTTCGACTATGGGTATTTTTCGGTTAAAGATCGATAGACTAAACACTTCTATGCCCATTTCTGAGTGGAACAAATTCTGCAAGGTTTCGACTTTGGCAAATTTATGTTTTCTCGAATTATTAGCCTCGACCCTGTACAAAGGCTCAAAGGTGCGACTATGGGTATTTTTCAGTTAAAGATCGTTAGACTAAACCCTTCTATGCCAATTTCTGAGTGGAACAAATTCTGCAAGGTTTCGACTTTGGCCAATTTATGTTTTCTCGAATTACTAGCTTCGGCCCTGTACAAAGGCTCAAAGGTGCGACTATGGGTATTTTTCGGTTAAAGATCGATAGACTAAACACTTCTATGCAAAATTTCGATGTGGAACAAATTCTGCAAGTGTTCTACTTTGGCCAATTTATGTTTTCTTGAATAACTGGTCTCGACCCTGTACTAAGGCTCAAAGGTGCGACTATGGGTATTTTTCAGTTAAAGATCGTTAGACTAAACACTTCTATGCCAATTTCTGAGTGGAACAAATTCTGCAAGGTTTCGACTTTGGCCAATTTATGTTTTCTCGAATTATTAGCTTCGACCCTGTACAAAGGCTCAAAGGTGCGACTATGGGTATTTTTCGGTTAAAGATCGATTGACTGAGTACTCCTATGCTAATTTCTGAGTGGACCAAACTCTGCAAGTGTTCGACTTTGGCTAATTTATGTTTTCTCGAATTATTAGCTTCGACCCTGTACAAAGGCTCAAAGGTGCGACTATGGGTATTTCTCGGTTAAAGATCGTTAGACTAAACACTTCTATGCCAATTTCTGAGTGGAACAAATTCTGCAAGGTTTCGACTTTGGCCAATTTATGTTTTCTCGAATTATTAGCTTCGACCCTGTACAAAGGCTCAAAGGTGCGACTATGGGTATTTTTCGGTTAAAGTTCGATAGACTAAACACTTCTATGCCAATTTCGATGTGGAACAAATTCTGCAAGTGTTCGACTTTGGCCAATTTATGTTTCTCGAATTATTAGCCTCGACCCTGTACAAAGGTTCAAAGGTGCGACTATGGGTATTTTTCGGTTAAAGATCGATAGACTGAGTACTCCTATGCCAATTTCTGAGTGGAACAAATTCTGCAAGGTTTCGACTTTGGCAAATTTATGTTTCCTCGAATTATTAGCCTCGACCCTGTACAAAGGCTCAAAGGTGCGACTATGGGTATTTTTCGGTTAAAGATCGATAGACTAAACACTTCTATGCCAATTTCTGAGTGGAACAAATTCTGCAAGGTTTCGACTTTGGCAAATTTATGTTTTCTCGAATTATTATCCTCGACCCTGTACAAAGGCTCAAAGGTGCGACTATGGGTATTTTTCGGTTAAAGATCGATAGACTAAACACTTCTATGCCAATTTCTGAGTGGAACAAATTCTGCAAGTGTTCGACTTTGGCCAATTTATGTTTTCTCGAATTATTAGCTTCGACCCTGTACAAAGGCTCAAAGGTGCGACTATGGGTATTTTTCGGTTAAAGGTCGATAGACTAAACACTTCTATGCCAATTTCGACGTGGAACAAATTCTGCAAGTGTTCGAATTTGGCCAATTTATGTTTCTCGAATTATTAGCCTCGACCCTGTACAAAGGTTCAAAGGTGCGACTATGGGTATTTTTCGGTTAAAGATCGATTGACTGAGTACTCCTATGCTAATTTCTGAGTGGACCAAATTCTGCAAGTGTTCGACTTTGGCCAATTTATGTTTTCTCGAATTATTAGCCTCGACCCTGTACAAAGGTTCAAAGGTGCGACTATGGGTTTTTTTTCGGTTAAAGGTCGATAGACTAAACAATTCTATGATAATTTCTGAGTGGAACAAATTCTGCAAGGTTTCGACTTTGGCCAATTTATGTTTCTCGAATTATTAGCCTCGACCCTGTACAAAGGTTCAAAGGTGCGACTATGGGTATTTTTCGGTTAAAGATCGATAGACTGAGTACTCCTATGCTAATTTCTGAGTGGAACAAATTCTGCAAGTGTTCGACTTTGGCCAATTTATGTTTTCTCGAATTATTAGCTTCGACCCTGTATAAAGGCTCAAAGGTGCGACTATGGGTATTTTTCAGTTAAAGATCGATAGACTAAACACTTCGATGCCAATTTCGATGTGGAACAAATTCTGCAAGTGTTCGACTTTGGCCAATTTATGTTTCTCGAATTATTAGCCTCGACCCTGTACAAAGGTTCAAAGGTGCGACTATGGGTATTTTTCGGTTAAAGATCGATAGACTGAGTACTCCTATGCCAATTTCTGAGTGGAACAAATTCTGCAAGGTTTCGACTTTGGCAAATTTATGTTTTCTCGAATTATTAGCCTCGACCCTGTACAAAGGCTCAAAGGTGCGACTATGGGTATTTTTCAGTTAAAGATCGTTAGACTAAACCCTTCTATGCCAATTTCTGAGTGGAACAAATTCTGCAAGGTTTCGACTTTGGCAAATTTATGTTTTCTCGAATTATTAGCCTCGACCCTGTACAAAGGCTCAAAGGTGCGACTATGGGTATTTTTCGGTTAAAGATCGATAGACTAAACACTTCTATGCCAATTTCTGAGTGGAACAAATTCTGCAAGTGTTCGACTTTGGCCAATTTATGTTTTCTCAAATTATTAGCTTCGACCCTGTACAAAGGCTCAAATGTGCGACTATGGGTATTTTTCGGTTAAAGGTCGATAGACTAAACACTTCTATGCCAATTTCGACGTGGAACAAATTCTGCAAGTGTTCGAATTTGGCCAATTTATGTTTCTCGAATTATTAGCCTCGACCCTGTACAAAGGTTCAAAGGTGCGACTATGGGTATTTTTCGGTTAAAGATCGATAGACTGAGTACTCCTATGATAATTTCTGAGTGGAACAAATTCTGCAAGGTTTCGACTTTGGCCAATTTATGTTTTCTCGAATTATTAGCTTCGACCCTGTACAAAGGCTCAAAGGTGCGAGTATGGGTATTTCTCGGTTAAAGATCGATAGACTAAACACTTCTATGCCAATTTCGATGTGGAACAAATTCTGCAAGTGTTCGACTTTGGCCAATTTATGTTTCTCGGATTATTAGCCTCGACCCTGTACAAAGGTTCAAAGGTGCGACTATGGGTATTTTTCGGTTAAAGATCGATAGACTGAGTACTCCTATGCTAATTTCTGAGTGGAACAAATTCTGCAAGTGTTCGACTTTGGCCAATTTATGTTTCTCGAATTATTAGCCTCGGCCCTGTACAAAGGCTCAAAGGTTCGACTATGGGTATTTTTCGGTTAAAGATCGATAGACTAAACACTTCTATGCCCATTTCTGAGTGGAACAAATTCTGCAAGGTTTCGACTTTGGCAAATTTATGTTTTCTCGAATTATTAGCCTCGACCCTGTACAAAGGCTCAAAGGTGCGACTATGGGTATTTTTCAGTTAAAGATCGTTAGACTAAACCCTTCTATGCCAATTTCTGAGTGGAACAAATTCTGCAAGGTTTCGACTTTGGCCAATTTATGTTTTCTCGAATTACTAGCTTCGGCCCTGTACAAAGGCTCAAAGGTGCGACTATGGGTATTTTTCGGTTAAAGATCGATAGACTAAACACTTCTATGCAAAATTTCGATGTGGAACAAATTCTGCAAGTGTTCTACTTTGGCCAATTTATGTTTTCTTGAATAACTGGTCTCGACCCTGTACTAAGGCTCAAAGGTGCGACTATGGGTATTTTTCAGTTAAAGATCGTTAGACTAAACACTTCTATGCCAATTTCTGAGTGGAACAAATTCTGCAAAGTTTCGACTTTGGCCAATTTATGTTTTCTCGAATTATTAGCTTCGACCCTGTACAAAGGCCCAAAGGTGCGACTATGGGTATTTTTCGGTTAAAGATCGATTGACTGAGTACTCCTATGCTAATTTCTGAGTGGACCAAACTCTGCAAGTGTTCGACTTTGGCTAATTTATGTTTTCTCGAATTATTAGCTTCGACCCTGTACAAAGGCTCAAAGGTGCGACTATGGGTATTTCTCGGTTAAAGATCGTTAGACTAAACACTTCTATGCCAATTTCTGAGTGGAACAAATTCTGCAAGGTTTCGACTTTGGCCAATTTATGTTTTCTCGAATTATTAGCTTCGACCCTGTACAAAGGCTCAAAGGTGCGACTATGGGTATTTTTCGGTTAAAGTTCGATAGACTAAACACTTCTATGCCAATTTCGATGTGGAACAAATTCTGCAAGTGTTCGACTTTGGCCAATTTATGTTTCTCGAATTATTAGCCTCGACCCTGTACAAAGGTTCAAAGGTGCGACTATGGGTATTTTTCGGTTAAAGATCGATAGACTGAGTACTCCTATGCCAATTTCTGAGTGGAACAAATTCTGCAAGGTTTCGACTTTGGCAAATTTATGTTTACTCGAATTATTAGCCTCGACCCTGTACAAAGGCTCAAAGGTGCGACTATGGGTATTTTTCGGTTAAAGATCGATAGACTAAACACTTCTATGCCAATTTCTGAGTGGAACAAATTCTGCAAGGTTTCGACTTTGGCAAATTTATGTTTTCTCGAATTATTATCCTCGACCCTGTACAAAGGCTCAAAGGTGCGACTATGGGTATTTTTCGGTTAAAGATCGTTAGACTAAACACTTCTATGCCAATTTCTGAGTGGAACAAATTCTGCAAGGTTTCAACTTTGGCCAATTTATGTTTTCTCGAATTATTAGCTTCGACCCTGTACAAAGGCTCAAAGGTGCGACTATGGGTATTTTTCGGTTAAAGTTCGATAGACTAAACACTTCTATGCCAATTTCGATGTGGAACAAATTCTGCAAGTGTTCGACTTTGGCCAATTTATGTTTCTCGAATTATTAGCCTCGACCCTGTACAAAGGTTCAAAGGTGCGACTATGGGTATTTTTCGGTTAAAGATCGATAGACTGAGTACTCCTATGCCAATTTCTGAGTGGAACAAATTCTGCAAGGTTTCGACTTTGGCAAATTTATGTTTCCTCGAATTATTAGCCTCGACCCTGTACAAAGGCTCAAAGGTGCGACTATGGGTATTTTTCGGTTAAAGATCGATAGACTAAACACTTCTATGCCAATTTCTGAGTGGAACAAATTCTGCAAGGTTTCGACTTTGGCAAATTTATGTTTTCTCGAATTATTATCCTCGACCCTGTACAAAGGCTCAAAGGTGCGACTATGGGTATTTTTCGGTTAAAGATCGATAGACTAAACACTTCTATGCCAATTTCTGAGTGGAACAAATTCTGCAAGTGTTCGACTTTGGCCAATTTATGTTTTCTCGAATTATTAGCTTCGACCCTGTACAAAGGCTCAAAGGTGCGACTATGGGTATTTTTCGGTTAAAGGTCGATAGACTAAACACTTCTATGCCAATTTCGACGTGGAACAAATTCTGCAAGTGTTCGAATTTGGCCAATTTATGTTTCTCGAATTATTAGCCTCGACCCTGTACAAAGGTTCAAAGGTGCGACTATGGGTATTTTTCGGTTAAAGATCGATTGACTGAGTACTCCTATGCTAATTTCTGAGTGGACCAAATTCTGCAAGTGTTCGACTTTGGCCAATTTATGTTTTCTCGAATTATTAGCCTCGACCCTGTACAAAGGTTCAAAGGTGCGACTATGGGTTTTTTTTCGGTTAAAGGTCGATAGACTAAACAATTCTATGATAATTTCTGAGTGGAACAAATTCTGCAAGGTTTCGACTTTGGCCAATTTATGTTTCTCGAATTATTAGCCTCGACCCTGTACAAAGGTTCAAAGGTGCGACTATGGGTATTTTTCGGTTAAAGATCGATAGACTGAGTACTCCTATGCTAATTTCTGAGTGGAACAAATTCTGCAAGTGTTCGACTTTGGCCAATTTATGTTTTCTCGAATTATTAGCTTCGACCCTGTATAAAGGCTCAAAGGTGCGACTATGGGTATTTTTCAGTTAAAGATCGATAGACTAAACACTTCTATGCCAATTTCGATGTGGAACAAATTCTGCAAGTGTTCGACTTTGGCCAATTTATGTTTCTCGAATTATTAGCCTCGACCCTGTACAAAGGTTCAAAGGTGCGACTATGGGTATTTTTCGGTTAAAGATCGATAGACTGAGTACTCCTATGCCAATTTCTGAGTGGAACAAATTCTGCAAGGTTTCGACTTTGGCAAATTTATGTTTTCTCGAATTATTAGCCTCGACCCTGTACAAAGGCTCAAAGGTGCGACTATGGGTATTTTTCGGTTAAAGATCGATAGACTAAACACTTCTATGCCAATTTCTGAGTGGAACAAATTCTGCAAGGTTTCGACTTTGGCAAATTTATGTTTTCTCGAATTATTAGCCTCGACCCTGTACAAAGGCTCAAAGGTGCGACTATGGGTATTTTTCGGTTAAAGATCTATAGACTAAACACTTCTATGCCAATTTCTGAGTGGAACAAATTCTGCAAGTGTTCGACTTTGGCCAATTTATGTTTTCTCAAATTATTAGCTTCGACCCTGTACAAAGGCTCAAATGTGCGACTATGGGTATTTTTCGGTTAAAGGTCGATAGACTAAACACTTCTATGCCAATTTCGACGTGGAACAAATTCTGCAAGTGTTCGAATTTGGCCAATTTATGTTTCTCGAATTATTAGCCTCGACCCTGTACAAAGGTTCAAAGGTGCGACTATGGGTATTTTTCGGTTAAAGATCGATAGACTGAGTACTCCTATGATAATTTCTGAGTGGAACAAATTCTGCAAGGTTTCGACTTTGGCCAATTTATGTTTTCTCGAATTATTAGCTTCGACCCTGTACAAAGGCTCAAAGGTGCGAGTATGGGTATTTCTCGGTTAAAGATCGATAGACTAAACACTTCTATGCCAATTTCGATGTGGAACAAATTCTGCAAGTGTTCGACTTTGGCCAATTTATGTTTCTCGGATTATTAGCCTCGACCCTGTACAAAGGTTCAAAGGTGCGACTATGGGTATTTTTCGGTTAAAGATCGATAGACTGAGTACTCCTATGCTAATTTCTGAGTGGAACAAATTCTGCAAGTGTTCGACTTTGGCCAATTTATGTTTCTCGAATTATTAGCCTCGGCCCTGTACAAAGGCTCAAAGGTTCGACTATGGGTATTTTTCGGTTAAAGATCGATAGACTAAACACTTCTATGCCCATTTCTGAGTGGAACAAATTCTGCAAGGTTTCGACTTTGGCAAATTTATGTTTTCTCGAATTATTAGCCTCGACCCTGTACAAAGGCTCAAAGGTGCGACTATGGGTATTTTTCAGTTAAAGATCGTTAGACTAAACCCTTCTATGCCAATTTCTGAGTGGAACAAATTCTGCAAGGTTTCGACTTTGGCCAATTTATGTTTTCTCGAATTACTAGCTTCGGCCCTGTACAAAGGCTCAAAGGTGCGACTATGGGTATTTTTCGGTTAAAGATCGATAGACTAAACACTTCTATGCAAAATTTCGATGTGGAACAAATTCTGCAAGTGTTCTACTTTGGCCAATTTATGTTTTCTTGAATAACTGGTCTCGACCCTGTACTAAGGCTCAAAGGTGCGACTATGGGTATTTTTCAGTTAAAGATCGTTAGACTAAACACTTCTATGCCAATTTCTGAGTGGAACAAATTCTGCAAGGTTTCGACTTTGGCCAATTTATGTTTTCTCGAATTATTAGCTTCGACCCTGTACAAAGGCCCAAAGGTGCGACTATGGGTATTTTTCGGTTAAAGATCGATTGACTGAGTACTCCTATGCTAATTTCTGAGTGGACCAAACTCTGCAAGTGTTCGACTTTGGCTAATTTATGTTTTCTCGAATTATTAGCTTCGACCCTGTACAAAGGCTCAAAGGTGCGACTATGGGTATTTCTCGGTTAAAGATCGTTAGACTAAACACTTCTATGCCAATTTCTGAGTGGAACAAATTCTGCAAGGTTTCGACTTTGGCCAATTTATGTTTTCTCGAATTATTAGCTTCGACCCTGTACAAAGGCTCAAAGGTGCGACTATGGGTATTTTTCGGTTAAAGTTCGATAGACTAAACACTTCTATGCCAATTTCGATGTGGAACAAATTCTGCAAGTGTTCGACTTTGGCCAATTTATGTTTCTCGAATTATTAGCTTCGACCCTGTACAAAGGCTCAAAGGTGCGACTATGGGTATTTTTCGGTTAAAGATCGATAGACTGAGTACTCCTATGCTAATTTCTGAGTGGAACAAATTCTGCAAGTGTTCGACTTTGGCCAATTTATGTTTCTCGAATTATTAGCCTCGACCCGGTACAAAGGCTCAAAGGTGCGACTATGGGTATTATTCGGTTAAAGATCGATAGACTGAGTACTCCTATGCTAATTTCTGAGTGGAACAAATTCTGCAAGTGTTCGACTTTGGCCAATTTATATTTTTCGAATATTAGCCTCGACCCTGTACAAAGGCTCAAAGGTGCGACTATGGGTATTTTTCGGTTAAAGGTCGATAGACTAAACACTTCTATGCTAATTTCGATGTGGAACAAATTCTGCAAGTGTTCGAGTTTGGCCAATTTATGTTTCTCGAATTATTAGCCTCGACCCTGTACAAAGGCTCAAAGGTGCGATTATGGGTATTTTTCGGTTAAAGATCGATAGACTAAACCCTTCTATGCCAATTTCTGAGTGGAACAAATTCTGCAAGGTTTTGACTTTGGCCAATTTATGTTTTCTCGAATAATTGGTCTCTACCCTGTACAAAGGCTCAAAGGTGCGACTATGGGCATTTTTCAGTTAAAGATCGTTAGACTAAACACTTCTATGCCAATTTCTGAGTGGAACAAATTCTGCACGTGCTCGACTTTGGCCAAATTATGTTTTCTCGAATTATTAGCCTCGACCCTGTACAAAGGCTCAAAGGTGCGACTATGGGTATTTTTCGGTTAAAGATCGATAGACTAAACACTTCTATGCCAATTTCGATGTGGAACAAATTCTGCAAGTGTTCGACTTTGGCCAATTTATGTTTTCTTGAATAACTGGTCTCGACACTGTACAAAGGCTCAAAGATGCGACTATGGGTATTTTTCAGTTAAAGATCGTTAGACTAAACACTTCTATGCCAATTTCTGAGTGGAACAAATTCTGCAAGGTTTCGACTTTGCCAATTTATGTTTTCTCGAATTATTAGCCTCGACCCTGTACAAAGGCTCAAAGGCGCGACTATGGATATTTTTCGGTTAAAGGTCGATAGACAAAACACTTCTATGCTAATTTCGATGTGGAACAAATTCTGCAAGGTTTTGACTTTGGCCAATTTATGTTTTCTCGAATTATTAGCCTCGACCCTGTACAAAGGCTCAAAGGTGCGACTATGGGTATTTTTCAGTTAAGGATCGTTAGACTAAACACTTCTATGCCAATTTCTGAGTGGAACAAATTCTGCAAGGTTTCGACTTTGGCCAATATATGTTTTCTCAGCCTCGACCCTGTACAAAGGCTCAAAGGTTCGACTATGGGTATTTTTCGGTTAAAGATCGATAGACTAAACACTTCTATGCCCATTTCTGAGTGGAACAAATTCTGCAAGGTTTCGACTTTGGCAAATTTATGTTTTCTCGAATTATTAGCCTCGACCCTGTACAAAGGCTCAAAGGTGCGACTATGGGTATTTTTCAGTTAAAGATCGTTAGACTAAACCCTTCTATGCCAATTTCTGAGTGGAACAAATTCTGCAAGGTTTCGACTTTGGCCAATTTATGTTTTCTCGAATTATTAGCTTCGACCCTGTACAAAGGCTCAAAGGTGCGACTATGGGTATTTTTCGGTTAAAGATCGATTGACTGAGTACTCCTATGCTAATTTCTGAGTGGACCAAATTCTGCAAGTGTTCGACTTTGGCTAATTTATGTTTTCTCGAATTATTAGCTTCGACCCTGTACAAAGGCTCAAAGGTGCGACTATGGGTATTTCTCGGTTAAAGATCGTTAGACTAAACACTTCTATGCCAATTTCTGAGTGGAACAAATTCTGCAAGGTTTCGACTTTGGCCAATTTATGTTTTCTCGAATTATTAGCTTCGACCCTGTACAAAGGCTCAAAGGTGCGACTATGGGTATTTTTCGGTTAAAGTTCGATAGACTAAACACTTCTATGCCAATTTCGATGTGGAACAAATTCTGCAAGTGTTCGACTTTGGCCAATTTATGTTTCTCGAATTATTAGCCTCGACCCTGTACAAAGGTTCAAAGGTGCGACTATGGGTATTTTTCGGTTAAAGATCGATAGACTGAGTACTCCTATGCTAATTTCTGACTGGAACAAATTCTGCAAGTGTTCGATTTTGGCCAATTTATGTTTTCTCGAATTATTAGCTTCGACCCTGTACAAAGGCTCAAAGGTGCGACTATGGGTATTTTTCGGTTAAAGATCGATAGACTAAACACTTCTATGCCAATTTCTGAGTGGAACAAATTCTGCAAGTGTTCGACTTTGGCCAATTTATGTTTTCTCGAATTATTAGCTTCGACCCTGTACAAAGGCTCAAAGGTGCGACTATGGGTATTTTTCGGTTAAAGGTCGATAGACTAAACACTTCTATGCCAATTTCGACGTGGAACAAATTCTGCAAGTGTTCGAATTTGGCCAATTTATGTTTCTCGAATTATTAGCCTCGACCCTGTACAAAGGTTCAAAGGTGCGACTATGGGTATTTTTCGGTTAAAGATCGATAGACTGAGTACTCCTATGCTAATTCTGAGTGGAACAAATTATGCAAGTGTTCGACTTTGGCCAATTTATGTTTCTCGAATTATTAGCCTCGACCCTGTACAAAGGTTCAAAGGTGCGACTATGGGTATTTTTCGGTTAAAGATCGATAGACTAAACACTTCTATGCCAATTTCTGAGTGGAACAAATTCTGCAAGTGTTCGACTTTGGCCAATTTATGTTTTCTCGAATTATTAGCTTCGACCCTGTACAAAGGCTCAAAGGTGCGACTATGGGTATTTTTCGGTTAAAGGTCGATAGACTAAACACTTCTATGCCAATTTCGACGTGGAACAAATTCTGCAAGTGTTCGAATTTGGCCAATTTATGTTTCTCGAATTATTAGCCTCGACCCTGTACAAAGGTTCAAAGGTGCGACTATGGGTATTTTTCGGTTAAAGATCGATAGACTGAGTACTCCTATGATAATTTCTGAGTGGAACAAATTCTGCAAGGTTTCGACTTTGGCCAATTTATGTTTTCTCGAATTATTAGCTTCGACCCTGTACAAAGGCTCAAAGGTGCGAGTATGGGTATTTCTCGGTTAAAGATCGATAGACTAAACACTTCCATGCCAATTTCGATGTGGAACAAATTCTGCAAGTGTTCGACTTTGGCCAATTTATGTTTCTCGGATTATTAGCCTCGACCCTGTACAAAGGTTCAAAGGTGCGACTATGGGTATTTTTCGGTTAAAGATCGATAGACTGAGTACTCCTATGCTAATTTCTGAGTGGAACAAATTCTGCAAGTGTTCGACTTTGGCCAATTTATGTTTCTCGAATTATTAGCCTCGACCCTGTACAAAGGCTCAAAGGTTCGACTATGGGTATTTTTCGGTTAAAGATCGATAGACTAAACACTTCTATGCCCATTTCTGAGTGGAACAAATTCTGCAAGGTTTCGACTTTGGCAAATTTATGTTTTCTCGAATTATTAGCCTCGACCCTGTACAAAGGCTCAAAGGTGCGACTATGGGTATTTTTCAGTTAAAGATCGTTAGACTAAACCCTTCTATGCCAATTTCTGAGTGGAACAAATTCTGCAAGGTTTCGACTTTGGCCAATTTATGTTTTCTCGAATTATTAGCTTCGACCCTGTACAAAGGCTCAAAGGTGCGACTATGGGTATTTTTCGGTTAAAGATCGATAGACTAAACACTTCTATGCAAAATTTCGATGTGGAACAAATTCTGCAAGTGTTCTACTTTGGCCAATTTATGTTTTCTCGAATAACTGGTCTCGACCCTGTACAAAGGCTCAAAGGTGCGACTATGGGTATTTTTCAGTTAAAGATCGTTAGACTAAACACTTCTATGCCAATTTCTGAGTGGAACAAATTCTGCAAGGTTTCGACTTTGGCCAATTTATGTTTTCTCGAATTATCAGCTTCGACCCTGTACAAAGGCTCAAAGGTGCGACTATGGGTATTTTTCGGTTAAAGATCGATTGACTGAGTACTCCTATGCTAATTTCTGAGTGGACCAAATTCTGCAAGTGTTCGACTTTGGCTAATTTATGTTTTCTCGAATTATTAGCTTCGACCCTGTACAAAGGCTCAAAGGTGCGACTATGGGTATTTCTCGGTTAGAGATCGTTAGACTAAACACTTCTATGCCAATTTCTGAGTGGAACAAATTCTGCAAGGTTTCGACTTTGGCCAATTTATGTTTTCTCGAATTACTAGCTTCGACCCTGTACAAAGGCTCAAAGGTGCGACTATGGGTATTTTTCGGTTAAAGTTCGATAGACTAAACACTTCTATGCCAATTTCGATGTGGAACAAATTCTGCAAGTGTTCGACTTTGGCCAATTTATGTTTCTCGAATTATTAGCCCTCGACCCTGTACAAAGGTTCAAAGGTGCGACTATGGGTATTTTTCGGTTAAAGATCGATAGACTGAGTACTCCTATGCTAATTTCTGACTGGAACAAATTCTGCAAGTGTTCGACTTTGGCCAATTTATGTTTTCTCGAATTATTAGCTTCGACCCTGTACAAAGGCTCAAAGGTGCGACTATGGGTATTTTTCGGTTAAAGATCGATAGACTAAACACTTCTATGCAAAATTTCGATGTGGAACAAATTCTGCAAGTGTTCTACTTTGGCCAATTTATGTTTTCTCGAATAACTGGTCTCGACCCTGTACAAAGGCTCAAAGGTGCGACTATGGGTATTTTTCAGTTAAAGAGCGTTAGACTAAACACTTCTATGCCAATTTCTGAGTGGAACAAATTCTGCAAGGTTTCGACTTTGGCCAATTTATGTTTTCTCGAATTATTAGCTTCGACCCTGTACAAAGGCTCAAAGGTGCGACTATGGGTATTTTTCGGTTAAAGATCGATTGACTGAGTACTCCTATGCTAATTTCTGAGTGGACCAAATTCTGCAAGTGTTCGACTTTGGCTAATTTATGTTTTCTCGAATTATTAGCTTCGACCCTGTACAAAGGCTCAAAGGTGCGACTATGGGTATTTCTCGGTTAAAGATCGTTAGACTAAACACTTCTATGCCAATTTCTGAGTGGAACAAATTCTGCAAGGTTTCGACTTTGGCCAATTTATGTTTTCTCGAATTATTAGCTTCGACCCTGTACAAAGGCTCAAAGGTGCGACTATGGGTATTTTTCGGTTAAAGTTCAATAGACTAAACACTTCTATGCCAATTTCGATGTGGAACAAATTCTGCAAGTGTTCGACTTTGGCCAATTTATGTTTCTCGAATTATTAGCCTCGACCCTGTACAAAGGTTCAAAGGTGCGACTATGGGTATTTTTCGGTTAAAGATCGATAGACTGAGTACTCCTATGCTAATTTCTGAGTGGAACAAATTCTGCAAGTGTTCGACTTTGGCCAATTTATGTTTTCTCGAATTATCAGCTTCGACCCTGTACAAAGGCTCAAAGGTGCGACTATGGGTATTTTTCGGTTAAAGATCGATTGACTGAGTACTCCTATGCTAATTTCTGAGTGGACCAAATTCTGCAAGTGTTCGACTTTGGCTAATTTATGTTTTCTCGAATTATTAGCTTCGACCCTGTACAAAGGCTCAAAGGTGCGACTATGGGTATTTCTCGGTTAAAGATCGTTAGACTAAACACTTCTATGCCAATTTCTGAGTGGAACAAATTCTGCAAGTGTTCTACTTTGGCCAATTTATGTTTTCTCGAATAACTGGTCTCGACCCTGTACAAAGGCTCAAAGGTGCGACTATGGGTATTTTTCAGTTAAAGATCGTTAGACTAAACACTTCTATGCCAATTTCTGAGTGGAACAAATTCTGCAAGGTTTCGACTTTGGCCAATTTATGTTTTCTCGAATTATCAGCTTCGACCCTGTACAAAGGCTCAAAGGTGCGACTATGGGTATTTTTCGGTTAAAGATCGATTGACTGAGTACTCCTATGCTAATTTCTGAGTGGACCAAATTCTGCAAGTGTTCGACTTTGGCTAATTTATGTTTTCTCGAATTATTAGCTTCGACCCTGTACAAAGGCTCAAAGGTGCGACTATGGGTATTTGTCGGTTAAAGATCGTTAGACTAAACACTTCTATGCCAATTTCTGAGTGGAACAAATTCTGCAAGGTTTCGACTTTGGCCAATTTATGTTTTCTCGAATTACTAGCTTCGACCCTGTACAAAGGCTCAAAGGTGCGACTATGGGTATTTTTCGGTTAAAGTTCGATAGACTAAACACTTCTATGCCAATTTCGATGTGGAACAAATTCTGCAAGTGTTCGACTTTGGCCAATTTATGTTTCTCGAATTATTAGCCCTCGACCCTGTACAAAGGTTCAAAGGTGCGACTATGGGTATTTTTCGGTTAAAGATCGATAGACTGAGTACTCCTATGCTAATTTCTGACTGGAACAAATTCTGCAAGTGTTCGACTTTGGCCAATTTATGTTTTCTCGAATTATTAGCTTCGACCCTGTACAAAGGCTCAAAGGTGCGACTATGGGTATTTTTCGGTTAAAGATCGATAGACTAAACACTTCTATGCAAAATTTCGATGTGGAACAAATTCTGCAAGTGTTCTACTTTGGCCAATTTATGTTTTCTCGAATAACTGGTCTCGACCCTGTACAAAGGCTCAAAGGTGCGACTATGGGTATTTTTCAGTTAAAGAGCGTTAGACTAAACACTTCTATGCCAATTTCTGAGTGGAACAAATTCTGCAAGGTTTCGACTTTGGCCAATTTATGTTTTCTCGAATTATTAGCTTCGACCCTGTACAAAGGCTCAAAGGTGCGACTATGGGTATTTTTCGGTTAAAGATCGATTGACTGAGTACTCCTATGCTAATTTCTGAGTGGACCAAATTCTGCAAGTGTTCGACTTTGGCTAATTTATGTTTTCTCGAATTATTAGCTTCGACCCTGTACAAAGGCTCAAAGGTGCGACTATGGGTATTTCTCGGTTAAAGATCGTTAGACTAAACACTTCTATGCCAATTTCTGAGTGGAACAAATTCTGCAAGGTTTCGACTTTGGCCAATTTATGTTTTCTCGAATTATTAGCTTCGACCCTGTACAAAGGCTCAAAGGTGCGACTATGGGTATTTTTCGGTTAAAGTTCAATAGACTAAACACTTCTATGCCAATTTCGATGTGGAACAAATTCTGCAAGTGTTCGACTTTGGCCAATTTATGTTTCTCGAATTATTAGCCTCGACCCTGTACAAAGGTTCAAAGGTGCGACTATGGGTATTTTTCGGTTAAAGATCGATAGACTGAGTACTCCTATGCTAATTTCTGAGTGGAACAAATTCTGCAAGTGTTCGACTTTGGCCAATTTATGTTTCTCGAATTATTAGCCTCGACCCGGTACAAAGGCTCAAAGGTGTGACTATGGGTATTATTCGGTTAAAGATCGATAGACTGAGTACTCCTATGCTAATTTCTGAGTGGAACAAATTCTGCAAGTGTTCGACTTTGGCCAATTTATGTTTCTCGAATTATTAGCCTCGACCCTGTACAAAGGTTCAAAGGTGCGACTATGGGTATTTTTCGGTTAAAGATCGATAGACTGAGTACTCCTATGCTAATTTCTGACTGGAACAAATTCTGCAAGTGTTCGACTTTGGCCAATTTATGTTTTCTCGAATTATTAGCTTCGACCCTGTACAAAGGCTCAAAGGTGCGACTATGGGTATTTTTCGGTTAAAGATCGATAGACTAAACACTTCTATGCAAAATTTCGATGTGGAACAAATTCTGCAAGTGTTCTACTTTGGCCAATTTATGTTTTCTAGAATAACTGGTCTCGACCCTGTACAAAGGCTCAAAGGTGCGACTATGGGTATTTTTCAGTTAAAGAGCGTTAGACTAAACACTTCTATGCCAATTTCTGAGTGGAACAAATTCTGCAAGGTTTCGACTTTGGCCAATTTATGTTTTCTCGAATTATTAGCTTCGACCCTGTACAAAGGCTCAAAGGTGCGACTATGGGTATTTTTCGGTTAAAGATCGATAGACTAAACACTTCTATGCAAAATTTCGATGTGGAACAAATTCTGCAAGTGTTCTACTTTGGCCAATTTATGTTTTCTCGAATAACTGGTCTCGACCCTGTACAAAGGCTCAAAGGTGCGACTATGGGTATTTTTCATTCGACTTTGGCCAATTTATGTTTTCTCGAATTATTAGCTTCGACCCTGTACAAAGGCTCAAAGGTGCGACTATGGGTATTTTTCGGTTAAAGATCGATTGACTGAGTACTCCTATGCTAATTTCTGAGTGGACCAAATTCTGCAAGTGTTCTACTTTGGCCAATTTATGTTTTCTCGAATAACTGGTCTCGACCCTGTACAAAGGCTCAAAGGTGCGACTATGGGTATTTTTCAGTTAAAGATCGTTAGACTAAACCCTTCTATGCCAATTTCTGAGTGGAACAAATTCTGCAAGGTTTCGACTTTGGCCAATTTATGTTTTCTCGAATTATTAGCTTCGACCCTGTACAAAGGCTCAAAGGTGCGACTATGGGTATTTTTCGGTTAAAGATCGATAGACTAAACACTTCTATGCAAAATTTCGATGTGGAACAAATTCTGCAAGTGTTCTACTTTGGCCAATTTATGTTTTCTCGAATAACTGGTCTCGACCCTGTACAAAGGCTCAAAGGTGCGACTATGGGTATTTTTCAGTTAAAGATCGTTAGACTAAACACTTCTATGCCAATTTCTGAGTGGAACAAATTCTGCAAGGTTTCGACTTTGGCCAATTTATGTTTTCTCGAATTATCAGCTTCGACCCTGTACAAAGGCTCAAAGGTGCGACTATGGGTATTTTTCGGTTAAAGATCGATTGACTGAGTACTCCTATGCTAATTTCTGAGTGGACCAAATTCTGCAAGTGTTCGACTTTGGCTAATTTATGTTTTCTCGAATTATTAGCTTCGACCCTGTACAAAGGCTCAAAGGTGCGACTATGGGTATTTCTCGGTTAAAGATCGTTAGACTAAACACTTCTATGCCAATTTCTGAGTGGAACAAATTCTGCAAGGTTTCGACTTTGGCCAATTTATGTTTTCTCGAATTACTAGCTTCGACCCTGTACAAAGGCTCAAAGGTGCGACTATGGGTATTTTTCGGTTAAAGTTCGATAGACTAAACACTTCTATGCCAATTTCGATGTGGAACAAATTCTGCAAGTGTTCGACTTTGGCCAATTTATGTTTCTCGAATTATTAGCCCTCGACCCTGTACAAAGGTTCAAAGGTGCGACTATGGGTATTTTTCGGTTAAAGATCGATAGACTGAGTACTCCTATGCTAATTTCTGACTGGAACAAATTCTGCAAGTGTTCGACTTTGGCCAATTTATGTTTTCTCGAATTATTAGCTTCGACCCTGTACAAAGGCTCAAAGGTGCGACTATGGGTATTTTTCGGTTAAAGATCGATAGACTAAACACTTCTATGCAAAATTTCGATGTGGAACAAATTCTGCAAGTGTTCTACTTTGGCCAATTTATGTTTTCTCGAATAACTGGTCTCGACCCTGTACAAAGGCTCAAAGGTGCGACTATGGGTATTTTTCAGTTAAAGAGCGTTAGACTAAACACTTCTATGCCAATTTCTGAGTGGAACAAATTCTGCAAGGTTTCGACTTTGGCCAATTTATGTTTTCTCGAATTATTAGCTTCGACCCTGTACAAAGGCTCAAAGGTGCGACTATGGGTATTTTTCGGTTAAAGATCGATTGACTGAGTACTCCTATGCTAATTTCTGAGTGGACCAAATTCTGCAAGTGTTCGACTTTGGCTAATTTATGTTTTCTCGAATTATTAGCTTCGACCCTGTACAAAGGCTCAAAGGTGCGACTATGGGTATTTCTCGGTTAAAGATCGTTAGACTAAACACTTCTATGCCAATTTCTGAGTGGAACAAATTCTGCAAGGTTTCGACTTTGGCCAATTTATGTTTTCTCGAATTATTAGCTTCGACCCTGTACAAAGGCTCAAAGGTGCGACTATGGGTATTTTTCGGTTAAAGTTCAATAGACTAAACACTTCTATGCCAATTTCGATGTGGAACAAATTCTGCAAGTGTTCGACTTTGGCCAATTTATGTTTCTCGAATTATTAGCCTCGACCCTGTACAAAGGTTCAAAGGTGCGACTATGGGTATTTTTCGGTTAAAGATCGATAGACTGAGTACTCCTATGCTAATTTCTGAGTGGAACAAATTCTGCAAGTGTTCGACTTTGGCCAATTTATGTTTCTCGAATTATTAGCCTCGACCCGGTACAAAGGCTCAAAGGTGTGACTATGGGTATTATTCGGTTAAAGATCGATAGACTGAGTACTCCTATGCTAATTTCTGAGTGGAACAAATTCTGCAAGTGTTCGACTTTGGCCAATTTATGTTTCTCGAATTATTAGCCTCGACCCTGTACAAAGGTTCAAAGGTGCGACTATGGGTATTTTTCGGTTAAAGATCGATAGACTGAGTACTCCTATGCTAATTTCTGACTGGAACAAATTCTGCAAGTGTTCGACTTTGGCCAATTTATGTTTTCTCGAATTATTAGCTTCGACCCTGTACAAAGGCTCAAAGGTGCGACTATGGGTATTTTTCGGTTAAAGATCGATAGACTAAACACTTCTATGCAAAATTTCGATGTGGAACAAATTCTGCAAGTGTTCTACTTTGGCCAATTTATGTTTTCTAGAATAACTGGTCTCGACCCTGTACAAAGGCTCAAAGGTGCGACTATGGGTATTTTTCAGTTAAAGAGCGTTAGACTAAACACTTCTATGCCAATTTCTGAGTGGAACAAATTCTGCAAGGTTTCGACTTTGGCCAATTTATGTTTTCTCGAATTATTAGCTTCGACCCTGTACAAAGGCTCAAAGGTGCGACTATGGGTATTTTTCGGTTAAAGATCGATAGACTAAACACTTCTATGCAAAATTTCGATGTGGAACAAATTCTGCAAGTGTTCTACTTTGGCCAATTTATGTTTTCTCGAATAACTGGTCTCGACCCTGTACAAAGGCTCAAAGGTGCGACTATGGGTATTTTTCATTCGACTTTGGCCAATTTATGTTTTCTCGAATTATTAGCTTCGACCCTGTACAAAGGCTCAAAGGTGCGACTATGGGTATTTTTCGGTTAAAGATCGATTGACTGAGTACTCCTATGCTAATTTCTGAGTGGACCAAATTCTGCAAGTGTTCTACTTTGGCCAATTTATGTTTTCTCGAATAACTGGTCTCGACCCTGTACAAAGGCTCAAAGGTGCGACTATGGGTATTTTTCAGTTAAAGATCGTTAGACTAAACCCTTCTATGCCAATTTCTGAGTGGAACAAATTCTGCAAGGTTTCGACTTTGGCCAATTTATGTTTTCTCGAATTATTAGCTTCGACCCTGTACAAAGGCTCAAAGGTGCGACTATGGGTATTTTTCGGTTAAAGATCGATAGACTAAACACTTCTATGCAAAATTTCGATGTGGAACAAATTCTGCAAGTGTTCTACTTTGGCCAATTTATGTTTTCTCGAATAACTGGTCTCGACCCTGTACAAAGGCTCAAAGGTGCGACTATGGGTATTTTTCAGTTAAAGATCGTTAGACTAAACACTTCTATGCCAATTTCTGAGTGGAACAAATTCTGCAAGGTTTCGACTTTGGCCAATTTATGTTTTCTCGAATTATCAGCTTCGACCCTGTACAAAGGCTCAAAGGTGCGACTATGGGTATTTTTCGGTTAAAGATCGATTGACTGAGTACTCCTATGCTAATTTCTGAGTGGACCAAATTCTGCAAGTGTTCGACTTTGGCTAATTTATGTTTTCTCGAATTATTAGCTTCGACCCTGTACAAAGGCTCAAAGGTGCGACTATGGGTATTTCTCGGTTAAAGATCGTTAGACTAAACACTTCTATGCCAATTTCTGAGTGGAACAAATTCTGCAAGGTTTCGACTTTGGCCAATTTATGTTTTCTCGAATTACTAGCTTCGACCCTGTACAAAGGCTCAAAGGTGCGACTATGGGTATTTTTCGGTTAAAGTTCGATAGACTAAACACTTCTATGCCAATTTCGATGTGGAACAAATTCTGCAAGTGTTCGACTTTGGCCAATTTATGTTTCTCGAATTATTAGCCCTCGACCCTGTACAAAGGTTCAAAGGTGCGACTATGGGTATTTTTCGGTTAAAGATCGATAGACTGAGTACTCCTATGCTAATTTCTGACTGGAACAAATTCTGCAAGTGTTCGACTTTGGCCAATTTATGTTTTCTCGAATTATTAGCTTCGACCCTGTACAAAGGCTCAAAGGTGCGACTATGGGTATTTTTCGGTTAAAGATCGATAGACTAAACACTTCTATGCAAAATTTCGATGTGGAACAAATTCTGCAAGTGTTCTACTTTGGCCAATTTATGTTTTCTCGAATAACTGGTCTCGACCCTGTACAAAGGCTCAAAGGTGCGACTATGGGTATTTTTCAGTTAAAGAGCGTTAGACTAAACACTTCTATGCCAATTTCTGAGTGGAACAAATTCTGCAAGGTTTCGACTTTGGCCAATTTATGTTTTCTCGAATTATTAGCTTCGACCCTGTACAAAGGCTCAAAGGTGCGACTATGGGTATTTTTCGGTTAAAGATCGATTGACTGAGTACTCCTATGCTAATTTCTGAGTGGACCAAATTCTGCAAGTGTTCGACTTTGGCTAATTTATGTTTTCTCGAATTATTAGCTTCGACCCTGTACAAAGGCTCAAAGGTGCGACTATGGGTATTTCTCGGTTAAAGATCGTTAGACTAAACACTTCTATGCCAATTTCTGAGTGGAACAAATTCTGCAAGGTTTCGACTTTGGCCAATTTATGTTTTCTCGAATTATTAGCTTCGACCCTGTACAAAGGCTCAAAGGTGCGACTATGGGTATTTTTCGGTTAAAGTTCAATAGACTAAACACTTCTATGCCAATTTCGATGTGGAACAAATTCTGCAAGTGTTCGACTTTGGCCAATTTATGTTTCTCGAATTATTAGCCTCGACCCTGTACAAAGGTTCAAAGGTGCGACTATGGGTATTTTTCGGTTAAAGATCGATAGACTGAGTACTCCTATGCTAATTTCTGAGTGGAACAAATTCTGCAAGTGTTCGACTTTGGCCAATTTATGTTTCTCGAATTATTAGCCTCGACCCGGTACAAAGGCTCAAAGGTGTGACTATGGGTATTATTCGGTTAAAGATCGATAGACTGAGTACTCCTATGCTAATTTCTGAGTGGAACAAATTCTGCAAGTGTTCGACTTTGGCCAATTTATGTTTCTCGAATTATTAGCCTCGACCCTGTACAAAGGTTCAAAGGTGCGACTATGGGTATTTTTCGGTTAAAGATCGATAGACTGAGTACTCCTATGCTAATTTCTGACTGGAACAAATTCTGCAAGTGTTCGACTTTGGCCAATTTATGTTTTCTCGAATTATTAGCTTCGACCCTGTACAAAGGCTCAAAGGTGCGACTATGGGTATTTTTCGGTTAAAGATCGATAGACTAAACACTTCTATGCAAAATTTCGATGTGGAACAAATTCTGCAAGTGTTCTACTTTGGCCAATTTATGTTTTCTAGAATAACTGGTCTCGACCCTGTACAAAGGCTCAAAGGTGCGACTATGGGTATTTTTCAGTTAAAGAGCGTTAGACTAAACACTTCTATGCCAATTTCTGAGTGGAACAAATTCTGCAAGGTTTCGACTTTGGCCAATTTATGTTTTCTCGAATTATTAGCTTCGACCCTGTACAAAGGCTCAAAGGTGCGACTATGGGTATTTTTCGGTTAAAGATCGATAGACTAAACACTTCTATGCAAAATTTCGATGTGGAACAAATTCTGCAAGTGTTCTACTTTGGCCAATTTATGTTTTCTCGAATAACTGGTCTCGACCCTGTACAAAGGCTCAAAGGTGCGACTATGGGTATTTTTCATTCGACTTTGGCCAATTTATGTTTTCTCGAATTATTAGCTTCGACCCTGTACAAAGGCTCAAAGGTGCGACTATGGGTATTTTTCGGTTAAAGGTCGATAGACTAAACACTTCTATGCCAATTTCGACGTGGAACAAATTCTGCAAGTGTTCGAATTTGGCCAATTTATGTTTCTCGAATTATTAGCCTCGACCCTGTACAAAGGTTCAAAGGTGCGACTATGGGTATTCGAATTTGGCCAATTTATGTTTCTCGAATTATTAGCCTCGACCCTGTACAAAGGTTCAAAGGTGCGACTATGGGTATTTTTCGGTTAAAGATCGATAGACTGAGTACTCCTATGATAATTTCTGAGTGGAACAAATTCTGCAAGGTTTCGACTTTGGCCAATTTATGTTTTCTCGAATTATTAGCTTCGACCCTGTACAAAGGCTCAAAGGTTCGACTATGGGTATTTTTCGGTTAAAGATCGATAGACTAAACACTTCTATGCCCATTTCTGAGTGGAACAAATTCTGCAAGTGTTCGACTTTGGCCAATTTATGTTTCTCGAATTATTAGCCTCGACCCTGTACAAAGGCTCAAAGGTTCGACTATGGGTATTTTTCGGTTAAAGATCGATAGACTAAACACTTCTATGCCCATTTCTGAGTGGAACAAATTCTGCAAGGTTTCGACTTTGGCAAATTTATGTTTTCTCGAATTATTAGCCTCGACCCTGTACAAAGGCTCAAAGGTGCGACTATGGGTATTTTTCAGTTAAAGATCGTTAGACTAAACCCTTCTATGCCAATTTCTGAGTGGAACAAATTCTGCAAGGTTTCGACTTTGGCCAATTTATGTTTTCTCGAATTACTAGCTTCGACCCTGTACAAAGGCTCAAAGGTGCGACTATGGGTATTTTTCGGTTAAAGATCGATAGACTAAACACTTCTATGCAAAATTTCGATGTGGAACAAATTCTGCAAGTGTTCTACTTTGGCCAATTTATGTTTTCTTGAATAACTGGTCTCGACCCTGTACTAAGGCTCAAAGGTGCGACTATGGGTATTTTTCAGTTAAAGATCGTTAGACTAAACACTTCTATGCCAATTTCTGAGTGGAACAAATTCTGCAAGGTTTCGACTTTGGCCAATTTATGTTTTCTCGAATTATTAGCTTCGACCCTGTACAAAGGCTCAAAGGTGCGACTATGGGTATTTTTCGGTTAAAGATCGATTGACTGAGTACTCCTATGCTAATTTCTGAGTGGACCAAACTCTGCAAGTGTTCGACTTTGGCTAATTTATGTTTTCTCGAATTATTAGCTTCGACCCTGTACAAAGGCTCAAAGGTGCGACTATGGGTATTTCTCGGTTAAAGATCGTTAGACTAAACACTTCTATGCCAATTTCTGAGTGGAACAAATTCTGCAAGGTTTCGACTTTGGCCAATTTATGTTTTCTCGAATTATTAGCTTCGACCCTGTACAAAGGCTCAAAGGTGCGACTATGGGTATTTTTCGGTTAAAGATCGATAGACTGAGTACTCCTATGATAATTTATGAGTGGAACAAATTCTGCAAGGTTTCGACTTTGGCCAATTTATGTTTTCTCGAATTATTAGCTTCGACCCTGTACAAAGGCTCAAAGGTGCGAGTATGGGTATTTCTCGGTTAAAGATCGATAGACTAAACACTTCTATGCCAATTTCGATGTGGAACAAATTCTGCAAGTGTTCGACTTTGGCCAATTTATGTTTCTCGGATTATTAGCCTCGACCCTGTACAAAGGTTCAAAGGTGCGACTATGGGTATTTTTCGGTTAAAGATCGATAGACTGAGTACTCCTATGCTAATTTCTGAGTGGAACAAATTCTGCAAGTGTTCGACTTTGGCTAATTTATGTTTTCTCGAATTATTAGCTTCGACCCTGTACAAAGGCTCAAAGGTGCGACTATGGGTATTTCTCGGTTAAAGATCGTTAGACTAAACACTTCTATGCCAATTTCTGAGTGGAACAAATTCTGCAAGGTTTCGACTTTGGCCAATTTATGTTTTCTCGAATTATTAGCTTCGACCCTGTACAAAGGCTCAAAGGTGCGACTATGGGTATTTTTCGGTTAAAGATCGATAGACTGAGTACTCCTATGATAATTTATGAGTGGAACAAATTCTGCAAGGTTTCGACTTTGGCCAATTTATGTTTTCTCGAATTATTAGCTTCGACCCTGTACAAAGGCTCAAAGGTGCGAGTATGGGTATTTCTCGGTTAAAGATCGATAGACTAAACACTTCTATGCCAATTTCGATGTGGAACAAATTCTGCAAGTGTTCGACTTTGGCCAATTTATGTTTCTCGGATTATTAGCCTCGACCCTGTACAAAGGCTCAAAGGTTCGACTATGGGTATTTTTCGGTTAAAGATCGATAGACTAAACACTTCTATGCCCATTTCTGAGTGGAACAAATTCTGCAAGGTTTCGACTTTGGCAAATTTATGTTTTCTCGAATTATTAGCCTCGACCCTGTACAAAGGCTCAAAGGTGCGACTATGGGTATTTTTCGGTTAAAGGTCGATAGACTAAACACTTCTATGCCAATTTCTGAGTGGAACAAATTCTGCAAGGTTTCGACTTTGGCCAATTTATGTTTTCTCGAATTATTAGCTTCGACCCTGTACAAAGGCTCAAAGGTGCGACTATGGGTATTTTTCGGTTAAAGATCGATAGACTAAACACTTCTATGCAAAATTTCGATGTGGAACAAATTCTGCAAGTGTTCTACTTTGGCCAATTTATGTTTTCTCGAATAACTGGTCTCGACCCTGTACAAAGGCTCAAAGGTGCGACTATGGGTATTTTTCAGTTAAAGATCGTTAGACTAAACACTTCTATGCCAATTTCTGAGTGGAACAAATTCTGCAAGGTTTCGACTTTGGCCAATTTATGTTTTCTCGAATTATTAGCTTCGACCCTGTACAAAGGCTCAAAGGTGCGACTATGGGTATTTTTCGGTTAAAGATCGATTGACTGAGTACTCCTATGCTAATTTCTGAGTGGACCAAATTCTGCAAGTGTTCGACTTTGGCTAATTTATGTTTTCTCGAATTATTAGCTTCGACCCTGTACAAAGGCTCAAAGGTGCGACTATGGGTATTTCTCGGTTAAAGATCGTTAGACTAAACACTTCTATGCCAATTTCTGAGTGGAACAAATTCTGCAAGGTTTCGACTTTGGCCAATTTATGTTTTCTCGAATTATTAGCTTCGACCCTGTACAAAGGCTCAAAGGTGCGACTATGGGTATTTTTCGGTTAAAGTTCGATAGACTAAACACTTCTATGCCAATTTCGATGTGGAACAAATTCTGCAAGTGTTCGACTTTGGCCAATTTATGTTTCTCGAATTATTAGCCTCGACCCTGTACAAAGGTTCAAAGGTGCGACTATGGGTATTTTTCGGTTAAAGATCGATAGACTGAGTACTCCTATGCTAATTTCTGACTGGAACAAATTCTGCAAGTGTTCGACTTTGGCCAATTTATGTTTTCTCGAATTATTAGCTTCGACCCTGTACAAAGGCTCAAAGGTGCGACTATGGGTATTTTTCGGTTAAAGATCGATAGACTAAACACTTCTATGCCAATTTCTGAGTGGAACAAATTCTGCAAGTGTTCGACTTTGGCCAATTTATGTTTTCTCGAATTATTAGCTTCGACCCTGTACAAAGGCTCAAAGGTGCGACTATGGGTATTTTTCGGTTAAAGGTCGATAGACTAAACACTTCTATGCCAATTTCGACGTGGAACAAATTCTGCAAGTGTTCGAATTTGGCCAATTTATGTTTCTCGAATTATTAGCCTCGACCCTGTACAAAGGTTCAACGGTGCGACTATGGGTATTTTTCGGTTAAAGATCGATAGACTGAGTACTCCTATGCTAATTTCTGAGTGGAACAAATTATGCAAGTGTTCAACTTTGGCCAATTTATGTTTCTCGAATTATTAGCCTCGACCCTGTACAAAGGTTCAAAGGTGCGACTATGGGTATTTTTCGGTTAAAGATCGATAGACTAAACACTTCTATGCCAATTTCGACGTGGAACAAATTCTGCAAGTGTTCGAATTTGGCCAATTTATGTTTCTCGAATTATTAGCCTCGACCCTGTACAAAGGTTCAAAGGTGCGACTATGGGTATTTTTCGGTTAAAGATCGATAGACTGAGTACTCCTATGATAATTTCTGAGTGGAACAAATTCTGCAAGGTTTCGACTTTGGCCAATTTATGTTTTCTCGAATTATTAGCTTCGACCCTGTACAAAGGCTCAAAGGTGCGAGTATGGGTATTTCTCGGTTAAAGATCGATAGACTAAACACTTCTATGCCAATTTCGATGTGGAACAAATTCTGCAAGTGTTCGACTTTGGCCAATTTATGTTTCTCGGATTATTAGCCTCGACCCTGTACAAAGGTTCAAAGGTGCGACTATGGGTTTTTTTTCGGTTAAAGGTCGATAGACTAAACAATTCTATGATAATTTCTGAGTGGAACAAATTCTGCAAGGTTTCGACTTTGGCCAATTTATGTTTCTCGAATTATTAGCCTCGACCCTGTACAAAGGTTCAAAGGTGCGACTATGGGTATTTTTCGGTTAAAGATCGATAGACTGAGTACTCCTATGCTAATTTCTGAGTGGAACAAATTCTGCAAGTGTTCGACTTTGGCCAATTTATGTTTTCTCGAATTATTAGCTTCGACCCTGTATAAAGGCTCAAAGGTGCGACTATGGGTATTTTTCAGTTAAAGATCGATAGACTAAACACTTCTATGCCAATTTCGATGTGGAACAAATTCTGCAAGTGTTCGACTTTGGCCAATTTATGTTTCTCGAATTATTAGCCTCGACCCTGTACAAAGGTTCAAAGGTGCGACTATGGGTATTTTTCGGTTAAAGATCGATAGACTGAGTACTCCTATGCCAATTTCTGAGTGGAACAAATTCTGCAAGGTTTCGACTTTGGCAAATTTATGTTTTCTCGAATTATTAGCCTCGACCCTGTACAAAGGCTCAAAGGTGCGACTATGGGTATTTTTCGGTTAAAGATCGTTAGACTAAACCCTTCTATGCCAATTTCTGAGTGGAACAAATTCTGCAAGGTTTCGACTTTGGCAAATTTATGTTTTCTCGAATTATTAGCCTCGACCCTGTACAAAGGCTCAAAGGTGCGACTATGGGTATTTTTCGGTTAAAGATCGATAGACTAAACACTTCTATGCCAATTTCTGAGTGGAACAAATTCTGCAAGTGTTCGACTTTGGCCAATTTATGTTTTCTCAAATTATTAGCTTCGACCCTGTACAAAGGCTCAAATGTGCGACTATGGGTATTTTTCGGTTAAAGGTCGATAGACTAAACACTTCTATGCCAATTTCGACGTGGAACAAATTCTGCAAGTGTTCGAATTTGGCCAATTTATGTTTCTCGAATTATTAGCCTCGACCCTGTACAAAGGTTCAAAGGTGCGACTATGGGTATTTTTCGGTTAAAGATCGATAGACTGAGTACTCCTATGATAATTTCTGAGTGGAACAAATTCTGCAAGGTTTCGACTTTGGCCAATTTATGTTTTCTCGAATTATTAGCTTCGACCCTGTACAAAGGCTCAAAGGTGCGAGTATGGGTATTTCTCGGTTAAAGATCGATAGACTAAACACTTCTATGCCAATTTCGATGTGGAACAAATTCTGCAAGTGTTCGACTTTGGCCAATTTATGTTTCTCGGATTATTAGCCTCGACCCTGTACAAAGGTTCAAAGGTGCGACTATGGGTATTTTTCGGTTAAAGATCGATAGACTGAGTACTCCTATGCTAATTTCTGAGTGGAACAAATTCTGCAAGTGTTCGACTTTGGCCAATTTATGTTTCTCGAATTATTAGCCTCGGCCCTGTACAAAGGCTCAAAGGTTCGACTATGGGTATTTTTCGGTTAAAGATCGATAGACTAAACACTTCTATGCCCATTTCTGAGTGGAACAAATTCTGCAAGGTTTCGACTTTGGCAAATTTATGTTTTCTCGAATTATTAGCCTCGACCCTGTACAAAGGCTCAAAGGTGCGACTATGGGTATTTTTCAGTTAAAGATCGTTAGACTAAACCCTTCTATGCCAATTTCTGAGTGGAACAAATTCTGCAAGGTTTCGACTTTGGCCAATTTATGTTTTCTCGAATTACTAGCTTCGGCCCTGTACAAAGGCTCAAAGGTGCGACTATGGGTATTTTTCGGTTAAAGATCGATAGACTAAACACTTCTATGCAAAATTTCGATGTGGAACAAATTCTGCAAGTGTTCTACTTTGGCCAATTTATGTTTTCTTGAATAACTGGTCTCGACCCTGTACTAAGGCTCAAAGGTGCGACTATGGGTATTTTTCAGTTAAAGATCGTTAGACTAAACACTTCTATGCCAATTTCTGAGTGGAACAAATTCTGCAAAGTTTCGACTTTGGCCAATTTATGTTTTCTCGAATTATTAGCTTCGACCCTGTACAAAGGCCCAAAGGTGCGTCTATGGGTATTTTTCGGTTAAAGATCGATTGACTGAGTACTCCTATGCTAATTTCTGAGTGGACCAAACTCTGCAAGTGTTCGACTTTGGCTAATTTATGTTTTCTCGAATTATTAGCTTCGACCCTGTACAAAGGCTCAAAGGTGCGACTATGGGTATTTCTCGGTTAAAGATCGTTAGACTAAACACTTCTATGCCAATTTCTGAGTGGAACAAATTCTGCAAGGTTTCGACTTTGGCCAATTTATGTTTTCTCGAATTATTAGCTTCGACCCTGTACAAAGGCTCAAAGGTGCGACTATGGGTATTTTTCGGTTAAAGTTCGATAGACTAAACACTTCTATGCCAATTTCGATGTGGAACAAATTCTGCAAGTGTTCGACTTTGGCCAATTTATGTTTCTCGAATTATTAGCCTCGACCCTGTACAAAGGTTCAAAGGTGCGACTATGGGTATTTTTCGGTTAAAGATCGATAGACTGAGTACTCCTATGCCAATTTCTGAGTGGAACAAATTCTGCAAGGTTTCGACTTTGGCAAATTTATGTTTTCTCGAATTATTAGCTTCGACCCTGTACAAAGGCTCAAAGGTGCGACTATGGGTATTTTTCGGTTAAAGTTCGATAGACTAAACACTTCTATGCCAATTTCGATGTGGAACAAATTCTGCAAGTGTTCGACTTTGGCCAATTTATGTTTCTCGAATTATTAGCTTCGACCCTGTACAAAGGCTCAAAGGTGCGACTATGGGTATTTTTCGGTTAAAGATCGATAGACTGAGTACTCCTATGCTAATTTCTGAGTGGAACAAATTCTGCAAGTGTTCGACTTTGGCCAATTTATGTTTCTCGAATTATTAGCCTCGACCCGGTACAAAGGCTCAAAGGTGCGACTATGGGTATTATTCGGTTAAAGATCGATAGACTGAGTACTCCTATGCTAATTTCTGAGTGGAACAAATTCTGCAAGTGTTCGACTTTGGCCAATTTATATTTTTCGAATATTAGCCTCGACCCTGTACAAAGGCTCAAAGGTGCGACTATGGGTATTTTTCGGTTAAAGGTCGATAGACTAAACACTTCTATGCTAATTTCGATGTGGAACAAATTCTGCAAGTGTTCGAGTTTGGCCAATTTATGTTTCTCGAATTATTAGCCTCGACCCTGTACAAAGGCTCAAAGGTGCGATTATGGGTATTTTTCGGTTAAAGATCGATAGACTAAACCCTTCTATGCCAATTTCTGAGTGGAACAAATTCTGCAAGGTTTTGACTTTGGCCAATTTATGTTTTCTCGAATAATTGGTCTCTACCCTGTACAAAGGCTCAAAGGTGCGACTATGGGCATTTTTCAGTTAAAGATCGTTAGACTAAACACTTCTATGCCAATTTCTGAGTGGAACAAATTCTGCACGTGCTCGACTTTGGCCAAATTATGTTTTCTCGAATTATTAGCCTCGACCCTGTACAAAGGCTCAAAGGTGCGACTATGGGTATTTTTCGGTTAAAGATCGATAGACTAAACACTTCTATGCCAATTTCGATGTGGAACAAATTCTGCAAGTGTTCGACTTTGGCCAATTTATGTTTTCTTGAATAACTGGTCTCGACACTGTACAAAGGCTCAAAGATGCGACTATGGGTATTTTTCAGTTAAAGATCGTTAGACTAAACACTTCTATGCCAATTTCTGAGTGGAACAAATTCTGCAAGGTTTCGACTTTGCCAATTTATGTTTTCTCGAATTATTAGCCTCGACCCTGTACAAAGGCTCAAAGGCGCGACTATGGATATTTTTCGGTTAAAGGTCGATAGACAAAACACTTCTATGCTAATTTCGATGTGGAACAAATTCTGCAAGGTTTTGACTTTGGCCAATTTATGTTTTCTCGAATTATTAGCCTCGACCCTGTACAAAGGCTCAAAGGTGCGACTATGGGTATTTTTCAGTTAAGGATCGTTAGACTAAACACTTCTATGCCAATTTCTGAGTGGAACAAATTCTGCAAGGTTTCGACTTTGGCCAATATATGTTTTCTCAGCCTCGACCCTGTACAAAGGCTCAAAGGTTCGACTATGGGTATTTTTCGGTTAAAGATCGATAGACTAAACACTTCTATGCCCATTTCTGAGTGGAACAAATTCTGCAAGGTTTCGACTTTGGCAAATTTATGTTTTCTCGAATTATTAGCCTCGACCCTGTACAAAGGCTCAAAGGTGCGACTATGGGTATTTTTCAGTTAAAGATCGTTAGACTAAACCCTTCTATGCCAATTTCTGAGTGGAACAAATTCTGCAAGGTTTCGACTTTGGCCAATTTATGTTTTCTCGAATTATTAGCTTCGACCCTGTACAAAGGCTCAAAGGTGCGACTATGGGTATTTTTCGGTTAAAGATCGATTGACTGAGTACTCCTATGCTAATTTCTGAGTGGACCAAATTCTGCAAGTGTTCGACTTTGGCTAATTTATGTTTTCTCGAATTATTAGCTTCGACCCTGTACAAAGGCTCAAAGGTGCGACTATGGGTATTTCTCGGTTAAAGATCGTTAGACTAAACACTTCTATGCCAATTTCTGAGTGGAACAAATTCTGCAAGGTTTCGACTTTGGCCAATTTATGTTTTCTCGAATTATTAGCTTCGACCCTGTACAAAGGCTCAAAGGTGCGACTATGGGTATTTTTCGGTTAAAGTTCGATAGACTAAACACTTCTATGCCAATTTCGATGTGGAACAAATTCTGCAAGTGTTCGACTTTGGCCAATTTATGTTTCTCGAATTATTAGCCTCGACCCTGTACAAAGGTTCAAAGGTGCGACTATGGGTATTTTTCGGTTAAAGATCGATAGACTGAGTACTCCTATGCTAATTTCTGACTGGAACAAATTCTGCAAGTGTTCGATTTTGGCCAATTTATGTTTTCTCGAATTATTAGCTTCGACCCTGTACAAAGGCTCAAAGGTGCGACTATGGGTATTTTTCGGTTAAAGATCGATAGACTAAACACTTCTATGCCAATTTCTGAGTGGAACAAATTCTGCAAGTGTTCGACTTTGGCCAATTTATGTTTTCTCGAATTATTAGCTTCGACCCTGTACAAAGGCTCAAAGGTGCGACTATGGGTATTTTTCGGTTAAAGGTCGATAGACTAAACACTTCTATGCCAATTTCGACGTGGAACAAATTCTGCAAGTGTTCGAATTTGGCCAATTTATGTTTCTCGAATTATTAGCCTCGACCCTGTACAAAGGTTCAAAGGTGCGACTATGGGTATTTTTCGGTTAAAGATCGATAGACTGAGTACTCCTATGCTAATTCTGAGTGGAACAAATTATGCAAGTGTTCGACTTTGGCCAATTTATGTTTCTCGAATTATTAGCCTCGACCCTGTACAAAGGTTCAAAGGTGCGACTATGGGTATTTTTCGGTTAAAGATCGATAGACTAAACACTTCTATGCCAATTTCTGAGTGGAACAAATTCTGCAAGTGTTCGACTTTGGCCAATTTATGTTTTCTCGAATTATTAGCTTCGACCCTGTACAAAGGCTCAAAGGTGCGACTATGGGTATTTTTCGGTTAAAGGTCGATAGACTAAACACTTCTATGCCAATTTCGACGTGGAACAAATTCTGCAAGTGTTCGAATTTGGCCAATTTATGTTTCTCGAATTATTAGCCTCGACCCTGTACAAAGGTTCAAAGGTGCGACTATGGGTATTTTTCGGTTAAAGATCGATAGACTGAGTACTCCTATGATAATTTCTGAGTGGAACAAATTCTGCAAGGTTTCGACTTTGGCCAATTTATGTTTTCTCGAATTATTAGCTTCGACCCTGTACAAAGGCTCAAAGGTGCGAGTATGGGTATTTCTCGGTTAAAGATCGATAGACTAAACACTTCCATGCCAATTTCGATGTGGAACAAATTCTGCAAGTGTTCGACTTTGGCCAATTTATGTTTCTCGGATTATTAGCCTCGACCCTGTACAAAGGTTCAAAGGTGCGACTATGGGTATTTTTCGGTTAAAGATCGATAGACTGAGTACTCCTATGCTAATTTCTGAGTGGAACAAATTCTGCAAGTGTTCGACTTTGGCCAATTTATGTTTCTCGAATTATTAGCCTCGACCCTGTACAAGGGCTCAAAGGTTCGACTATGGGTATTTTTCGGTTAAAGATCGATAGACTAAACACTTCTATGCCCATTTCTGAGTGGAACAAATTCTGCAAGGTTTCGACTTTGGCAAATTTATGTTTTCTCGAATTATTAGCCTCGACCCTGTACAAAGGCTCAAAGGTGCGACTATGGGTATTTTTCAGTTAAAGATCGTTAGACTAAACCCTTCTATGCCAATTTCTGAGTGGAACAAATTCTGCAAGGTTTCGACTTTGGCCAATTTATGTTTTCTCGAATTATTAGCTTCGACCCTGTACAAAGGCTCAAAGGTGCGACTATGGGTATTTTTCGGTTAAAGATCGATAGACTAAACACTTCTATGCAAAATTTCGATGTGGAACAAATTCTGCAAGTGTTCTACTTTGGCCAATTTATGTTTTCTCGAATAACTGGTCTCGACCCTGTACAAAGGCTCAAAGGTGCGACTATGGGTATTTTTCAGTTAAAGATCGTTAGACTAAACACTTCTATGCCAATTTCTGAGTGGAACAAATTCTGCAAGGTTTCGACTTTGGCCAATTTATGTTTTCTCGAATTATCAGCTTCGACCCTGTACAAAGGCTCAAAGGTGCGACTATGGGTATTTTTCGGTTAAAGATCGATTGACTGAGTACTCCTATGCTAATTTCTGAGTGGACCAAATTCTGCAAGTGTTCGACTTTGGCTAATTTATGTTTTCTCGAATTATTAGCTTCGACCCTGTACAAAGGCTCAAAGGTGCGACTATGGGTATTTCTCGGTTAAAGATCGTTAGACTAAACACTTCTATGCCAATTTCTGAGTGGAACAAATTCTGCAAGGTTTCGACTTTGGCCAATTTATGTTTTCTCGAATTACTAGCTTCGACCCTGTACAAAGGCTCAAAGGTGCGACTATGGGTATTTTTCGGTTAAAGTTCGATAGACTAAACACTTCTATGCCAATTTCGATGTGGAACAAATTCTGCAAGTGTTCGACTTTGGCCAATTTATGTTTCTCGAATTATTAGCCCTCGACCCTGTACAAAGGTTCAAAGGTGCGACTATGGGTATTTTTCGGTTAAAGATCGATAGACTGAGTACTCCTATGCTAATTTCTGACTGGAACAAATTCTGCAAGTGTTCGACTTTGGCCAATTTATGTTTTCTCGAATTATTAGCTTCGACCCTGTACAAAGGCTCAAAGGTGCGACTATGGGTATTTTTCGGTTAAAGATCGATAGACTAAACACTTCTATGCAAAATTTCGATGTGGAACAAATTCTGCAAGTGTTCTACTTTGGCCAATTTATGTTTTCTCGAATAACTGGTCTCGACCCTGTACAAAGGCTCAAAGGTGCGACTATGGGTATTTTTCAGTTAAAGAGCGTTAGACTAAACACTTCTATGCCAATTTCTGAGTGGAACAAATTCTGCAAGGTTTCGACTTTGGCCAATTTATGTTTTCTCGAATTATTAGCTTCGACCCTGTACAAAGGCTCAAAGGTGCGACTATGGGTATTTTTCGGTTAAAGATCGATTGACTGAGTACTCCTATGCTAATTTCTGAGTGGACCAAATTCTGCAAGTGTTCGACTTTGGCTAATTTATGTTTTCTCGAATTATTAGCTTCGACCCTGTACAAAGGCTCAAAGGTGCGACTATGGGTATTTCTCGGTTAAAGATCGTTAGACTAAACACTTCTATGCCAATTTCTGAGTGGAACAAATTCTGCAAGGTTTCGACTTTGGCCAATTTATGTTTTCTCGAATTATTAGCTTCGACCCTGTACAAAGGCTCAAAGGTGCGACTATGGGTATTTTTCGGTTAAAGTTCAATAGACTAAACACTTCTATGCCAATTTCGATGTGGAACAAATTCTGCAAGTGTTCGACTTTGGCCAATTTATGTTTCTCGAATTATTAGCCTCGACCCTGTACAAAGGTTCAAAGGTGCGACTATGGGTATTTTTCGGTTAAAGATCGATAGACTGAGTACTCCTATGCTAATTTCTGAGTGGAACAAATTCTGCAAGTGTTCGACTTTGGCCAATTTATGTTTCTCGAATTATTAGCCTCGACCCGGTACAAAGGCTCAAAGGTGTGACTATGGGTATTATTCGGTTAAAGATCGATAGACTGAGTACTCCTATGCTAATTTCTGAGTGGAACAAATTCTGCAAGTGTTCGACTTTGGCCAATTTATGTTTCTCGAATTATTAGCCTCGACCCTGTACAAAGGTTCAAAGGTGCGACTATGGGTATTTTTCGGTTAAAGATCGATAGACTGAGTACTCCTATGCTAATTTCTGACTGGAACAAATTCTGCAAGTGTTCGACTTTGGCCAATTTATGTTTTCTCGAATTATTAGCTTCGACCCTGTACAAAGGCTCAAAGGTGCGACTATGGGTATTTTTCGGTTAAAGATCGATAGACTAAACACTTCTATGCAAAATTTCGATGTGGAACAAATTCTGCAAGTGTTCTACTTTGGCCAATTTATGTTTTCTAGAATAACTGGTCTCGACCCTGTACAAAGGCTCAAAGGTGCGACTATGGGTATTTTTCAGTTAAAGAGCGTTAGACTAAACACTTCTATGCCAATTTCTGAGTGGAACAAATTCTGCAAGGTTTCGACTTTGGCCAATTTATGTTTTCTCGAATTATTAGCTTCGACCCTGTACAAAGGCTCAAAGGTGCGACTATGGGTATTTTTCGGTTAAAGATCGATAGACTAAACACTTCTATGCAAAATTTCGATGTGGAACAAATTCTGCAAGTGTTCTACTTTGGCCAATTTATGTTTTCTCGAATAACTGGTCTCGACCCTGTACAAAGGCTCAAAGGTGCGACTATGGGTATTTTTCATTCGACTTTGGCCAATTTATGTTTTCTCGAATTATTAGCTTCGACCCTGTACAAAGGCTCAAAGGTGCGACTATGGGTATTTTTCGGTTAAAGATCGATTGACTGAGTACTCCTATGCTAATTTCTGAGTGGACCAAATTCTGCAAGTGTTCTACTTTGGCCAATTTATGTTTTCTCGAATAACTGGTCTCGACCCTGTACAAAGGCTCAAAGGTGCGACTATGGGTATTTTTCAGTTAAAGATCGTTAGACTAAACCCTTCTATGCCAATTTCTGAGTGGAACAAATTCTGCAAGGTTTCGACTTTGGCCAATTTATGTTTTCTCGAATTATTAGCTTCGACCCTGTACAAAGGCTCAAAGGTGCGACTATGGGTATTTTTCGGTTAAAGATCGATAGACTAAACACTTCTATGCAAAATTTCGATGTGGAACAAATTCTGCAAGTGTTCTACTTTGGCCAATTTATGTTTTCTCGAATAACTGGTCTCGACCCTGTACAAAGGCTCAAAGGTGCGACTATGGGTATTTTTCAGTTAAAGATCGTTAGACTAAACACTTCTATGCCAATTTCTGAGTGGAACAAATTCTGCAAGGTTTCGACTTTGGCCAATTTATGTTTTCTCGAATTATCAGCTTCGACCCTGTACAAAGGCTCAAAGGTGCGACTATGGGTATTTTTCGGTTAAAGATCGATTGACTGAGTACTCCTATGCTAATTTCTGAGTGGACCAAATTCTGCAAGTGTTCGACTTTGGCTAATTTATGTTTTCTCGAATTATTAGCTTCGACCCTGTACAAAGGCTCAAAGGTGCGACTATGGGTATTTCTCGGTTAAAGATCGTTAGACTAAACACTTCTATGCCAATTTCTGAGTGGAACAAATTCTGCAAGGTTTCGACTTTGGCCAATTTATGTTTTCTCGAATTACTAGCTTCGACCCTGTACAAAGGCTCAAAGGTGCGACTATGGGTATTTTTCGGTTAAAGTTCGATAGACTAAACACTTCTATGCCAATTTCGATGTGGAACAAATTCTGCAAGTGTTCGACTTTGGCCAATTTATGTTTCTCGAATTATTAGCCCTCGACCCTGTACAAAGGTTCAAAGGTGCGACTATGGGTATTTTTCGGTTAAAGATCGATAGACTGAGTACTCCTATGCTAATTTCTGACTGGAACAAATTCTGCAAGTGTTCGACTTTGGCCAATTTATGTTTTCTCGAATTATTAGCTTCGACCCTGTACAAAGGCTCAAAGGTGCGACTATGGGTATTTTTCGGTTAAAGATCGATAGACTAAACACTTCTATGCAAAATTTCGATGTGGAACAAATTCTGCAAGTGTTCTACTTTGGCCAATTTATGTTTTCTCGAATAACTGGTCTCGACCCTGTACAAAGGCTCAAAGGTGCGACTATGGGTATTTTTCAGTTAAAGAGCGTTAGACTAAACACTTCTATGCCAATTTCTGAGTGGAACAAATTCTGCAAGGTTTCGACTTTGGCCAATTTATGTTTTCTCGAATTATTAGCTTCGACCCTGTACAAAGGCTCAAAGGTGCGACTATGGGTATTTTTCGGTTAAAGATCGATTGACTGAGTACTCCTATGCTAATTTCTGAGTGGACCAAATTCTGCAAGTGTTCGACTTTGGCTAATTTATGTTTTCTCGAATTATTAGCTTCGACCCTGTACAAAGGCTCAAAGGTGCGACTATGGGTATTTCTCGGTTAAAGATCGTTAGACTAAACACTTCTATGCCAATTTCTGAGTGGAACAAATTCTGCAAGGTTTCGACTTTGGCCAATTTATGTTTTCTCGAATTATTAGCTTCGACCCTGTACAAAGGCTCAAAGGTGCGACTATGGGTATTTTTCGGTTAAAGTTCAATAGACTAAACACTTCTATGCCAATTTCGATGTGGAACAAATTCTGCAAGTGTTCGACTTTGGCCAATTTATGTTTCTCGAATTATTAGCCTCGACCCTGTACAAAGGTTCAAAGGTGCGACTATGGGTATTTTTCGGTTAAAGATCGATAGACTGAGTACTCCTATGCTAATTTCTGAGTGGAACAAATTCTGCAAGTGTTCGACTTTGGCCAATTTATGTTTCTCGAATTATTAGCCTCGACCCGGTACAAAGGCTCAAAGGTGTGACTATGGGTATTATTCGGTTAAAGATCGATAGACTGAGTACTCCTATGCTAATTTCTGAGTGGAACAAATTCTGCAAGTGTTCGACTTTGGCCAATTTATGTTTCTCGAATTATTAGCCTCGACCCTGTACAAAGGTTCAAAGGTGCGACTATGGGTATTTTTCGGTTAAAGATCGATAGACTGAGTACTCCTATGCTAATTTCTGACTGGAACAAATTCTGCAAGTGTTCGACTTTGGCCAATTTATGTTTTCTCGAATTATTAGCTTCGACCCTGTACAAAGGCTCAAAGGTGCGACTATGGGTATTTTTCGGTTAAAGATCGATAGACTAAACACTTCTATGCAAAATTTCGATGTGGAACAAATTCTGCAAGTGTTCTACTTTGGCCAATTTATGTTTTCTAGAATAACTGGTCTCGACCCTGTACAAAGGCTCAAAGGTGCGACTATGGGTATTTTTCAGTTAAAGAGCGTTAGACTAAACACTTCTATGCCAATTTCTGAGTGGAACAAATTCTGCAAGGTTTCGACTTTGGCCAATTTATGTTTTCTCGAATTATTAGCTTCGACCCTGTACAAAGGCTCAAAGGTGCGACTATGGGTATTTTTCATTCGACTTTGGCCAATTTATGTTTTCTCGAATTATTAGCTTCGACCCTGTACAAAGGCTCAAAGGTGCGACTATGGGTATTTTTCGGTTAAAGGTCGATAGACTAAACACTTCTATGCCAATTTCGACGTGGAACAAATTCTGCAAGTGTTCGAATTTGGCCAATTTATGTTTCTCGAATTATTAGCCTCGACCCTGTACAAAGGTTCAAAGGTGCGACTATGGGTATTCGAATTTGGCCAATTTATGTTTCTCGAATTATTAGCCTCGACCCTGTACAAAGGTTCAAAGGTGCGACTATGGGTATTTTTCGGTTAAAGATCGATAGACTGAGTACTCCTATGATAATTTCTGAGTGGAACAAATTCTGCAAGGTTTCGACTTTGGCCAATTTATGTTTTCTCGAATTATTAGCTTCGACCCTGTACAAAGGCTCAAAGGTGCGAGTATGGGTATTTCTCGGTTAAAGATCGATAGACTAAACACTTCTATGCCAATTTCGATGTGGAACAAATTCTGCAAGTGTTCGACTTTGGTTAATTTATGTTTATTTTTTATTAGCCTCGACCCTGTACAAAGGTTCAAAGGTGCGACTATGGGTATTTTTCGGTTAAAGATCGATAGACTGAGTACTCCTATGCTAATTTCTGAGTGGAACAAATTCTGCAAGTGTTCGACTTTGGCCAATTTATGTTTCTCGAATTATTAGAATCGACCCTGTACAAAGGCTCAAAGGTTCGACTATGGGTATTTTTCGGTTAAAGATCGATAGACTAAACACTTCTATGCCCATTTCTGAGTGGAACAAATTCTGCAAGTGTTCGACTTTGGCCAATTTATGTTTCTCGAATTATTAGCCTCGACCCTGTACAAAGGCTCAAAGGTTCGACTATGGGTATTTTTCGGTTAAAGATCGATAGACTAAACACTTCTATGCCCATTTCTGAGTGGAACAAATTCTGCAAGGTTTCGACTTTGGCAAATTTATGTTTTCTCGAATTATTAGCCTCGACCCTGTACAAAGGCTCAAAGGTGCGACTATGGGTATTTTTCAGTTAAAGATCGTTAGACTAAACCCTTCTATGCCAATTTCTGAGTGGAACAAATTCTGCAAGGTTTCGACTTTGGCCAATTTATGTTTTCTCGAATTACTAGCTTCGACCCTGTACAAAGGCTCAAAGGTGCGACTATGGGTATTTTTCGGTTAAAGATCGATAGACTAAACACTTCTATGCAAAATTTCGATGTGGAACAAATTCTGCAAGTGTTCTACTTTGGCCAATTTATGTTTTCTTGAATAACTGGTCTCGACCCTGTACTAAGGCTCAAAGGTGCGACTATGGGTATTTTTCAGTTAAAGATCGTTAGACTAAACACTTCTATGCCAATTTCTGAGTGGAACAAATTCTGCAAGGTTTCGACTTTGGCCAATTTATGTTTTCTCGAATTATTAGCTTCGACCCTGTACAAAGGCTCAAAGGTGCGACTATGGGTATTTTTCGGTTAAAGATCGATTGACTGAGTACTCCTATGCTAATTTCTGAGTGGACCAAACTCTGCAAGTGTTCGACTTTGGCTAATTTATGTTTTCTCGAATTATTAGCTTCGACCCTGTACAAAGGCTCAAAGGTGCGACTATGGGTATTTCTCGGTTAAAGATCGTTAGACTAAACACTTCTATGCCAATTTCTGAGTGGAACAAATTCTGCAAGGTTTCGACTTTGGCCAATTTATGTTTTCTCGAATTATTAGCTTCGACCCTGTACAAAGGCTCAAAGGTGCGACTATGGGTATTTTTCGGTTAAAGATCGATAGACTGAGTACTCCTATGATAATTTATGAGTGGAACAAATTCTGCAAGGTTTCGACTTTGGCCAATTTATGTTTTCTCGAATTATTAGCTTCGACCCTGTACAAAGGCTCAAAGGTGCGAGTATGGGTATTTCTCGGTTAAAGATCGATAGACTAAACACTTCTATGCCAATTTCGATGTGGAACAAATTCTGCAAGTGTTCGACTTTGGCCAATTTATGTTTCTCGGATTATTAGCCTCGACCCTGTACAAAGGTTCAAAGGTGCGACTATGGGTATTTTTCGGTTAAAGATCGATAGACTGAGTACTCCTATGCTAATTTCTGAGTGGAACAAATTCTGCAAGTGTTCGACTTTGGCTAATTTATGTTTTCTCGAATTATTAGCTTCGACCCTGTACAAAGGCTCAAAGGTGCGACTATGGGTATTTCTCGGTTAAAGATCGTTAGACTAAACACTTCTATGCCAATTTCTGAGTGGAACAAATTCTGCAAGGTTTCGACTTTGGCCAATTTATGTTTTCTCGAATTATTAGCTTCGACCCTGTACAAAGGCTCAAAGGTGCGACTATGGGTATTTTTCGGTTAAAGATCGATAGACTGAGTACTCCTATGATAATTTATGAGTGGAACAAATTCTGCAAGGTTTCGACTTTGGCCAATTTATGTTTTCTCGAATTATTAGCTTCGACCCTGTACAAAGGCTCAAAGGTGCGAGTATGGGTATTTCTCGGTTAAAGATCGATAGACTAAACACTTCTATGCCAATTTCGATGTGGAACAAATTCTGCAAGTGTTCGACTTTGGCCAATTTATGTTTCTCGGATTATTAGCCTCGACCCTGTACAAAGGCTCAAAGGTTCGACTATGGGTATTTTTCGGTTAAAGATCGATAGACTAAACACTTCTATGCCCATTTCTGAGTGGAACAAATTCTGCAAGGTTTCGACTTTGGCAAATTTATGTTTTCTCGAATTATTAGCCTCGACCCTGTACAAAGGCTCAAAGGTGCGACTATGGGTATTTTTCAGTTAAAGATCGTTAGACTAAACCCTTCTATGCCAATTTCTGAGTGGAACAAATTCTGCAAGGTTTCGACTTTGGCCAATTTATGTTTTCTCGAATTATTAGCTTCGACCCTGTACAAAGGCTCAAAGGTGCGACTATGGGTATTTTTCGGTTAAAGATCGATAGACTAAACACTTCTATGCAAAATTTCGATGTGGAACAAATTCTGCAAGTGTTCTACTTTGGCCAATTTATGTTTTCTCGAATAACTGGTCTCGACCCTGTACAAAGGCTCAAAGGTGCGACTATGGGTATTTTTCAGTTAAAGATCGTTAGACTAAACACTTCTATGCCAATTTCTGAGTGGAACAAATTCTGCAAGGTTTCGACTTTGGCCAATTTATGTTTTCTCGAATTATTAGCTTCGACCCTGTACAAAGGCTCAAAGGTGCGACTATGGGTATTTTTCGGTTAAAGATCGATTGACTGAGTACTCCTATGCTAATTTCTGAGTGGACCAAATTCTGCAAGTGTTCGACTTTGGCTAATTTATGTTTTCTCGAATTATTAGCTTCGACCCTGTACAAAGGCTCAAAGGTGCGACTATGGGTATTTCTCGGTTAAAGATCGTTAGACTAAACACTTCTATGCCAATTTCTGAGTGGAACAAATTCTGCAAGGTTTCGACTTTGGCCAATTTATGTTTTCTCGAATTATTAGCTTCGACCCTGTACAAAGGCTCAAAGGTGCGACTATGGGTATTTTTCGGTTAAAGTTCGATAGACTAAACACTTCTATGCCAATTTCGATGTGGAACAAATTCTGCAAGTGTTCGACTTTGGCCAATTTATGTTTCTCGAATTATTAGCCTCGACCCTGTACAAAGGTTCAAAGGTGCGACTATGGGTATTTTTCGGTTAAAGATCGATAGACTGAGTACTCCTATGCTAATTTCTGACTGGAACAAATTCTGCAAGTGTTCGACTTTGGCCAATTTATGTTTTCTCGAATTATTAGCTTCGACCCTGTACAAAGGCTCAAAGGTGCGACTATGGGTATTTTTCGGTTAAAGATCGATAGACTAAACACTTCTATGCCAATTTCTGAGTGGAACAAATTCTGCAAGTGTTCGACTTTGGCCAATTTATGTTTTCTCGAATTATTAGCTTCGACCCTGTACAAAGGCTCAAAGGTGCGACTATGGGTATTTTTCGGTTAAAGGTCGATAGACTAAACACTTCTATGCCAATTTCGACGTGGAACAAATTCTGCAAGTGTTCGAATTTGGCCAATTTATGTTTCTCGAATTATTAGCCTCGACCCTGTACAAAGGTTCAACGGTGCGACTATGGGTATTTTTCGGTTAAAGATCGATAGACTGAGTACTCCTATGCTAATTTCTGAGTGGAACAAATTATGCAAGTGTTCAACTTTGGCCAATTTATGTTTCTCGAATTATTAGCCTCGACCCTGTACAAAGGTTCAAAGGTGCGACTATGGGTATTTTTCGGTTAAAGATCGATAGACTAAACACTTCTATGCCAATTTCGACGTGGAACAAATTCTGCAAGTGTTCGAATTTGGCCAATTTATGTTTCTCGAATTATTAGCCTCGACCCTGTACAAAGGTTCAAAGGTGCGACTATGGGTATTTTTCGGTTAAAGATCGATAGACTGAGTACTCCTATGATAATTTCTGAGTGGAACAAATTCTGCAAGGTTTCGACTTTGGCCAATTTATGTTTTCTCGAATTATTAGCTTCGACCCTGTACAAAGGCTCAAAGGTGCGAGTATGGGTATTTCTCGGTTAAAGATCGATAGACTAAACACTTCTATGCCAATTTCGATGTGGAACAAATTCTGCAAGTGTTCGACTTTGGCCAATTTATGTTTCTCGGATTATTAGCCTCGACCCTGTACAAAGGTTCAAAGGTGCGACTATGGGTATTTTTCGGTTAAAGATCGATAGACTGAGTACTCCTATGCTAATTTCTGAGTGGAACAAATTCTGCAAGTGTTCGACTTTGGCCAATTTATGTTTCTCGAATTATTAGCCTCGACCCTGTACAAAGGCTCAAAGGTTCGACTATGGGTATTTTTCGGTTAAAGATCGATAGACTAAACACTTCTATGCCCATTTCTGAGTGGAACAAATTCTGCAAGGTTTCGACTTTGGCAAATTTATGTTTTCTCGAATTATTAGCCTCGACCCTGTACAAAGGCTCAAAGGTGCGACTATGGGTATTTTTCAGTTAAAGATCGTTAGACTAAACCCTTCTATGCCAATTTCTGAGTGGAACAAATTCTGCAAGGTTTCGACTTTGGCCAATTTATGTTTTCTCGAATTATTAGCTTCGACCCTGTACAAAGGCTCAAAGGTGCGACTATGGGTATTTTTCGGTTAAAGATCGATAGACTAAACACTTCTATGCAAAATTTCGATGTGGAACAAATTCTGCAAGTGTTCTACTTTGGCCAATTTATGTTTTCTCGAATAACTGGTCTCGACCCTGTACAAAGGCTCAAAGGTGCGACTATGGGTATTTTTCAGTTAAAGATCGTTAGACTAAACACTTCTATGCCAATTTCTGAGTGGAACAAATTCTGCAAGGTTTCGACTTTGGCCAATTTATGTTTTCTCGAATTATTAGCTTCGACCCTGTACAAAGGCTCAAAGGTGCGACTATGGGTATTTTTCGGTTAAAGATCGATTGACTGAGTACTCCTATGCTAATTTCTGAGTGGACCAAATTCTGCAAGTGTTCGACTTTGGCTAATTTATGTTTTCTCGAATTATTAGCTTCGACCCTGTACAAAGGCTCAAAGGTGCGACTATGGGTATTTCTCGGTTAAAGATCGTTAGACTAAACACTTCTATGCCAATTTCTGAGTGGAACAAATTCTGCAAGGTTTCGACTTTGGCCAATTTATGTTTTCTCGAATTATTAGCTTCGACCCTGTACAAAGGCTCAAAGGTGCGACTATGGGTATTTTTCGGTTAAAGTTCGATAGACTAAACACTTCTATGCCAATTTCGATGTGGAACAAATTCTGCAAGTGTTCGACTTTGGCCAATTTATGTTTCTCGAATTATTAGCCCTCGACCCTGTACAAAGGTTCAAAGGTGCGACTATGGGTATTTTTCGGTTAAAGATCGATAGACTGAGTACTCCTATGCTAATTTCTGACTGGAACAAATTCTGCAAGTGTTCGACTTTGGCCAATTTATGTTTTCTCGAATTATTAGCTTCGACCCTGTACAAAGGCTCAAAGGTGCGACTATGGGTATTTTTCGGTTAAAGATCGATAGACTAAACACTTCTATGCAAAATTTCGATGTGGAACAAATTCTGCAAGTGTTCTACTTTGGCCAATTTATGTTTTCTCGAATAACTCGTCTCGACCCTGTACAAAGGCTCAAAGGTGCGACTATGGGTATTTTTCAGTTAAAGATCGTTAGACTAAACACTTCTATGCCAATTTCTGAGTGGAACAAATTCTGCAAGGTTTCGACTTTGGCCAATTTATGTTTTCTCGAATTATTAGCTTCGACCCTGTACAAAGGCTCAAAGGTGCGACTATGGGTATTTTTCGGTTAAAGATCGATTGACTGAGTACTCCTATGCTAATTTCTGAGTGGACCAAATTCTGCAAGTGTTCGACTTTGGCTAATTTATGTTTTCTCGAATTATTAGCTTCGACCCTGTACAAAGGCTCAAAGGTGCGACTATGGGTATTTCTCGGTTAAAGATCGTTAGACTAAACACTTCCATGCCAATTTCTGAGTGGAACAAATTCTGCAAGGTTTCGACTTTGGCCAATTTATGTTTTCTCGAATTATTAGCTTCGACCCTGTACAAAGGCTCAAAGGTGCGACTATGGGTATTTTTCGGTTAAAGTTCGATAGACTAAACACTTCTATGCCAATTTCGATGTGGAACAAATTCTGCAAGTGTTCGACTTTGGCCAATTTATGTTTCTCGAATTATTAGCCTCGACCCTGTACAAAGGTTCAAAGGTGCGACTATGGGTATTTTTCGGTTAAAGATCGATAGACTGAGTACTCCTATGCTAATTTCTGAGTGGAACAAATTCTGCAAGTGTTCGACTTTGGCCAATTTATGTTTCTCGAATTATTAGCCTCGACCCGGTACAAAGGCTCAAAGGTGCGACTATGGGTATTATTCGGTTAAAGATCGATAGACTGAGTACTCCTATGCTAATTTCTGAGTGGAACAAATTCTGCAAGTGTTCGACTTTGGCCAATTTATATTTTTCGAATATTAGCCTCGACCCTGTACAAAGGCTCAAAGGTGCGACTATGGGTATTTTTCGGTTAAAGGTCGATAGACTAAACACTTCTATGCTAATTTCGATGTGGAACAAATTCTGCAAGTGTTCGAGTTTGGCCAATTTATGTTTCTCGAATTATTAGCCTCGACCCTGTACAAAGGCTCAAAGGTGCGATTATGGGTATTTTTCGGTTAAAGATCGATAGACTAAACCCTTCTATGCCAATTTCTGAGTGGAACAAATTCTGCAAGGTTTTGACTTTGGCCAATTTATGTTTTCTCGAATAATTGGTCTCTACCCTGTACAAAGGCTCAAAGGTGCGACTATGGGCATTTTTCAGTTAAAGATCGTTAGACTAAACACTTCTATGCCAATTTCTGAGTGGAACAAATTCTGCACGTGCTCGACTTTGGCCAAATTATGTTTTCTCGAATTATTAGCCTCGACCCTGTACAAAGGCTCAAAGGTGCGACTATGGGTATTTTTCGGTTAAAGATCGATAGACTAAACACTTCTATGCCAATTTCGATGTGGAACAAATTCTGCAAGTGTTCGACTTTGGCCAATTTATGTTTTCTTGAATAACTGGTCTCGACACTGTACAAAGGCTCAAAGATGCGACTATGGGTATTTTTCGGTTAAAGGTCGATAGACTAAACACTTCTATGCCAATTTCGACGTGGAACAAATTCTGCAAGTGTTCGAATTTGGCCAATTTATGTTTCTCGAATTATTAGCCTCGACCCTGTACAAAGGTTCAAAGGTGCGACTATGGGTATTTTTCGGTTAAAGATCGATAGACTGAGTACTCCTATGATAATTTCTGAGTGGAACAAATTCTGCAAGGTTTCGACTTTGGCCAATTTATGTTTTCTCGAATTATTAGCTTCGACCCTGTACAAAGGTTCAAAGGTGCGACTATGGGTTTTTTTTCGGTTAAAGGTCGATAGACTAAACAATTCTATGATAATTTCTGAGTGGAACAAATTCTGCAAGGTTTCGACTTTGGCCAATTTATGTTTCTCGAATTATTAGCCTCGACCCTGTACAAAGGTTCAAAGGTGCGACTATGGGTATTTTTCGGTTAAAGATCGATAGACTGAGTACTCCTATGCTAATTTCTGAGTGGAACAAATTCTGCAAGTGTTCGACTTTGGCCAATTTATGTTTTCTCGAATTATTAGCTTCGACCCTGTATAAAGGCTCAAAGGTGCGACTATGGGTATTTTTCAGTTAAAGATCGATAGACTAAACACTTCTATGCCAATTTCGATGTGGAACAAATTCTGCAAGTGTTCGACTTTGGCCAATTTATGTTTCTCGAATTATTAGCCTCGACCCTGTACAAAGGTTCAAAGGTGCGACTATGGGTATTTTTCGGTTAAAGATCGATAGACTGAGTACTCCTATGCCAATTTCTGAGTGGAACAAATTCTGCAAGGTTTCGACTTTGGCAAATTTATGTTTTCTCGAATTATTAGCCTCGACCCTGTACAAAGGCTCAAAGGTGCGACTATGGGTATTTTTCGGTTAAAGATCGATAGACTAAACACTTCTATGCCAATTTCTGAGTGGAACAAATTCTGCAAGTGTTCGACTTTGGCCAATTTATGTTTTCTCGAATTATTAGCTTCGACCCTGTACAAAGGCTCAAAGGTGCGACTATGGGTATTTTTCGGTTAAAGGTCGATAGACTAAACACTTCTATGCCAATTTCGATGTGGAACAAATTCTGCAAGTGTTCGACTTTGGCCAATTTATGTTTCTCGAATTATTAGCCTCGACCCTGTACAAAGGTTCAAAGGTGCGACTATGGGTATTTTTCGGTTAAAGATCGATAGACTGAGTACTCCTATGCCAATTTCTGAGTGGAACAAATTCTGCAAGGTTTCGACTTTGGCAAATTTATGTTTTCTCGAATTATTAGCCTCGACCCTGTACAAAGGCTCAAAGGTGCGACTATGGGTATTTTTCGGTTAAAGATCGATAGACTAAACACTTCTATGCCAATTTCTGAGTGGAACAAATTCTGCAAGGTTTCGACTTTGGCAAATTTATGTTTTCTCGAATTATTATCCTCGACCCTGTACAAAGGCTCAAAGGTGCGACTATGGGTATTTTTCGGTTAAAGATCGATAGACTAAACACTTCTATGCCAATTTCTGAGTGGAACAAATTCTGCAAGTGTTCGACTTTGGCCAATTTATGTTTTCTCGAATTATTAGCTTCGACCCTGTACAAAGGCTCAAAGGTGCGACTATGGGTATTTTTCGGTTAAAGGTCGATAGACTAAACACTTCTATGCCAATTTCGACGTGGAACAAATTCTGCAAGTGTTCGAATTTGGCCAATTTATGTTTTCTCGAATTATTAGCCTCGACCCTGTACAAAGGTTCAAAGGTGCGACTATGGGTATTTTTCGGTTAAAGATCGATAGACTGAGTACTCCTATGATAATTTATGAGTGGAACAAATTCTGCAAGGTTTCGACTTTGGCCAATTTATGTTTTCTCGAATTATTAGCTTCGACCCTGTACAAAGGCTCAAAGGTGCGAGTATGGGTATTTCTCGGTTAAAGATCGATAGACTAAACACTTCTATGCCAATTTCGATGTGGAACAAATTCTGCAAGTGTTCGAGTTTGGCCAATTTATGTTTCTCGGATTATTAGCCTCGACCCTGTACAAAGGTTCAAAGGTGCGACTATGGGTATTTTTCGGTTAAAGATCGATAGACTGAGTACTCCTATGCTAATTTCTGAGTGGAACGAATTCTGCAAGTGTTCGACTTTGGCCAATTTATGTTTCTCGAATTATTAGCCTCGACCCTGTACAAAGGTTCAAAGGTGCGACTATGGGTATTTTTCGGTTAAAGATCGATAGACTGAGTACTCCTATGATAATTTATGAGTGGAACAAATTCTGCAAGGTTTCGACTTTGGCCAATTTATGTTTTCTCGAATTATTAGCTTCGACCCTGTACAAAGGCTCAAAGGTGCGAGTATGGGTATTTCTCGGTTAAAGATCGATAGACTAAACACTTCTATGCCAATTTCGATGTGGAACAAATTCTGCAAGTGTTCGACTTTGGCCAATTTATGTTTCTCGGATTATTAGCCTCGACCCTGTACAAAGGTTCAAAGGTGCGACTATGGGTATTTTTCGGTTAAAGATCGATAGACTGAGTACTCCTATGCTAATTTCTGAGTGGAACAAATTCTGCAAGTGTTCGACTTTGGCCAATTTATGTTTCTCGAATTATTAGCCTCGACCCTGTACAAAGGCTCAAAGGTTCGACTATGGGTATTTTTCGGTTAAAGATCGATAGACTAAACACTTCTATGCCCATTTCTGAGTGGAACAAATTCTGCAAGGTTTCGACTTTGGCAAATTTATGTTTTCTCGAATTATTAGCCTCGACCCTGTACAAAGGCTCAAAGGTGCGACTATGGGTATTTTTCAGTTAAAGATCGTTAGACTAAACCCTTCTATGCCAATTTCTGAGTGGAACAAATTCTGCAAGGTTTCGACTTTGGCCAATTTATGTTTTCTCGAATTATTAGCTTCGACCCTGTACAAAGGCTCAAAGGTGCGACTATGGGTATTTTTCGGTTAAAGATCGATAGACTAAACACTTCTATGCAAAATTTCGATGTGGAACAAATTCTGCAAGTGTTCTACTTTGGCCAATTTATGTTTTCTCGAATAACTGGTCTCGACCCTGTACAAAGGCTCAAAGGTGCGACTATGGGTATTTTTCAGTTAAAGATCGTTAGACTAAACACTTCTATGCCAATTTCTGAGTGGAACAAATTCTGCAAGGTTTCGACTTTGGCCAATTTATGTTTTCTCGAATTATTAGCTTCGACCCTGTACAAAGGCTCAAAGGTGCGACTATGGGTATTTTTCGGTTAAAGATCGATTGACTGAGTACTCCTATGCTAATTTCTGAGTGGACCAAATTCTGCAAGTGTTCGACTTTGGCTAATTTATGTTTTCTCGAATTATTAGCTTCGACCCTGTACAAAGGCTCAAAGGTGCGACTATGGGTATTTCTCGGTTAAAGATCGTTAGACTAAACACTTCTATGCCAATTTCTGAGTGGAACAAATTCTGCAAGGTTTCGACTTTGGCCAATTTATGTTTTCTCGAATTATTAGCTTCGACCCTGTACAAAGGCTCAAAGGTGCGACTATGGGTATTTTTCGGTTAAAGTTCGATAGACTAAACACTTCTATGCCAATTTCGATGTGGAACAAATTCTGCAAGTGTTCGACTTTGGCCAATTTATGTTTCTCGAATTATTAGCCTCGACCCTGTACAAAGGTTCAAAGGTGCGACTATGGGTATTTTTCGGTTAAAGATCGATAGACTGAGTACTCCTATGCTAATTTCTGACTGGAACAAATTCTGCAAGTGTTCGACTTTGGCCAATTTATGTTTTCTCGAATTATTAGCTTCGACCCTGTACAAAGGCTCAAAGGTGCGACTATGGGTATTTTTCGGTTAAAGATCGATAGACTAAACACTTCTATGCCAATTTCTGAGTGGAACAAATTCTGCAAGTGTTCGACTTTGGCCAATTTATGTTTCTCGAATTATTAGCCTCGACCCTGTACAAAGGTTCAACGGTGCGACTATGGGTATTTTTCGGTTAAAGATCGATAGACTGAGTACTCCTATGCTAATTTCTGAGTGGAACAAATTATGCAAGTGTTCAACTTTGGCCAATTTATGTTTCTCGAATTATTAGCCTCGACCCTGTACAAAGGTTCAAAGGTGCGACTATGGGTATTTTTCGGTTAAAGGTCGATAGACTAAACACTTCAATGCCAATTTCGACGTGGAACAAATTCTGCAAGTGTTCGAATTTGGCCAATTTATGTTTCTCGAATTATTAGCCTCGACCCTGTACAAAGGTTCAAAGGTGCGACTATGGGTATTTTTCGGTTAAAGATCGATAGACTGAGTACTCCTATGATAATTTCTGAGTGGAACAAATTCTGCAAGGTTTCGACTTTGGCCAATTTATGTTTTCTCGAATTATTAGCTTCGACCCTGTACAAAGGCTCAAAGGTGCGAGTATGGGTATTTCTCGGTTAAAGATCGATAGACTAAACACTTCTATGCCAATTTCGATGTGGAACAAATTCTGCAAGTGTTCGACTTTGGCCAATTTATGTTTCTCGGATTATTAGCCTCGACCCTGTACAAAGGTTCAAAGGTGCGACTATGGGTATTTTTCGGTTAAAGATCGATAGACTAAACACTTCTATGCCCATTTCTGAGTGGAACAAATTCTGCAAGGTTTCGACTTTGGCAAATTTATGTTTTCTCGAATTATTAGCCTCGACCCTGTACAAAGGCTCAAAGGTGCGACTATGGGTATTTTTCAGTTAAAGATCGTTAGACTAAACCCTTCTATGCCAATTTCTGAGTGGAACAAATTCTGCAAGGTTTCGACTTTGGCAAATTTATGTTTTCTCGAATTATTAGCTTCGACCCTGTACAAAGGCTCAAAGGTGCGACTATGGGTATTTTTCGGTTAAAGATCGATAGACTAAACACTTCTATGCAAAATTTCGATGTGGAACAAATTCTGCAAGTGTTCTACTTTGGCCAATTTATGTTTTCTCGAATAACTGGTCTCGACCCTGTACAAAGGCTCAAAGGTGCGACTATGGGTATTTTTCAGTTAAAGATCGTTAGACTAAACACTTCTATGCCAATTTCTGAGTGGAACAAATTCTGCAAGGTTTCGACTTTGGCCAATTTATGTTTTCTCGAATTATCAGCTTCGACCCTGTACAAAGGCTCAAAGGTGCGACTATGGGTATTTTTCGGTTAAAGATCGATTGACTGAGTACTCCTATGCTAATTTCTGAGTGGACCAAATTCTGCAAGTGTTCGACTTTGGCTAATTTATGTTTTCTCGAATTATTAGCTTCGACCCTGTACAAAGGCTCAAAGGTGCGACTATGGGTATTTCTCGGTTAAAGATCGTTAGACTAAACACTTCTATGCCAATTTCTGAGTGGAACAAATTCTGCAAGGTTTCGACTTTGGCCAATTTATGTTTTCTCGAATTACTAGCTTCGACCCTGTACAAAGGCTCAAAGGTGCGACTATGGGTATTTTTCGGTTAAAGTTCGATAGACTAAACACTTCTATGCCAATTTCGATGTGGAACAAATTCTGCAAGTGTTCGACTTTGGCCAATTTATGTTTCTCGAATTATTAGCCCTCGACCCTGTACAAAGGTTCAAAGGTGCGACTATGGGTATTTTTCGGTTAAAGATCGATAGACTGAGTACTCCTATGCTAATTTCTGACTGGAACAAATTCTGCAAGTGTTCGACTTTGGCCAATTTATGTTTTCTCGAATTATTAGCTTCGACCCTGTACAAAGGCTCAAAGGTGCGACTATGGGTATTTTTCGGTTAAAGATCGATAGACTAAACACTTCTATGCAAAATTTCGATGTGGAACAAATTCTGCAAGTGTTCTACTTTGGCCAATTTATGTTTTCTCGAATAACTGGTCTCGACCCTGTACAAAGGCTCAAAGGTGCGACTATGGGTATTTTTCAGTTAAAGAGCGTTAGACTAAACACTTCTATGCCAATTTCTGAGTGGAACAAATTCTGCAAGGTTTCGACTTTGGCCAATTTATGTTTTCTCGAATTATTAGCTTCGACCCTGTACAAAGGCTCAAAGGTGCGACTATGGGTATTTTTCGGTTAAAGATCGATTGACTGAGTACTCCTATGCTAATTTCTGAGTGGACCAAATTCTGCAAGTGTTCGACTTTGGCTAATTTATGTTTTCTCGAATTATTAGCTTCGACCCTGTACAAAGGCTCAAAGGTGCGACTATGGGTATTTCTCGGTTAAAGATCGTTAGACTAAACACTTCTATGCCAATTTCTGAGTGGAACAAATTCTGCAAGGTTTCGACTTTGGCCAATTTATGTTTTCTCGAATTATTAGCTTCGACCCTGTACAAAGGCTCAAAGGTGCGACTATGGGTATTTTTCGGTTAAAGATCGATAGACTAAACACCTCTATGCCAATTTCTGAGTGGAACAAATTCTGCAAGTGTTCGACTTTGGCTAATTTATGTTTTCTCGAATTATTAGCTTCGACCCTGTACAAAGGCTCAAAGGTGCGACTATGGGTATTTTTCGGTTAAAGATCGATTGACTGAGTACTCCTATGCTAATTTCTGAGTGGACCAAATTCTGCAAGTGTTCGACTTTGGCTAATTTATGTTTTCTCGAATTATTAGCTTCGACCCTGTACAAAGGCTCAAAGGTGCGACTATGGGTATTTTTCGGTTAAAGATCGATAGACTAAACACTTCTATGCAAAATTTCGATGTGGAACAAATTCTGCAAGTGTTCTACTTTGGCCAATTTATGTTTTCTCGAATAACTGGTCTCGACCCTGTACAAAGGCTCAAAGGTGCGACTATGGGTATTTTTCAGTTAAAGATCGTTAGACTAAACACTTCTATGCCAATTTCTGAGTGGAACAAATTCTGCAAGGTTTCGACTTTGGCCAATTTATGTTTTCTCGAATTATTAGCTTCGACCCTGTACAAAGGCTCAAAGGTGCGACTATGGGTATTTTTCGGTTAAAGATCGATTGACTGAGTACTCCTATGCTAATTTCTGAGTGGACCAAATTCTGCAAGTGTTCGACTTTGGCTAATTTATGTTTTCTCGAATTATTAGCTTCGACCCTGTACAAAGGCTCAAAGGTGCGACTATGGGTATTTCTCGGTTAAAGATCGTTAGACTAAACACTTCTATGCCAATTTCTGAGTGGAACAAATTCTGCAAGGTTTCGACTTTGGCCAATTTATGTTTTCTCGAATTATTAGCTTCGACCCTGTACAAAGGCTCAAAGGTGCGACTATGGGTATTTTTCGGTTAAAGATCGATAGACTAAACACCTCTATGCCAATTTCTGAGTGGAACAAATTCTGCAAGGTTTCGACTTTGGCAAATTTATGTTTTCTCGAATTATTAGCCTCGACCCTGTACAAAGGCTCAAAGTTGCGACTATGGGTATTTTTCAGTTAAAGATCGTTAGACTAAACACTTCTATGCCAATTTCTGAGTGGAACAAATTCTGCAAGGTTTCGACTTTGGCCAATTTATGTTTTCTCGAATTATTAGCCTCGACCCTGTACAAAGGCTCAAAGGTGCGACTATGGGTATTTTTCGGTTAAAGTTCGATAGACTAAACACTTCTATGCCAATTTCGATGTGGAACAAATTCTGCAAGTGTTCGACTTTGGCCAATTTATGTTTCTCGAATTATTAGCCTCGACCCTGTACAAAGGTTCAAAGGTGCGACTATGGGTATTTTTCGGTTAAAGATCGATAGACTGAGTACTCCTATGCCAATTTCTGAGTGGAACAAATTCTGCAAGGTTTCGACTTTGGCAAATTTATGTTTTCTCGAATTATTAGCCTCGACCCTGTACAAAGGCTCAAAGGTGCGACTATGGGTATTTTTCGGTTAAAGATCGATAGACTAAACACTTCTATGCCAATTTCTGAGTGGAACAAATTCTGCAAGGTTTCGACTTTGGCAAATTTATGTTTTCTCGAATTATTATCCTCGACCCTGTACAAAGGCTCAAAGGTGCGACTATGGGTATTTTTCGGTTAAAGATCGATAGACTAAACACTTCTATGCCAATTTCTGAGTGGAACAAATTCTGCAAGTGTTCGACTTTGGCCAATTTATGTTTTCTCGAATTATTAGCTTCGACCCTGTACAAAGGCTCAAAGGTGCGACTATGGTATTTTTCGGTTAAAGGTCGATAGACTAAACACTTCTATGCCAATTTCGACGTGGAACAAATTCTGCAAGTGTTCGAATTTGGCCAATTTATGTTTCTCGAATTATTAGCCTCGACCCTGTACAAAGGTTCAAAGGTGCGACTATGGGTATTTTTCGGTTAAAGATCGATTGACTGAGTACTCCTATGCTAATTTCTGAGTGGACCAAATTCTGCAAGTGTTCGACTTTGGCCAATTTATGTTTTCTCGAATTATTAGCCTCGACCCTGTACAAAGGTTCAAAGGTGCGACTATGGGTTTTTTTTCGGTTAAAGGTCGATAGACTAAACAATTCTATGATAATTTCTGAGTGGAACAAATTCTGCAAGGTTTCGACTTTGGCCAATTTATGTTTCTCGAATTATTAGCCTCGACCCTGTACAAAGGTTCAAAGGTGCGACTATGGGTATTTTTCGGTTAAAGATCGATAGACTGAGTACTCCTATGCTAATTTCTGAGTGGAACAAATTCTGCAAGTGTTCGACTTTGGCCAATTTATGTTTTCTCGAATTATTAGCTTCGACCCTGTATAAAGGCTCAAAGGTGCGACAATGGGTATTTTTCAGTTAAAGATCGATAGACTAAACACTTCTATGCCAATTTCGATGTGGAACAAATTCTGCAAGTGTTCGACTTTGGCCAATTTATGTTTCTCGAATTATTAGCCTCGACCCTGTACAAAGGTTCAAAGGTGCGACTATGGGTATTTTTCGGTTAAAGATCGATAGACTGAGTACTCCTATGCCAATTTCTGAGTGGAACAAATTCTGCAAGGTTTCGACTTTGGCAAATTTATGTTTTCTCGAATTATTAGCCTCGACCCTGTACAAAGGCTCAAAGGTGCGACTATGGGTATTTTTCGGTTAAAGATCGATAGACTAAACACTTCTATGCCAATTTCTGAGTGGAACAAATTCTGCAAGTGTTCGACTTTGGCCAATTTATGTTTTCTCGAATTATTAGCTTCGACCCTGTACAAAGGCTCAAAGGTGCGACTATGGGTATTTTTCGGTTAAAGGTCGATAGACTAAACACTTCTATGCCAATTTCGACGTGGAACAAATTCTGCAAGTGTTCGAATTTGGCCAATTTATGTTTCTCGAATTATTAGCCTCGACCCTGTACAAAGGTTCAAAGGTGCGACTATGGGTATTTTTCGGTTAAAGATCGATAGACTGAGTACTCCTATGATAATTTCTGAGTGGAACAAATTCTGCAAGGTTTCGACTTTGGCCAATTTATGTTTTCTCGAATTATTAGCTTCGACCCTGTACAAAGGTTCAAAGGTGCGACTATGGGTTTTTTTTCGGTTAAAGGTCGATAGACTAAACAATTCTATGATAATTTCTGAGTGGAACAAATTCTGCAAGGTTTCGACTTTGGCCAATTTATGTTTCTCGAATTATTAGCCTCGACCCTGTACAAAGGTTCAAAGGTGCGACTATGGGTATTTTTCGGTTAAAGATCGATAGACTGAGTACTCCTATGCTAATTTCTGAGTGGAACAAATTCTGCAAGTGTTCGACTTTGGCCAATTTATGTTTTCTCGAATTATTAGCTTCGACCCTGTATAAAGGCTCAAAGGTGCGACTATGGGTATTTTTCAGTTAAAGATCGATAGACTAAACACTTCTATGCCAATTTCGATGTGGAACAAATTCTGCAAGTGTTCGACTTTGGCCAATTTATGTTTCTCGAATTATTAGCCTCGACCCTGTACAAAGGTTCAAAGGTGCGACTATGGGTATTTTTCGGTTAAAGATCGATAGACTGAGTACTCCTATGCCAATTTCTGAGTGGAACAAATTCTGCAAGGTTTCGACTTTGGCAAATTTATGTTTTCTCGAATTATTAGCCTCGACCCTGTACAAAGGCTCAAAGGTGCGACTATGGGTATTTTTCGGTTAAAGATCGATAGACTAAACACTTCTATGCCAATTTCTGAGTGGAACAAATTCTGCAAGTGTTCGACTTTGGCCAATTTATGTTTTCTCGAATTATTAGCTTCGACCCTGTACAAAGGCTCAAAGGTGCGACTATGGGTATTTTTCGGTTAAAGGTCGATAGACTAAACACTTCTATGCCAATTTCGACGTGGAACAAATTCTGCAAGTGTTCGAATTTGGCCAATTTATGTTTCTCGAATTATTAGCCTCGACCCTGTACAAAGGTTCAAAGGTGCGACTATGGGTATTTTTCGGTTAAAGATCGATAGACTGAGTACTCCTATGATAATTTCTGAGTGGAACAAATTCTGCAAGGTTTCGACTTTGGCCAATTTATGTTTTCTCGAATTATTAGCTTCGACCCTGTACAAAGGCTCAAAGGTGCGAGTATGGGTATTTCTCGGTTAAAGATCGATAGACTAAACACTTCTATGCCAATTTCGATGTGGAACAAATTCTGCAAGTGTTCGACTTTGGCCAATTTATGTTTCTCGGATTATTAGCCTCGACCCTGTACAAAGGTTCAAAGGTGCGACTATGGGTATTTTTCGGTTAAAGATCGATAGACTGAGTACTCCTATGCTAATTTCTGAGTGGAACAAATTCTGCAAGTGTTCGACTTTGGCCAATTTATGTTTCTCGAATTATTAGCCTCGACCCTGTACAAAGGCTCAAAGGTTCGACTATGGGTATTTTTCGGTTAAAGATCGATAGACTAAACACTTCTATGCCCATTTCTGAGTGGAACAAATTCTGCAAGGTTTCGACTTTGGCAAATTTATGTTTTCTCGAATTATTAGCCTCGACCCTGTACAAAGGCTCAAAGGTGCGACTATGGGTATTTTTCAGTTAAAGATCGTTAGACTAAACCCTTCTATGCCAATTTCTGAGTGGAACAAATTCTGCAAGGTTTCGACTTTGGCCAATTTATGTTTTCTCGAATTACTAGCTTCGGCCCTGTACAAAGGCTCAAAGGTGCGACTATGGGTATTTTTCGGTTAAAGATCGATAGACTAAACACTTCTATGCAAAATTTCGATGTGGAACAAATTCTGCAAGTGTTCTACTTTGGCCAATTTATGTTTTCTTGAATAACTGGTCTCGACCCTGTACTAAGGCTCAAAGGTGCGACTATGGGTATTTTTCAGTTAAAGATCGTTAGACTAAACACTTCTATGCCAATTTCTGAGTGGAACAAATTCTGCAAGGTTTCGACTTTGGCCAATTTATGTTTTCTCGAATTATTAGCTTCGACCCTGTACAAAGGCTCAAAGGTGCGACTATGGGTATTTTTCGGTTAAAGATCGATTGACTGAGTACTCCTATGCTAATTTCTGAGTGGACCAAACTCTGCAAGTGTTCGACTTTGGCTAATTTATGTTTTCTCGAATTATTAGCTTCGACCCTGTACAAAGGCTCAAAGGTGCGACTATGGGTATTTCTCGGTTAAAGATCGTTAGACTAAACACTTCTATGCCAATTTCTGAGTGGAACAAATTCTGCAAGGTTTCGACTTTGGCCAATTTATGTTTTCTCGAATTATTAGCTTCGACCCTGTACAAAGGCTCAAAGGTGCGACTATGGGTATTTTTCGGTTAAAGTTCGATAGACTAAACACTTCTATGCCAATTTCGATGTGGAACAAATTCTGCAAGTGTTCGACTTTGGCCAATTTATGTTTCTCGAATTATTAGCCTCGACCCTGTACAAAGGTTCAAAGGTGCGACTATGGGTATTTTTCGGTTAAAGATCGATAGACTAAACACTTCTATGCCAATTTCTGAGTGGAACAAATTCTGCAAGGTTTCGACTTTGGCAAATTTATGTTTTCTCGAATTATTATCCTCGACCCTGTACAAAGGCTCAAAGGTGCGACTATGGGTATTTTTCGGTTAAAGATCGATAGACTAAACACTTCTATGCCAATTTCTGAGTGGAACAAATTCTGCAAGTGTTCGACTTTGGCCAATTTATGTTTTCTCGAATTATTAGCTTCGACCCTGTACAAAGGCTCAAAGGTGCGACTATGGGTATTTTTCGGTTAAAGGTCGATAGACTAAACACTTCTATGCCAATTTCGACGTGGAACAAATTCTGCAAGTGTTCGAATTTGGCCAATTTATGTTTTCTCGAATTATTAGCCTCGACCCTGTACAAAGGTTCAAAGGTGCGACTATGGGTATTTTTCGGTTAAAGATCGATAGACTGAGTACTCCTATGATAATTTATGAGTGGAACAAATTCTGCAAGGTTTCGACTTTGGCCAATTTATGTTTTCTCGAATTATTAGCTTCGACCCTGTACAAAGGCTCAAAGGTGCGAGTATGGGTATTTCTCGGTTAAAGATCGATAGACTAAACACTTCTATGCCAATTTCGATGTGGAACAAATTCTGCAAGTGTTCGAGTTTGGCCAATTTATGTTTCTCGGATTATTAGCCTCGACCCTGTACAAAGGTTCAAAGGTGCGACTATGGGTATTTTTCGGTTAAAGATCGATAGACTGAGTACTCCTATGCTAATTTCTGAGTGGAACGAATTCTGCAAGTGTTCGACTTTGGCCAATTTATGTTTCTCGAATTATTAGCCTCGACCCTGTACAAAGGTTCAAAGGTGCGACTATGGGTATTTTTCGGTTAAAGATCGATAGACTGAGTACTCCTATGATAATTTATGAGTGGAACAAATTCTGCAAGGTTTCGACTTTGGCCAATTTATGTTTTCTCGAATTATTAGCTTCGACCCTGTACAAAGGCTCAAAGGTGCGAGTATGGGTATTTCTCGGTTAAAGATCGATAGACTAAACACTTCTATGCCAATTTCGATGTGGAACAAATTCTGCAAGTGTTCGACTTTGGCCAATTTATGTTTCTCGGATTATTAGCCTCGACCCTGTACAAAGGTTCAAAGGTGCGACTATGGGTATTTTTCGGTTAAAGATCGATAGACTGAGTACTCCTATGCTAATTTCTGAGTGGAACAAATTCTGCAAGTGTTCGACTTTGGCCAATTTATGTTTCTCGAATTATTAGCCTCGACCCTGTACAAAGGCTCAAAGGTTCGACTATGGGTATTTTTCGGTTAAAGATCGATAGACTAAACACTTCTATGCCCATTTCTGAGTGGAACAAATTCTGCAAGGTTTCGACTTTGGCAAATTTATGTTTTCTCGAATTATTAGCCTCGACCCTGTACAAAGGCTCAAAGGTGCGACTATGGGTATTTTTCAGTTAAAGATCGTTAGACTAAACCCTTCTATGCCAATTTCTGAGTGGAACAAATTCTGCAAGGTTTCGACTTTGGCCAATTTATGTTTTCTCGAATTATTAGCTTCGACCCTGTACAAAGGCTCAAAGGTGCGACTATGGGTATTTTTCGGTTAAAGATCGATAGACTAAACACTTCTATGCAAAATTTCGATGTGGAACAAATTCTGCAAGTGTTCTACTTTGGCCAATTTATGTTTTCTCGAATAACTGGTCTCGACCCTGTACAAAGGCTCAAAGGTGCGACTATGGGTATTTTTCAGTTAAAGATCGTTAGACTAAACACTTCTATGCCAATTTCTGAGTGGAACAAATTCTGCAAGGTTTCGACTTTGGCCAATTTATGTTTTCTCGAATTATTAGCTTCGACCCTGTACAAAGGCTCAAAGGTGCGACTATGGGTATTTTTCGGTTAAAGATCGATTGACTGAGTACTCCTATGCTAATTTCTGAGTGGACCAAATTCTGCAAGTGTTCGACTTTGGCTAATTTATGTTTTCTCGAATTATTAGCTTCGACCCTGTACAAAGGCTCAAAGGTGCGACTATGGGTATTTCTCGGTTAAAGATCGTTAGACTAAACACTTCTATGCCAATTTCTGAGTGGAACAAATTCTGCAAGGTTTCGACTTTGGCCAATTTATGTTTTCTCGAATTATTAGCTTCGACCCTGTACAAAGGCTCAAAGGTGCGACTATGGGTATTTTTCGGTTAAAGTTCGATAGACTAAACACTTCTATGCCAATTTCGATGTGGAACAAATTCTGCAAGTGTTCGACTTTGGCCAATTTATGTTTCTCGAATTATTAGCCTCGACCCTGTACAAAGGTTCAAAGGTGCGACTATGGGTATTTTTCGGTTAAAGATCGATAGACTGAGTACTCCTATGCTAATTTCTGACTGGAACAAATTCTGCAAGTGTTCGACTTTGGCCAATTTATGTTTTCTCGAATTATTAGCTTCGACCCTGTACAAAGGCTCAAAGGTGCGACTATGGGTATTTTTCGGTTAAAGATCGATAGACTAAACACTTCTATGCCAATTTCTGAGTGGAACAAATTCTGCAAGTGTTCGACTTTGGCCAATTTATGTTTTCTCGAATTATTAGCTTCGACCCTGTACAAAGGCTCAAAGGTGCGACTATGGGTATTTTTCGGTTAAAGGTCGATAGACTAAACACTTCTATGCCAATTTCGACGTGGAACAAATTCTGCAAGTGTTCGAATTTGGCCAATTTATGTTTCTCGAATTATTAGCCTCGACCCTGTACAAAGGTTCAACGGTGCGACTATGGGTATTTTTCGGTTAAAGATCGATAGACTGAGTACTCCTATGCTAATTTCTGAGTGGAACAAATTATGCAAGTGTTCAACTTTGGCCAATTTATGTTTCTCGAATTATTAGCCTCGACCCTGTACAAAGGTTCAAAGGTGCGACTATGGGTATTTTTCGGTTAAAGATCGATAGACTAAACACTTCTATGCCAATTTCGACGTGGAACAAATTCTGCAAGTGTTCGAATTTGGCCAATTTATGTTTCTCGAATTATTAGCCTCGACCCTGTACAAAGGTTCAAAGGTGCGACTATGGGTATTTTTCGGTTAAAGATCGATAGACTGAGTACTCCTATGATAATTTCTGAGTGGAACAAATTCTGCAAGGTTTCGACTTTGGCCAATTTATGTTTTCTCGAATTATTAGCTTCGACCCTGTACAAAGGCTCAAAGGTGCGAGTATGGGTATTTCTCGGTTAAAGATCGATAGACTAAACACTTCTATGCCAATTTCGATGTGGAACAAATTCTGCAAGTGTTCGACTTTGGCCAATTTATGTTTCTCGGATTATTAGCCTCGACCCTGTACAAAGGTTCAAAGGTGCGACTATGGGTATTTTTCGGTTAAAGATCGATAGACTAAACACTTCTATGCCCATTTCTGAGTGGAACAAATTCTGCAAGGTTTCGACTTTGGCAAATTTATGTTTTCTCGAATTATTAGCCTCGACCCTGTACAAAGGCTCAAAGGTGCGACTATGGGTATTTTTCAGTTAAAGATCGTTAGACTAAACCCTTCTATGCCAATTTCTGAGTGGAACAAATTCTGCAAGGTTTCGACTTTGGCAAATTTATGTTTTCTCGAATTATTAGCTTCGACCCTGTACAAAGGCTCAAAGGTGCGACTATGGGTATTTTTCGGTTAAAGATCGATAGACTAAACACTTCTATGCAAAATTTCGATGTGGAACAAATTCTGCAAGTGTTCTACTTTGGCCAATTTATGTTTTCTCGAATAACTGGTCTCGACCCTGTACAAAGGCTCAAAGGTGCGACTATGGGTATTTTTCAGTTAAAGATCGTTAGACTAAACACTTCTATGCCAATTTCTGAGTGGAACAAATTCTGCAAGGTTTCGACTTTGGCCAATTTATGTTTTCTCGAATTATTAGCTTCGACCCTGTACAAAGGCTCAAAGGTGCGACTATGGGTATTTTTCGGTTAAAGATCGATTGACTGAGTACTCCTATGCTAATTTCTGAGTGGACCAAATTCTGCAAGTGTTCGACTTTGGCTAATTTATGTTTTCTCGAATTATTAGCTTCGACCCTGTACAAAGGCTCAAAGGTGCGACTATGGGTATTTCTCGGTTAAAGATCGTTAGACTAAACACTTCTATGCCAATTTCTGAGTGGAACAAATTCTGCAAGGTTTCGACTTTGGCCAATTTATGTTTTCTCGAATTATTAGCTTCGACCCTGTACAAAGGCTCAAAGGTGCGACTATGGGTATTTTTCGGTTAAAGTTCGATAGACTAAACACTTCTATGCCAATTTCGATGTGGAACAAATTCTGCAAGTGTTCGACTTTGGCCAATTTATGTTTCTCGAATTATTAGCCCTCGACCCTGTACAAAGGTTCAAAGGTGCGACTATGGGTATTTTTCGGTTAAAGATCGATAGACTGAGTACTCCTATGCTAATTTCTGACTGGAACAAATTCTGCAAGTGTTCGACTTTGGCCAATTTATGTTTTCTCGAATTATTAGCTTCGACCCTGTACAAAGGCTCAAAGGTGCGACTATGGGTATTTTTCGGTTAAAGATCGATAGACTAAACACTTCTATGCAAAATTTCGATGTGGAACAAATTCTGCAAGTGTTCTACTTTGGCCAATTTATGTTTTCTCGAATAACTCGTCTCGACCCTGTACAAAGGCTCAAAGGTGCGACTATGGGTATTTTTCAGTTAAAGATCGTTAGACTAAACACTTCTATGCCAATTTCTGAGTGGAACAAATTCTGCAAGGTTTCGACTTTGGCCAATTTATGTTTTCTCGAATTATTAGCTTCGACCCTGTACAAAGGCTCAAAGGTGCGACTATAGGTATTTTTCGGTTAAAGATCGATTGACTGAGTACTCCTATGCTAATTTCTGAGTGGACCAAATTCTGCAAGTGTTCGACTTTGGCTAATTTATGTTTTCTCGAATTATTAGCTTCGACCCTGTACAAAGGCTCAAAGGTGCGACTATGGGTATTTCTCGGTTAAAGATCGTTAGACTAAACACTTCCATGCCAATTTCTGAGTGGAACAAATTCTGCAAGGTTTCGACTTTGGCCAATTTATGTTTTCTCGAATTATTAGCTTCGACCCTGTACAAAGGCTCAAAGGTGCGACTATGGGTATTTTTCGGTTAAAGTTCGATAGACTAAACACTTCTATGCCAATTTCGATGTGGAACAAATTCTGCAAGTGTTCGACTTTGGCCAATTTATGTTTCTCGAATTATTAGCCTCGACCCTGTACAAAGGTTCAAAGGTGCGACTATGGGTATTTTTCGGTTAAAGATCGATAGACTGAGTACTCCTATGCTAATTTCTGAGTGGAACAAATTCTGCAAGTGTTCGACTTTGGCCAATTTATGTTTCTCGAATTATTAGCCTCGACCCGGTACAAAGGCTCAAAGGTGCGACTATGGGTATTATTCGGTTAAAGATCGATAGACTGAGTATTCCTATGCTAATTTCTGAGTGGAACAAATTCTGCAAGTGTTCGACTTTGGCCAATTTATGTTTCTCGAATTATTAGCCTCGACCCGGTACAAAGGCTCAAAGGTGCGACTATGGGTATTATTCGGTTAAAGATCGATAGACTGAGTACTCCTATGCTAATTTCTGAGTGGAACAAATTCTGCAAGTGTTCGACTTTGGCCAATTTATATTTTTCGAATATTAGCCTCGACCCTGTACAAAGGCTCAAAGGTGCGACTATGGGTATTTTTCGGTTAAAGGTCGATAGACTAAACACTTCTATGCTAATTTCGATGTGGAACAAATTCTGCAAGTGTTCGAGTTTGGCCAATTTATGTTTCTCGAATTATTAGCCTCGACCCTGTACAAAGGCTCAAAGGTGCGATTATGGGTATTTTTCGGTTAAAGATCGATAGACTAAACCCTTCTATGCCAATTTCTGAGTGGAACAAATTCTGCAAGGTTTTGACTTTGGCCAATTTATGTTTTCTCGAATAATTGGTCTCTACCCTGTACAAAGGCTCAAAGGTGCGACTATGGGCATTTTTCAGTTAAAGATCGTTAGACTAAACACTTCTATGCCAATTTCTGAGTGGAACAAATTCTGCACGTGCTCGACTTTGGCCAAATTATGTTTTCTCGAATTATTAGCCTCGACCCTGTACAAAGGCTCAAAGGTGCGACTATGGGTATTTTTCGGTTAAAGATCGATAGACTAAACACTTCTATGCCAATTTCGATGTGGAACAAATTCTGCAAGTGTTCGACTTTGGCCAATTTATGTTTTCTTGAATAACTGGTCTCGACACTGTACAAAGGCTCAAAGATGCGACTATGGGTATTTTTCAGTTAAAGATCGTTAGACTAAACACTTCTATGCCAATTTCTGAGTGGAACAAATTCTGCAAGGTTTCGACTTTGCCAATTTATGTTTTCTCGAATTATTAGCCTCGACCCTGTACAAAGGCTCAAAGGCGCGACTATGGATATTTTTCGGTTAAAGGTCGATAGACAAAACACTTCTATGCTAATTTCGATGTGGAACAAATTCTGCAAGGTTTTGACTTTGGCCAATTTATGTTTTCTCGAATTATTAGCCTCGACCCTGTACAAAGGCTCAAAGGTGCGACTATGGGTATTTTTCAGTTAAGGATCGTTAGACTAAACACTTCTATGCCAATTTCTGAGTGGAACAAATTCTGCAAGGTTTCGACTTTGGCCAATATATGTTTTCTCGAATAACTGGTCTCGACCCTGTAAAAAGGCTCAAAGGTGCGACTATGGGCATTTTTCAATTAAAGATCGATAGACTGAGTACTCCTATGCTAATTCCTGAGTGGAACAAATTCTGCAAGGTTTCGACTGCAAGGTTTCGACTTTGGCCAATTTATGTTTTCTCGAATTATTAGCCTCGACCCTGTACAAAGGCTCAAAGGTGCGACTATTGGTATTTTTCAGTTAAAGGTCGATGGACTGAATACTCCTATGCTAATTTCTGAGTGGAACAAATTCTGCAAGTGTTCGACTTTGGCCAATTTATGTTTTCTCGAATTATTAGCCTCGACCCTGTACAAAGGCTCAAAGGTGCGACTATGGGTATTTTTCAGTTAAAGATCGTTAAACTAAACACTTCTATGCCAATTTCTGAGTGGAACAAATTCTGCAAGGTTTCGACTTTGACCAATTTATGTTTTCTCGAATTATTAGCCTCGACCCTGTACAAAGGCTCAAAGGTGCGACTATGGGTATTTTTCGGTTAAAGATCGATAGACTAAACACTTCTATGCCAATTTCGATGTGGAACAAATTCTGCAAGGTTTCGACTTTGGCAAATTTATGTTTTCTCGAATTATTAGCCTCGACCCTGTACAAAGGCTCAAAGGTGCGACTATGGGTATTTTTCGGTTAAAGATCGATAGACTAAACACTTCTATGCCAATTTCTGAGTGGAACAAATTCTGCAAGTGTTCGACTTTGGCCAATTTATGTTTCTCGAATTATTAGCCTCGACCCTGTACAAAGGTTCAAAGGTGCGACTATGGGTATTTTTCGGTTAAAGATCGATAGACTGAGTACTCCTATGCCAATTTCTGAGTGGAACAAATTCTGCAAGGTTTCGACTTTGGCAAATTTATGTTTTCTCGAATTATTAGCCTCGACCCTGTACAAAGGCTCAAAGGTGCGACTATGGGTATTTTTCGGTTAAAGATCGATAGACTAAACACTTCTATGCCAATTTCTGAGTGGAACAAATTCTGCAAGTGTTCGACTTTTTCGAATTTATGTTTCTCGAATTATTAGCCTCCACCCTGTACAAAGGTTCAAAGGTGCGACTATGGGTATTTTTCGGTTAAAGATCGATAGACTGAGTACTCCTATGCTAATTTCTGAGTGGAACAAATTCTGCAAGTGTTCGACTTTGGCCAATTTATGTTTATCGAATTATTAGCCTCGACCCTGTACAAAGGTTCAAAGGTGCGACTATGGGTATTTTTCGGTTAAAGATCGATTGACTGAGTACTCCTATGCTAATTTCTGAGTGGACCAAATTCTGCAAGTGTTCGACTTTGGCCAATTTATGTTTCTCGAATTATTAGCCTCGACCCTGTACAAAGGTTCAAATTTGCGACTATGGGTATTTTTCGGTTAAAGATCGATAGACTGAGTACTCCTATGCCAATTTCTGAGTGGAACAAATTCTGCAAGGTTTCGACTTTGGCAAATTTATGTTTTCTCGAATTATTAGCCTCGACCCTGTACAAAGGCTCAAAGGTGCGACTATGCCAATTTCTGAGTGGAACAAATTCTGCAAGGTTTCGACTTTGGCAAATTTATGTTTTCTCGAATTATTAGCCTCGACCCTGTACAAAGGCTCAAAGGTGCGACTATGGGTATTTTTCGGTTAAAGATCGATAGACTAAACACTTCTATGCCAATTTCTGAGTGGAACAAATTCTGCAAGTGTTCGACTTTGGCCAATTTATGTTTTCTCGAATTATTAGCTTCGACCCTGTACAAAGGCTCAAAGGTGCGACTATGGGTATTTTTCGGTTAAAGGTCGATAGACTAAACACTTCTATGCCAATTTCGACGTGGAACAAATTCTGCAAGTGTTCGAATTTGGCCAATTTATGTTTCTCGAATTATTAGCCTCGACCCTGTACAAAGGTTCAAAGGTGCGACTATGGGTATTTTTCGGTTAAAGATCGATAGACTGAGTACTCCTATGATAATTTCTGAGTGGAACAAATTCTGCAAGGTTTCGACTTTGGCCAATTTATGTTTTCTCGAATTATTAGCTTCGACCCTGTACAAAGGCTCAAAGGTGCGAGTATGGGTATTTCTCGGTTAAAGATCGATAGACTAAACACTTCTATGCAAATTTCGATGTGGAACAAATTCTGCAAGTGTTCGACTTTGGCCAATTTATGTTTATTTTTTATTAGCCTCGACCCTGTACAAAGGTTCAAAGGTGCGACTATGGGTATTTTTCGGTTAAAGATCGATAGACTGAGTACTCCTATGCTAATTTCTGAGTGGAACAAATTCTGCAAGTGTTCGACTTTGGCCAATTTATGTTTCTCGAATTATTAGAATCGACCCTGTACAAAGGCTCAAAGGTTCGACTATGGGTATTTTTCGGTTAAAGATCGATAGACTAAACACTTCTATGCCCATTTCTGAGTGGAACAAATTCTGCAAGTGTTCGACTTTGGCCAATTTATGTTTCTCGAATTATTAGCCTCGACCCTGTACAAAAGCTCAAAGGTTCGACTATGGGTATTTTTCGGTTAAAGATCGATAGACTAAACACTTCTATGCCCATTTCTGAGTGGAACAAATTCTGCAAGGTTTCGACTTTGGCAAATTTATGTTTTCTCGAATTATTAGCCTCGACCCTGTACAAAGGCTCAAAGGTGCGACTATGGGTATTTTTCAGTTAAAGATCGTTAGACTAAACCCTTCTATGCCAATTTCTGAGTGGAACAAATTCTGCAAGGTTTCGACTTTGGCCAATTTATGTTTTCTCGAATTACTAGCTTCGACCCTGTACAAAGGCTCAAAGGTGCGACTATGGGTATTTTTCGGTTAAAGATCGATAGACTAAACACTTCTATGCAAAATTTCGATGTGGAACAATTGGCCAATTTATGTTTTCTTGAATAACTAGTCTCGACCCTGTACTAAGGCTCAAAGGTGCGACTATGGGTATTTTTCAGTTAAAGATCGTTAGACTAAACACTTCTATGCCAATTTCTGAGTGGAACAAATTCTGCAAGGTTTCGACTTTGGCCAATTTATGTTTTCTCGAATTATTAGCTTCGACCCTGTACAAAGGCTCAAAGGTGCGACTATGGGTATTTTTCGGTTAAAGATCGATTGACTGAGTACTCCTATGCTAATTTCTGAGTGGACCAAACTCTGCAAGTGTTCGACTTTGGCTAATTTATGTTTTCTCGAATTATTAGCTTCGACCCTGTACAAAGGCTCAAAGGTGCGACTATGGGTATTTCTCGGTTAAAGATCGTTAGACTAAACACTTCTATGCCAATTTCTGAGTGGAACAAATTCTGCAAGGTTTCGACTTTGGCCAATTTATGTTTTCTCGAATTATTAGCTTCGACCCTGTACAAAGGCTCAAAGGTGCGACTATGGGTATTTTTCGGTTAAAGTTCGATAGACTAAACACTTCTATGCCAATTTCGATGTGGAACAAATTCTGCAAGTGTTCGACTTTGGCCAATTTATGTTTCTCGAATTATTAGCCTCGACCCTGTACAAAGGTTCAAAGGTGCGACTATGGGCATTTTTCAGTTAAAGATCGTTAGACTAAACACTTCTATGCCAATTTCTGAGTGGAACAAATTCTGCACGTGCTCGACTTTGGCCAAATTATGTTTTCTCGAATTATTAGCCTCGACCCTGTACAAAGGCTCAAAGGTGCGACTATGGGTATTTTTCGGTTAAAGATCGATAGACTAAACACTTCTATGCCAATTTCGATGTGGAACAAATTCTGCAAGTGTTCGACTTTGGCCAATTTATGTTTTCTTGAATAACTGGTCTCGACACTGTACAAAGGCTCAAAGATGCGACTATGGGTATTTTTCAGTTAAAGATCGTTAGACTAAACACTTCTATGCCAATTTCTGAGTGGAACAAATTCTGCAAGGTTTCGACTTTGCCAATTTATGTTTTCTCGAATTATTAGCCTCGACCCTGTACAAAGGCTCAAAGGCGCGACTATGGATATTTTTCGGTTAAAGGTCGATAGACAAAACACTTCTATGCTAATTTCGATGTGGAACAAATTCTGCAAGGTTTTGACTTTGGCCAATTTATGTTTTCTCGAATTATTAGCCTCGACCCTGTACAAAGGCTCAAAGGTGCGACTATGGGTATTTTTCAGTTAAGGATCGTTAGACTAAACACTTCTATGCCAATTTCTGAGTGGAACAAATTCTGCAAGGTTTCGACTTTGGCCAATATATGTTTTCTCGAATAACTGGTCTCGACCCTGTAAAAAGGCTCAAAGGTGCGACTATGGGCATTTTTCAATTAAAGATCGATAGACTGAGTACTCCTATGCTAATTCCTGAGTGGAACAAATTCTGCAAGGTTTCGACTGCAAGGTTTCGACTTTGGCCAATTTATGTTTTCTCGAATTATTAGCCTCGACCCTGTACAAAGGCTCAAAGGTGCGACTATTGGTATTTTTCAGTTAAAGGTCGATGGACTGAATACTCCTATGCTAATTTCTGAGTGGAACAAATTCTGCAAGTGTTCGACTTTGGCCAATTTATGTTTTCTCGAATTATTAGCCTCGACCCTGTACAAAGGCTCAAAGGTGCGACTATGGGTATTTTTCAGTTAAAGATCGTTAAACTAAACACTTCTATGCCAATTTCTGAGTGGAACAAATTCTGCAAGGTTTCGACTTTGACCAATTTATGTTTTCTCGAATTATTAGCCTCGACCCTGTACAAAGGCTCAAAGGTGCGACTATGGGTATTTTTCGGTTAAAGATCGATAGACTAAACACTTCTATGCCAATTTCGATGTGGAACAAATTCTGCAAGGTTTCGACTTTGGCAAATTTATGTTTTCTCGAATTATTAGCCTCGACCCTGTACAAAGGCTCAAAGGTGCGACTATGGGTATTTTTCGGTTAAAGATCGATAGACTAAACACTTCTATGCCAATTTCTGAGTGGAACAAATTCTGCAAGTGTTCGACTTTGGCCAATTTATGTTTCTCGAATTATTAGCCTCGACCCTGTACAAAGGTTCAAAGGTGCGACTATGGGTATTTTTCGGTTAAAGATCGATAGACTGAGTACTCCTATGCCAATTTCTGAGTGGAACAAATTCTGCAAGGTTTCGACTTTGGCAAATTTATGTTTTCTCGAATTATTAGCCTCGACCCTGTACAAAGGCTCAAAGGTGCGACTATGGGTATTTTTCGGTTAAAGATCGATAGACTAAACACTTCTATGCCAATTTCTGAGTGGAACAAATTCTGCAAGTGTTCGACTTTGGCGAATTTATGTTTCTCGAATTATTAGCCTCCACCCTGTACAAAGGTTCAAAGGTGCGACTATGGGTATTTTTCGGTTAAAGATCGATAGACTGAGTACTCCTATGCTAATTTCTGAGTGGAACAAATTCTGCAAGTGTTCGACTTTGGCCAATTTATGTTTATCGAATTATTAGCCTCGACCCTGTACAAAGGTTCAAAGGTGCGACTATGGGTATTTTTCGGTTAAAGATCGATTGACTGAGTACTCCTATGCTAATTTCTGAGTGGACCAAATTCTGCAAGTGTTCGACTTTGGCCAATTTATGTTTCTCGAATTATTAGCCTCGACCCTGTACAAAGGTTCAAATTTGCGACTATGGGTATTTTTCGGTTAAAGATCGATAGACTGAGTACTCCTATGCCAATTTCTGAGTGGAACAAATTCTGCAAGGTTTCGACTTTGGCAAATTTATGTTTTCTCGAATTATTAGCCTCGACCCTGTACAAAGGCTCAAAGGTGCGACTATGCCAATTTCTGAGTGGAACAAATTCTGCAAGGTTTCGACTTTGGCAAATTTATGTTTTCTCGAATTATTAGCCTCGACCCTGTACAAAGGCTCAAAGGTGCGACTATGGGTATTTTTCGGTTAAAGATCGATAGACTAAACACTTCTATGCCAATTTCTGAGTGGAACAAATTCTGCAAGTGTTCGACTTTGGCCAATTTATGTTTTCTCGAATTATTAGCTTCGACCCTGTACAAAGGCTCAAAGGTGCGACTATGGGTATTTTTCGGTTAAAGGTCGATAGACTAAACACTTCTATGCCAATTTCGACGTGGAACAAATTCTGCAAGTGTTCGAATTTGGCCAATTTATGTTTCTCGAATTATTAGCCTCGACCCTGTACAAAGGTTCAAAGGTGCGACTATGGGTATTTTTCGGTTAAAGATCGATAGACTGAGTACTCCTATGATAATTTCTGAGTGGAACAAATTCTGCAAGGTTTCGACTTTGGCCAATTTATGTTTTCTCGAATTATTAGCTTCGACCCTGTACAAAGGCTCAAAGGTGCGAGTATGGGTATTTCTCGGTTAAAGATCGATAGACTAAACACTTCTATGCAAATTTCGATGTGGAACAAATTCTGCAAGTGTTCGACTTTGGCCAATTTATGTTTATTTTTTATTAGCCTCGACCCTGTACAAAGGTTCAAAGGTGCGACTATGGGTATTTTTCGGTTAAAGATCGATAGACTGAGTACTCCTATGCTAATTTCTGAGTGGAACAAATTCTGCAAGTGTTCGACTTTGGCCAATTTATGTTTCTCGAATTATTAGAATCGACCCTGTACAAAGGCTCAAAGGTTCGACTATGGGTATTTTTCGGTTAAAGATCGATAGACTAAACACTTCTATGCCCATTTCTGAGTGGAACAAATTCTGCAAGTGTTCGACTTTGGCCAATTTATGTTTCTCGAATTATTAGCCTCGACCCTGTACAAAGGCTCAAAGGTTCGACTATGGGTATTTTTCGGTTAAAGATCGATAGACTAAACACTTCTATGCCCATTTCTGAGTGGAACAAATTCTGCAAGGTTTCGACTTTGGCAAATTTATGTTTTCTCGAATTATTAGCCTCGACCCTGTACAAAGGCTCAAAGGTGCGACTATGGGTATTTTTCAGTTAAAGATCGTTAGACTAAACCCTTCTATGCCAATTTCTGAGTGGAACAAATTCTGCAAGGTTTCGACTTTGGCCAATTTATGTTTTCTCGAATTACTAGCTTCGACCCTGTACAAAGGCTCAAAGGTGCGACTATGGGTATTTTTCGGTTAAAGATCGATAGACTAAACACTTCTATGCAAAATTTCGATGTGGAACAAATTCTGCAAGTGTTCTACTTTGGCCAATTTATGTTTTCTTGAATAACTAGTCTCGACCCTGTACTAAGGCTCAAAGGTGCGACTATGGGTATTTTTCAGTTAAAGATCGTTAGACTAAACACTTCTATGCCAATTTCTGAGTGGAACAAATTCTGCAAGGTTTCGACTTTGGCCAATTTATGTTTTCTCGAATTATTAGCTTCGACCCTGTACAAAGGCTCAAAGGTGCGACTATGGGTATTTTTCGGTTAAAGATCGATTGACTGAGTACTCCTATGCTAATTTCTGAGTGGACCAAATTCTGCAAGTGTTCGACTTTGGCTAATTTATGTTTTCTCGAATTATTAGCTTCGACCCTGTACAAAGGCTCAAAGGTGCGACTATGGGTATTTCTCGGTTAAAGATCGTTAGACTAAACACTTCTATGCCAATTTCTGAGTGGAACAAATTCTGCAAGGTTTCGACTTTGGCCAATTTATGTTTTCTCGAATTATTAGCTTCGACCCTGTACAAAGGCTCAAAGGTGCGACTATGGGTATTTTTCGGTTAAAGTTCAATAGACTAAACACTTCTATGCCAATTTCGATGTGGAACAAATTCTGCAAGTGTTCGACTTTGGCCAATTTATGTTTCTCGAATTATTAGCCTCGACCCTGTACAAAGGTTCAAAGGTGCGACTATGGGTATTTTTCGGTTAAAGATCGATAGACTGAGTACTCCTATGCTAATTTCTGAGTGGAACAAATTCTGCAAGTGTTCGACTTTGGCCAATTTATGTTTCTCGAATTATTAGCCTCGACCCGGTACAAAGGCTCAAAGGTGTGACTATGGGTATTATTCGGTTAAAGATCGATAGACTGAGTACTCCTATGCTAATTTCTGAGTGGAACAAATTCTGCAAGTGTTCGACTTTGGCCAATTTATGTTTCTCGAATTATTAGCCTCGACCCTGTACAAAGGTTCAAAGGTGCGACTATGGGTATTTTTCGGTTAAAGATCGATAGACTGAGTACTCCTATGCTAATTTCTGACTGGAACAAATTCTGCAAGTGTTCGACTTTGGCCAATTTATGTTTTCTCGAATTATTAGCTTCGACCCTGTACAAAGGCTCAAAGGTGCGACTATGGGTATTTTTCGGTTAAAGATCGATAGACTAAACACTTCTATGCAAAATTTCGATGTGGAACAAATTCTGCAAGTGTTCTACTTTGGCCAATTTATGTTTTCTAGAATAACTGGTATCGACCCTGTACAAAGGCTCAAAGGTGCGACTATGGGTATTTTTCAGTTAAAGAGCGTTAGACTAAACACTTCTATGCCAATTTCTGAGTGGAACAAATTCTGCAAGGTTTCGACTTTGGCCAATTTATGTTTTCTCGAATTATTAGCTTCGACCCTGTACAAAGGCTCAAAGGTGCGACTATGGGTATTTTTCGGTTAAAGATCGATAGACTAAACACTTCTATGCAAAATTTCGATGTGGAACAAATTCTGCAAGTGTTCTACTTTGGCCAATTTATGTTTTCTCGAATAACTGGTCTCGACCCTGTACAAAGGCTCAAAGGTGCGACTATGGGTATTTTTCAGTTAAAGATCGTTAGACTAAACACTTCTATGCCAATTTCTGAGTGGAACAAATTCTGCAAGGTTTCGACTTTGGCCAATTTATGTTTTCTCGAATTATCAGCTTCGACCCTGTACAAAGGCTCAAAGGTGCGACTATGGGTATTTTTCGGTTAAAGATCGATTGACTGAGTACTCCTATGCTAATTTCTGAGTGGACCAAATTCTGCAAGTGTTCGACTTTGGCTAATTTATGTTTTCTCGAATTATTAGCTTCGACCCTGTACAAAGGCTCAAAGGTGCGACTATGGGTATTTCTCGGTTAAAGATCGTTAGACTAAACACTTCTATGCCAATTTCTGAGTGGAACAAATTCTGCAAGGTTTCGACTTTGGCCAATTTATGTTTTCTCGAATTACTAGCTTCGACCCTGTACAAAGGCTCAAAGGTGCGACTATGGGTATTTTTCGGTTAAAGTTCGATAGACTAAACACTTCTATGCCAATTTCGATGTGGAACAAATTCTGCAAGTGTTCGACTTTGGCCAATTTATGTTTCTCGAATTATTAGCCCTCGACCCTGTACAAAGGTTCAAAGGTGCGACTATGGGTATTTTTCGGTTAAAGATCGATAGACTGAGTACTCCTATGCTAATTTCTGACTGGAACAAATTCTGCAAGTGTTCGACTTTGGCCAATTTATGTTTTCTCGAATTATTAGCTTCGACCCTGTACAAAGGCTCAAAGGTGCGACTATGGGTATTTTTCGGTTAAAGATCGATAGACTAAACACTTCTATGCAAAATTTCGATGTGGAACAAATTCTGCAAGTGTTCTACTTTGGCCAATTTATGTTTTCTCGAATAACTGGTCTCGACCCTGTACAAAGGCTCAAAGGTGCGACTATGGGTATTTTTCAGTTAAAGAGCGTTAGACTAAACACTTCTATGCCAATTTCTGAGTGGAACAAATTCTGCAAGGTTTCGACTTTGGCCAATTTATGTTTTCTCGAATTATTAGCTTCGACCCTGTACAAAGGCTCAAAGGTGCGACTATGGGTATTTTTCGGTTAAAGATCGATTGACTGAGTACTCCTATGCTAATTTCTGAGTGGACCAAATTCTGCAAGTGTTCGACTTTGGCTAATTTATGTTTTCTCGAATTATTAGCTTCGACCCTGTACAAAGGCTCAAAGGTGCGACTATGGGTATTTCTCGGTTAAAGATCGTTAGACTAAACACTTCTATGCCAATTTCTGAGTGGAACAAATTCTGCAAGGTTTCGACTTTGGCCAATTTATGTTTTCTCGAATTATTAGCTTCGACCCTGTACAAAGGCTCAAAGGTGCGACTATGGGTATTTTTCGGTTAAAGATCGATAGACTAAACACCTCTATGCCAATTTCTGAGTGGAACAAATTCTGCAAGTGTTCGACTTTGGCTAATTTATGTTTTCTCGAATTATTAGCTTCGACCCTGTACAAAGGCTCAAAGGTGCGACTATGGGTATTTTTCGGTTAAAGATCGATAGACTAAACACCTCTATGCCAATTTCTGAGTGGAACAAATTCTGCAAGGTTTCGACTTTGGCCAATTTATGTTTTCTCGAATTATTAGCTTCGACCCTGTACAAAGGCTCAAAGGTGCGACTATGGGTATTTTTCGGTTAAAGATCGATTGACTGAGTACTCCTATGCTAATTTCTGAGTGGACCAAATTCTGCAAGTGTTCGACTTTGGCTAATTTATGTTTTCTCGAATTATTAGCCTCGACCCTGTACAAAGGTTCAAAGGTGCGACTATGGGTATTTTTCGGTTAAAGATCGATAGACTGAGTACTCCTATGCTAATTTCTGACTGGAACAAATTCTGCAAGTGTTCGACTTTGGCCAATTTATGTTTTCTCGAATTATTAGCTTCGACCCTGTACAAAGGCTCAAAGGTGCGACTATGGGTATTTTTCGGTTAAAGATCGATAGACTAAACACTTCTATGCAAAATTTCGATGTGGAACAAATTCTGCAAGTGTTCTACTTTGGCCAATTTATGTTTTCTCGAATAACTGGTCTCGACCCTGTACAAAGGCTCAAAGGTGCGACTATGGGTATTTTTCAGTTAAAGATCGTTAGACTAAACACTTCTATGCCAATTTCTGAGTGGAACAAATTCTGCAAGGTTTCGACTTTGGCCAATTTATGTTTTCTCGAATTATTAGCTTCGACCCTGTACAAAGGCTCAAAGGTGCGACTATGGGTATTTTTCGGTTAAAGATCGATTGACTGAGTACTCCTATGCTAATTTCTGAGTGGACCAAATTCTGCAAGTGTTCGACTTTGGCTAATTTATGTTTTCTCGAATTATTAGCTTCGACCCTGTACAAAGGCTCAAAGGTGCGACTATGGGTATTTCTCGGTTAAAGATCGTTAGACTAAACACTTCTATGCCAATTTCTGAGTGGAACAAATTCTGCAAGGTTTCGACTTTGGCCAATTTATGTTTTCTCGAATTATTAGCTTCGACCCTGTACAAAGGCTCAAAGGTGCGACTATGGGTATTTTTCGGTTAAAGATCGATAGACTAAACACCTCTATGCCAATTTCTGAGTGGAACAAATTCTGCAAGGTTTCGACTTTGGCAAATTTATGTTTTCTCGAATTATTAGCCTCGACCCTGTACAAAGGCTCAAAGTTGCGACTATGGGTATTTTTCAGTTAAAGATCGTTAGACTAAACACTTTTATGCCAATTTCTGAGTGGAACAAATTCTGCAAGGTTTCGACTTTGGCCAATTTATGTTTTCTCGAATTATTAGCCTCGACCCTGTACAAAGGCTCAAAGGTGCGACTATGGGTATTTTTCGGTTAAAGTTCGATAGACTAAACACTTCTATGCCAATTTCGATGTGGAACAAATTCTGCAAGTGTTCGACTTTGGCCAATTTATGTTTCTCGAATTATTAGCCTCGACCCTGTACAAAGGTTCAAAGGTGCGACTATGGGTATTTTTCGGTTAAAGATCGATAGACTGAGTACTCCTATGCCAATTTCTGAGTGGAACAAATTCTGCAAGGTTTCGACTTTGGCAAATTTATGTTTTCTCGAATTATTAGCCTCGACCCTGTACAAAGGCTCAAAGGTGCGACTATGGGTATTTTTCGGTTAAAGATCGATAGACTAAACACTTCTATGCCAATTTCTGAGTGGAACAAATTCTGCAAGGTTTCGACTTTGGCAAATTTATGTTTTCTCGAATTATTATCCTCGACCCTGTACAAAGGCTCAAAGGTGCGACTATGGGTATTTTTCGGTTAAAGATCGATAGACTAAACACTTCTATGCCAATTTCTGAGTGGAACAAATTCTGCAAGTGTTCGACTTTGGCCAATTTATGTTTTCTCGAATTATTAGCTTCGACCCTGTACAAAGGCTCAAAGGTGCGACTATGGTATTTTTCGGTTAAAGGTCGATAGACTAAACACTTCTATGCCAATTTCGACGTGGAACAAATTCTGCAAGTGTTCGAATTTGGCCAATTTATGTTTCTCGAATTATTAGCCTCGACCCTGTACAAAGGTTCAAAGGTGCGACTATGGGTATTTTTCGGTTAAAGATCGATTGACTGAGTACTCCTATGCTAATTTCTGAGTGGACCAAATTCTGCAAGTGTTCGACTTTGGCCAATTTATGTTTTCTCGAATTATTAGCCTCGACCCTGTACAAAGGTTCAAAGGTGCGACTATGGGTTTTTTTTCGGTTAAAGGTCGATAGACTAAACAATTCTATGATAATTTCTGAGTGGAACAAATTCTGCAAGGTTTCGACTTTGGCCAATTTATGTTTCTCGAATTATTAGCCTCGACCCTGTACAAAGGTTCAAAGGTGCGACTATGGGTATTTTTCGGTTAAAGATCGATAGACTGAGTACTCCTATGCTAATTTCTGAGTGGAACAAATTCTGCAAGTGTTCGACTTTGGCCAATTTATGTTTTCTCGAATTATTAGCTTCGACCCTGTATAAAGGCTCAAAGGTGCGACTATGGGTATTTTTCAGTTAAAGATCGATAGACTAAACACTTCTATGCCAATTTCGATGTGGAACAAATTCTGCAAGTGTTCGACTTTGGCCAATTTATGTTTCTCGAATTATTAGCCTCGACCCTGTACAAAGGTTCAAAGGTGCGACTATGGGTATTTTTCGGTTAAAGATCGATAGACTGAGTACTCCTATGCCAATTTCTGAGTGGAACAAATTCTGCAAGGTTTCGACTTTGGCCAATTTATGTTTTCTCGAATTATTAGCTTCGACCCTGTACAAAGGCTCAAAGGTGCGAGTATGGGTATTTCTCGGTTAAAGATCGATAGACTAAACACTTCTATGCAAATTTCGATGTGGAACAAATTCTGCAAGTGTTCGACTTTGGCCAATTTATGTTTATTTTTTATTAGCCTCGACCCTGTACAAAGGTTCAAAGGTGCGACTATGGGTATTTTTCGGTTAAAGATCGATAGACTGAGTACTCCTATGCTAATTTCTGAGTGGAACAAATTCTGCAAGTGTTCGACTTTGGCCAATTTATGTTTCTCGAATTATTAGAATCGACCCTGTACAAAGGCTCAAAGGTTCGACTATGGGTATTTTTCGGTTAAAGATCGATAGACTAAACACTTCTATGCCCATTTCTGAGTGGAACAAATTCTGCAAGTGTTCGACTTTGGCCAATTTATGTTTCTCGAATTATTAGCCTCGACCCTGTACAAAGGCTCAAAGGTTCGACTATGGGTATTTTTCGGTTAAAGATCGATAGACTAAACACTTCTATGCCCATTTCTGAGTGGAACAAATTCTGCAAGGTTTCGACTTTGGCAAATTTATGTTTTCTCGAATTATTAGCCTCGACCCTGTACAAAGGCTCAAAGGTGCGACTATGGGTATTTTTCAGTTAAAGATCGTTAGACTAAACCCTTCTATGCCAATTTCTGAGTGGAACAAATTCTGCAAGGTTTCGACTTTGGCCAATTTATGTTTTCTCGAATTACTAGCTTCGACCCTGTACAAAGGCTCAAAGGTGCGACTATGGGTATTTTTCGGTTAAAGATCGATAGACTAAACACTTCTATGCAAAATTTCGATGTGGAACAAATTCTGCAAGTGTTCTACTTTGGCCAATTTATGTTTTCTTGAATAACTAGTCTCGACCCTGTACTAAGGCTCAAAGGTGCGACTATGGGTATTTTTCAGTTAAAGATCGTTAGACTAAACACTTCTATGCCAATTTCTGAGTGGAACAAATTCTGCAAGGTTTCGACTTTGGCCAATTTATGTTTTCTCGAATTATTAGCTTCGACCCTGTACAAAGGCTCAAAGGTGCGACTATGGGTATTTTTCGGTTAAAGATCGATTGACTGAGTACTCCTATGCTAATTTCTGAGTGGACCAAACTCTGCAAGTGTTCGACTTTGGCTAATTTATGTTTTCTCGAATTATTAGCTTCGACCCTGTACAAAGGCTCAAAGGTGCGACTATGGGTATTTCTCGGTTAAAGATCGTTAGACTAAACACTTCTATGCCAATTTCTGAGTGGAACAAATTCTGCAAGGTTTCGACTTTGGCCAATTTATGTTTTCTCGAATTATTAGCTTCGACCCTGTACAAAGGCTCAAAGGTGCGACTATGGGTATTTTTCGGTTAAAGTTCGATAGACTAAACACTTCTATGCCAATTTCGATGTGGAACAAATTCTGCAAGTGTTCGACTTTGGCCAATTTATGTTTCTCGAATTATTAGCCTCGACCCTGTACAAAGGTTCAAAGGTGCGACTATGGGCATTTTTCAGTTAAAGATCGTTAAACTAAACACTTCTATGCCAATTTCTGAGTGGAACAAATTCTGCACGTGCTCGACTTTGGCCAAATTATGTTTTCTCGAATTATTAGCCTCGACCCTGTACAAAGGCTCAAAGGTGCGACTATGGGTATTTTTCGGTTAAAGATCGATAGACTAAACACTTCTATGCCAATTTCGATGTGGAACAAATTCTGCAAGTGTTCGACTTTGGCCAATTTATGTTTTCTTGAATAACTGGTCTCGACACTGTACAAAGGCTCAAAGATGCGACTATGGGTATTTTTCAGTTAAAGATCGTTAGACTAAACACTTCTATGCCAATTTCTGAGTGGAACAAATTCTGCAAGGTTTCGACTTTGCCAATTTATGTTTTCTCGAATTATTAGCCTCGACCCTGTACAAAGGCTCAAAGGCGCGACTATGGATATTTTTCGGTTAAAGGTCGATAGACAAAACACTTCTATGCTAATTTCGATGTGGAACAAATTCTGCAAGGTTTTGACTTTGGCCAATTTATGTTTTCTCGAATTATTAGCCTCGACCCTGTACAAAGGCTCAAAGGTGCGACTATGGGTATTTTTCAGTTAAGGATCGTTAGACTAAACACTTCTATGCCAATTTCTGAGTGGAACAAATTCTGCAAGGTTTCGACTTTGGCCAATATATGTTTTCTCGAATAACTGGTCTCGACCCTGTAAAAAGGCTCAAAGGTGCGACTATGGGCATTTTTCAATTAAAGATCGATAGACTGAGTACTCCTATGCTAATTCCTGAGTGGAACAAATTCTGCAAGGTTTCGACTGCAAGGTTTCGACTTTGGCCAATTTATGTTTTCTCGAATTATTAGCCTCGACCCTGTACAAAGGCTCAAAGGTGCGACTATTGGTATTTTTCAGTTAAAGGTCGATGGACTGAATACTCCTATGCTAATTTCTGAGTGGAACAAATTCTGCAAGTGTTCGACTTTGGCCAATTTATGTTTTCTCGAATTATTAGCCTCGACCCTGTACAAAGGCTCAAAGGTGCGACTATGGGTATTTTTCAGTTAAAGATCGTTAAACTAAACACTTCTATGCCAATTTCTGAGTGGAACAAATTCTGCAAGGTTTCGACTTTGACCAATTTATGTTTTCTCGAATTATTAGCCTCGACCCTGTACAAAGGCTCAAAGGTGCGACTATGGGTATTTTTCGGTTAAAGATCGATAGACTAAACACTTCTATGCCAATTTCGATGTGGAACAAATTCTGCAAGGTTTCGACTTTGGCAAATTTATGTTTTCTCGAATTATTAGCCTCGACCCTGTACAAAGGCTCAAAGGTGCGACTATGGGTATTTTTCGGTTAAAGATCGATAGACTAAACACTTCTATGCCAATTTCTGAGTGGAACAAATTCTGCAAGTGTTCGACTTTGGCCAATTTATGTTTCTCGAATTATTAGCCTCGACCCTGTACAAAGGTTCAAAGGTGCGACTATGGGTATTTTTCGGTTAAAGATCGATAGACTGAGTACTCCTATGCCAATTTCTGAGTGGAACAAATTCTGCAAGGTTTCGACTTTGGCAAATTTATGTTTTCTCGAATTATTAGCCTCGACCCTGTACAAAGGCTCAAAGGTGCGACTATGGGTATTTTTCGGTTAAAGATCGATAGACTAAACACTTCTATGCCAATTTCTGAGTGGAACAAATTCTGCAAGTGTTCGACTTTGGCGAATTTATGTTTCTCGAATTATTAGCCTCCACCCTGTACAAAGGTTCAAAGGTGCGACTATGGGTATTTTTCGGTTAAAGATCGATAGACTGAGTACTCCTATGCTAATTTCTGAGTGGAACAAATTCTGCAAGTGTTCGACTTTGGCCAATTTATGTTTATCGAATTATTAGCCTCGACCCTGTACAAAGGTTCAAAGGTGCGACTATGGGTATTTTTCGGTTAAAGATCGATTGACTGAGTACTCCTATGCTAATTTCTGAGTGGACCAAATTCTGCAAGTGTTCGACTTTGGCCAATTTATGTTTCTCGAATTATTAGCCTCGACCCTGTACAAAGGTTCAAATTTGCGACTATGGGTATTTTTCGGTTAAAGATCGATAGACTGAGTACTCCTATGCCAATTTCTGAGTGGAACAAATTCTGCAAGGTTTCGACTTTGGCAAATTTATGTTTTCTCGAATTATTAGCCTCGACCCTGTACAAAGGCTCATAGGTGCGACTATGCCAATTTCTGAGTGGAACAAATTCTGCAAGGTTTCGACTTTGGCAAATTTATGTTTTCTCGAATTATTAGCCTCGACTGGCCAATTTATGTTTTCTCGAATTATTAGCTTCGACCCTGTACAAAGGCTCAAAGGTGCGACTATGGGTATTTTTCGGTTAAAGGTCGATAGACTAAACACTTCTATGCCAATTTCGACGTGGAACAAATTCTGCAAGTGTTCGAATTTGGCCAATTTATGTTTCTCGAATTATTAGCCTCGACCCTGTACAAAGGTTCAAAGGTGCGACTATGGGTATTTTTCGGTTAAAGATCGATAGACTGAGTACTCCTATGATAATTTCTGAGTGGAACAAATTCTGCAAGGTTTCGACTTTGGCCAATTTATGTTTTCTCGAATTATTAGCTTCGACCCTGTACAAAGGCTCAAAGGTGCGAGTATGGGTATTTCTCGGTTAAAGATCGATAGACTAAACACTTCTATGCAAATTTCGATGTGGAACAAATTCTGCAAGTGTTCGACTTTGGCCAATTTATGTTTATTTTTTATTAGCCTCGACCCTGTACAAAGGTTCAAAGGTGCGACTATGGGTATTTTTCGGTTAAAGATCGATAGACTGAGTACTCCTATGCTAATTTCTGAGTGGAACAAATTCTGCAAGTGTTCGACTTTGGCCAATTTATGTTTCTCGAATTATTAGAATCGACCCTGTACAAAGGCTCAAAGGTTCGACTATGGGTATTTTTCGGTTAAAGATCGATAGACTAAACACTTCTATGCCCATTTCTGAGTGGAACAAATTCTGCAAGTGTTCGACTTTGGCCAATTTATGTTTCTCGAATTATTAGCCTCGACCCTGTACAAAGGCTCAAAGGTTCGACTATGGGTATTTTTCGGTTAAAGATCGATAGACTAAACACTTCTATGCCCATTTCTGAGTGGAACAAATTCTGCAAGGTTTCGACTTTGGCAAATTTATGTTTTCTCGAATTATTAGCCTCGACCCTGTACAAAGGCTCAAAGGTGCGACTATGGGTATTTTTCAGTTAAAGATCGTTAGACTAAACCCTTCTATGCCAATTTCTGAGTGGAACAAATTCTGCAAGGTTTCGACTTTGGCCAATTTATGTTTTCTCGAATTACTAGCTTCGACCCTGTACAAAGGCTCAAAGGTGCGACTATGGGTATTTTTCGGTTAAAGATCGATAGACTAAACACTTCTATGCAAAATTTCGATGTGGAACAAATTCTGCAAGTGTTCTACTTTGGCCAATTTATGTTTTCTTGAATAACTAGTCTCGACCCTGTACTAAGGCTCAAAGGTGCGACTATGGGTATTTTTCAGTTAAAGATCGTTAGACTAAACACTTCTATGCCAATTTCTGAGTGGAACAAATTCTGCAAGGTTTCGACTTTGGCCAATTTATGTTTTCTCGAATTATTAGCTTCGACCCTGTACAAAGGCTCAAAGGTGCGACTATGGGTATTTTTCGGTTAAAGATCGATTGACTGAGTACTCCTATGCTAATTTCTGAGTGGACCAAATTCTGCAAGTGTTCGACTTTGGCTAATTTATGTTTTCTCGAATTATTAGCTTCGACCCTGTACAAAGGCTCAAAGGTGCGACTATGGGTATTTCTCGGTTAAAGATCGTTAGACTAAACACTTCTATGCCAATTTCTGAGTGGAACAAATTCTGCAAGGTTTCGACTTTGGCCAATTTATGTTTTCTCGAATTATTAGCTTCGACCCTTTACAAAGGCTCAAAGGTGCGACTATGGGTATTTTTCGGTTAAAGTTCAATAGACTAAACACTTCTATGCCAATTTCGATGTGGAACAAATTCTGCAAGTGTTCGACTTTGGCCAATTTATGTTTCTCGAATTATTAGCCTCGACCCTGTACAAAGGTTCAAAGGTGCGACTATGGGTATTTTTCGGTTAAAGATCGATAGACTGAGTACTCCTATGCTAATTTCTGAGTGGAACAAATTCTGCAAGTGTTCGACTTTGGCCAATTTATGTTTCTCGAATTATTAGCCTCGACCCGGTACAAAGGCTCAAAGGTGTGACTATGGGTATTATTCGGTTAAAGATCGATAGACTGAGTACTCCTATGCTAATTTCTGAGTGGAACAAATTCTGCAAGTGTTCGACTTTGGCCAATTTATGTTTCTCGAATTATTAGCCTCGACCCTGTACAAAGGTTCAAAGGTGCGACTATGGGTATTTTTCGGTTAAAGATCGATAGACTGAGTACTCCTATGCTAATTTCTGACTGGAACAAATTCTGCAAGTGTTCGACTTTGGCCAATTTATGTTTTCTCGAATTATTAGCTTCGACCCTGTACAAAGGCTCAAAGGTGCGACTATGGGTATTTTTCGGTTAAAGATCGATAGACTAAACACTTCTATGCAAAATTTCGATGTGGAACAAATTCTGCAAGTGTTCTACTTTGGCCAATTTATGTTTTCTAGAATAACTGGTCTCGACCCTGTACAAAGGCTCAAAGGTGCGACTATGGGTATTTTTCAGTTAAAGAGCGTTAGACTAAACACTTCTATGCCAATTTCTGAGTGGAACAAATTCTGCAAGGTTTCGACTTTGGCCAATTTATGTTTTCTCGAATTATTAGCTTCGACCCTGTACAAAGGCTCAAAGGTGCGACTATGGGTATTTTTCGGTTAAAGATCGATAGACTAAACACTTCTATGCAAAATTTCGATGTGGAACAAATTCTGCAAGTGTTCTACTTTGGCCAATTTATGTTTTCTCGAATAACTGGTCTCGACCCTGTACAAAGGCTCAAAGGTGCGACTATGGGTATTTTTCAGTTAAAGATCGTTAGACTAAACACTTCTATGCCAATTTCTGAGTGGAACAAATTCTGCAAGGTTTCGACTTTGGCCAATTTATGTTTTCTCGAATTATCAGCTTCGACCCTGTACAAAGGCTCAAAGGTGCGACTATGGGTATTTTTCGGTTAAAGATCGATTGACTGAGTACTCCTATGCTAATTTCTGAGTGGACCAAATTCTGCAAGTGTTCGACTTTGGCTAATTTATGTTTTCTCGAATTATTAGCTTCGACCCTGTACAAAGGCTCAAAGGTGCGACTATGGGTATTTCTCGGTTAAAGATCGTTAGACTAAACACTTCTATGCCAATTTCTGAGTGGAACAAATTCTGCAAGGTTTCGACTTTGGCCAATTTATGTTTTCTCGAATTACTAGCTTCGACCCTGTACAAAGGCTCAAAGGTGCGACTATGGGTATTTTTCGGTTAAAGTTCGATAGACTAAACACTTCTATGCCAATTTCGATGTGGAACAAATTCTGCAAGTGTTCGACTTTGGCCAATTTATGTTTCTCGAATTATTAGCCCTCGACCCTGTACAAAGGTTCAAAGGTGCGACTATGGGTATTTTTCGGTTAAAGATCGATAGACTGAGTACTCCTATGCTAATTTCTGACTGGAACAAATTCTGCAAGTGTTCGACTTTGGCCAATTTATGTTTTCTCGAATTATTAGCTTCGACCCTGTACAAAGGCTCAAAGGTGCGACTATGGGTATTTTTCGGTTAAAGATCGATAGACTAAACACTTCTATGCAAAATTTCGATGTGGAACAAATTCTGCAAGTGTTCTACTTTGGCCAATTTATGTTTTCTCGAATAACTGGTCTCGACCCTGTACAAAGGCTCAAAGGTGCGACTATGGGTATTTTTCAGTTAAAGAGCGTTAGACTAAACACTTCTATGCCAATTTCTGAGTGGAACAAATTCTGCAAGGTTTCGACTTTGGCCAATTTATGTTTTCTCGAATTATTAGCTTCGACCCTGTACAAAGGCTCAAAGGTGCGACTATGGGTATTTTTCGGTTAAAGATCGATTGACTGAGTACTCCTATGCTAATTTCTGAGTGGACCAAATTCTGCAAGTGTTCGACTTTGGCTAATTTATGTTTTCTCGAATTATTAGCTTCGACCCTGTACAAAGGCTCAAAGGTGCGACTATGGGTATTTCTCGGTTAAAGATCGTTAGACTAAACACTTCTATGCCAATTTCTGAGTGGAACAAATTCTGCAAGGTTTCGACTTTGGCCAATTTATGTTTTCTCGAATTATTAGCTTCGACCCTGTACAAAGGCTCAAAGGTGCGACTATGGGTATTTTTCGGTTAAAGATCGATAGACTAAACACCTCTATGCCAATTTCTGAGTGGAACAAATTCTGCAAGTGTTCGACTTTGGCTAATTTATGTTTTCTCGAATTATTAGCTTCGACCCTGTACAAAGGCTCAAAGGTGCGACTATGGGTATTTTTCGGTTAAAGATCGATTGACTGAGTACTCCTATGCTAATTTCTGAGTGGACCAAATTCTGCAAGTGTTCGACTTTGGCTAATTTATGTTTTCTCGAATTATTAGCCTCGACCCTGTACAAAGGTTCAAAGGTGCGACTATGGGTATTTTTCGGTTAAAGATCGATAGACTGAGTACTCCTATGCTAATTTCTGACTGGAACAAATTCTGCAAGTGTTCGACTTTGGCCAATTTATGTTTTCTCGAATTATTAGCTTCGACCCTGTACAAAGGCTCAAAGGTGCGACTATGGGTATTTTTCGGTTAAAGATCGATAGACTAAACACTTCTATGCAAAATTTCGATGTGGAACAAATTCTGCAAGTGTTCTACTTTGGCCAATTTATGTTTTCTCGAATAACTGGTCTCGACCCTGTACAAAGGCTCAAAGGTGCGACTATGGGTATTTTTCAGTTAAAGATCGTTAGACTAAACACTTCTATGCCAATTTCTGAGTGGAACAAATTCTGCAAGGTTTCGACTTTGGCCAATTTATGTTTTCTCGAATTATTAGCTTCGACCCTGTACAAAGGCTCAAAGGTGCGACTATGGGTATTTTTCGGTTAAAGATCGATTGACTGAGTACTCCTATGCTAATTTCTGAGTGGACCAAATTCTGCAAGTGTTCGACTTTGGCTAATTTATGTTTTCTCGAATTATTAGCTTCGACCCTGTACAAAGGCTCAAAGGTGCGACTATGGGTATTTCTCGGTTAAAGATCGTTAGACTAAACACTTCTATGCCAATTTCTGAGTGGAACAAATTCTGCAAGGTTTCGACTTTGGCCAATTTATGTTTTCTCGAATTATTAGCTTCGACCCTGTACAAAGGCTCAAAGGTGCGACTATGGGTATTTTTCGGTTAAAGATCGATAGACTAAACACCTCTATGCCAATTTCTGAGTGGAACAAATTCTGCAAGGTTTCGACTTTGGCAAATTTATGTTTTCTCGAATTATTAGCCTCGACCCTGTACAAAGGCTCAAAGTTGCGACTATGGGTATTTTTCAGTTAAAGATCGTTAGACTAAACACTTCTATGCCAATTTCTGAGTGGAACAAATTCTGCAAGGTTTCGACTTTGGCCAATTTATGTTTTCTCGAATTATTAGCCTCGACCCTGTACAAAGGCTCAAAGGTGCGACTATGGGTATTTTTCGGTTAAAGTTCGATAGACTAAACACTTCTATGCCAATTTCGATGTGGAACAAATTCTGCAAGTGTTCGACTTTGGCCAATTTATGTTTCTCGAATTATTAGCCTCGACCCTGTACAAAGGTTCAAAGGTGCGACTATGGGTATTTTTCGGTTAAAGATCGATAGACTGAGTACTCCTATGCCAATTTCTGAGTGGAACAAATTCTGCAAGGTTTCGACTTTGGCAAATTTATGTTTTCTCGAATTATTAGCCTCGACCCTGTACAAAGGCTCAAAGGTGCGACTATGGGTATTTTTCGGTTAAAGATCGATAGACTAAACACTTCTATGCCAATTTCTGAGTGGAACAAATTCTGCAAGGTTTCGACTTTGGCAAATTTATGTTTTCTCGAATTATTATCCTCGACCCTGTACAAAGGCTCAAAGGTGCGACTATGGGTATTTTTCGGTTAAAGATCGATAGACTAAACACTTCTATGCCAATTTCTGAGTGGAACAAATTCTGCAAGTGTTCGACTTTGGCCAATTTATGTTTTCTCGAATTATTAGCTTCGACCCTGTACAAAGGCTCAAAGGTGCGACTATGGTATTTTTCGGTTAAAGGTCGATAGACTAAACACTTCTATGCCAATTTCGACGTGGAACAAATTCTGCAAGTGTTCGAATTTGGCCAATTTATGTTTCTCGAATTATTAGCCTCGACCCTGTACAAAAGTTCAAAGGTGCGACTATGGGTATTTTTCGGTTAAAGATCGATTGACTGAGTACTCCTATGCTAATTTCTGAGTGGACCAAATTCTGCAAGTGTTCGACTTTGGCCAATTTATGTTTTCTCGAATTATTAGCCTCGACCCTGTACAAAGGTTCAAAGGTGCGACTATGGGTTTTTTTTCGGTTAAAGGTCGATAGACTAAACAATTCTATGATAATTTCTGAGTGGAACAAATTCTGCAAGGTTTCGACTTTGGCCAATTTATGTTTCTCGAATTATTAGCCTCGACCCTGTACAAAGGTTCAAAGGTGCGACTATGGGTATTTTTCGGTTAAAGATCGATAGACTGAGTACTCCTATGCTAATTTCTGAGTGGAACAAATTCTGCAAGTGTTCGACTTTGGCCAATTTATGTTTTCTCGAATTATTAGCTTCGACCCTGTATAAAGGCTCAAAGGTGCGACTATGGGTATTTTTCAGTTAAAGATCGATAGACTAAACACTTCTATGCCAATTTCGATGTGGAACAAATTCTGCAAGTGTTCGACTTTGGCCAATTTATGTTTCTCGAATTATTAGCCTCGACCCTGTACAAAGGTTCAAAGGTGCGACTATGGGTATTTTTCGGTTAAAGATCGATAGACTGAGTACTCCTATGCCAATTTCTGAGTGGAACAAATTCTGCAAGGTTTCGACTTTGGCAAATTTATGTTTTCTCGAATTATTAGCCTCGACCCTGTACAAAGGCTCAAAGGTGCGACTATGGGTATTTTTCGGTTAAAGATCGATAGACTAAACACTTCTATGCCAATTTCTGAGTGGAACAAATTCTGCAAGTGTTCGACTTTGGCCAATTTATGTTTTCTCGAATTATTAGCTTCGACCCTGTACAAAGGCTCAAAGGTGCGACTATGGGTATTTTTCGGTTAAAGGTCGATAGACTAAACACTTCTATGCCAATTTCGACGTGGAACAAATTCTGCAAGTGTTCGAATTTGGCCAATTTATGTTTCTCGAATTATTAGCCTCGACCCTGTACAAAGGTTCAAAGGTGCGACTATGGGTATTTTTCGGTTAAAGATCGATAGACTGAGTACTCCTATGATAATTTCTGAGTGGAACAAATTCTGCAAGGTTTCGACTTTGGCCAATTTATGTTTTCTCGAATTATTAGCTTCGACCCTGTACAAAGGTTCAAAGGTGCGACTATGGGTTTTTTTTCGGTTAAAGGTCGATAGACTAAACAATTCTATGATAATTTCTGAGTGGAACAAATTCTGCAAGGTTTCGACTTTGGCCAATTTATGTTTCTCGAATTATTAGCCTCGACCCTGTACAAAGGTTCAAAGGTGCGACTATGGGTATTTTTCGGTTAAAGATCGATAGACTGAGTACTCCTATGCTAATTTCTGAGTGGAACAAATTCTGCAAGTGTTCGACTTTGGCCAATTTATGTTTTCTCGAATTATTAGCTTCGACCCTGTATAAAGGCTCAAAGGTGCGACTATGGGTATTTTTCAGTTAAAGATCGATAGACTAAACACTTCTATGCCAATTTCGATGTGGAACAAATTCTGCAAGTGTTCGACTTTGGCCAATTTATGTTTCTCGAATTATTAGCCTCGACCCTGTACAAAGGTTCAAAGGTGCGACTATGGGTATTTTTCGGTTAAAGATCGATATACTGAGTACTCCTATGCCAATTTCTGAGTGGAACAAATTCTGCAAGGTTTCGACTTTGGCAAATTTATGTTTTCTCGAATTATTAGCCTCGACCCTGTACAAAGGCTCAAAGGTGCGACTATGGGTATTTTTCGGTTAAAGATCGATAGACTAAACACTTCTATGCCAATTTCTGAGTGGAACAAATTCTGCAAGGTTTCGACTTTGGCCAATTTATGTTTTCTCGAATTATTAGCTTCGACCCTGTACAAAGGTTCAAAGGTGCGACTATGGGTTTTTTTTCGGTTAAAGGTCGATAGACTAAACAATTCTATGATAATTTCTGAGTGGAACAAATTCTGCAAGGTTTCGACTTTGGCCAATTTATGTTTCTCGAATTATTAGCCTCGACCCTGTACAAAGGTTCAAAGGTGCGACTATGGGTATTTTTCGGTTAAAGATCGATAGACTGAGTACTCCTATGCTAATTTCTGAGTGGAACAAATTCTGCAAGTGTTCGACTTTGGCCAATTTATGTTTTCTCGAATTATTAGCTTCGACCCTGTATAAAGGCTCAAAGGTGCGACTATGGGTATTTTTCAGTTAAAGATCGATAGACTAAACACTTCTATGCCAATTTCGATGTGGAACAAATTCTGCAAGTGTTCGACTTTGGCCAATTTATGTTTCTCGAATTATTAGCCTCGACCCTGTACAAAGGTTCAAAGGTGCGACTATGGGTATTTTTCGGTTAAAGATCGATAGACTGAGTACTCCTATGCCAATTTCTGAGTGGAACAAATTCTGCAAGGTTTCGACTTTGGCAAATTTATGTTTTCTCGAATTATTAGCCTCGACCCTGTACAAAGGCTCAAAGGTGCGACTATGGGTATTTTTCGGTTAAAGATCGATAGACTAAACACTTCTATGCCAATTTCTGAGTGGAACAAATTCTGCAAGTGTTCGACTTTGGCCAATTTATGTTTTCTCGAATTATTAGCTTCGACCCTGTACAAAGGCTCAAAGGTGCGACTATGGGTATTTTTCGGTTAAAGGTCGATAGACTAAACACTTCTATGCCAATTTCGACGTGGAACAAATTCTGCAAGTGTTCGAATTTGGCCAATTTATGTTTCTCGAATTATTAGCCTCGACCCTGTACAAAGGTTCAAAGGTGCGACTATGGGTATTTTTCGGTTAAAGATCGATAGACTGAGTACTCCTATGATAATTTCTGAGTGGAACAAATTCTGCAAGGTTTCGACTTTGGCCAATTTATGTTTTCTCGAATTATTAGCTTCGACCCTGTACAAAGGTTCAAAGGTGCGACTATGGGTTTTTTTTCGGTTAAAGGTCGATAGACTAAACAATTCTATGATAATTTCTGAGTGGAACAAATTCTGCAAGGTTTCGACTTTGGCCAATTTATGTTTCTCGAATTATTAGCCTCGACCCTGTACAAAGGTTCAAAGGTGCGACTATGGGTATTTTTCGGTTAAAGATCGATAGACTGAGTACTCCTATGCTAATTTCTGAGTGGAACAAATTCTGCAAGTGTTCGACTTTGGCCAATTTATGTTTTCTCGAATTATTAGCTTCGACCCTGTATAAAGGCTCAAAGGTGCGACTATGGGTATTTTTCAGTTAAAGATCGATAGACTAAACACTTCTATGCCAATTTCGATGTGGAACAAATTCTGCAAGTGTTCGACTTTGGCCAATTTATGTTTCTCGAATTATTAGCCTCGACCCTGTACAAAGGTTCAAAGGTGCGACTATGGGTATTTTTCGGTTAAAGATCGATATACTGAGTACTCCTATGCCAATTTCTGAGTGGAACAAATTCTGCAAGGTTTCGACTTTGGCAAATTTATGTTTTCTCGAATTATTAGCCTCGACCCTGTACAAAGGCTCAAAGGTGCGACTATGGGTATTTTTCGGTTAAAGATCGATAGACTAAACACTTCTATGCCAATTTCTGAGTGGAACAAATTCTGCAAGTGTTCGACTTTGGCCAATTTATGTTTTCTCGAATTATTAGCTTCGACCCTGTACAAAGGCTCAAAGGTGCGACTATGGGTATTTTTCGGTTAAAGGTCGATAGACTAAACACTTCTATGCCAATTTCGACGTGGAACAAATTCTGCAAGTGTTCGAATTTGGCCAATTTATGTTTCTCGAATTATTAGCCTCGACCCTGTACAAAGGTTCAAAGGTGCGACTATGGGTATTTTTCGGTTAAAGATCGATAGACTGAGTACTCCTATGATAATTTCTGAGTGGAACAAATTCTGCAAGGTTTCGACTTTGGCCAATTTATGTTTTCTCGAATTATTAGCTTCGACCCTGTACAAAGGTTCAAAGGTGCGACTATGGGTTTTTTTTCGGTTAAAGGTCGATAGACTAAACAATTCTATGATAATTTCTGAGTGGAACAAATTCTGCAAGGTTTCGACTTTGGCCAATTTATGTTTCTCGAATTATTAGCCTCGACCCTGTACAAAGGTTCAAAGGTGCGACTATGGGTATTTTTCGGTTAAAGATCGATAGACTGAGTACTCCTATGCTAATTTCTGAGTGGAACAAATTCTGCAAGTGTTCGACTTTGGCCAATTTATGTTTTCTCGAATTATTAGCTTCGACCCTGTATAAAGGCTCAAAGGTGCGACTATGGGTATTTTTCAGTTAAAGATCGATAGACTAAACACTTCTATGCCAATTTCGATGTGGAACAAATTCTGCAAGTGTTCGACTTTGGCCAATTTATGTTTCTCGAATTATTAGCCTCGACCCTGTACAAAGGTTCAAAGGTGCGACTATGGGTATTTTTCGGTTAAAGATCGATAGACTGAGTACTCCTATGCCAATTTCTGAGTGGAACAAATTCTGCAAGGTTTCGACTTTGGCAAATTTATGTTTTCTCGAATTATTAGCCTCGACCCTGTACAAAGGCTCAAAGGTGCGACTATGGGTATTTTTCGGTTAAAGATCGATAGACTAAACACTTCTATGCCAATTTCTGAGTGGAACAAATTCTGCAAGTGTTCGACTTTGGCCAATTTATGTTTTCTCGAATTATTAGCTTCGACCCTGTACAAAGGCTCAAAGGTGCGACTATGGGTATTTTTCGGTTAAAGGTCGATAGACTAAACACTTCTATGCCAATTTCGACGTGGAACAAATTCTGCAAGTGTTCGAATTTGGCCAATTTATGTTTCTCGAATTATTAGCCTCGACCCTGTACAAAGGTTCAAAGGTGCGACTATGGGTATTTTTCGGTTAAAGATCGATAGACTGAGTACTCCTATGATAATTTCTGAGTGGAACAAATTCTGCAAGGTTTCGACTTTGGCCAATTTATGTTTTCTCGAATTATTAGCTTCGACCCTGTACAAAGGCTCAAAGGTGCGAGTATGGGTATTTCTCGGTTAAAGATCGATAGACTAAACACTTCTATGCCAATTTCGATGTGGAACAAATTCTGCAAGTGTTCGACTTTGGCCAATTTATGTTTCTCGGATTATTAGCCTCGACCCTGTACAAAGGTTCAAAGGTGCGACTATGGGTATTTTTCGGTTAAAGATCGATAGACTGAGTACTCCTATGCTAATTTCTGAGTGGAACAAATTCTGCAAGTGTTCGACTTTGGCCAATTTATGTTTCTCGAATTATTAGCCTCGACCCTGTACAAAGGCTCAAAGGTTCGACTATGGGTATTTTTCGGTTAAAGATCGATAGACTAAACACTTCTATGCCCATTTCTGAGTGGAACAAATTCTGCAAGGTTTCGACTTTGGCAAATTTATGTTTTCTCGAATTATTAGCCTCGACCCTGTACAAAGGCTCAAAGGTGCGACTATGGGTATTTTTCAGTTAAAGATCGTTAGACTAAACCCTTCTATGCCAATTTCTGAGTGGAACAAATTCTGCAAGGTTTCGACTTTGGCCAATTTATGTTTTCTCGAATTACTAGCTTCGGCCCTGTACAAAGGCTCAAAGGTGCGACTATGGGTATTTTTCGGTTAAAGATCGATAGACTAAACACTTCTATGCAAAATTTCGATGTGGAACAAATTCTGCAAGTGTTCTACTTTGGCCAATTTATGTTTTCTTGAATAACTGGTCTCGACCCTGTACTAAGGCTCAAAGGTGCGACTATGGGTATTTTTCAGTTAAAGATCGTTAGACTAAACACTTCTATGCCAATTTCTGAGTGGAACAAATTCTGCAAGGTTTCGACTTTGGCCAATTTATGTTTTCTCGAATTATTAGCTTCGACCCTGTACAAAGGCTCAAAGGTGCGACTATGGGTATTTTTCGGTTAAAGATCGATTGACTGAGTACTCCTATGCTAATTTCTGAGTGGACCAAACTCTGCAAGTGTTCGACTTTGGCTAATTTATGTTTTCTCGAATTATTAGCTTCGACCCTGTACAAAGGCTCAAAGGTGCGACTATGGGTATTTCTCGGTTAAAGATCGTTAGACTAAACACTTCTATGCCAATTTCTGAGTGGAACAAATTCTGCAAGGTTTCGACTTTGGCCAATTTATGTTTTCTCGAATTATTAGCTTCGACCCTGTACAAAGGCTCAAAGGTGCGACTATGGGTATTTTTCGGTTAAAGTTCGATAGACTAAACACTTCTATGCCAATTTCGATGTGGAACAAATTCTGCAAGTGTTCGACTTTGGCCAATTTATGTTTCTCGAATTATTAGCCTCGACCCTGTACAAAGGTTCAAAGGTGCGACTATGGGTATTTTTCGGTTAAAGATCGATAGACTGAGTACTCCTATGCCAATTTCTGAGTGGAACAAATTCTGCAAGGTTTCGACTTTGGCAAATTTATGTTTTCTCGAATTATTAGCCTCGACCCTGTACAAAGGCTCAAAGGTGCGACTATGGGTATTTTTCGGTTAAAGATCGATAGACTAAACACTTCTATGCCAATTTCTGAGTGGAACAAATTCTGCAAGGTTTCGACTTTGGCAAATTTATGTTTTCTCGAATTATTATCCTCGACCCTGTACAAAGGCTCAAAGGTGCGACTATGGGTATTTTTCGGTTAAAGATCGATAGACTGAGTACTCCTATGCCAATTTCTGAGTGGAACAAATTCTGCAAGGTTTCGACTTTGGCAAATTTATGTTTTCTCGAATTATTAGCCTCGACCCTGTACAAAGGCTCAAAGGTGCGACTATGGGTATTTTTCGGTTAAAGATCGATAGACTAAACACTTCTATGCCAATTTCTGAGTAGAACAAATTCTGCAAGGTTTCGACTTTGGCAAATTTATGTTTTCTCGAATTATTATCCTCGACCCTGTACAAAGGCTCAAAGGTGCGACTATGGGTATTTTTCGGTTAAAGGTCGATAGACTAAACACTTCTATGCCAATTTCGACGTGGAACAAATTCTGCAAGTGTTCGAATTTGGCCAATTTATGTTTTCTCGAATTATTAGCCTCGACCCTGTACAAAGGTTCAAAGGTGCGACTATGGGTATTTTTCGGTTAAAGATCGATAGACTGAGTACTCCTATGATAATTTATGAGTGGAACAAATTCTGCAAGGTTTCGACTTTGGCCAATTTATGTTTTCTCGAATTATTAGCTTCGACCCTGTACAAAGGCTCAAAGGTGCGAGTATGGGTATTTCTCGGTTAAAGATCGATAGACTAAACACTTCTATGCCAATTTCGATGTGGAACAAATTCTGCAAGTGTTCGAGTTTGGCCAATTTATGTTTCTCGGATTATTAGCCTCGACCCTGTACAAAGGTTCAAAGGTGCGACTATGGGTATTTTTCGGTTAAAGATCGATAGACTGAGTACTCCTATGCTAATTTCTGAGTGGAACGAATTCTGCAAGTGTTCGACTTTGGCCAATTTATGTTTCTCGAATTATTAGCCTCGACCCTGTACAAAGGTTCAAAGGTGCGACTATGGGTATTTTTCGGTTAAAGATCGATAGACTGAGTACTCCTATGATAATTTATGAGTGGAACAAATTCTGCAAGGTTTCGACTTTGGCCAATTTATGTTTTCTCGAATTATTAGCTTCGACCCTGTACAAAGGCTCAAAGGTGCGAGTATGGGTATTTCTCGGTTAAAGATCGATAGACTAAACACTTCTATGCCAATTTCGATGTGGAACAAATTCTGCAAGTGTTCGACTTTGGCCAATTTATGTTTCTCGGATTATTAGCCTCGACCCTGTACAAAGGTTCAAAGGTGCGACTATGGGTATTTTTCGGTTAAAGATCGATAGACTGAGTACTCCTATGCTAATTTCTGAGTGGAACAAATTCTGCAAGTGTTCGACTTTGGCCAATTTATGTTTCTCGAATTATTAGCCTCGACCCTGTACAAAGGCTCAAAGGTTCGACTATGGGTATTTTTCGGTTAAAGATCGATAGACTAAACACTTCTATGCCCATTTCTGAGTGGAACAAATTCTGCAAGGTTTCGACTTTGGCAAATTTATGTTTTCTCGAATTATTAGCCTCGACCCTGTACAAAGGCTCAAAGGTGCGACTATGGGTATTTTTCAGTTAAAGATCGTTAGACTAAACCCTTCTATGCCAATTTCTGAGTGGAACAAATTCTGCAAGGTTTCGACTTTGGCCAATTTATGTTTTCTCGAATTATTAGCTTCGACCCTGTACAAAGGCTCAAAGGTGCGACTATGGGTATTTTTCGGTTAAAGATCGATAGACTAAACACTTCTATGCAAAATTTCGATGTGGAACAAATTCTGCAAGTGTTCTACTTTGGCCAATTTATGTTTTCTCGAATAACTGGTCTCGACCCTGTACAAAGGCTCAAAGGTGCGACTATGGGTATTTTTCAGTTAAAGATCGTTAGACTAAACACTTCTATGCCAATTTCTGAGTGGAACAAATTCTGCAAGGTTTCGACTTTAGCCAATTTATGTTTTCTCGAATTATTAGCTTCGACCCTGTACAAAGGCTCAAAGGTGCGACTATGGGTATTTTTCGGTTAAAGATCGATTGACTGAGTACTCCTATGCTAATTTCTGAGTGGACCAAATTCTGCAAGTGTTCGACTTTGGCTAATTTATGTTTTCTCGAATTATTAGCTTCGACCCTGTACAAAGGCTCAAAGGTGCGACTATGGGTATTTCTCGGTTAAAGATCGTTAGACTAAACACTTCTATGCCAATTTCTGAGTGGAACAAATTCTGCAAGGTTTCGACTTTGGCCAATTTATGTTTTCTCGAATTATTAGCTTCGACCCTGTACAAAGGCTCAAAGGTGCGACTATGGGTATTTTTCGGTTAAAGTTCGATAGACTAAACACTTCTATGCCAATTTCGATGTGGAACAAATTCTGCAAGTGTTCGACTTTGGCCAATTTATGTTTCTCGAATTATTAGCCTCGACCCTGTACAAAGGTTCAAAGGTGCGACTATGGGTATTTTTCGGTTAAAGATCGATAGACTGAGTACTCCTATGCTAATTTCTGACTGGAACAAATTCTGCAAGTGTTCGACTTTGGCCAATTTATGTTTTCTCGAATTATTAGCTTCGACCCTGTACAAAGGCTCAAAGGTGCGACTATGGGTATTTTTCGGTTAAAGATCGATAGACTAAACACTTCTATGCCAATTTCTGAGTGGAACAAATTCTGCAAGTGTTCGACTTTGGCCAATTTATGTTTTCTCGAATTATTAGCTTCGACCCTGTACAAAGGCTCAAAGGTGCGACTATGGGTATTTTTCGGTTAAAGGTCGATAGACTAAACACTTCTATGCCAATTTCGACGTGGAACAAATTCTGCAAGTGTTCGAATTTGGCCAATTTATGTTTCTCGAATTATTAGCCTCGACCCTGTACAAAGGTTCAACGGTGCGACTATGGGTATTTTTCGGTTAAAGATCGATAGACTGAGTACTCCTATGCTAATTTCTGAGTGGAACAAATTATGCAAGTGTTCAACTTTGGCCAATTTATGTTTCTCGAATTATTAGCCTCGACCCTGTACAAAGGTTCAAAGGTGCGACTATGGGTATTTTTCGGTTAAAGATCGATAGACTAAACACTTCTATGCCAATTTCGACGTGGAACAAATTCTGCAAGTGTTCGAATTTGGCCAATTTATGTTTCTCGAATTATTAGCCTCGACCCTGTACAAAGGTTCAAAGGTGCGACTATGGGTATTTTTCGGTTAAAGATCGATAGACTGAGTACTCCTATGATAATTTCTGAGTGGAACAAATTCTGCAAGGTTTCGACTTTGGCCAATTTATGTTTTCTCGAATTATTAGCTTCGACCCTGTACAAAGGCTCAAAGGTGCGAGTATGGGTATTTCTCGGTTAAAGATCGATAGACTAAACACTTCTATGCCAATTTCGATGTGGAACAAATTCTGCAAGTGTTCGACTTTGGCCAATTTATGTTTCTCGGATTATTAGCCTCGACCCTGTACAAAGGTTCAAAGGTGCGACTATGGGTATTTTTCGGTTAAAGATCGATAGACTAAACACTTCTATGCCCATTTCTGAGTGGAACAAATTCTGCAAGGTTTCGACTTTGGCAAATTTATGTTTTCTCGAATTATTAGCCTCGACCCTGTACAAAGGCTCAAAGGTGCGACTATGGGTATTTTTCAGTTAAAGATCGTTAGACTAAACCCTTCTATGCCAATTTCTGAGTGGAACAAATTCTGCAAGGTTTCGACTTTGGCAAATTTATGTTTTCTCGAATTATTAGCTTCGACCCTGTACAAAGGCTCAAAGGTGCGACTATGGGTATTTTTCGGTTAAAGATCGATAGACTAAACACTTCTATGCAAAATTTCGATGTGGAACAAATTCTGCAAGTGTTCTACTTTGGCCAATTTATGTTTTCTCGAATAACTGGTCTCGACCCTGTACAAAGGCTCAAAGGTGCGACTATGGGTATTTTTCAGTTAAAGATCGTTAGACTAAACACTTCTATGCCAATTTCTGAGTGGAACAAATTCTGCAAGGTTTCGACTTTGGCCAATTTATGTTTTCTCGAATTATTAGCTTCGACCCTGTACAAAGGCTCAAAGGTGCGACTATGGGTATTTTTCGGTTAAAGATCGATTGACTGAGTACTCCTATGCTAATTTCTGAGTGGACCAAATTCTGCAAGTGTTCGACTTTGGCTAATTTATGTTTTCTCGAATTATTAGCTTCGACCCTGTACAAAGGCTCAAAGGTGCGACTATGGGTATTTCTCGGTTAAAGATCGTTAGACTAAACACTTCCATGCCAATTTCTGAGTGGAACAAATTCTGCAAGGTTTCGACTTTGGCCAATTTATGTTTTCTCGAATTATTAGCTTCGACCCTGTACAAAGGCTCAAAGGTGCGACTATGGGTATTTTTCGGTTAAAGTTCGATAGACTAAACACTTCTATGCCAATTTCGATGTGGAACAAATTCTGCAAGTGTTCGACTTTGGCCAATTTATGTTTCTCGAATTATTAGCCTCGACGCTGTACAAAGGTTCAAAGGTGCGACTATGGGTATTTTTCGGTTAAACATCGATAGACTGAGTACTCCTATGCTAATTTCTGAGTGGAACAAATTCTGCAAGTGTTCGACTTTGGCCAATTTATGTTTCTCGAATTATTAGCCTCGACCCGGTACAAAGGCTCAAAGGTGCGACTATGGGTATTATTCGGTTAAAGATCGATAGACTGAGTACTCCTATGCTAATTTCTGAGTGGAACAAATTCTGCAAGTGTTCGACTTTGGCCAATTTATATTTTTCGAATATTAGCCTCGACCCTGTACAAAGGCTCAAAGGTGCGACTATGGGTATTTTACGGTTAAAGGTCGATAGACTAAACACTTCTATGCTAATTTCGATGTGGAACAAATTCTGCAAGTGTTCGAGTTTGGCCAATTTATGTTTCTCGAATTATTAGCCTCGACCCTGTACAAAGGCTCAAAGGTGCGATTATGGGTATTTTTCGGTTAAAGATCGATAGACTAAACCCTTCTATGCCAATTTCTGAGTGGAACAAATTCTGCAAGGTTTTGACTTTGGCCAATTTATGTTTTCTCGAATAATTGGTCTCTACCCTGTACAAAGGCTCAAACGTGCGACTATGGGCATTTTTCAGTTAAAGATCGTTAGACTAAACACTTCTATGCCAATTTCTGAGTGGAACAAATTCTGCACGTGCTCGACTTTGACCAAATTATGTTTTCTCGAATTATTAGCCTCGACCCTGTACAAAGGCTCAAAGGTGCGACTATGGGTATTTTTCGGTTAAAGATCGATAGACTAAACACTTCTATGCCAATTTCGATGTGGAACAAATTCTGCAAGTGTTCGACTTTGGCCAATTTATGTTTTCTTGAATTATTAGCTTCGACCCTGTACAAAGGCTCAAAGGTGCGACTATGGGTATTTCTCGGTTAAAGATCGTTAGACTAAACACTTCCATGCCAATTTCTGAGTGGAACAAATTCTGCAAGGTTTCGACTTTGGCCAATTTATGTTTTCTCGAATTATTAGCTTCGACCCTGTACAAAGGCTCAAAGGTGCGACTATGGGTATTTTTCGGTTAAAGTTCGATAGACTAAACACTTCTATGCCAATTTCGATGTGGAACAAATTCTGCAAGTGTTCGACTTTGGCCAATTTATGTTTCTCGAATTATTAGCCTCGACCCTGTACAAAGGTTCAAAGGTGCGACTATGGGTATTTTTCGGTTAAAGATCGATAGACTGAGTACTCCTATGCTAATTTCTGAGTGGAACAAATTCTGCAAGTGTTCGACTTTGGCCAATTTATGTTTCTCGAATTATTAGCCTCGACCCTGTACAAAGGCTCAAAGGTGCGACTATGGGTATTTTTCGGTTAAAGTTCGATAGACTAAACACTTCTATGCCAATTTCGATGTGGAACAAATTCTGCAAGTGTTCGACTTTGGCCAATTTATGTTTCTCGAATTATTAGCCTCGACCCGGTACAAAGGCTCAAAGGTGCGACTATGGGTATTATTCGGTTAAAGATCGATAGACTGAGTACTCCTATGCTAATTTCTGAGTGGAACAAATTCTGCAAGTGTTCGACTTTGGCCAATTTATATTTTTCGAATATTAGCCTCGACCCTGTACAAAGGCTCAAAGGTGCGACTATGGGTATTTTTCGGTTAAAGTTCGATAGACTAAACACTTCTATGCCAATTTCGATGTGGAACAAATTCTGCAAGTGTTCGACTTTGGCCAATTTATGTTTCTCGAATTATTAGCCTCGACCCGGTACAAAGGCTCAAAGGTGCGACTATGGGTATTATTCGGTTAAAGATCGATAGACTGAGTACTCCTATGCTAATTTCTGAGTGGAACAAATTCTGCAAGGTTTCGACTTTGGCCAATTTATGTTTTCTCGAATTATTAGCCTCGACCCTGTACAAAGGCTCAAAGGTGCGACTATGGGTATTTTTCGGTTAAAGTTCGATAGACTAAACACTTCTATGCCAATTTCGATGTGGAACAAATTCTGCAAGTGTTCGACTTTGGCCAATTTATGTTTCTCGAATTATTAGCCTCGACCCTGTACAAAGGTTCAAAGGTGCGACTATGGGTATTTTTCGGTTAAAGATCGATAGACTGAGTACTCCTATGCCAATTTCTGAGTGGAACAAATTCTGCAAGGTTTCGACTTTGGCAAATTTATGTTTTCTCGAATTATTAGCCTCGACCCTGTACAAAGGCTCAAAGGTGCGACTATGGGTATTTTTCGGTTAAAGATCGATAGACTAAACACTTCTATGCCAATTTCTGAGTGGAACAAATTCTGCAAGGTTTCGACTTTGGCAAATTTATGTTTTCTCGAATTATTATCCTCGACCCTGTACAAAGGCTCAAAGGTGCGACTATGGGTATTTTTCGGTTAAAGATCGATAGACTAAACACTTCTATGCCAATTTCTGAGTGGAACAAATTCTGCAAGTGTTCGACTTTGGCCAATTTATGTTTTCTCGAATTATTAGCTTCGACCCTGTACAAAGGCTCAAAGGTGCGACTATGGTATTTTTCGGTTAAAGGTCGATAGACTAAACACTTCTATGCCAATTTCGACGTGGAACAAATTCTGCAAGTGTTCGAATTTGGCCAATTTATGTTTCTCGAATTATTAGCCTCGACCCTGTACAAAGGTTCAAAGGTGCGACTATGGGTATTTTTCGGTTAAAGATCGATTGACTGAGTACTCCTATGCTAATTTCTGAGTGGACCAAATTCTGCAAGTGTTCGACTTTGGCCAATTTATGTTTTCTCGAATTATTAGCCTCGACCCTGTACAAAGGTTCAAAGGTGCGACTATGGGTTTTTTTTCGGTTAAAGGTCGATAGACTAAACAATTCTATGATAATTTCTGAGTGGAACAAATTCTGCAAGGTTTCGACTTTGGCCAATTTATGTTTCTCGAATTATTAGCCTCGACCCTGTACAAAGGTTCAAAGGTGCGACTATGGGTATTTTTCGGTTAAAGATCGATAGACTGAGTACTCCTATGCTAATTTCTGAGTGGAACAAATTCTGCAAGTGTTCGACTTTGGCCAATTTATGTTTTCTCGAATTATTAGCTTCGACCCTGTATAAAGGCTCAAAGGTGCGACTATGGGTATTTTTCAGTTAAAGATCGATAGACTAAACACTTCTATGCCAATTTCGATGTGGAACAAATTCTGCAAGTGTTCGACTTTGGCCAATTTATGTTTCTCGAATTATTAGCCTCGACCCTGTACAAAGGTTCAAAGGTGCGACTATGGGTATTTTTCGGTTAAAGATCGATAGACTGAGTACTCCTATGCCAATTTCTGAGTGGAACAAATTCTGCAAGGTTTCGACTTTGGCAAATTTATGTTTTCTCGAATTATTAGCCTCGACCCTGTACAAAGGCTCAAAGGTGCGACTATGGGTATTTTTCGGTTAAAGATCGATAGACTAAACACTTCTATGCCAATTTCTGAGTGGAACAAATTCTGCAAGTGTTCGACTTTGGCCAATTTATGTTTTCTCGAATTATTAGCTTCGACCCTGTACAAAGGCTCAAAGGTGCGACTATGGGTATTTTTCGGTTAAAGGTCGATAGACTAAACACTTCTATGCCAATTTCGACGTGGAACAAATTCTGCAAGTGTTCGAATTTGGCCAATTTATGTTTCTCGAATTATTAGCCTCGACCCTGTACAAAGGTTCAAAGGTGCGACTATGGGTATTTTTCGGTTAAAGATCGATAGACTGAGTACTCCTATGATAATTTCTGAGTGGAACAAATTCTGCAAGGTTTCGACTTTGGCCAATTTATGTTTTCTCGAATTATTAGCTTCGACCCTGTACAAAGGTTCAAAGGTGCGACTATGGGTTTTTTTTCGGTTAAAGGTCGATAGACTAAATAATTCTATGATAATTTCTGAGTGGAACAAATTCTGCAAGGTTTCGACTTTGGCCAATTTATGTTTCTCGAATTATTAGCCTCGACCCTGTACAAAGGTTCAAAGGTGCGACTATGGGTATTTTTCGGTTAAAGATCGATAGACTGAGTACTCCTATGCTAATTTCTGAGTGGAACAAATTCTGCAAGTGTTCGACTTTGGCCAATTTATGTTTTCTCGAATTATTAGCTTCGACCCTGTATAAAGGCTCAAAGGTGCGACTATGGGTATTTTTCAGTTAAAGATCGATAGACTAAACACTTCTATGCCAATTTCGATGTGGAACAAATTCTGCAAGTGTTCGACTTTGGCCAATTTATGTTTCTCGAATTATTAGCCTCGACCCTGTACAAAGGTTCAAAGGTGCGACTATGGGTATTTTTCGGTTAAAGATCGATAGACTGAGTACTCCTATGCCAATTTCTGAGTGGAACAAATTCTGCAAGGTTTCGACTTTGGCAAATTTATGTTTTCTCGAATTATTAGCCTCGACCCTGTACAAAGGCTCAAAGGTGCGACTATGGGTATTTTTCGGTTAAAGATCGATAGACTAAACACTTCTATGCCAATTTCTGAGTGGAACAAATTCTGCAAGTGTTCGACTTTGGCCAATTTATGTTTTCTCGAATTATTAGCTTCGACCCTGTACAAAGGCTCAAAGGTGCGACTATGGGTATTTTTCGGTTAAAGGTCGATAGACTAAACACTTCTATGCCAATTTCGACGTGGAACAAATTCTGCAAGTGTTCGAATTTGGCCAATTTATGTTTCTCGAATTATTAGCCTCGACCCTGTACAAAGGTTCAAAGGTGCGACTATGGGTATTTTTCGGTTAAAGATCGATAGACTGAGTACTCCTATGATAATTTCTGAGTGGAACAAATTCTGCAAGGTTTCGACTTTGGCCAATTTATGTTTTCTCGAATTATTAGCTTCGACCCTGTACAAAGGCTCAAAGGTGCGAGTATGGGTATTTCTCGGTTAAAGATCGATAGACTAAACACTTCTATGCCAATTTCGATGTGGAACAAATTCTGCAAGTGTTCGACTTTGGCCAATTTATGTTTCTCGGATTATTAGCCTCGACCCTGTACAAAGGTTCAAAGGTGCGACTATGGGTATTTTTCGGTTAAAGATCGATAGACTGAGTACTCCTATGCTAATTTCTGAGTGGAACAAATTCTGCAAGTGTTCGACTTTGGCCAATTTATGTTTCTCGAATTATTAGCCTCGACCCTGTACAAAGGCTCAAAGGTTCGACTATGGGTATTTTTCGGTTAAAGATTAAAGATCGATAGACTAAACACTTCTATGCCCATTTCTGAGTGGAACAAATTCTGCAAGGTTTCGACTTTGGCAAATTTATGTTTTCTCGAATTATTAGCCTCGACCCTGTACAAAGGCTCAAAGGTGCGACTATGGGTATTTTTCGGTTAAAGGTCGATAGACTAAACACTTCTATGCCAATTTCGACGTGGAACAAATTCTGCAAGTGTTCGAATTTGGCCAATTTATGTTTCTCGAATTATTAGCCTCGACCCTGTACAAAGGTTCAAAGGTGCGACTATGGGTATTTTTCGGTTAAAGATCGATAGACTGAGTACTCCTATGATAATTTCTGAGTGGAACAAATTCTGCAAGGTTTCGACTTTGGCCAATTTATGTTTTCTCGAATTATTAGCTTCGACCCTGTACAAAGGTTCAAAGGTGCGACTATGGGTTTTTTTTCGGTTAAAGGTCGATAGACTAAATAATTCTATGATAATTTCTGAGTGGAACAAATTCTGCAAGGTTTCGACTTTGGCCAATTTATGTTTCTCGAATTATTAGCCTCGACCCTGTACAAAGGTTCAAAGGTGCGACTATGGGTATTTTTCGGTTAAAGATCGATAGACTGAGTACTCCTATGCTAATTTCTGAGTGGAACAAATTCTGCAAGTGTTCGACTTTGGCCAATTTATGTTTTCTCGAATTATTAGCTTCGACCCTGTATAAAGGCTCAAAGGTGCGACTATGGGTATTTTTCAGTTAAAGATCGATAGACTAAACACTTCTATGCCAATTTCGATGTGGAACAAATTCTGCAAGTGTTCGACTTTGGCCAATTTATGTTTCTCGAATTATTAGCCTCGACCCTGTACAAAGGTTCAAAGGTGCGACTATGGGTATTTTTCGGTTAAAGATCGATAGACTGAGTACTCCTATGCCAATTTCTGAGTGGAACAAATTCTGCAAGGTTTCGACTTTGGCAAATTTATGTTTTCTCGAATTATTAGCCTCGACCCTGTACAAAGGCTCAAAGGTGCGACTATGGGTATTTTTCGGTTAAAGATCGATAGACTAAACACTTCTATGCCAATTTCTGAGTGGAACAAATTCTGCAAGTGTTCGACTTTGGCCAATTTATGTTTTCTCGAATTATTAGCTTCGACCCTGTACAAAGGCTCAAAGGTGCGACTATGGGTATTTTTCGGTTAAAGGTCGATAGACTAAACACTTCTATGCCAATTTCGACGTGGAACAAATTCTGCAAGTGTTCGAATTTGGCCAATTTATGTTTCTCGAATTATTAGCCTCGACCCTGTACAAAGGTTCAAAGGTGCGACTATGGGTATTTTTCGGTTAAAGATCGATAGACTGAGTACTCCTATGATAATTTCTGAGTGGAACAAATTCTGCAAGGTTTCGACTTTGGCCAATTTATGTTTTCTCGAATTATTAGCTTCGACCCTGTACAAAGGCTCAAAGGTGCGAGTATGGGTATTTCTCGGTTAAAGATCGATAGACTAAACACTTCTATGCCAATTTCGATGTGGAACAAATTCTGCAAGTGTTCGACTTTGGCCAATTTATGTTTCTCGGATTATTAGCCTCGACCCTGTACAAAGGTTCAAAGGTGCGACTATGGGTATTTTTCGGTTAAAGATCGATAGACTGAGTACTCCTATGCTAATTTCTGAGTGGAACAAATTCTGCAAGTGTTCGACTTTGGCCAATTTATGTTTCTCGAATTATTAGCCTCGACCCTGTACAAAGGCTCAAAGGTTCGACTATGGGTATTTTTCGGTTAAAGATTAAAGATCGATAGACTAAACACTTCTATGCCCATTTCTGAGTGGAACAAATTCTGCAAGGTTTCGACTTTGGCAAATTTATGTTTTCTCGAATTATTAGCCTCGACCCTGTACAAAGGCTCAAAGGTGCGACTATGGGTATTTTTCAGTTAAAGATCGTTAGACTAAACCCTTCTATGCCAATTTCTGAGTGGAACAAATTCTGCAAGGTTTCGACTTTGGCCAATTTATGTTTTCTCGAATTACTAGCTTCGGCCCTGTACAAAGGCTCAAAGGTGCGACTATGGGTATTTTTCGGTTAAAGATCGATAGACTAAACACTTCTATGCAAAATTTCGATGTGGAACAAATTCTGCAAGTGTTCTACTTTGGCCAATTTATGTTTTCTTGAATAACTGGTCTCGACCCTGTACTAAGGCTCAAAGGTGCGACTATGGGTATTTTTCAGTTAAAGATCGTTAGACTAAACACTTCTATGCCAATTTCTGAGTGGAACAAATTCTGCAAGGTTTCGACTTTGGCCAATTTATGTTTTCTCGAATTATTAGCTTCGACCCTGTACAAAGGCTCAAAGGTGCGACTATGGGTATTTTTCGGTTAAAGATCGATTGACTGAGTACTCCTATGCTAATTTCTGAGTGGACCAAACTCTGCAAGTGTTCGACTTTGGCTAATTTATGTTTTCTCGAATTATTAGCTTCGACCCTGTACAAAGGCTCAAAGGTGCGACTATGGGTATTTCTCGGTTAAAGATCGTTAGACTAAACACTTCTATGCCAATTTCTGAGTGGAACAAATTCTGCAAGGTTTCGACTTTGGCCAATTTATGTTTTCTCGAATTATTAGCTTCGACCCTGTACAAAGGCTCAAAGGTGCGACTATGGGTATTTTTCGGTTAAAGTTCGATAGACTAAACACTTCTATGCCAATTTCGATGTGGAACAAATTCTGCAAGTGTTCGACTTTGGCCAATTTATGTTTCTCGAATTATTAGCCTCGACCCTGTACAAAGGTTCAAAGGTGCGACTATGGGTATTTTTCGGTTAAAGATCGATAGACTGAGTACTCCTATGCCAATTTCTGAGTGGAACAAATTCTGCAAGTGTTCGACTTTGGCCAATTTATATTTTTCGAATATTAGCCTCGACCCTGTACAAAGGCTCAAAGGTGCGACTATGGGTATTTTACGGTTAAAGGTCGATAGACTAAACACTTCTATGCTAATTTCGATGTGGAACAAATTCTGCAAGTGTTCGAGTTTGGCCAATTTATGTTTCTCGAATTATTAGCCTCGACCCTGTACAAAGGCTCAAAGGTGCGATTATGGGTATTTTTCGGTTAAAGATCGATAGACTAAACCCTTCTATGCCAATTTCTGAGTGGAACAAATTCTGCAAGGTTTTGACTTTGGCCAATTTATGTTTTCTCGAATAATTGGTCTCTACCCTGTACAAAGGCTCAAACGTGCGACTATGGGCATTTTTCAGTTAAAGATCGTTAGACTAAACACTTCTATGCCAATTTCTGAGTGGAACAAATTCTGCACGTGCTCGACTTTGACCAAATTATGTTTTCTCGAATTATTAGCCTCGACCCTGTACAAAGGCTCAAAGGTGCGACTATGGGTATTTTTCGGTTAAAGATCGATAGACTAAACACTTCTATGCCAATTTCGATGTGGAACAAATTCTGCAAGTGTTCGACTTTGGCCAATTTATGTTTTCTTGAATTATTAGCTTCGACCCTGTACAAAGGCTCAAAGGTGCGACTATGGGTATTTCTCGGTTAAAGATCGTTAGACTAAACACTTCCATGCCAATTTCTGAGTGGAACAAATTCTGCAAGGTTTCGACTTTGGCCAATTTATGTTTTCTCGAATTATTAGCTTCGACCCTGTACAAAGGCTCAAAGGTGCGACTATGGGTATTTTTCGGTTAAAGTTCGATAGACTAAACACTTCTATGCCAATTTCGATGTGGAACAAATTCTGCAAGTGTTCGACTTTGGCCAATTTATGTTTCTCGAATTATTAGCCTCGACCCTGTACAAAGGTTCAAAGGTGCGACTATGGGTATTTTTCGGTTAAAGATCGATAGACTGAGTACTCCTATGCTAATTTCTGAGTGGAACAAATTCTGCAAGTGTTCGACTTTGGCCAATTTATGTTTCTCGAATTATTAGCCTCGACCCTGTACAAAGGCTCAAAGGTGCGACTATGGGTATTTTTCGGTTAAAGTTCGATAGACTAAACACTTCTATGCCAATTTCGATGTGGAACAAATTCTGCAAGTGTTCGACTTTGGCCAATTTATGTTTCTCGAATTATTAGCCTCGACCCGGTACAAAGGCTCAAAGGTGCGACTATGGGTATTATTCGGTTAAAGATCGATAGACTGAGTACTCCTATGCTAATTTCTGAGTGGAACAAATTCTGCAAGTGTTCGACTTTGGCCAATTTATATTTTTCGAATATTAGCCTCGACCCTGTACAAAGGCTCAAAGGTGCGACTATGGGTATTTTTCGGTTAAAGTTCGATAGACTAAACACTTCTATGCCAATTTCGATGTGGAACAAATTCTGCAAGTGTTCGACTTTGGCCAATTTATGTTTCTCGAATTATTAGCCTCGACCCGGTACAAAGGCTCAAAGGTGCGACTATGGGTATTATTCGGTTAAAGATCGATAGACTGAGTACTCCTATGCTAATTTCTGAGTGGAACAAATTCTGCAAGGTTTCGACTTTGGCCAATTTATGTTTTCTCGAATTATTAGCCTCGACCCTGTACAAAGGCTCAAAGGTGCGACTATGGGTATTTTTCGGTTAAAGTTCGATAGACTAAACACTTCTATGCCAATTTCGATGTGGAACAAATTCTGCAAGTGTTCGACTTTGGCCAATTTATGTTTCTCGAATTATTAGCCTCGACCCTGTACAAAGGTTCAAAGGTGCGACTATGGGTATTTTTCGGTTAAAGATCGATAGACTGAGTACTCCTATGCCAATTTCTGAGTGGAACAAATTCTGCAAGGTTTCGACTTTGGCAAATTTATGTTTTCTCGAATTATTAGCCTCGACCCTGTACAAAGGCTCAAAGGTGCGACTATGGGTATTTTTCGGTTAAAGATCGATAGACTAAACACTTCTATGCCAATTTCTGAGTGGAACAAATTCTGCAAGGTTTCGACTTTGGCAAATTTATGTTTTCTCGAATTATTATCCTCGACCCTGTACAAAGGCTCAAAGGTGCGACTATGGGTATTTTTCGGTTAAAGATCGATAGACTAAACACTTCTATGCCAATTTCTGAGTGGAACAAATTCTGCAAGTGTTCGACTTTGGCCAATTTATGTTTTCTCGAATTATTAGCTTCGACCCTGTACAAAGGCTCAAAGGTGCGACTATGGTATTTTTCGGTTAAAGGTCGATAGACTAAACACTTCTATGCCAATTTCGACGTGGAACAAATTCTGCAAGTGTTCGAATTTGGCCAATTTATGTTTCTCGAATTATTAGCCTCGACCCTGTACAAAGGTTCAAAGGTGCGACTATGGGTATTTTTCGGTTAAAGATCGATTGACTGAGTACTCCTATGCTAATTTCTGAGTGGACCAAATTCTGCAAGTGTTCGACTTTGGCCAATTTATGTTTTCTCGAATTATTAGCCTCGACCCTGTACAAAGGTTCAAAGGTGCGACTATGGGTTTTTTTTCGGTTAAAGGTCGATAGACTAAACAATTCTATGATAATTTCTGAGTGGAACAAATTCTGCAAGGTTTCGACTTTGGCCAATTTATGTTTCTCGAATTATTAGCCTCGACCCTGTACAAAGGTTCAAAGGTGCGACTATGGGTATTTTTCGGTTAAAGATCGATAGACTGAGTACTCCTATGCTAATTTCTGAGTGGAACAAATTCTGCAAGTGTTCGACTTTGGCCAATTTATGTTTTCTCGAATTATTAGCTTCGACCCTGTATAAAGGCTCAAAGGTGCGACTATGGGTATTTTTCAGTTAAAGATCGATAGACTAAACACTTCTATGCCAATTTCGATGTGGAACAAATTCTGCAAGTGTTCGACTTTGGCCAATTTATGTTTCTCGAATTATTAGCCTCGACCCTGTACAAAGGTTCAAAGGTGCGACTATGGGTATTTTTCGGTTAAAGATCGATAGACTGAGTACTCCTATGCCAATTTCTGAGTGGAACAAATTCTGCAAGGTTTCGACTTTGGCAAATTTATGTTTTCTCGAATTATTAGCCTCGACCCTGTACAAAGGCTCAAAGGTGCGACTATGGGTATTTTTCGGTTAAAGATCGATAGACTAAACACTTCTATGCCAATTTCTGAGTGGAACAAATTCTGCAAGTGTTCGACTTTGGCCAATTTATGTTTTCTCGAATTATTAGCTTCGACCCTGTACAAAGGCTCAAAGGTGCGACTATGGGTATTTTTCGGTTAAAGGTCGATAGACTAAACACTTCTATGCCAATTTCGACGTGGAACAAATTCTGCAAGTGTTCGAATTTGGCCAATTTATGTTTCTCGAATTATTAGCCTCGACCCTGTACAAAGGTTCAAAGGTGCGACTATGGGTATTTTTCGGTTAAAGATCGATAGACTGAGTACTCCTATGATAATTTCTGAGTGGAACAAATTCTGCAAGGTTTCGACTTTGGCCAATTTATGTTTTCTCGAATTATTAGCTTCGACCCTGTACAAAGGTTCAAAGGTGCGACTATGGGTTTTTTTTCGGTTAAAGGTCGATAGACTAAACAATTCTATGATAATTTCTGAGTGGAACAAATTCTGCAAGGTTTCGACTTTGGCCAATTTATGTTTCTCGAATTATTAGCCTCGACCCTGTACAAAGGTTCAAAGGTGCGACTATGGGTATTTTTCGGTTAAAGATCGATAGACTGAGTACTCCTATGCTAATTTCTGAGTGGAACAAATTCTGCAAGTGTTCGACTTTGGCCAATTTATGTTTTCTCGAATTATTAGCTTCGACCCTGTATAAAGGCTCAAAGGTGCGACTATGGGTATTTTTCAGTTAAAGATCGATAGACTAAACACTTCTATGCCAATTTCGATGTGGAACAAATTCTGCAAGTGTTCGACTTTGGCCAATTTATGTTTCTCGAATTATTAGCCTCGACCCTGTACAAAGGTTCAAAGGTGCGACTATGGGTATTTTTCGGTTAAAGATCGATAGACTGAGTACTCCTATGCCAATTTCTGAGTGGAACAAATTCTGCAAGGTTTCGACTTTGGCAAATTTATGTTTTCTCGAATTATTAGCCTCGACCCTGTACAAAGGCTCAAAGGTGCGACTATGGGTATTTTTCGGTTAAAGATCGATAGACTAAACACTTCTATGCCAATTTCTGAGTGGAACAAATTCTGCAAGTGTTCGACTTTGGCCAATTTATGTTTTCTCGAATTATTAGCTTCGACCCTGTACAAAGGCTCAAAGGTGCGACTATGGGTATTTTTCGGTTAAAGGTCGATAGACTAAACACTTCTATGCCAATTTCGACGTGGAACAAATTCTGCAAGTGTTCGAATTTGGCCAATTTATGTTTCTCGAATTATTAGCCTCGACCCTGTACAAAGGTTCAAAGGTGCGACTATGGGTATTTTTCGGTTAAAGATCGATAGACTGAGTACTCCTATGATAATTTCTGAGTGGAACAAATTCTGCAAGGTTTCGACTTTGGCCAATTTATGTTTTCTCGAATTATTAGCTTCGACCCTGTACAAAGGCTCAAAGGTGCGAGTATGGGTATTTCTCGGTTAAAGATCGATAGACTAAACACTTCTATGCCAATTTCGATGTGGAACAAATTCTGCAAGTGTTCGACTTTGGCCAATTTATGTTTCTCGGATTATTAGCCTTGACCCTGTACAAAGGTTCAAAGGTGCGACTATGGGTATTTTTCGGTTAAAGATCGATAGACTGAGTACTCCTATGCTAATTTCTGAGTGGAACAAATTCTGCAAGTGTTCGACTTTGGCCAATTTATGTTTCTCGAATTATTAGCCTCGACCCTGTACAAAGGCTCAAAGGTTCGACTATGGGTATTTTTCGGTTAAAGATTAAAGATCGATAGACTAAACACTTCTATGCCCATTTCTGAGTGGAACAAATTCTGCAAGGTTTCGACTTTGGCAAATTTATGTTTTCTCGAATTATTAGCCTCGACCCTGTACAAAGGCTCAAAGGTGCGACTATGGGTATTTTTCAGTTAAAGATCGTTAGACTAAACCCTTCTATGCCAATTTCTGAGTGGAACAAATTCTGCAAGGTTTCGACTTTGGCCAATTTATGTTTTCTCGAATTACTAGCTTCGGCCCTGTACAAAGGCTCAAAGGTGCGACTATGGGTATTTTTCGGTTAAAGATCGATAGACTAAACACTTCTATGCAAAATTTCGATGTGGAACAAATTCTGCAAGTGTTCTACTTTGGCCAATTTATGTTTTCTTGAATAACTGGTCTCGACCCTGTACTAAGGCTCAAAGGTGCGACTATGGGTATTTTTCAGTTAAAGATCGTTAGACTAAACACTTCTATGCCAATTTCTGAGTGGAACAAATTCTGCAAGGTTTCGACTTTGGCCAATTTATGTTTTCTCGAATTATTAGCTTCGACCCTGTACAAAGGCTCAAAGGTGCGACTATGGGTATTTTTCGGTTAAAGATCGATTGACTGAGTACTCCTATGCTAATTTCTGAGTGGACCAAACTCTGCAAGTGTTCGACTTTGGCTAATTTATGTTTTCTCGAATTATTAGCTTCGACCCTGTACAAAGGCTCAAAGGTGCGACTATGGGTATTTCTCGGTTAAAGATCGTTAGACTAAACACTTCTATGCCAATTTCTGAGTGGAACAAATTCTGCAAGGTTTCGACTTTGGCCAATTTATGTTTTCTCGAATTATTAGCTTCGACCCTGTACAAAGGCTCAAAGGTGCGACTATGGGTATTTTTCGGTTAAAGTTCGATAGACTAAACACTTCTATGCCAATTTCGATGTGGAACAAATTCTGCAAGTGTTCGACTTTGGCCAATTTATGTTTCTCGAATTATTAGCCTCGACCCTGTACAAAGGTTCAAAGGTGCGACTATGGGTATTTTTCGGTTAAAGATCGATAGACTGAGTACTCCTATGCCAATTTCTGAGTGGAACAAATTCTGCAAGGTTTCGACTTTGGCAAATTTATGTTTTCTCGAATTATTAGCCTCGACCCTGTACAAAGGCTCAAAGGTGCGACTATGGGTATTTTTCGGTTAAAGATCGATAGACTAAACACTTCTATGCCAATTTCTGAGTGGAACAAATTCTGCAAGGTTTCGACTTTGGCAAATTTATGTTTTCTCGAATTATTATCCTCGACCCTGTACAAAGGCTCAAAGGTGCGACTATGGGTATTTTTCGGTTAAAGATCGATAGACTAAACACTTCTATGCCAATTTCTGAGTGGAACAAATTCTGCAAGTGTTCGACTTTGGCCAATTTATGTTTTCTCGAATTATTAGCTTCGACCCTGTACAAAGGCTCAAAGGTGCGACTATGGGTATTTTTCGGTTAAAGGTCGATAGACTAAACACTTCTATGCCAATTTCGACGTGGAACAAATTCTGCAAGTGTTCGAATTTGGCCAATTTATGTTTTCTCGAATTATTAGCCTCGACCCTGTACAAAGGTTCAAAGGTGCGACTATGGGTATTTTTCAGTTAAAGATCGATAGACTGAGTACTCCTATGATAATTTATGAGTGGAACAAATTCTGCAAGGTTTCGACTTTGGCCAATTTATGTTTTCTCGAATTATTAGCTTCGACCCTGTACAAAGGCTCAAAGGTGCGAGTATGGGTATTTCTCGGTTAAAGATCGATAGACTAAACACTTCTATGCCAATTTCGATGTGGAACAAATTCTGCAAGTGTTCGAGTTTGGCCAATTTATGTTTCTCGGATTATTAGCCTCGACCCTGTACAAAGGTTCAAAGGTGCGACTATGGGTATTTTTCGGTTAAAGATCGATAGACTGAGTACTCCTATGCTAATTTCTGAGTGGAACGAATTCTGCAAGTGTTCGACTTTGGCCAATTTATGTTTCTCGAATTATTAGCCTCGACCCTGTACAAAGGTTCAAAGGTGCGACTATGGGTATTTTTCGGTTAAAGATCGATAGACTGAGTACTCCTATGATAATTTATGAGTGGAACAAATTCTGCAAGGTTTCGACTTTGGCCAATTTATGTTTTCTCGAATTATTAGCTTCGACCCTGTACAAAGGCTCAAAGGTGCGAGTATGGGTATTTCTCGGTTAAAGATCGATAGACTAAACACTTCTATGCCAATTTCGATGTGGAACAAATTCTGCAAGTGTTCGACTTTGGCCAATTTATGTTTCTCGGATTATTAGCCTCGACCCTGTACAAAGGTTCAAAGGTGCGACTATGGGTATTTTTCGGTTAAAGATCGATAGACTGAGTACTCCTATGCTAATTTCTGAGTGGAACAAATTCTGCAAGTGTTCGACTTTGGCCAATTTATGTTTCTCGAATTATTAGCCTCGACCCTGTACAAAGGCTCAAAGGTTCGACTATGGGTATTTTTCGGTTAAAGATTAAAGATCGATAGACTAAACACTTCTATGCCCATTTCTGAGTGGAACAAATTCTGCAAGGTTTCGACTTTGGCAAATTTATGTTTTCTCGAATTATTAGCCTCGACCCTGTACAAAGGCTCAAAGGTGCGACTATGGGTATTTTTCAGTTAAAGATCGTTAGACTAAACCCTTCTATGCCAATTTCTGAGTGGAACAAATTCTGCAAGGTTTCGACTTTGGCCAATTTATGTTTTCTCGAATTACTAGCTTCGGCCCTGTACAAAGGCTCAAAGGTGCGACTATGGGTATTTTTCGGTTAAAGATCGATAGACTAAACACTTCTATGCAAAATTTCGATGTGGAACAAATTCTGCAAGTGTTCTACTTTGGCCAATTTATGTTTTCTTGAATAACTGGTCTCGACCCTGTACTAAGGCTCAAAGGTGCGACTATGGGTATTTTTCAGTTAAAGATCGTTAGACTAAACACTTCTATGCCAATTTCTGAGTGGAACAAATTCTGCAAGGTTTCGACTTTGGCCAATTTATGTTTTCTCGAATTATTAGCTTCGACCCTGTACAAAGGCTCAAAGGTGCGACTATGGGTATTTTTCGGTTAAAGATCGATTGACTGAGTACTCCTATGCTAATTTCTGAGTGGACCAAACTCTGCAAGTGTTCGACTTTGGCTAATTTATGTTTTCTCGAATTATTAGCTTCGACCCTGTACAAAGGCTCAAAGGTGCGACTATGGGTATTTCTCGGTTAAAGATCGTTAGACTAAACACTTCTATGCCAATTTCTGAGTGGAACAAATTCTGCAAGGTTTCGACTTTGGCCAATTTATGTTTTCTCGAATTATTAGCTTCGACCCTGTACAAAGGCTCAAAGGTGCGACTATGGGTATTTTTCGGTTAAAGTTCGATAGACTAAACACTTCTATGCCAATTTCGATGTGGAACAAATTCTGCAAGTGTTCGACTTTGGCCAATTTATGTTTCTCGAATTATTAGCCTCGACCCTGTACAAAGGTTCAAAGGTGCGACTATGGGTATTTTTCGGTTAAAGATCGATAGACTGAGTACTCCTATGCCAATTTCTGAGTGGAACAAATTCTGCAAGGTTTCGACTTTGGCAAATTTATGTTTTCTCGAATTATTAGCCTCGACCCTGTACAAAGGCTCAAAGGTGCGACTATGGGTATTTTTCGGTTAAAGATCGATAGACTAAACACTTCTATGCCAATTTCTGAGTGGAACAAATTCTGCAAGGTTTCGACTTTGGCAAATTTATGTTTTCTCGAATTATTATCCTCGACCCTGTACAAAGGCTCAAAGGTGCGACTATGGGTATTTTTCGGTTAAAGATCGATAGACTAAACACTTCTATGCCAATTTCTGAGTGGAACAAATTCTGCAAGTGTTCGACTTTGGCCAATTTATGTTTTCTCGAATTATTAGCTTCGACCCTGTACAAAGGCTCAAAGGTGCGACTATGGGTATTTTTCGGTTAAAGGTCGATAGACTAAACACTTCTATGCCAATTTCGACGTGGAACAAATTCTGCAAGTGTTCGAATTTGGCCAATTTATGTTTTCTCGAATTATTAGCCTCGACCCTGTACAAAGGTTCAAAGGTGCGACTATGGGTATTTTTCAGTTAAAGATCGATAGACTGAGTACTCCTATGATAATTTATGAGTGGAACAAATTCTGCAAGGTTTCGACTTTGGCCAATTTATGTTTTCTCGAATTATTAGCTTCGACCCTGTACAAAGGCTCAAAGGTGCGAGTATGGGTATTTCTCGGTTAAAGATCGATAGACTAAACACTTCTATGCCAATTTCGATGTGGAACAAATTCTGCAAGTGTTCGAGTTTGGCCAATTTATGTTTCTCGGATTATTAGCCTCGACCCTGTACAAAGGTTCAAAGGTGCGACTATGGGTATTTTTCGGTTAAAGATCGATAGACTGAGTACTCCTATGCTAATTTCTGAGTGGAACGAATTCTGCAAGTGTTCGACTTTGGCCAATTTATGTTTCTCGAATTATTAGCCTCGACCCTGTACAAAGGTTCAAAGGTGCGACTATGGGTATTTTTCGGTTAAAGATCGATAGACTGAGTACTCCTATGATAATTTATGAGTGGAACAAATTCTGCAAGGTTTCGACTTTGGCCAATTTATGTTTTCTCGAATTATTAGCTTCGACCCTGTACAAAGGCTCAAAGGTGCGAGTATGGGTATTTCTCGGTTAAAGATCGATAGACTAAACACTTCTATGCCAATTTCGATGTGGAACAAATTCTGCAAGTGTTCGACTTTGGCCAATTTATGTTTCTCGGATTATTAGCCTCGACCCTGTACAAAGGTTCAAAGGTGCGACTATGGGTATTTTTCGGTTAAAGATCGATAGACTGAGTACTCCTATGCTAATTTCTGAGTGGAACAAATTCTGCAAGTGTTCGACTTTGGCCAATTTATGTTTCTCGAATTATTAGCCTCGACCCTGTACAAAGGCTCAAAGGTGCGATTATGGGTATTTTTCGGTTAAAGATCGATAGACTAAACCCTTCTATGCCAATTTCTGAGTGGAACAAATTCTGCAAGGTTTTGACTTTGGCCAATTTATGTTTTCTCGAATAATTGGTCTCTACCCTGTACAAAGGCTCAAACGTGCGACTATGGGCATTTTTCAGTTAAAGATCGTTAGACTAAACACTTCTATGCCAATTTCTGAGTGGAACAAATTCTGCACGTGCTCGACTTTGGCCAAATTATGTTTTCTCGAATTATTAGCCTCGACCCTGTACAAAGGCTCAAAGGTGCGACTATGGGTATTTTTCGGTTAAAGATCGATAGACTAAACACTTCTATGCCAATTTCTGAGTGGAACAAATTCTGCAAGGTTTTGACTTTGGCCAATTTATGTTTTCTCGAATAATTGGTCTCTACCCTGTACAAAGGCTCAAACGTGCGACTATGGGCATTTTTCAGTTAAAGATCGTTAGACTAAACACTTCTATGCCAATTTCTGAGTGGAACAAATTCTGCACGTGCTCGACTTTGACCAAATTATGTTTTCTCGAATTATTAGCCTCGACCCTGTACAAAGGCTCAAAGGTGCGACTATGGGTATTTTTCGGTTAAAGATCGATAGACTAAACACTTCTATGCCAATTTCGATGTGGAACAAATTCTGCAAGTGTTCGACTTTGGCCAATTTATGTTTTCTTGAATTATTAGCTTCGACCCTGTACAAAGGCTCAAAGGTGCGACTATGGGTATTTCTCGGTTAAAGATCGTTAGACTAAACACTTCCATGCCAATTTCTGAGTGGAACAAATTCTGCAAGGTTTCGACTTTGGCCAATTTATGTTTTCTCGAATTATTAGCTTCGACCCTGTACAAAGGCTCAAAGGTGCGACTATGGGTATTTTTCGGTTAAAGTTCGATAGACTAAACACTTCTATGCCAATTTCGATGTGGAACAAATTCTGCAAGTGTTCGACTTTGGCCAATTTATGTTTCTCGAATTATTAGCCTCGACCCTGTACAAAGGTTCAAAGGTGCGACTATGGGTATTTTTCGGTTAAAGATCGATAGACTGAGTACTCCTATGCTAATTTCTGAGTGGAACAAATTCTGCAAGTGTTCGACTTTGGCCAATTTATGTTTCTCGAATTATTAGCCTCGACCCTGTACAAAGGCTCAAAGGTGCGACTATGGGTATTTTTCGGTTAAAGTTCGATAGACTAAACACTTCTATGCCAATTTCGATGTGGAACAAATTCTGCAAGTGTTCGACTTTGGCCAATTTATGTTTCTCGAATTATTAGCCTCGACCCGGTACAAAGGCTCAAAGGTGCGACTATGGGTATTATTCGGTTAAAGATCGATAGACTGAGTACTCCTATGCTAATTTCTGAGTGGAACAAATTCTGCAAGTGTTCGACTTTGGCCAATTTATATTTTTCGAATATTAGCCTCGACCCTGTACAAAGGCTCAAAGGTGCGACTATGGGTATTTTTCGGTTAAAGTTCGATAGACTAAACACTTCTATGCCAATTTCGATGTGGAACAAATTCTGCAAGTGTTCGACTTTGGCCAATTTATGTTTCTCGAATTATTAGCCTCGACCCGGTACAAAGGCTCAAAGGTGCGACTATGGGTATTATTCGGTTAAAGATCGATAGACTGAGTACTCCTATGCTAATTTCTGAGTGGAACAAATTCTGCAAGGTTTCGACTTTGGCCAATTTATGTTTTCTCGAATTATTAGCCTCGACCCTGTACAAAGGCTCAAAGGTGCGACTATGGGTATTTTTCGGTTAAAGTTCGATAGACTAAACACTTCTATGCCAATTTCGATGTGGAACAAATTCTGCAAGTGTTCGACTTTGGCCAATTTATGTTTCTCGAATTATTAGCCTCGACCCTGTACAAAGGTTCAAAGGTGCGACTATGGGTATTTTTCGGTTAAAGATCGATAGACTGAGTACTCCTATGCCAATTTCTGAGTGGAACAAATTCTGCAAGGTTTCGACTTTGGCAAATTTATGTTTTCTCGAATTATTAGCCTCGACCCTGTACAAAGGCTCAAAGGTGCGACTATGGGTATTTTTCGGTTAAAGATCGATAGACTAAACACTTCTATGCCAATTTCTGAGTGGAACAAATTCTGCAAGGTTTCGACTTTGGCAAATTTATGTTTTCTCGAATTATTATCCTCGACCCTGTACAAAGGCTCAAAGGTGCGACTATGGGTATTTTTCGGTTAAAGATCGATAGACTAAACACTTCTATGCCAATTTCTGAGTGGAACAAATTCTGCAAGTGTTCGACTTTGGCCAATTTATGTTTTCTCGAATTATTAGCTTCGACCCTGTACAAAGGCTCAAAGGTGCGACTATGGTATTTTTCGGTTAAAGGTCGATAGACTAAACACTTCTATGCCAATTTCGACGTGGAACAAATTCTGCAAGTGTTCGAATTTGGCCAATTTATGTTTCTCGAATTATTAGCCTCGACCCTGTACAAAGGTTCAAAGGTGCGACTATGGGTATTTTTCGGTTAAAGATCGATTGACTGAGTACTCCTATGCTAATTTCTGAGTGGACCAAATTCTGCAAGTGTTCGACTTTGGCCAATTTATGTTTTCTCGAATTATTAGCCTCGACCCTGTACAAAGGTTCAAAGGTGCGACTATGGGTTTTTTTTCGGTTAAAGGTCGATAGACTAAACAATTCTATGATAATTTCTGAGTGGAACAAATTCTGCAAGGTTTCGACTTTGGCCAATTTATGTTTCTCGAATTATTAGCCTCGACCCTGTACAAAGGTTCAAAGGTGCGACTATGGGTATTTTTCGGTTAAAGATCGATAGACTGAGTACTCCTATGCTAATTTCTGAGTGGAACAAATTCTGCAAGTGTTCGACTTTGGCCAATTTATGTTTTCTCGAATTATTAGCTTCGACCCTGTATAAAGGCTCAAAGGTGCGACTATGGGTATTTTTCAGTTAAAGATCGATAGACTAAACACTTCTATGCCAATTTCGATGTGGAACAAATTCTGCAAGTGTTCGACTTTGGCCAATTTATGTTTCTCGAATTATTAGCCTCGACCCTGTACAAAGGTTCAAAGGTGCGACTATGGGTATTTTTCGGTTAAAGATCGATAGACTGAGTACTCCTATGCCAATTTCTGAGTGGAACAAATTCTGCAAGGTTTCGACTTTGGCAAATTTATGTTTTCTCGAATTATTAGCCTCGACCCTGTACAAAGGCTCAAAGGTGCGACTATGGGTATTTTTCGGTTAAAGATCGATAGACTAAACACTTCTATGCCAATTTCTGAGTGGAACAAATTCTGCAAGTGTTCGACTTTGGCCAATTTATGTTTTCTCGAATTATTAGCTTCGACCCTGTACAAAGGCTCAAAGGTGCGACTATGGGTATTTTTCGGTTAAAGGTCGATAGACTAAACACTTCTATGCCAATTTCGACGTTGAACAAATTCTGCAAGTGTTCGAATTTGGCCAATTTATGTTTCTCGAATTATTAGCCTCGACCCTGTACAAAGGTTCAAAGGTGCGACTATGGGTATTTTTCGGTTAAAGATCGATAGACTGAGTACTCCTATGATAATTTCTGAGTGGAACAAATTCTGCAAGGTTTCGACTTTGGCCAATTTATGTTTTCTCGAATTATTAGCTTCGACCCTGTACAAAGGTTCAAAGGTGCGACTATGGGTTTTTTTTCGGTTAAAGGTCGATAGACTAAACAATTCTATGATAATTTCTGAGTGGAACAAATTCTGCAAGGTTTCGACTTTGGCCAATTTATGTTTCTCGAATTATTAGCCTCGACCCTGTACAAAGGTTCAAAGGTGCGACTATGGGTATTTTTCAGTTAAAGATCGATAGACTAAACACTTCTATGCCAATTTCGATGTGGAACAAATTCTGCAAGTGTTCGACTTTGGCCAATTTATGTTTCTCGAATTATTAGCCTCGACCCTGTACAAAGGTTCAAAGGTGCGACTATGGGTATTTTTCGGTTAAAGATCGATAGACTGAGTACTCCTATGCCAATTTCTGAGTGGAACAAATTCTGCAAGGTTTCGACTTTGGCAAATTTATGTTTTCTCGAATTATTAGCCTCGACCCTGTACAAAGGCTCAAAGGTGCGACTATGGGTATTTTTCGGTTAAAGATCGATAGACTAAACACTTCTATGCCAATTTCTGAGTGGAACAAATTCTGCAAGTGTTCGACTTTGGCCAATTTATGTTTTCTCGAATTATTAGCTTCGACCCTGTACAAAGGCTCAAAGGTGCGACTATGGGTATTTTTCGGTTAAAGGTCGATAGACTAAACACTTCTATGCCAATTTCGACGTGGAACAAATTCTGCAAGTGTTCGAATTTGGCCAATTTATGTTTCTCGAATTATTAGCCTCGACCCTGTACAAAGGTTCAAAGGTGCGACTATGGGTATTTTTCGGTTAAAGATCGATAGACTGAGTACTCCTATGATAATTTCTGAGTGGAACAAATTCTGCAAGGTTTCGACTTTGGCCAATTTATGTTTTCTCGAATTATTAGCTTCGACCCTGTACAAAGGCTCAAAGGTGCGAGTATGGGTATTTCTCGGTTAAAGATCGATAGACTAAACACTTCTATGCCAATTTCGATGTGGAACAAATTCTGCAAGTGTTCGACTTTGGCCAATTTATGTTTCTCGGATTATTAGCCTTGACCCTGTACAAAGGTTCAAAGGTGCGACTATGGGTATTTTTCGGTTAAAGATCGATAGACTGAGTACTCCTATGCTAATTTCTGAGTGGAACAAATTCTGCAAGTGTTCGACTTTGGCCAATTTATGTTTCTCGAATTATTAGCCTCGACCCTGTACAAAGGCTCAAAGGTTCGACTATGGGTATTTTTCGGTTAAAGATTAAAGATCGATAGACTAAACACTTCTATGCCCATTTCTGAGTGGAACAAATTCTGCAAGGTTTCGACTTTGGCAAATTTATGTTTTCTCGAATTATTAGCCTCGACCCTGTACAAAGGCTCAAAGGTGCGACTATGGGTATTTTTCAGTTAAAGATCGTTAGACTAAACCCTTCTATGCCAATTTCTGAGTGGAACAAATTCTGCAAGGTTTCGACTTTGGCCAATTTATGTTTTCTCGAATTACTAGCTTCGGCCCTGTACAAAGGCTCAAAGGTGCGACTATGGGTATTTTTCGGTTAAAGATCGATAGACTAAACACTTCTATGCAAAATTTCGATGTGGAACAAATTCTGCAAGTGTTCTACTTTGGCCAATTTATGTTTTCTTGAATAACTGGTCTCGACCCTGTACTAAGGCTCAAAGGTGCGACTATGGGTATTTTTCAGTTAAAGATCGTTAGACTAAACACTTCTATGCCAATTTCTGAGTGGAACAAATTCTGCAAGGTTTCGACTTTGGCCAATTTATGTTTTCTCGAATTATTAGCTTCGACCCTGTACAAAGGCTCAAAGGTGCGACTATGGGTATTTTTCGGTTAAAGATCGATTGACTGAGTACTCCTATGCTAATTTCTGAGTGGACCAAACTCTGCAAGTGTTCGACTTTGGCTAATTTATGTTTTCTCGAATTATTAGCTTCGACCCTGTACAAAGGCTCAAAGGTGCGACTATGGGTATTTCTCGGTTAAAGATCGTTAGACTAAACACTTCTATGCCAATTTCTGAGTGGAACAAATTCTGCAAGGTTTCGACTTTGGCCAATTTATGTTTTCTCGAATTATTAGCTTCGACCCTGTACAAAGGCTCAAAGGTGCGACTATGGGTATTTTTCGGTTAAAGTTCGATAGACTAAACACTTCTATGCCAATTTCGATGTGGAACAAATTCTGCAAGTGTTCGACTTTGGCCAATTTATGTTTCTCGAATTATTAGCCTCGACCCTGTACAAAGGTTCAAAGGTGCGACTATGGGTATTTTTCGGTTAAAGATCGATAGACTGAGTACTCCTATGCCAATTTCTGAGTGGAACAAATTCTGCAAGGTTTCGACTTTGGCAAATTTATGTTTTCTCGAATTATTAGCCTCGACCCTGTACAAAGGCTCAAAGGTGCGACTATGGGTATTTTTCGGTTAAAGATCGATAGACTAAACACTTCTATGCCAATTTCTGAGTGGAACAAATTCTGCAAGGTTTCGACTTTGGCAAATTTATGTTTTCTCGAATTATTATCCTCGACCCTGTACAAAGGCTCAAAGGTGCGACTATGGGTATTTTTCGGTTAAAGATCGATAGACTAAACACTTCTATGCCAATTTCTGAGTGGAACAAATTCTGCAAGTGTTCGACTTTGGCCAATTTATGTTTTCTCGAATTATTAGCTTCGACCCTGTACAAAGGCTCAAAGGTGCGACTATGGGTATTTTTCGGTTAAAGGTCGATAGACTAAACACTTCTATGCCAATTTCGACGTGGAACAAATTCTGCAAGTGTTCGAATTTGGCCAATTTATGTTTTCTCGAATTATTAGCCTCGACCCTGTACAAAGGTTCAAAGGTGCGACTATGGGTATTTTTCAGTTAAAGATCGATAGACTGAGTACTCCTATGATAATTTATGAGTGGAACAAATTCTGCAAGGTTTCGACTTTGGCCAATTTATGTTTTCTCGAATTATTAGCTTCGACCCTGTACAAAGGCTCAAAGGTGCGAGTATGGGTATTTCTCGGTTAAAGATCGATAGACTAAACACTTCTATGCCAATTTCGATGTGGAACAAATTCTGCAAGTGTTCGAGTTTGGCCAATTTATGTTTCTCGGATTATTAGCCTCGACCCTGTACAAAGGTTCAAAGGTGCGACTATGGGTATTTTTCGGTTAAAGATCGATAGACTGAGTACTCCTATGCTAATTTCTGAGTGGAACGAATTCTGCAAGTGTTCGACTTTGGCCAATTTATGTTTCTCGAATTATTAGCCTCGACCCTGTACAAAGGTTCAAAGGTGCGACTATGGGTATTTTTCGGTTAAAGATCGATAGACTGAGTACTCCTATGATAATTTATGAGTGGAACAAATTCTGCAAGGTTTCGACTTTGGCCAATTTATGTTTTCTCGAATTATTAGCTTCGACCCTGTACAAAGGCTCAAAGGTGCGAGTATGGGTATTTCTCGGTTAAAGATCGATAGACTAAACACTTCTATGCCAATTTCGATGTGGAACAAATTCTGCAAGTGTTCGACTTTGGCCAATTTATGTTTCTCGGATTATTAGCCTCGACCCTGTACAAAGGTTCAAAGGTGCGACTATGGGTATTTTTCGGTTAAAGATCGATAGACTGAGTACTCCTATGCTAATTTCTGAGTGGAACAAATTCTGCAAGTGTTCGACTTTGGCCAATTTATGTTTCTCGAATTATTAGCCTCGACCCTGTACAAAGGCTCAAAGGTTCGACTATGGGTATTTTTCGGTTAAAGATTAAAGATCGATAGACTAAACACTTCTATGCCCATTTCTGAGTGGAACAAATTCTGCAAGGTTTCGACTTTGGCAAATTTATGTTTTCTCGAATTATTAGCCTCGACCCTGTACAAAGGCTCAAAGGTGCGACTATGGGTATTTTTCAGTTAAAGATCGTTAGACTAAACCCTTCTATGCCAATTTCTGAGTGGAACAAATTCTGCAAGGTTTCGACTTTGGCCAATTTATGTTTTCTCGAATTACTAGCTTCGGCCCTGTACAAAGGCTCAAAGGTGCGACTATGGGTATTTTTCGGTTAAAGATCGATAGACTAAACACTTCTATGCAAAATTTCGATGTGGAACAAATTCTGCAAGTGTTCTACTTTGGCCAATTTATGTTTTCTTGAATAACTGGTCTCGACCCTGTACTAAGGCTCAAAGGTGCGACTATGGGTATTTTTCAGTTAAAGATCGTTAGACTAAACACTTCTATGCCAATTTCTGAGTGGAACAAATTCTGCAAGGTTTCGACTTTGGCCAATTTATGTTTTCTCGAATTATTAGCTTCGACCCTGTACAAAGGCTCAAAGGTGCGACTATGGGTATTTTTCGGTTAAAGATCGATTGACTGAGTACTCCTATGCTAATTTCTGAGTGGACCAAACTCTGCAAGTGTTCGACTTTGGCTAATTTATGTTTTCTCGAATTATTAGCTTCGACCCTGTACAAAGGCTCAAAGGTGCGACTATGGGTATTTCTCGGTTAAAGATCGTTAGACTAAACACTTCTATGCCAATTTCTGAGTGGAACAAATTCTGCAAGGTTTCGACTTTGGCCAATTTATGTTTTCTCGAATTATTAGCTTCGACCCTGTACAAAGGCTCAAAGGTGCGACTATGGGTATTTTTCGGTTAAAGTTCGATAGACTAAACACTTCTATGCCAATTTCGATGTGGAACAAATTCTGCAAGTGTTCGACTTTGGCCAATTTATGTTTCTCGAATTATTAGCCTCGACCCTGTACAAAGGTTCAAAGGTGCGACTATGGGTATTTTTCGGTTAAAGATCGATAGACTGAGTACTCCTATGCCAATTTCTGAGTGGAACAAATTCTGCAAGGTTTCGACTTTGGCAAATTTATGTTTTCTCGAATTATTAGCCTCGACCCTGTACAAAGGCTCAAAGGTGCGACTATGGGTATTTTTCGGTTAAAGATCGATAGACTAAACACTTCTATGCCAATTTCTGAGTGGAACAAATTCTGCAAGGTTTCGACTTTGGCAAATTTATGTTTTCTCGAATTATTATCCTCGACCCTGTACAAAGGCTCAAAGGTGCGACTATGGGTATTTTTCGGTTAAAGATCGATAGACTAAACACTTCTATGCCAATTTCTGAGTGGAACAAATTCTGCAAGTGTTCGACTTTGGCCAATTTATGTTTTCTCGAATTATTAGCTTCGACCCTGTACAAAGGCTCAAAGGTGCGACTATGGGTATTTTTCGGTTAAAGGTCGATAGACTAAACACTTCTATGCCAATTTCGACGTGGAACAAATTCTGCAAGTGTTCGAATTTGGCCAATTTATGTTTTCTCGAATTATTAGCCTCGACCCTGTACAAAGGTTCAAAGGTGCGACTATGGGTATTTTTCAGTTAAAGATCGATAGACTGAGTACTCCTATGATAATTTATGAGTGGAACAAATTCTGCAAGGTTTCGACTTTGGCCAATTTATGTTTTCTCGAATTATTAGCTTCGACCCTGTACAAAGGCTCAAAGGTGCGAGTATGGGTATTTCTCGGTTAAAGATCGATAGACTAAACACTTCTATGCCAATTTCGATGTGGAACAAATTCTGCAAGTGTTCGAGTTTGGCCAATTTATGTTTCTCGGATTATTAGCCTCGACCCTGTACAAAGGTTCAAAGGTGCGACTATGGGTATTTTTCGGTTAAAGATCGATAGACTGAGTACTCCTATGCTAATTTCTGAGTGGAACGAATTCTGCAAGTGTTCGACTTTGGCCAATTTATGTTTCTCGAATTATTAGCCTCGACCCTGTACAAAGGTTCAAAGGTGCGACTATGGGTATTTTTCGGTTAAAGATCGATAGACTGAGTACTCCTATGATAATTTATGAGTGGAACAAATTCTGCAAGGTTTCGACTTTGGCCAATTTATGTTTTCTCGAATTATTAGCTTCGACCCTGTACAAAGGCTCAAAGGTGCGAGTATGGGTATTTCTCGGTTAAAGATCGATAGACTAAACACTTCTATGCCAATTTCGATGTGGAACAAATTCTGCAAGTGTTCGACTTTGGCCAATTTATGTTTCTCGGATTATTAGCCTCGACCCTGTACAAAGGTTCAAAGGTGCGACTATGGGTATTTTTCGGTTAAAGATCGATAGACTGAGTACTCCTATGCTAATTTCTGAGTGGAACAAATTCTGCAAGTGTTCGACTTTGGCCAATTTATGTTTCTCGAATTATTAGCCTCGACCCTGTACAAAGGCTCAAAGGTGCGATTATGGGTATTTTTCGGTTAAAGATCGATAGACTAAACCCTTCTATGCCAATTTCTGAGTGGAACAAATTCTGCAAGGTTTTGACTTTGGCCAATTTATGTTTTCTCGAATAATTGGTCTCTACCCTGTACAAAGGCTCAAACGTGCGACTATGGGCATTTTTCAGTTAAAGATCGTTAGACTAAACACTTCTATGCCAATTTCTGAGTGGAACAAATTCTGCACGTGCTCGACTTTGGCCAAATTATGTTTTCTCGAATTATTAGCCTCGACCCTGTACAAAGGCTCAAAGGTGCGACTATGGGTATTTTTCGGTTAAAGATCGATAGACTAAACACTTCTATGCCAATTTCGATGTGGAACAAATTCTGCAAGTGTTCGACTTTGGCCAATTTATGTTTTCTTGAATTATTAGCTTCGACCCTGTACAAAGGCTCAAAGGTGCGACTATGGGTATTTCTCGGTTAAAGATCGTTAGACTAAACACTTCCATGCCAATTTCTGAGTGGAACAAATTCTGCAAGGTTTCGACTTTGGCCAATTTATGTTTTCTCGAATTATTAGCTTCGACCCTGTACAAAGGCTCAAAGGTGCGACTATGGGTATTTTTCGGTTAAAGATCGATAGACTAAACACTTCTATGCCAATTTCTGAGTGGAACAAATTCTGCAAGTGTTCGACTTTGGCCAATTTATGTTTTCTCGAATTATTAGCTTCGACCCTGTACAAAGGCTCAAAGGTGCGACTATGGGTATTTTTCGGTTAAAGGTCGATAGACTAAACACTTCTATGCCAATTTCGACGTGGAACAAATTCTGCAAGTGTTCGAATTTGGCCAATTTATGTTTCTCGAATTATTAGCCTCGACCCTGTACAAAGGTTCAACGGTGCGACTATGGGTATTTTTCGGTTAAAGATCGATAGACTGAGTACTCCTATGCTAATTTCTGAGTGGAACAAATTATGCAAGTGTTCAACTTTGGCCAATTTATGTTTCTCGAATTATTAGCCTCGACCCTGTACAAAGGTTCAAAGGTGCGACTATGGGTATTTTTCGGTTAAAGATCGATAGACTAAACACTTCTATGCCAATTTCGACGTGGAACAAATTCTGCAAGTGTTCGAATTTGGCCAATTTATGTTTCTCGAATTATTAGCCTCGACCCTGTACAAAGGTTCAAAGGTGCGACTATGGGTATTTTTCGGTTAAAGATCGATAGACTGAGTACTCCTATGATAATTTCTGAGTGGAACAAATTCTGCAAGGTTTCGACTTTGGCCAATTTATGTTTTCTCGAATTATTAGCTTCGACCCTGTACAAAGGCTCAAAGGTGCGAGTATGGGTATTTCTCGGTTAAAGATCGATAGACTAAACACTTCTATGCCAATTTCGATGTGGAACAAATTCTGCAAGTGTTCGACTTTGGCCAATTTATGTTTCTCGGATTATTAGCCTCGACCCTGTACAAAGGTTCAAAGGTGCGACTATGGGTATTTTTCGGTTAAAGATCGATAGACTAAACACTTCTATGCCCATTTCTGAGTGGAACAAATTCTGCAAGGTTTCGACTTTGGCAAATTTATGTTTTCTCGAATTATTAGCCTCGACCCTGTACAAAGGCTCAAAGGTGCGACTATGGGTATTTTTCAGTTAAAGATCGTTAGACTAAACCCTTCTATGCCAATTTCTGAGTGGAACAAATTCTGCAAGGTTTCGACTTTGGCAAATTTATGTTTTCTCGAATTATTAGCTTCGACCCTGTACAAAGGCTCAAAGGTGCGACTATGGGTATTTTTCGGTTAAAGATCGATAGACTAAACACTTCTATGCAAAATTTCGATGTGGAACAAATTCTGCAAGTGTTCTACTTTGGCCAATTTATGTTTTCTCGAATAACTGGTCTCGACCCTGTACAAAGGCTCAAAGGTGCGACTATGGGTATTTTTCAGTTAAAGATCGTTAGACTAAACACTTCTATGCCAATTTCTGAGTGGAACAAATTCTGCAAGGTTTCGACTTTGGCCAATTTATGTTTTCTCGAATTATTAGCTTCGACCCTGTACAAAGGCTCAAAGGTGCGACTATGGGTATTTTTCGGTTAAAGATCGATTGACTGAGTACTCCTATGCTAATTTCTGAGTGGACCAAATTCTGCAAGTGTTCGACTTTGGCTAATTTATGTTTTCTCGAATTATTAGCTTCGACCCTGTACAAAGGCTCAAAGGTGCGACTATGGGTATTTCTCGGTTAAAGATCGTTAGACTAAACACTTCTATGCCAATTTCTGAGTGGAACAAATTCTGCAAGGTTTCGACTTTGGCCAATTTATGTTTTCTCGAATTATTAGCTTCGACCCTGTACAAAGGCTCAAAGGTGCGACTATGGGTATTTTTCGGTTAAAGTTCGATAGACTAAACACTTCTATGCCAATTTCGATGTGGAACAAATTCTGCAAGTGTTCGACTTTGGCCAATTTATGTTTCTCGAATTATTAGCCCTCGACCCTGTACAAAGGTTCAAAGGTGCGACTATGGGTATTTTTCGGTTAAAGATCGATAGACTGAGTACTCCTATGCTAATTTCTGACTGGAACAAATTCTGCAAGTGTTCGACTTTGGCCAATTTATGTTTTCTCGAATTATTAGCTTCGACCCTGTACAAAGGCTCAAAGGTGCGACTATGGGTATTTTTCGGTTAAAGATCGATAGACTAAACACTTCTATGCAAAATTTCGATGTGGAACAAATTCTGCAAGTGTTCTACTTTGGCCAATTTATGTTTTCTCGAATAACTCGTCTCGACCCTGTACAAAGGCTCAAAGGTGCGACTATGGGTATTTTTCAGTTAAAGATCGTTAGACTAAACACTTCTATGCCAATTTCTGAGTGGAACAAATTCTGCAAGGTTTCGACTTTGGCCAATTTATGTTTTCTCGAATTATTAGCTTCGACCCTGTACAAAGGCTCAAAGGTGCGACTATAGGTATTTTTCGGTTAAAGATCGATTGACTGAGTACTCCTATGCTAATTTCTGAGTGGACCAAATTCTGCAAGTGTTCGACTTTGGCTAATTTATGTTTTCTCGAATTATTAGCTTCGACCCTGTACAAAGGCTCAAAGGTGCGACTATGGGTATTTCTCGGTTAAAGATCGTTAGACTAAACACTTCCATGCCAATTTCTGAGTGGAACAAATTCTGCAAGGTTTCGACTTTGGCCAATTTATGTTTTCTCGAATTATTAGCTTCGACCCTGTACAAAGGCTCAAAGGTGCGACTATGGGTATTTTTCGGTTAAAGTTCGATAGACTAAACACTTCTATGCCAATTTCGATGTGGAACAAATTCTGCAAGTGTTCGACTTTGGCCAATTTATGTTTCTCGAATTATTAGCCTCGACCCTGTACAAAGGTTCAAAGGTGCGACTATGGGTATTTTTCGGTTAAAGATCGATAGACTGAGTACTCCTATGCTAATTTCTGAGTGGAACAAATTCTGCAAGTGTTCGACTTTGGCCAATTTATGTTTCTCGAATTATTAGCCTCGACCCGGTACAAAGGCTCAAAGGTGCGACTATGGGTATTATTCGGTTAAAGATCGATAGTCTGAGTACTCCTATGCTAATTTCTGAGTGGAACAAATTCTGCAAGTGTTCGACTTTGGCCAATTTATATTTTTCGAATATTAGCCTCGACCCTGTACAAAGGCTCAAAGGTGCGACTATGGGTATTTTACGGTTAAAGGTCGATAGACTAAACACTTCTATGCTAATTTCGATGTGGAACAAATTCTGCAAGTGTTCGAGTTTGGCCAATTTATGTTTCTCGAATTATTAGCCTCGACCCTGTACAAAGGCTCAAAGGTGCGATTATGGGTATTTTTCGGTTAAAGATCGATAGACTAAACCCTTCTATGCCAATTTCTGAGTGGAACAAATTCTGCAAGGTTTTGACTTTGGCCAATTTATGTTTTCTCGAATAATTGGTCTCTACCCTGTACAAAGGCTCAAACGTGCGACTATGGGCATTTTTCAGTTAAAGATCGTTAGACTAAACACTTCTATGCCAATTTCTGAGTGGAACAAATTCTGCACGTGCTCGACTTTGGCCAAATTATGTTTTCTCGAATTATTAGCCTCGACCCTGTACAAAGGCTCAAAGGTGCGACTATGGGTATTTCTCGGTTAAAGATCGTTAGACTAAACACTTCCATGCCAATTTCTGAGTGGAACAAATTCTGCAAGGTTTCGACTTTGGCCAATTTATGTTTTCTCGAATTATTAGCTTCGACCCTGTACAAAGGCTCAAAGGTGCGACTATGGGTATTTTTCGGTTAAAGTTCGATAGACTAAACACTTCTATGCCAATTTCGATGTGGAACAAATTCTGCAAGTGTTCGACTTTGGCCAATTTATGTTTCTCGAATTATTAGCCTCGACCCTGTACAAAGGTTCAAAGGTGCGACTATGGGTATTTTTCGGTTAAAGATCGATAGACTGAGTACTCCTATGCTAATTTCTGAGTGGAACAAATTCTGCAAGTGTTCGACTTTGGCCAATTTATGTTTCTCGAATTATTAGCCTCGACCCTGTACAAAGGCTCAAAGGTGCGACTATGGGTATTTTTCGGTTAAAGTTCGATAGACTAAACACTTCTATGCCAATTTCGATGTGGAACAAATTCTGCAAGTGTTCGACTTTGGCCAATTTATGTTTCTCGAATTATTAGCCTCGACCCGGTACAAAGGCTCAAAGGTGCGACTATGGGTATTATTCGGTTAAAGATCGATAGACTGAGTACTCCTATGCTAATTTCTGAGTGGAACAAATTCTGCAAGTGTTCGACTTTGGCCAATTTATATTTTTCGAATATTAGCCTCGACCCTGTACAAAGGCTCAAAGGTGCGACTATGGGTATTTTTCGGTTAAAGGTCGATAGACTAAACACTTCTATGCTAATTTCGATGTGGAACAAATTCTGCAAGTGTTCGAGTTTGGCCAATTTATGTTTCTCGAATTATTAGCCTCGACCCTGTACAAAGGCTCAAAGGTGCGATTATGGGTATTTTTCGGTTAAAGATCGATAGACTAAACCCTTCTATGCCAATTTCTGAGTGGAACAAATTCTGCAAGGTTTTGACTTTGGCCAATTTATGTTTTCTCGAATAATTGGTCTCTACCCTGTACAAAGGCTCAAAGGTGCGACTATGGGCATTTTTCAGTTAAAGATCGTTAGACTAAACACTTCTATGCCAATTTCTGAGTGGAACAAATTCTGCACGTGCTCGACTTTGGCCAAATTATGTTTTCTCGAATTATTAGCCTCGACCCTGTACAAAGGCTCAAAGGTGCGACTATGGGTATTTTTCGGTTAAAGATCGATAGACTAAACACTTCTATGCCAATTTCGATGTGGAACAAATTCTGCAAGTGTTCGACTTTGGCCAATTTATGTTTTCTTGAATAACTGGTCTCGACACTGTACAAAGGCTCAAAGATGCGACTATGGGTATTTTTCAGTTAAAGATCGTTAGACTAAACACTTCTATGCCAATTTCTGAGTGGAACAAATTCTGCAAGGTTTCGACTTTGCCAATTTATGTTTTCTCGAATTATTAGCCTCGACCCTGTACAAAGGCTCAAAGGCGCGACTATGGATATTTTTCGGTTAAAGGTCGATAGACAAAACACTTCTATGCTAATTTCGATGTGGAACAAATTCTGCAAGGTTTTGACTTTGGCCAATTTATGTTTTCTCGAATTATTAGCCTCGACCCTGTACAAAGGCTCAAAGGTGCGACTATGGGTATTTTTCAGTTAAGGATCGTTAGACTAAACACTTCTATGCCAATTTCTGAGTGGAACAAATTCTGCAAGGTTTCGACTTTGGCCAATATATGTTTTCTCGAATAACTGGTCTCGACCCTGTAAAAAGGCTCAAAGGTGCGACTATGGGCATTTTTCAATTAAAGATCGATAGACTGAGTACTCCTATGCTAATTCCTGAGTGGAACAAATTCTGCAAGGTTTCGACTGCAAGGTTTCGACTTTGGCCAATTTATGTTTTCTCGAATTATTAGCCTCGACCCTGCACAAAGGCTCAAAGGTGCGACTATTGGTATTTTTCAGTTAAAGGTCGATGGACTGAATACTCCTATGCTAATTTCTGAGTGGAACAAATTCTGCAAGTGTTCGACTTTGGCCAATTTATGTTTTCTCGAATTATTAGCCTCGACCCTGTACAAAGGCTCAAAGGTGCGACTATGGGTATTTTTCAGTTAAAGATCGTTAAACTAAACACTTCTATGCCAATTTCTGAGTGGAACAAATTCTGCAAGGTTTCGACTTTGACCAATTTATGTTTTCTCGAATTATTAGCCTCGACCCTGTACAAAGGCTCAAAGGTGCGACTATGGGTATTTTTCGGTTAAAGATCGATAGACTAAACACTTCTATGCCAATTTCGATGTGGAACAAATTCTGCAAGGTTTCGACTTTGGCAAATTTATGTTTTCTCGAATTATTAGCCTCGACCCTGTACAAAGGCTCAAAGGTGCGACTATGGGTATTTTTCGGTTAAAGATCGATAGACTAAACACTTCTATGCCAATTTCTGAGTGGAACAAATTCTGCAAGTGTTCGACTTTGGCCAATTTATGTTTCTCGAATTATTAGCCTCGACCCTGTACAAAGGTTCAAAGGTGCGACTATGGGTATTTTTCGGTTAAAGATCGATAGACTGAGTACTCCTATGCCAATTTCTGAGTGGAACAAATTCTGCAAGGTTTCGACTTTGGCAAATTTATGTTTTCTCGAATTATTAGCCTCGACCCTGTACAAAGGCTCAAAGGTGCGACTATGGGTATTTTTCGGTTAAAGATCGATAGACTAAACACTTCTATGCCAATTTCTGAGTGGAACAAATTCTGCAAGTGTTCGACTTTTTCGAATTTATGTTTCTCGAATTATTAGCCTCCACCCTGTACAAAGGTTCAAAGGTGCGACTATGGGTATTTTTCGGTTAAAGATCGATAGACTGAGTACTCCTATGCTAATTTCTGAGTGGAACAAATTCTGCAAGTGTTCGACTTTGGCCAATTTATGTTTATCGAATTATTAGCCTCGACCCTGTACAAAGGTTCAAAGGTGCGACTATGGGTATTTTTCGGTTAAAGATCGATTGACTGAGTACTCCTATGCTAATTTCTGAGTGGACCAAATTCTGCAAGTGTTCGACTTTGGCCAATTTATGTTTCTCGAATTATTAGCCTCGACCCTGTACAAAGGTTCAAATTTGCGACTATGGGTATTTTTCGGTTAAAGATCGATAGACTGAGTACTCCTATGCCAATTTCTGAGTGGAACAAATTCTGCAAGGTTTCGACTTTGGCAAATTTATGTTTTCTCGAATTATTAGCCTCGACCCTGTACAAAGGCTCAAAGGTGCGACTATGCCAATTTCTGAGTGGAACAAATTCTGCAAGGTTTCGACTTTGGCAAATTTATGTTTTCTCGAATTATTAGCCTCGACCCTGTACAAAGGCTCAAAGGTGCGACTATGGGTATTTTTCGGTTAAAGATCGATAGACTAAACACTTCTATGCCAATTTCTGAGTGGAACAAATTCTGCAAGTGTTCGACTTTGGCCAATTTATGTTTTCTCGAATTATTAGCTTCGACCCTGTACAAAGGCTCAAAGGTGCGACTATGGGTATTTTTCGGTTAAAGGTCGATAGACTAAACACTTCTATGCCAATTTCGACGTGGAACAAATTCTGCAAGTGTTCGAATTTGGCCAATTTATGTTTCTCGAATTATTAGCCTCGACCCTGTACAAAGGTTCAAAGGTGCGACTATGGGTATTTTTCGGTTAAAGATCGATAGACTGAGTACTCCTATGATAATTTCTGAGTGGAACAAATTCTGCAAGGTTTCGACTTTGGCCAATTTATGTTTTCTCGAATTATTAGCTTCGACCCTGTACAAAGGCTCAAAGGTGCGAGTATGGGTATTTCTCGGTTAAAGATCGATAGACTAAACACTTCTATGCAAATTTCGATGTGGAACAAATTCTGCAAGTGTTCGACTTTGGCCAATTTATGTTTATTTTTTATTAGCCTCGACCCTGTACAAAGGTTCAAAGGTGCGACTATGGGTATTTTTCGGTTAAAGATCGATAGACTGAGTACTCCTATGCTAATTTCTGAGTGGAACAAATTCTGCAAGTGTTCGACTTTGGCCAATTTATGTTTCTCGAATTATTAGAATCGACCCTGTACAAAGGCTCAAAGGTTCGACTATGGGTATTTTTCGGTTAAAGATCGATAGACTAAACACTTCTATGCCCATTTCTGAGTGGAACAAATTCTGCAAGTGTTCGACTTTGGCCAATTTATGTTTCTCGAATTATTAGCCTCGACCCTGTACAAAGGCTCAAAGGTTCGACTATGGGTATTTTTCGGTTAAAGATCGATAGACTAAACACTTCTATGCCCATTTCTGAGTGGAACAAATTCTGCAAGGTTTCGACTTTGGCAAATTTATGTTTTCTCGAATTATTAGCCTCGACCCTGTACAAAGGCTCAAAGGTGCGACTATGGGTATTTTTCAGTTAAAGATCGTTAGACTAAACCCTTCTATGCCAATTTCTGAGTGGAACAAATTCTGCAAGGTTTCGACTTTGGCCAATTTATGTTTTCTCGAATTACTAGCTTCGACCCTGTACAAAGGCTCAAAGGTGCGACTATGGGTATTTTTCGGTTAAAGATCGATAGACTAAACACTTCTATGCAAAATTTCGATGTGGAACAAATTCTGCAAGTGTTCTACTTTGGCCAATTTATGTTTTCTTGAATAACTAGTCTCGACCCTGTACTAAGGCTCAAAGGTGCGACTATGGGTATTTTTCAGTTAAAGATCGTTAGACTAAACACTTCTATGCCAATTTCTGAGTGGAACAAATTCTGCAAGGTTTCGACTTTGGCCAATTTATGTTTTCTCGAATTATTAGCTTCGACCCTGTACAAAGGCTCAAAGGTGCGACTATGGGTATTTTTCGGTTAAAGATCGATTGACTGAGTACTCCTATGCTAATTTCTGAGTGGACCAAACTCTGCAAGTGTTCGACTTTGGCTAATTTATGTTTTCTCGAATTATTAGCTTCGACCCTGTACAAAGGCTCAAAGGTGCGACTATGGGTATTTCTCGGTTAAAGATCGTTAGACTAAACACTTCTATGCCAATTTCTGAGTGGAACAAATTCTGCAAGGTTTCGACTTTGGCCAATTTATGTTTTCTCGAATTATTAGCTTCGACCCTGTACAAAGGCTCAAAGGTGCGACTATGGGTATTTTTCGGTTAAAGTTCGATAGACTAAACACTTCTATGCCAATTTCGATGTGGAACAAATTCTGCAAGTGTTCGACTTTGGCCAATTTATGTTTCTCGAATTATTAGCCTCGACCCTGTACAAAGGTTCAAAGGTGCGACTATGGGCATTTTTCAGTTAAAGATCGTTAGACTAAACACTTCTATGCCAATTTCTGAGTGGAACAAATTCTGCACGTGCTCGACTTTGGCCAAATTATGTTTTCTCGAATTATTAGCCTCGACCCTGTACAAAGGCTCAAAGGTGCGACTATGGGTATTTTTCGGTTAAAGATCGATAGACTAAACACTTCTATGCCAATTTCGATGTGGAACAAATTCTGCAAGTGTTCGACTTTGGCCAATTTATGTTTTCTTGAATAACTGGTCTCGACACTGTACAAAGGCTCAAAGATGCGACTATGGGTATTTTTCAGTTAAAGATCGTTAGACTAAACACTTCTATGCCAATTTCTGAGTGGAACAAATTCTGCAAGGTTTCGACTTTGCCAATTTATGTTTTCTCGAATTATTAGCCTCGACCCTGTACAAAGGCTCAAAGGCGCGACTATGGATATTTTTCGGTTAAAGGTCGATAGACAAAACACTTCTATGCTAATTTCGATGTGGAACAAATTCTGCAAGGTTTTGACTTTGGCCAATTTATGTTTTCTCGAATTATTAGCCTCGACCCTGTACAAAGGCTCAAAGGTGCGACTATGGGTATTTTTCAGTTAAGGATCGTTAGACTAAACACTTCTATGCCAATTTCTGAGTGGAACAAATTCTGCAAGGTTTCGACTTTGGCCAATATATGTTTTCTCGAATAACTGGTCTCGACCCTGTAAAAAGGCTCAAAGGTGCGACTATGGGCATTTTTCAATTAAAGATCGATAGACTGAGTACTCCTATGCTAATTCCTGAGTGGAACAAATTCTGCAAGGTTTCGACTGCAAGGTTTCGACTTTGGCCAATTTATGTTTTCTCGAATTATTAGCCTCGACCCTGTACAAAGGCTCAAAGGTGCGACTATTGGTATTTTTCAGTTAAAGGTCGATGGACTGAATACTCCTATGCTAATTTCTGAGTGGAACAAATTCTGCAAGTGTTCGACTTTGGCCAATTTATGTTTTCTCGAATTATTAGCCTCGACCCTGTACAAAGGCTCAAAGGTGCGACTATGGGTATTTTTCAGTTAAAGATCGTTAAACTAAACACTTCTATGCCAATTTCTGAGTGGAACAAATTCTGCAAGGTTTCGACTTTGACCAATTTATGTTTTCTCGAATTATTAGCCTCGACCCTGTACAAAGGCTCAAAGGTGCGACTATGGGTATTTTTCGGTTAAAGATCGATAGACTAAACACTTCTATGCCAATTTCGATGTGGAACAAATTCTGCAAGGTTTCGACTTTGGCAAATTTATGTTTTCTCGAATTATTAGCCTCGACCCTGTACAAAGGCTCAAAGGTGCGACTATGGGTATTTTTCGGTTAAAGATCGATAGACTAAACACTTCTATGCCAATTTCTGAGTGGAACAAATTCTGCAAGTGTTCGACTTTGGCCAATTTATGTTTCTCGAATTATTAGCCTCGACCCTGTACAAAGGTTCAAAGGTGCGACTATGGGTATTTTTCGGTTAAAGATCGATAGACTGAGTACTCCTATGCCAATTTCTGAGTGGAACAAATTCTGCAAGGTTTCGACTTTGGCAAATTTATGTTTTCTCGAATTATTAGCCTCGACCCTGTACAAAGGCTCAAAGGTGCGACTATGGGTATTTTTCGGTTAAAGATCGATAGACTAAACACTTCTATGCCAATTTCTGAGTGGAACAAATTCTGCAAGTGTTCGACTTTGGCGAATTTATGTTTCTCGAATTATTAGCCTCCACCCTGTACAAAGGTTCAAAGGTGCGACTATGGGTATTTTTCGGTTAAAGATCGATAGACTGAGTACTCCTATGCTAATTTCTGAGTGGAACAAATTCTGCAAGTGTTCGACTTTGGCCAATTTATGTTTATCGAATTATTAGCCTCGACCCTGTACAAAGGTTCAAAGGTGCGACTATGGGTATTTTTCGGTTAAAGATCGATTGACTGAGTACTCCTATGCTAATTTCTGAGTGGACCAAATTCTGCAAGTGTTCGACTTTGGCCAATTTATGTTTCTCGAATTATTAGCCTCGACCCTGTACAAAGGTTCAAATTTGCGACTATGGGTATTTTTCGGTTAAAGATCGATAGACTGAGTACTCCTATGCCAATTTCTGAGTGGAACAAATTCTGCAAGGTTTCGACTTTGTCAAATTTATGTTTTCTCGAATTATTAGCCTCGACCCTGTACAAAGGCTCAAAGGTGCGACTATGCCAATTTCTGAGTGGAACAAATTCTGCAAGGTTTCGACTTTGGCAAATTTATGTTTTCTCGAATTATTAGCCTCGACCCTGTACAAAGGCTCAAAGGTGCGACTATGGGTATTTTTCGGTTAAAGATCGATAGACTAAACACTTCTATGCCAATTTCTGAGTGGAACAAATTCTGCAAGTGTTCGACTTTGGCCAATTTATGTTTTCTCGAATTATTAGCTTCGACCCTGTACAAAGGCTCAAAGGTGCGACTATGGGTATTTTTCGGTTAAAGGTCGATAGACTAAACACTTCTATGCCAATTTCGACGTGGAACAAATTCTGCAAGTGTTCGAATTTGGCCAATTTATGTTTCTCGAATTATTAGCCTCGACCCTGTACAAAGGTTCAAAGGTGCGACTATGGGTATTTTTCGGTTAAAGATCGATAGACTGAGTACTCCTATGATAATTTCTGAGTGGAACAAATTCTGCAAGGTTTCGACTTTGGCCAATTTATGTTTTCTCGAATTATTAGCTTCGACCCTGTATAAAGGCTCAAAGGTGCGACTATGGGTATTTTTCGGTTAAAGATCGATAGACTGAGTACTCCTATGATAATTTCTGAGTGGAACAAATTCTGCAAGGTTTCGACTTTGGCCAATTTATGTTTTCTCGAATTATTAGCTTCGACCCTGTACAAAGGTTCAAAGGTGCGACTATGGGTATTTTTCGGTTAAAGATCGATAGACTGAGTACTCCTATGATAATTTCTGAGTGGAACAAATTCTGCAAGGTTTCGACTTTGGCCAATTTATGTTTTCTCGAATTATTAGCTTCGACCCTGTACAAAGGTTCAAAGGTGCGACTATGGGTTTTTTTTCGGTTAAAGGTCGATAGACTAAACAATTCTATGATAATTTCTGAGTGGAACAAATTCTGCAAGGTTTCGACTTTGGCCAATTTATGTTTCTCGAATTATTAGCCTCGACCCTGTACAAAGGTTCAAAGGTGCGACTATGGGTATTTTTCGGTTAAAGATCGATAGACTGAGTACTCCTATGCTAATTTCTGAGTGGAACAAATTCTGCAAGTGTTCGACTTTGGCCAATTTATGTTTTCTCGAATTATTAGCTTCGACCCTGTATAAAGGCTCAAAGGTGCGACTATGGGTATTTTTCAGTTAAAGATCGATAGACTAAACACTTCTATGCCAATTTCGATGTGGAACAAATTCTGCAAGTGTTCGACTTTGGCCAATTTATGTTTCTCGAATTATTAGCCTCGACCCTGTACAAAGGTTCAAAGGTGCGACTATGGGTATTTTTCGGTTAAAGATCGATAGACTGAGTACTCCTATGCCAATTTCTGAGTGGAACAAATTCTGCAAGGTTTCGACTTTGGCAAATTTATGTTTTCTCGAATTATTAGCCTCGACCCTGTACAAAGGCTCAAAGGTGCGACTATGGGTATTTTTCGGTTAAAGATCGATAGACTAAACACTTCTATGCCAATTTCTGAGTGGAACAAATTCTGCAAGTGTTCGACTTTGGCCAATTTATGTTTTCTCGAATTATTAGCTTCGACCCTGTACAAAGGCTCAAAGGTGCGACTATGGGTATTTTTCGGTTAAAGGTCGATAGACTAAACACTTCTATGCCAATTTCGACGTGGAACAAATTCTGCAAGTGTTCGAATTTGGCCAATTTATGTTTCTCGAATTATTAGCCTCGACCCTGTACAAAGGTTCAAAGGTGCGACTATGGGTATTTTTCGGTTAAAGATCGATAGACTGAGTACTCCTATGATAATTTCTGAGTGGAACAAATTCTGCAAGGTTTCGACTTTGGCCAATTTATGTTTTCTCGAATTATTAGCTTCGACCCTGTACAAAGGCTCAAAGGTGCGAGTATGGGTATTTCTCGGTTAAAGATCGATAGACTAAACACTTCTATGCCAATTTCGATGTGGAACAAATTCTGCAAGTGTTCGACTTTGGCCAATTTATGTTTCTCGGATTATTAGCCTCGACCCTGTACAAAGGTTCAAAGGTGCGACTATGGGTATTTTTCGGTTAAAGATCGATAGACTGAGTACTCCTATGCTAATTTCTGAGTGGAACAAATTCTGCAAGTGTTCGACTTTGGCCAATTTATGTTTCTCGAATTATTAGCCTCGACCCTGTACAAAGGCTCAAAGGTTCGACTATGGGTATTTTTCGGTTAAAGATTAAAGATCGATAGACTAAACACTTCTATGCCCATTTCTGAGTGGAACAAATTCTGCAAGGTTTCGACTTTGGCAAATTTATGTTTTCTCGAATTATTAGCCTCGACCCTGTACAAAGGCTCAAAGGTGCGACTATGGGTATTTTTCAGTTAAAGATCGTTAGACTAAACCCTTCTATGCCAATTTCTGAGTGGAACAAATTCTGCAAGGTTTCGACTTTGGCCAATTTATGTTTTCTCGAATTACTAGCTTCGGCCCTGTACAAAGGCTCAAAGGTGCGACTATGGGTATTTTTCGGTTAAAGATCGATAGACTAAACACTTCTATGCAAAATTTCGATGTGGAACAAATTCTGCAAGTGTTCTACTTTGGCCAATTTATGTTTTCTTGAATAACTGGTCTCGACCCTGTACTAAGGCTCAAAGGTGCGACTATGGGTATTTTTCAGTTAAAGATCGTTAGACTAAACACTTCTATGCCAATTTCTGAGTGGAACAAATTCTGCAAGGTTTCGACTTTGGCCAATTTATGTTTTCTCGAATTATTAGCTTCGACCCTGTACAAAGGCTCAAAGGTGCGACTATGGGTATTTTTCGGTTAAAGATCGATTGACTGAGTACTCCTATGCTAATTTCTGAGTGGACCAAACTCTGCAAGTGTTCGACTTTGGCTAATTTATGTTTTCTCGAATTATTAGCTTCGACCCTGTACAAAGGCTCAAAGGTGCGACTATGGGTATTTCTCGGTTAAAGATCGTTAGACTAAACACTTCTATGCCAATTTCTGAGTGGAACAAATTCTGCAAGGTTTCGACTTTGGCCAATTTATGTTTTCTCGAATTATTAGCTTCGACCCTGTACAAAGGCTCAAAGGTGCGACTATGGGTATTTTTCGGTTAAAGTTCGATAGACTAAACACTTCTATGCCAATTTCGATGTGGAACAAATTCTGCAAGTGTTCGACTTTGGCCAATTTATGTTTCTCGAATTATTAGCCTCGACCCTGTACAAAGGTTCAAAGGTGCGACTATGGGTATTTTTCGGTTAAAGATCGATAGACTGAGTACTCCTATGCCAATTTCTGAGTGGAACAAATTCTGCAAGGTTTCGACTTTGGCAAATTTATGTTTTCTCGAATTATTAGCCTCGACCCTGTACAAAGGCTCAAAGGTGCGACTATGGGTATTTTTCGGTTAAAGATCGATAGACTAAACACTTCTATGCCAATTTCTGAGTGGAACAAATTCTGCAAGGTTTCGACTTTGGCAAATTTATGTTTTCTCGAATTATTATCCTCGACCCTGTACAAAGGCTCAAAGGTGCGACTATGGGTATTTTTCGGTTAAAGATCGATAGACTAAACACTTCTATGCCAATTTCTGAGTGGAACAAATTCTGCAAGTGTTCGACTTTGGCCAATTTATGTTTTCTCGAATTATTAGCTTCGACCCTGTACAAAGGCTCAAAGGTGCGACTATGGGTATTTTTCGGTTAAAGGTCGATAGACTAAACACTTCTATGCCAATTTCGACGTGGAACAAATTCTGCAAGTGTTCGAATTTGGCCAATTTATGTTTTCTCGAATTATTAGCCTCGACCCTGTACAAAGGTTCAAAGGTGCGACTATGGGTATTTTTCAGTTAAAGATCGATAGACTGAGTACTCCTATGATAATTTATGAGTGGAACAAATTCTGCAAGGTTTCGACTTTGGCCAATTTATGTTTTCTCGAATTATTAGCTTCGACCCTGTACAAAGGCTCAAAGGTGCGAGTATGGGTATTTCTCGGTTAAAGATCGATAGACTAAACACTTCTATGCCAATTTCGATGTGGAACAAATTCTGCAAGTGTTCGAGTTTGGCCAATTTATGTTTCTCGAATTATTAGCCTCGACCCTGTACAAAGGTTCAAAGGTGCGACTATGGGTATTTTTCGGTTAAAGATCGATAGACTGAGTACTCCTATGCTAATTTCTGAGTGGAACGAATTCTGCAAGTGTTCGACTTTGGCCAATTTATGTTTCTCGAATTATTAGCCTCGACCCTGTACAAAGGTTCAAAGGTGCGACTATGGGTATTTTTCGGTTAAAGATCGATAGACTGAGTACTCCTATGATAATTTATGAGTGGAACAAATTCTGCAAGGTTTCGACTTTGGCCAATTTATGTTTTCTCGAATTATTAGCTTCGACCCTGTACAAAGGCTCAAAGGTGCGAGTATGGGTATTTCTCGGTTAAAGATCGATAGACTAAACACTTCTATGCCAATTTCGATGTGGAACAAATTCTGCAAGTGTTCGACTTTGGCCAATTTATGTTTCTCGGATTATTAGCCTCGACCCTGTACAAAGGTTCAAAGGTGCGACTATGGGTATTTTTCGGTTAAAGATCGATAGACTGAGTACTCCTATGCTAATTTCTGAGTGGAACAAATTCTGCAAGTGTTCGACTTTGGCCAATTTATGTTTCTCGAATTATTAGCCTCGACCCTGTACAAAGGCTCAAAGGTGCGATTATGGGTATTTTTCGGTTAAAGATCGATAGACTAAACCCTTCTATGCCAATTTCTGAGTGGAACAAATTCTGCAAGGTTTTGACTTTGGCCAATTTATGTTTTCTCGAATAATTGGTCTCTACCCTGTACAAAGGCTCAAACGTGCGACTATGGGCATTTTTCAGTTAAAGATCGTTAGACTAAACACTTCTATGCCAATTTCTGAGTGGAACAAATTCTGCACGTGCTCGACTTTGGCCAAATTATGTTTTCTCGAATTATTAGCCTCGACCCTGTACAAAGGCTCAAAGGTGCGACTATGGGTATTTTTCGGTTAAAGATCGATAGACTAAACACTTCTATGCCAATTTCGATGTGGAACAAATTCTGCAAGTGTTCGACTTTGGCCAATTTATGTTTTCTTGAATTATTAGCTTCGACCCTGTACAAAGGCTCAAAGGTGCGACTATGGGTATTTCTCGGTTAAAGATCGTTAGACTAAACACTTCCATGCCAATTTCTGAGTGGAACAAATTCTGCAAGGTTTCGACTTTGGCCAATTTATGTTTTCTCGAATTATTAGCTTCGACCCTGTACAAAGGCTCAAAGGTGCGACTATGGGTATTTTTCGGTTAAAGATCGATAGACTAAACACTTCTATGCCAATTTCTGAGTGGAACAAATTCTGCAAGTGTTCGACTTTGGCCAATTTATGTTTTCTCGAATTATTAGCTTCGACCCTGTACAAAGGCTCAAAGGTGCGACTATGGGTATTTTTCGGTTAAAGGTCGATAGACTAAACACTTCTATGCCAATTTCGACGTGGAACAAATTCTGCAAGTGTTCGAATTTGGCCAATTTATGTTTCTCGAATTATTAGCCTCGACCCTGTACAAAGGTTCAACGGTGCGACTATGGGTATTTTTCGGTTAAAGATCGATAGACTGAGTACTCCTATGCTAATTTCTGAGTGGAACAAATTATGCAAGTGTTCAACTTTGGCCAATTTATGTTTCTCGAATTATTAGCCTCGACCCTGTACAAAGGTTCAAAGGTGCGACTATGGGTATTTTTCGGTTAAAGATCGATAGACTAAACACTTCTATGCCAATTTCGACGTGGAACAAATTCTGCAAGTGTTCGAATTTGGCCAATTTATGTTTCTCGAATTATTAGCCTCGACCCTGTACAAAGGTTCAAAGGTGCGACTATGGGTATTTTTCGGTTAAAGATCGATAGACTGAGTACTCCTATGATAATTTCTGAGTGGAACAAATTCTGCAAGGTTTCGACTTTGGCCAATTTATGTTTTCTCGAATTATTAGCTTCGACCCTGTACAAAGGCTCAAAGGTGCGAGTATGGGTATTTCTCGGTTAAAGATCGATAGACTAAACACTTCTATGCCAATTTCGATGTGGAACAAATTCTGCAAGTGTTCGACTTTGGCCAATTTATGTTTCTCGGATTATTAGCCTCGACCCTGTACAAAGGTTCAAAGGTGCGACTATGGGTATTTTTCGGTTAAAGATCGATAGACTAAACACTTCTATGCCCATTTCTGAGTGGAACAAATTCTGCAAGGTTTCGACTTTGGCAAATTTATGTTTTCTCGAATTATTAGCCTCGACCCTGTACAAAGGCTCAAAGGTGCGACTATGGGTATTTTTCAGTTAAAGATCGTTAGACTAAACCCTTCTATGCCAATTTCTGAGTGGAACAAATTCTGCAAGGTTTCGACTTTGGCAAATTTATGTTTTCTCGAATTATTAGCTTCGACCCTGTACAAAGGCTCAAAGGTGCGACTATGGGTATTTTTCGGTTAAAGATCGATAGACTAAACACTTCTATGCAAAATTTCGATGTGGAACAAATTCTGCAAGTGTTCTACTTTGGCCAATTTATGTTTTCTCGAATAACTGGTCTCGACCCTGTACAAAGGCTCAAAGGTGCGACTATGGGTATTTTTCAGTTAAAGATCGTTAGACTAAACACTTCTATGCCAATTTCTGAGTGGAACAAATTCTGCAAGGTTTCGACTTTGGCCAATTTATGTTTTCTCGAATTATTAGCTTCGACCCTGTACAAAGGCTCAAAGGTGCGACTATGGGTATTTTTCGGTTAAAGATCGATTGACTGAGTACTCCTATGCTAATTTCTGAGTGGACCAAATTCTGCAAGTGTTCGACTTTGGCTAATTTATGTTTTCTCGAATTATTAGCTTCGACCCTGTACAAAGGCTCAAAGGTGCGACTATGGGTATTTCTCGGTTAAAGATCGTTAGACTAAACACTTCTATGCCAATTTCTGAGTGGAACAAATTCTGCAAGGTTTCGACTTTGGCCAATTTATGTTTTCTCGAATTATTAGCTTCGACCCTGTACAAAGGCTCAAAGGTGCGACTATGGGTATTTTTCGGTTAAAGTTCGATAGACTAAACACTTCTATGCCAATTTCGATGTGGAACAAATTCTGCAAGTGTTCGACTTTGGCCAATTTATGTTTCTCGAATTATTAGCCCTCGACCCTGTACAAAGGTTCAAAGGTGCGACTATGGGTATTTTTCGGTTAAAGATCGATAGACTGAGTACTCCTATGCTAATTTCTGACTGGAACAAATTCTGCAAGTGTTCGACTTTGGCCAATTTATGTTTTCTCGAATTATTAGCTTCGACCCTGTACAAAGGCTCAAAGGTGCGACTATGGGTATTTTTCGGTTAAAGATCGATAGACTAAACACTTCTATGCAAAATTTCGATGTGGAACAAATTCTGCAAGTGTTCTACTTTGGCCAATTTATGTTTTCTCGAATAACTCGTCTCGACCCTGTACAAAGGCTCAAAGGTGCGACTATGGGTATTTTTCAGTTAAAGATCGTTAGACTAAACACTTCTATGCCAATTTCTGAGTGGAACAAATTCTGCAAGGTTTCGACTTTGGCCAATTTATGTTTTCTCGAATTATTAGCTTCGACCCTGTACAAAGGCTCAAAGGTGCGACTATAGGTATTTTTCGGTTAAAGATCGATTGACTGAGTACTCCTATGCTAATTTCTGAGTGGACCAAATTCTGCAAGTGTTCGACTTTGGCTAATTTATGTTTTCTCGAATTATTAGCTTCGACCCTGTACAAAGGCTCAAAGGTGCGACTATGGGTATTTCTCGGTTAAAGATCGTTAGACTAAACACTTCCATGCCAATTTCTGAGTGGAACAAATTCTGCAAGGTTTCGACTTTGGCCAATTTATGTTTTCTCGAATTATTAGCTTCGACCCTGTACAAAGGCTCAAAGGTGCGACTATGGGTATTTTTCGGTTAAAGTTCGATAGACTAAACACTTCTATGCCAATTTCGATGTGGAACAAATTCTGCAAGTGTTCGACTTTGGCCAATTTATGTTTCTCGAATTATTAGCCTCGACCCTGTACAAAGGTTCAAAGGTGCGACTATGGGTATTTTTCGGTTAAAGATCGATAGACTGAGTACTCCTATGCTAATTTCTGAGTGGAACAAATTCTGCAAGTGTTCGACTTTGGCCAATTTATGTTTCTCGAATTATTAGCCTCGACCCGGTACAAAGGCTCAAAGGTGCGACTATGGGTATTATTCGGTTAAAGATCGATAGTCTGAGTACTCCTATGCTAATTTCTGAGTGGAACAAATTCTGCAAGTGTTCGACTTTGGCCAATTTATATTTTTCGAATATTAGCCTCGACCCTGTACAAAGGCTCAAAGGTGCGACTATGGGTATTTTACGGTTAAAGGTCGATAGACTAAACACTTCTATGCTAATTTCGATGTGGAACAAATTCTGCAAGTGTTCGAGTTTGGCCAATTTATGTTTCTCGAATTATTAGCCTCGACCCTGTACAAAGGCTCAAAGGTGCGATTATGGGTATTTTTCGGTTAAAGATCGATAGACTAAACCCTTCTATGCCAATTTCTGAGTGGAACAAATTCTGCAAGGTTTTGACTTTGGCCAATTTATGTTTTCTCGAATAATTGGTCTCTACCCTGTACAAAGGCTCAAACGTGCGACTATGGGCATTTTTCAGTTAAAGATCGTTAGACTAAACACTTCTATGCCAATTTCTGAGTGGAACAAATTCTGCACGTGCTCGACTTTGGCCAAATTATGTTTTCTCGAATTATTAGCCTCGACCCTGTACAAAGGCTCAAAGGTGCGACTATGGGTATTTTTCGGTTAAAGATCGATAGACTAAACACTTCTATGCCAATTTCGATGTGGAACAAATTCTGCAAGTGTTCGACTTTGGCCAATTTATGTTTTCTTGAATTATTAGCTTCGACCCTGTACAAAGGCTCAAAGGTGCGACTATGGGTATTTCTCGGTTAAAGATCGTTAGACTAAACACTTCCATGCCAATTTCTGAGTGGAACAAATTCTGCAAGGTTTCGACTTTGGCCAATTTATGTTTTCTCGAATTATTAGCTTCGACCCTGTACAAAGGCTCAAAGGTGCGACTATGGGTATTTTTCGGTTAAAGTTCGATAGACTAAACACTTCTATGCCAATTTCGATGTGGAACAAATTCTGCAAGTGTTCGACTTTGGCCAATTTATGTTTCTCGAATTATTAGCCTCGACCCTGTACAAAGGTTCAAAGGTGCGACTATGGGTATTTTTCGGTTAAAGATCGATAGACTGAGTACTCCTATGCTAATTTCTGAGTGGAACAAATTCTGCAAGTGTTCGACTTTGGCCAATTTATGTTTCTCGAATTATTAGCCTCGACCCTGTACAAAGGCTCAAAGGTGCGACTATGGGTATTTTTCGGTTAAAGTTCGATAGACTAAACACTTCTATGCCAATTTCGATGTGGAACAAATTCTGCAAGTGTTCGACTTTGGCCAATTTATGTTTCTCGAATTATTAGCCTCGACCCGGTACAAAGGCTCAAAGGTGCGACTATGGGTATTATTCGGTTAAAGATCGATAGACTGAGTACTCCTATGCTAATTTCTGAGTGGAACAAATTCTGCAAGTGTTCGACTTTGGCCAATTTATATTTTTCGAATATTAGCCTCGACCCTGTACAAAGGCTCAAAGGTGCGACTATGGGTATTTTTCGGTTAAAGGTCGATAGACTAAACACTTCTATGCTAATTTCGATGTGGAACAAATTCTGCAAGTGTTCGAGTTTGGCCAATTTATGTTTCTCGAATTATTAGCCTCGACCCTGTACAAAGGCTCAAAGGTGCGATTATGGGTATTTTTCGGTTAAAGATCGATAGACTAAACCCTTCTATGCCAATTTCTGAGTGGAACAAATTCTGCAAGGTTTTGACTTTGGCCAATTTATGTTTTCTCGAATAATTGGTCTCTACCCTGTACAAAGGCTCAAAGGTGCGACTATGGGCATTTTTCAGTTAAAGATCGTTAGACTAAACACTTCTATGCCAATTTCTGAGTGGAACAAATTCTGCACGTGCTCGACTTTGGCCAAATTATGTTTTCTCGAATTATTAGCCTCGACCCTGTACAAAGGCTCAAAGGTGCGACTATGGGTATTTTTCGGTTAAAGATCGATAGACTAAACACTTCTATGCCAATTTCGATGTGGAACAAATTCTGCAAGTGTTCGACTTTGGCCAATTTATGTTTTCTTGAATAACTGGTCTCGACACTGTACAAAGGCTCAAAGATGCGACTATGGGTATTTTTCAGTTAAAGATCGTTAGACTAAACACTTCTATGCCAATTTCTGAGTGGAACAAATTCTGCAAGGTTTCGACTTTGCCAATTTATGTTTTCTCGAATTATTAGCCTCGACCCTGTACAAAGGCTCAAAGGCGCGACTATGGATATTTTTCGGTTAAAGGTCGATAGACAAAACACTTCTATGCTAATTTCGATGTGGAACAAATTCTGCAAGGTTTTGACTTTGGCCAATTTATGTTTTCTCGAATTATTAGCCTCGACCCTGTACAAAGGCTCAAAGGTGCGACTATGGGTATTTTTCAGTTAAGGATCGTTAGACTAAACACTTCTATGCCAATTTCTGAGTGGAACAAATTCTGCAAGGTTTCGACTTTGGCCAATATATGTTTTCTCGAATAACTGGTCTCGACCCTGTAAAAAGGCTCAAAGGTGCGACTATGGGCATTTTTCAATTAAAGATCGATAGACTGAGTACTCCTATGCTAATTCCTGAGTGGAACAAATTCTGCAAGGTTTCGACTGCAAGGTTTCGACTTTGGCCAATTTATGTTTTCTCGAATTATTAGCCTCGACCCTGCACAAAGGCTCAAAGGTGCGACTATTGGTATTTTTCAGTTAAAGGTCGATGGACTGAATACTCCTATGCTAATTTCTGAGTGGAACAAATTCTGCAAGTGTTCGACTTTGGCCAATTTATGTTTTCTCGAATTATTAGCCTCGACCCTGTACAAAGGCTCAAAGGTGCGACTATGGGTATTTTTCAGTTAAAGATCGTTAAACTAAACACTTCTATGCCAATTTCTGAGTGGAACAAATTCTGCAAGGTTTCGACTTTGACCAATTTATGTTTTCTCGAATTATTAGCCTCGACCCTGTACAAAGGCTCAAAGGTGCGACTATGGGTATTTTTCGGTTAAAGATCGATAGACTAAACACTTCTATGCCAATTTCGATGTGGAACAAATTCTGCAAGGTTTCGACTTTGGCAAATTTATGTTTTCTCGAATTATTAGCCTCGACCCTGTACAAAGGCTCAAAGGTGCGACTATGGGTATTTTTCGGTTAAAGATCGATAGACTAAACACTTCTATGCCAATTTCTGAGTGGAACAAATTCTGCAAGTGTTCGACTTTGGCCAATTTATGTTTCTCGAATTATTAGCCTCGACCCTGTACAAAGGTTCAAAGGTGCGACTATGGGTATTTTTCGGTTAAAGATCGATAGACTGAGTACTCCTATGCCAATTTCTGAGTGGAACAAATTCTGCAAGGTTTCGACTTTGGCAAATTTATGTTTTCTCGAATTATTAGCCTCGACCCTGTACAAAGGCTCAAAGGTGCGACTATGGGTATTTTTCGGTTAAAGATCGATAGACTAAACACTTCTATGCCAATTTCTGAGTGGAACAAATTCTGCAAGTGTTCGACTTTTTCGAATTTATGTTTCTCGAATTATTAGCCTCCACCCTGTACAAAGGTTCAAAGGTGCGACTATGGGTATTTTTCGGTTAAAGATCGATAGACTGAGTACTCCTATGCTAATTTCTGAGTGGAACAAATTCTGCAAGTGTTCGACTTTGGCCAATTTATGTTTATCGAATTATTAGCCTCGACCCTGTACAAAGGTTCAAAGGTGCGACTATGGGTATTTTTCGGTTAAAGATCGATTGACTGAGTACTCCTATGCTAATTTCTGAGTGGACCAAATTCTGCAAGTGTTCGACTTTGGCCAATTTATGTTTCTCGAATTATTAGCCTCGACCCTGTACAAAGGTTCAAATTTGCGACTATGGGTATTTTTCGGTTAAAGATCGATAGACTGAGTACTCCTATGCCAATTTCTGAGTGGAACAAATTCTGCAAGGTTTCGACTTTGGCAAATTTATGTTTTCTCGAATTATTAGCCTCGACCCTGTACAAAGGCTCAAAGGTGCGACTATGCCAATTTCTGAGTGGAACAAATTCTGCAAGGTTTCGACTTTGGCAAATTTATGTTTTCTCGAATTATTAGCCTCGACCCTGTACAAAGGCTCAAAGGTGCGACTATGGGTATTTTTCGGTTAAAGATCGATAGACTAAACACTTCTATGCCAATTTCTGAGTGGAACAAATTCTGCAAGTGTTCGACTTTGGCCAATTTATGTTTTCTCGAATTATTAGCTTCGACCCTGTACAAAGGCTCAAAGGTGCGACTATGGGTATTTTTCGGTTAAAGGTCGATAGACTAAACACTTCTATGCCAATTTCGACGTGGAACAAATTCTGCAAGTGTTCGAATTTGGCCAATTTATGTTTCTCGAATTATTAGCCTCGACCCTGTACAAAGGTTCAAAGGTGCGACTATGGGTATTTTTCGGTTAAAGATCGATAGACTGAGTACTCCTATGATAATTTCTGAGTGGAACAAATTCTGCAAGGTTTCGACTTTGGCCAATTTATGTTTTCTCGAATTATTAGCTTCGACCCTGTACAAAGGCTCAAAGGTGCGAGTATGGGTATTTCTCGGTTAAAGATCGATAGACTAAACACTTCTATGCAAATTTCGATGTGGAACAAATTCTGCAAGTGTTCGACTTTGGCCAATTTATGTTTATTTTTTATTAGCCTCGACCCTGTACAAAGGTTCAAAGGTGCGACTATGGGTATTTTTCGGTTAAAGATCGATAGACTGAGTACTCCTATGCTAATTTCTGAGTGGAACAAATTCTGCAAGTGTTCGACTTTGGCCAATTTATGTTTCTCGAATTATTAGAATCGACCCTGTACAAAGGCTCAAAGGTTCGACTATGGGTATTTTTCGGTTAAAGATCGATAGACTAAACACTTCTATGCCCATTTCTGAGTGGAACAAATTCTGCAAGTGTTCGACTTTGGCCAATTTATGTTTCTCGAATTATTAGCCTCGACCCTGTACAAAGGCTCAAAGGTTCGACTATGGGTATTTTTCGGTTAAAGATCGATAGACTAAACACTTCTATGCCCATTTCTGAGTGGAACAAATTCTGCAAGGTTTCGACTTTGGCAAATTTATGTTTTCTCGAATTATTAGCCTCGACCCTGTACAAAGGCTCAAAGGTGCGACTATGGGTATTTTTCAGTTAAAGATCGTTAGACTAAACCCTTCTATGCCAATTTCTGAGTGGAACAAATTCTGCAAGGTTTCGACTTTGGCCAATTTATGTTTTCTCGAATTACTAGCTTCGACCCTGTACAAAGGCTCAAAGGTGCGACTATGGGTATTTTTCGGTTAAAGATCGATAGACTAAACACTTCTATGCAAAATTTCGATGTGGAACAAATTCTGCAAGTGTTCTACTTTGGCCAATTTATGTTTTCTTGAATAACTAGTCTCGACCCTGTACTAAGGCTCAAAGGTGCGACTATGGGTATTTTTCAGTTAAAGATCGTTAGACTAAACACTTCTATGCCAATTTCTGAGTGGAACAAATTCTGCAAGGTTTCGACTTTGGCCAATTTATGTTTTCTCGAATTATTAGCTTCGACCCTGTACAAAGGCTCAAAGGTGCGACTATGGGTATTTTTCGGTTAAAGATCGATTGACTGAGTACTCCTATGCTAATTTCTGAGTGGACCAAACTCTGCAAGTGTTCGACTTTGGCTAATTTATGTTTTCTCGAATTATTAGCTTCGACCCTGTACAAAGGCTCAAAGGTGCGACTATGGGTATTTCTCGGTTAAAGATCGTTAGACTAAACACTTCTATGCCAATTTCTGAGTGGAACAAATTCTGCAAGGTTTCGACTTTGGCCAATTTATGTTTTCTCGAATTATTAGCTTCGACCCTGTACAAAGGCTCAAAGGTGCGACTATGGGTATTTTTCGGTTAAAGTTCGATAGACTAAACACTTCTATGCCAATTTCGATGTGGAACAAATTCTGCAAGTGTTCGACTTTGGCCAATTTATGTTTCTCGAATTATTAGCCTCGACCCTGTACAAAGGTTCAAAGGTGCGACTATGGGCATTTTTCAGTTAAAGATCGTTAGACTAAACACTTCTATGCCAATTTCTGAGTGGAACAAATTCTGCACGTGCTCGACTTTGGCCAAATTATGTTTTCTCGAATTATTAGCCTCGACCCTGTACAAAGGCTCAAAGGTGCGACTATGGGTATTTTTCGGTTAAAGATCGATAGACTAAACACTTCTATGCCAATTTCGATGTGGAACAAATTCTGCAAGTGTTCGACTTTGGCCAATTTATGTTTTCTTGAATAACTGGTCTCGACACTGTACAAAGGCTCAAAGATGCGACTATGGGTATTTTTCAGTTAAAGATCGTTAGACTAAACACTTCTATGCCAATTTCTGAGTGGAACAAATTCTGCAAGGTTTCGACTTTGCCAATTTATGTTTTCTCGAATTATTAGCCTCGACCCTGTACAAAGGCTCAAAGGCGCGACTATGGATATTTTTCGGTTAAAGGTCGATAGACAAAACACTTCTATGCTAATTTCGATGTGGAACAAATTCTGCAAGGTTTTGACTTTGGCCAATTTATGTTTTCTCGAATTATTAGCCTCGACCCTGTACAAAGGCTCAAAGGTGCGACTATGGGTATTTTTCAGTTAAGGATCGTTAGACTAAACACTTCTATGCCAATTTCTGAGTGGAACAAATTCTGCAAGGTTTCGACTTTGGCCAATATATGTTTTCTCGAATAACTGGTCTCGACCCTGTAAAAAGGCTCAAAGGTGCGACTATGGGCATTTTTCAATTAAAGATCGATAGACTGAGTACTCCTATGCTAATTCCTGAGTGGAACAAATTCTGCAAGGTTTCGACTGCAAGGTTTCGACTTTGGCCAATTTATGTTTTCTCGAATTATTAGCCTCGACCCTGTACAAAGGCTCAAAGGTGCGACTATTGGTATTTTTCAGTTAAAGGTCGATGGACTGAATACTCCTATGCTAATTTCTGAGTGGAACAAATTCTGCAAGTGTTCGACTTTGGCCAATTTATGTTTTCTCGAATTATTAGCCTCGACCCTGTACAAAGGCTCAAAGGTGCGACTATGGGTATTTTTCAGTTAAAGATCGTTAAACTAAACACTTCTATGCCAATTTCTGAGTGGAACAAATTCTGCAAGGTTTCGACTTTGACCAATTTATGTTTTCTCGAATTATTAGCCTCGACCCTGTACAAAGGCTCAAAGGTGCGACTATGGGTATTTTTCGGTTAAAGATCGATAGACTAAACACTTCTATGCCAATTTCGATGTGGAACAAATTCTGCAAGGTTTCGACTTTGGCAAATTTATGTTTTCTCGAATTATTAGCCTCGACCCTGTACAAAGGCTCAAAGGTGCGACTATGGGTATTTTTCGGTTAAAGATCGATAGACTAAACACTTCTATGCCAATTTCTGAGTGGAACAAATTCTGCAAGTGTTCGACTTTGGCCAATTTATGTTTCTCGAATTATTAGCCTCGACCCTGTACAAAGGTTCAAAGGTGCGACTATGGGTATTTTTCGGTTAAAGATCGATAGACTGAGTACTCCTATGCCAATTTCTGAGTGGAACAAATTCTGCAAGGTTTCGACTTTGGCAAATTTATGTTTTCTCGAATTATTAGCCTCGACCCTGTACAAAGGCTCAAAGGTGCGACTATGGGTATTTTTCGGTTAAAGATCGATAGACTAAACACTTCTATGCCAATTTCTGAGTGGAACAAATTCTGCAAGTGTTCGACTTTGGCGAATTTATGTTTCTCGAATTATTAGCCTCCACCCTGTACAAAGGTTCAAAGGTGCGACTATGGGTATTTTTCGGTTAAAGATCGATAGACTGAGTACTCCTATGCTAATTTCTGAGTGGAACAAATTCTGCAAGTGTTCGACTTTGGCCAATTTATGTTTATCGAATTATTAGCCTCGACCCTGTACAAAGGTTCAAAGGTGCGACTATGGGTATTTTTCGGTTAAAGATCGATTGACTGAGTACTCCTATGCTAATTTCTGAGTGGACCAAATTCTGCAAGTGTTCGACTTTGGCCAATTTATGTTTCTCGAATTATTAGCCTCGACCCTGTACAAAGGTTCAAATTTGCGACTATGGGTATTTTTCGGTTAAAGATCGATAGACTGAGTACTCCTATGCCAATTTCTGAGTGGAACAAATTCTGCAAGGTTTCGACTTTGTCAAATTTATGTTTTCTCGAATTATTAGCCTCGACCCTGTACAAAGGCTCAAAGGTGCGACTATGCCAATTTCTGAGTGGAACAAATTCTGCAAGGTTTCGACTTTGGCAAATTTATGTTTTCTCGAATTATTAGCCTCGACCCTGTACAAAGGCTCAAAGGTGCGACTATGGGTATTTTTCGGTTAAAGATCGATAGACTAAACACTTCTATGCCAATTTCTGAGTGGAACAAATTCTGCAAGTGTTCGACTTTGGCCAATTTATGTTTTCTCGAATTATTAGCTTCGACCCTGTACAAAGGCTCAAAGGTGCGAGTATGGGTATTTCTCGGTTAAAGATCGATAGACTAAACACTTCTATGCAAATTTCGATGTGGAACAAATTCTGCAAGTGTTCGACTTTGGCCAATTTATGTTTATTTTTTATTAGCCTCGACCCTGTACAAAGGTTCAAAGGTGCGACTATGGGTATTTTTCGGTTAAAGATCGATAGACTGAGTACTCCTATGCTAATTTCTGAGTGGAACAAATTCTGCAAGTGTTCGACTTTGGCCAATTTATGTTTCTCGAATTATTAGAATCGACCCTGTACAAAGGCTCAAAGGTTCGACTATGGGTATTTTTCGGTTAAAGATCGATAGACTAAACACTTCTATGCCCATTTCTGAGTGGAACAAATTCTGCAAGTGTTCGACTTTGGCCAATTTATGTTTCTCGAATTATTAGCCTCGACCCTGTACAAAGGCTCAAAGGTTCGACTATGGGTATTTTTCGGTTAAAGATCGATAGACTAAACACTTCTATGCCCATTTCTGAGTGGAACAAATTCTGCAAGGTTTCGACTTTGGCAAATTTATGTTTTCTCGAATTATTAGCCTCGACCCTGTACAAAGGCTCAAAGGTGCGACTATGGGTATTTTTCAGTTAAAGATCGTTAGACTAAACCCTTCTATGCCAATTTCTGAGTGGAACAAATTCTGCAAGGTTTCGACTTTGGCCAATTTATGTTTTCTCGAATTACTAGCTTCGACCCTGTACAAAGGCTCAAAGGTGCGACTATGGGTATTTTTCGGTTAAAGATCGATAGACTAAACACTTCTATGCAAAATTTCGATGTGGAACAAATTCTGCAAGTGTTCTACTTTGGCCAATTTATGTTTTCTTGAATAACTAGTCTCGACCCTGTACTAAGGCTCAAAGGTGCGACTATGGGTATTTTTCAGTTAAAGATCGTTAGACTAAACACTTCTATGCCAATTTCTGAGTGGAACAAATTCTGCAAGGTTTCGACTTTGGCCAATTTATGTTTTCTCGAATTATTAGCTTCGACCCTGTACAAAGGCTCAAAGGTGCGACTATGGGTATTTTTCGGTTAAAGATCGATTGACTGAGTACTCCTATGCTAATTTCTGAGTGGACCAAACTCTGCAAGTGTTCGACTTTGGCTAATTTATGTTTTCTCGAATTATTAGCTTCGACCCTGTACAAAGGCTCAAAGGTGCGACTATGGGTATTTCTCGGTTAAAGATCGTTAGACTAAACACTTCTATGCCAATTTCTGAGTGGAACAAATTCTGCAAGGTTTCGACTTTGGCCAATTTATGTTTTCTCGAATTATTAGCTTCGACCCTGTACAAAGGCTCAAAGGTGCGACTATGGGTATTTTTCGGTTAAAGTTCGATAGACTAAACACTTCTATGCCAATTTCGATGTGGAACAAATTCTGCAAGTGTTCGACTTTGGCCAATTTATGTTTCTCGAATTATTAGCCTCGACCCTGTACAAAGGTTCAAAGGTGCGACTATGGGTATTTTTCGGTTAAAGATCGATAGACTAAACACTTCTATGCCAATTTCTGAGTGGAACAAATTCTGCAAGTGTTCGACTTTGGCCAATTTATGTTTCCTCGAATTATTAGCTTCGACCCTGTACAAAGGCTCAAAGGTGCGACTATGGGTATTTTTCGGTTAAAGGTCGATAGACTAAACACTTCTATGCCAATTTCGACGTGGAACAAATTCTGCAAGTGTTCGAATTTGGCCAATTTATGTTTCTCGAATTATTAGCCTCGACCCTGTACAAAGGTTCAAAGGTGCGACTATGGGTATTTTTCGGTTAAAGATCGATAGACTGAGTACTCCTACGATAATTTCTGAGTGGAACAAATTCTGCAAGGTTTCGACTTTGGCCAATTTATGTTTTCTCGAATTATTAGCTTCGACCCTGTACAAAGGCTCAAAGGTGCGAGTATGGGTATTTCTCGGTTAAAGATCGATAGACTAAACACTTCTATGCCAATTTCGATGTGGAACAAATTCTGCAAGTGTTCGACTTTGGCCAATTTATGTTTCTCGGATTATTAGCCTCGACCCTGTACAAAGGTTCAAAGGTGCGACTATGGGTATTTTTCGGTTAAAGATCGATAGACTGAGTACTCCTATGCTAATTTCTGAGTGGAACAAATTCTGCAAGTGTTCGACTTTGGCCAATTTATGTTCTCGAATTATTAGCCTCGACCCTGTACAAAGGCTCAAAGGTTCGACTATGGGTATTTTTCGGTTAAAGATCGATAGACTAAACACTTCTATGCCCATTTCTGAGTGGAACAAATTCTGCAAGGTTTCGACTTTGGCAAATTTATGTTTTCTCGAATTATTAGCCTCGACCCTGTACAAAGGCTCAAAGGTGCGACTATGGGTATTTTTCAGTTAAAGATCGTTAGACTAAACCCTTCTATGCCAATTTCTGAGTGGAACAAATTCTGCAAGGTTTCGACTTTGGCCAATTTATGTTTTCTCGAATTATTAGCTTCGACCCTGTACAAAGGCTCAAAGGTGCGACTATGGGTATTTTTCGGTTAAAGATCGATAGACTAAACACTTCTATGCAAAATTTCGATGTGGAACAAATTCTGCAAGTGTTCTACTTTGGCCAATTTATGTTTTCTCGAATAACTGGTCTCGACCCTGTACAAAGGCTCAAAGGTGCGACTATGGGTATTTTTCAGTTAAAGATCGTTAGACTAAACACTTCTATGCCAATTTCTGAGTGGAACAAATTCTGCAAGGTTTCGACTTTGGCCAATTTATGTTTTCTCGAATTATTAGCTTCGACCCTGTACAAAGGCTCAAAGGTGCGACTATGGGTATTTTTCGGTTAAAGATCGATTGACTGAGTACTCCTATGCTAATTTCTGAGTGGACCAAATTCTGCAAGTGTTCGACTTTGGCTAATTTATGTTTTCTCGAATTATTAGCTTCGACCCTGTACAAAGGCTCAAAGGTGCGACTATGGGTATTTCTCGGTTAAAGATCGTTAGACTAAACACTTCTATGCCAATTTCTGAGTGGAACAAATTCTGCAAGGTTTCGACTTTGGCCAATTTATGTTTTCTCGAATTATTAGCTTCGACCCTGTACAAAGGCTCAAAGGTGCGACTATGGGTATTTTTCGGTTAAAGTTCGATAGACTAAACACTTCTATGCCAATTTCGATGTGGAACAAATTCTGCAAGTGTTCGACTTTGGCCAATTTATGTTTCTCGAATTATTAGCCTCGACCCTGTACAAAGGTTCAAAGGTGCGACTATGGGTATTTTTCGGTTAAAGATCGATAGACTGAGTACTCCTATGCTAATTTCTGACTGGAACAAATTCTGCAAGTGTTCGATTTTGGCCAATTTATGTTTTCTCGAATTATTAGCTTCGACCCTGTACAAAGGCTCAAAGGTGCGACTATGGGTATTTTTCGGTTAAAGATCGATAGACTAAACACTTCTATGCCAATTTCTGAGTGGAACAAATTCTGCAAGTGTTCGACTTTGGCCAATTTATGTTTTCTCGAATTATTAGCTTCGACCCTGTACAAAGGCTCAAAGGTGCGACTATGGGTATTTTTCGGTTAAAGGTCGATAGACTAAACACTTCTATGCCAATTTCGACGTGGAACAAATTCTGCAAGTGTTCGAATTTGGCCAATTTATGTTTCTCGAATTATTAGCCTCGACCCTGTACAAAGGTTCAAAGGTGCGACTATGGGTATTTTTCGGTTAAAGATCGATAGACTGAGTACTCCTATGCTAATTCTGAGTGGAACAAATTATGCAAGTGTTCGACTTTGGCCAATTTATGTTTCTCGAATTATTAGCCTCGACCCTGTACAAAGGTTCAAAGGTGCGACTATGGGTATTTTTCGGTTAAAGATCGATAGACTAAACACTTCTATGCCAATTTCTGAGTGGAACAAATTCTGCAAGTGTTCGACTTTGGCCAATTTATGTTTTCTCGAATTATTAGCTTCGACCCTGTACAAAGGCTCAAAGGTGCGACTATGGTTATTTTTCGGTTAAAGGTCGATAGACTAAACACTTCTATGCCAATTTCGACGTGGAACAAATTCTGCAAGTGTTCGAATTTGGCCAATTTATGTTTCTCGAATTATTAGCCTCGACCCTGTACAAAGGTTCAAAGGTGCGACTATGGGTATTTTTCGGTTAAAGATCGATAGACTGAGTACTCCTATGATAATTTCTGAGTGGAACAAATTCTGCAAGGTTTCGACTTTGGCCAATTTATGTTTTCTCGAATTATTAGCTTCGACCCTGTACAAAGGCTCAAAGGTGCGAGTATGGGTATTTCTCGGTTAAAGATCGATAGACTAAACACTTCCATGCCAATTTCGATGTGGAACAAATTCTGCAAGTGTTCGACTTTGGCCAATTTATGTTTCTCGGATTATTAGCCTCGACCCTGTACAAAGGTTCAAAGATGCGACTATGGGTATTTTTCGGTTAAAGATCGATAGACTGAGTACTCCTATGCTAATTTCTGAGTGGAACAAATTCTGCAAGTGTTCGACTTTGGCCAATTTATGTTTCTCGAATTATTAGCCTCGACCCTGTACAAAGGCTCAAAGGTGCGACTATGGGTATTTTTCAGTTAAAGATCGTTAGACTAAACCCCTCTATGCCAATTTCTGAGTGGAACAAATTCTGCAAGGTTACGACTTTGGCCAATTTATGTTTTCTCGAATTATTAGCTTCGACCCTGTACAAAGGCTCAAAGGTGCGACTATGGGTATTTTTCGGTTAAAGATCGATAGACTAAACACTTCTATGCAAAATTTCGATGTGGAACAAATTCTGCAAGTGTTCTACTTTGGCCAATTTATGTTTTCTCGAATAACTGGTCTCGACCCTGTACAAAGGCTCAAAGGTGCGACTATGGGTATTTTTCAGTTAAAGATCGTTAGACTAAACACTTCTATGCCAATTTCTGAGTGGAACAAATTCTGCAAGGTTTCGACTTTGGCCAATTTATGTTTTCTCGAATTATCAGCTTCGACCCTGTACAAAGGCTCAAAGGTGCGACTATGGGTATTTTTCGGTTAAAGATCGATTGACTGAGTACTCCTATGCTAATTTCTGAGTGGACCAAATTCTGCAAGTGTTCGACTTTGGCTAATTTATGTTTTCTCGAATTATTAGCTTCGACCCTGTACAAAGGCTCAAAGGTGCGACTATGGGTATTTCTCGGTTAAAGATCGTTAGACTAAACACTTCTATGCCAATTTCTGAGTGGAACAAATTCTGCAAGGTTTCGACTTTGGCCAATTTATGTTTTCTCGAATTATTAGCTTCGACCCTGTACAAAGGCTCAAAGGTGCGACTATGGGTATTTTTCGGTTAAAGTTCGATAGACTAAACACTTCTATGCCAATTTCGATGTGGAACAAATTCTGCAAGTGTTCGACTTTGGCCAATTTATGTTTCTCGAATTATTAGCCCTCGACCCTGTACAAAGGTTCAAAGGTGCGACTATGGGTATTTTTCGGTTAAAGATCGATAGACTGAGTACTCCTATGCTAATTTCTGACTGGAACAAATTCTGCAAGTGTTCGACTTTGGCCAATTTATGTTTTCTCGAATTATTAGCTTCGACCCTGTACAAAGGCTCAAAGGTGCGACTATGGGTATTTTTCGGTTAAAGATCGATAGACTAAACACTTCTATGCAAAATTTCGATGTGGAACAAATTCTGCAAGTGTTCTACTTTGGCCAATTTATGTTTTCTCGAATAACTGGTCTCGACCCTGTACAAAGGCTCAAAGGTGCGACTATGGGTATTTTTCAGTTAAAGAGCGTTAGACTAAACACTTCTATGCCAATTTCTGAGTGGAACAAATTCTGCAAGGTTTCGACTTTGGCCAATTTATGTTTTCTCGAATTATTAGCTTCGACCCTGTACAAAGGCTCAAAGGTGCGACTATGGGTATTTTTCGGTTAAAGATCGATTGACTGAGTACTCCTATGCTAATTTCTGAGTGGACCAAATTCTGCAAGTGTTCGACTTTGGCTAATTTATGTTTTCTCGAATTATTAGCTTCGACCCTGTACAAAGGCTCAAAGGTGCGACTATGGGTATTTCTCGGTTAAAGATCGTTAGACTAAACACTTCTATGCCAATTTCTGAGTGGAACAAATTCTGCAAGGTTTCGACTTTGGCCAATTTATGTTTTCTCGAATTATTAGCTTCGACCCTGTACAAAGGCTCAAAGGTGCGACTATGGGTATTTTTCGGTTAAAGTTCAATAGACTAAACACTTCTATGCCAATTTCGATGTGGAACAAATTCTGCAAGTGTTCGACTTTGGCCAATTTATGTTTCTCGAATTATTAGCCTCGACCCTGTACAAAGGTTCAAAGGTGCGACTATGGGTATTTTTCGGTTAAAGATCGATAGACTGAGTACTCCTATGCTAATTTCTGAGTGGAACAAATTCTGCAAGTGTTCGACTTTGGCCAATTTATGTTTCTCGAATTATTAGCCTCGACCCGGTACAAAGGCTCAAAGGTGTGACTATGGGTATTATTCGGTTAAAGATCGATAGACTGAGTACTCCTATGCTAATTTCTGAGTGGAACAAATTCTGCAAGTGTTCGACTTTGGCCAATTTATGTTTCTCGAATTATTAGCCTCGACCCTGTACAAAGGTTCAAAGGTGCGACTATGGGTATTTTTCGGTTAAAGATCGATAGACTGAGTACTCCTATGCTAATTTCTGACTGGAACAAATTCTGCAAGTGTTCGACTTTGGCCAATTTATGTTTTCTCGAATTATTAGCTTCGACCCTGTACAAAGGCTCAAAGGTGCGACTATGGGTATTTTTCGGTTAAAGATCGATAGACTAAACACTTCTATGCAAAATTTCGATGTGGAACAAATTCTGCAAGTGTTCTACTTTGGCCAATTTATGTTTTCTCGAATAACTGGTCTCGACCCTGTACAAAGGCTCAAAGGTGCGACTATGGGTATTTTTCAGTTAAAGATCGTTAGACTAAACACTTCTATGCCAATTTCTGAGTGGAACAAATTCTGCAAGGTTTCGACTTTGGCCAATTTATGTTTTCTCGAATTATTAGCTTCGACCCTGTACAAAGGCTCAAAGGTGCGACTATGGGTATTTTTCGGTTAAAGATCGATTGACTGAGTACTCCTATGCTAATTTCTGAGTGGACCAAATTCTGCAAGTGTTCGACTTTGGCTAATTTATGTTTTCTCGAATTATTAGCTTCGACCCTGTACAAAGGCTCAAAGGTGCGACTATGGGTATTTCTCGGTTAAAGATCGTTAGACTAAACACTTCTATGCCAATTTCTGAGTGGAACAAATTCTGCAAGGTTTCGACTTTGGCCAATTTATGTTTTCTCGAATTATTAGCTTCGACCCTGTACAAAGGCTCAAAGGTGCGACTATGGGTATTTTTCGGTTAAAGTTCGATAGACTAAACACTTCTATGCCAATTTCGATGTGGAACAAATTCTGCAAGTGTTCGACTTTGGCCAATTTATGTTTCTCGAATTATTAGCCTCGACCCTGTACAAAGGTTCAAAGGTGCGACTATGGATATTTTTCGGTTAAAGATCGATAGACTGAGTACTCCTATGCTAATTTCTGAGTGGAACAAATTCTGCAAGTGTTCGACTTTGGCCAATTTATGTTTCTCGAATTATTAGCCTCGACCCGGTACAAAGGCTCAAAGGTGCGACTATGGGTATTATTCGGTTAAAGATCGATAGACTGAGTACTCTTATGCTAATTTCTGAGTGGAACAAATTCTGCAAGTGTTCGACTTTGGCCAATTTATGTTTCTCGAATTATTAGCCTCGACCCTGTACAAAGGCTCAAAGGTTCGACTATGGGTATTTTTCGGTTAAAGATCGATAGACTAAACACTTCTATGCCAATTTCTGAGTGGAACAAATTCTGCAAGGTTTCGACTTTGGCCAATTTATGTTTTCTCGAATTATTAGCTTCAACCCTGTACAAAGGCTCAAAGGTGCGACTATGGGTATTTTTCGGTTAAAGTTCGATAGACTAAACACTTCTATGCCAATTTCGATGTGGAACAAATTCTGCAAGTGTTCGACTTTGGCCAATTTATGTTCCTCGAATTATTAGCCTCGACCCTGTACAAAGGCTCAAAGGTGCGACTATGGGTATTTTTCGGTTAAAGATCGATAGACTAAGCACTTCTATGCCAATTTCGATGTGGAACAAATTCTGCAAGTGTTCGACTTTGGCCAATTTATGTTTCTCGAATTATTAGCCTCGACCCTGTACAAAGGTTCAAAGGTGCGACTATGGGTATTTTTCGGTTAAAGATCGATAGACTGAGTACTCCTATGCTAATTTCTGAGTGGAACAAATTCTGCAAGTGTTCGACTTTGGCCAATTTATGTTTCTCGAATTATTAGCCTCGACCCTGTACAAAGGCTCAAAGGTTCGACTATGGGTATTTTTCGGTTAAAGATCGATAGACTAAACACTTCAATGCCCATTTCTGAGTGGAACAAATTCTGCAAGGTTTCAACTTTGGCAAATTTATGTTTCTCGAATTATTAGCCTCGACCCTGTACAAAGGCTCAAAGGTGCGACTATGGGTATTTTTCGGTTAAAGATCGATAGACTAAACACTTCTATGCAAAATTTCGATGTGGAACAAATTCTGCAAGTGTTCTACTTTGGCCAATTTATGTTTTGTCGAATAACTGGTCTCGACCCTGTACAAAGGTTCAAAGGTGCGACTATGGGTATTTTTCAGTTAAAGATCGTTAGACTAAACACTTCTATGCCAATTTCTGAGTGGAACAAATTCTGCAAGGTTTCGACTTTGGCCAATTTATGTTTTCTCGAATTATTAGCTTCGACCCTGTACAAAGGCTCAAAGGTGCGACTATGGGTATTTTTCGGTTAAAGATCGATTGACTGAGTACTCCTATGCTAATTTCTGAGTGGACCAAATTCTGCAAGTGTTCGACTTTGGCTAATTTATGTTTTCTCGAATTATTAGCTTCGACCCTGTACAAAGGCTCAAAGGTGCGACTATGGGTATTTCTCGGTTAAAGATCGTTAGACTAAACACTTCTATGCCAATTTCTGAGTGGAACAAATTCTGCAAGGTTTCGACTTTGGCCAATTTATGTTTTCTCGAATTATTAGCTTCGACCCTGTACAAAGGCTCAAAGGTGCGACTATGGGTATTTTTCGGTTAAAGTTCGATAGACTAAACACTTCTATGCCAATTTCGATGTGGAACAAATTCTGCAAGTGTTCGACTTTGGCCAATTTATGTTTCTCGAATTATTAGCCTCGACCCTGTACAAAGGTTCAAAGGGGCGACTATGGGTATTTTTCGGTTAAAGATCGATAGACTGAGTACTCCTATGCTAATTTCTGAGTGGAACAAATTCTGCAAGTGTTCGACTTTGGCCAATTTATGTTTCTCGAATTATTAGCCTCGACCCTGTACAAAGGTTCAAAGGGGCGACTATGGGTATTTTTCGGTTAAAGATCGATAGACTGAGTACTCCTATGCTAATTTCTGAGTGGAACAAATTCTGCAAGTGTTCGACTTTGGCCAATTTATGTTTCTCGAATTATTAGCCTCGACCCTGTACAAAGGCTCAAAGGTTCGACTATGGGTATTTTTCGGTTAAAGATCGATAGACTAAACACTTCTATGCCAATTTCTGAGTGGAACAAATTCTGCAAGGTTTCGACTTTGGCCAATTTATGTTTTCTCGAATTATTAGCTTCGACCCTGTACAAAGGCTCAAAGGTGCGACTATGGGTATTTTTCGGTTAAAGATCGATAGACTGAGTACTCCTATGCTAATTTCTGACTGGAACAAATTCTGCAAGTGTTCGACTTTGGCCAATTTATGTTTTCTCGAATTATTAGCTTCGACCCTGTACAAAGGCTCAAAGGTGCGACTATGGGTATTTTTCGGTTAAAGATCGATAGACTAAACACTTCTATGCAAAATTTCGATGTGGAACAAATTCTGCAAGTGTTCTACTTTGGCCAATTTATGTTTTCTCGAATAACTGGTCTCGACCCTGTACAAAGGCTCAAAGGTGCGACTATGGGTATTTTTCAGTTAAAGATCGTTAGACTAAACACTTCTATGCCAATTTCTGAGTGGAACAAATTCTGCAAGGTTTCGACTTTGGCCAATTTATGTTTTCTCGAATTATTAGCTTCGACCCTGTACAAAGGCTCAAAGGTGCGACTATGGGTATTTTTCGGTTAAAGATCGATTGACTGAGTACTCCTATGCTAATTTCTGAGTGGACCAAATTCTGCAAGTGTTCGACTTTGGCTAATTTATGTTTTCTCGAATTATTAGCTTCGACCCTGTACAAAGGCTCAAAGGTGCGACTATGGGTATTTCTCGGTTAAAGATCGTTAGACTAAACACTTCTATGCCAATTTCTGAGTGGAACAAATTCTGCAAGGTTTCGACTTTGGCCAATTTATGTTTTCTCGAATTATTAGCTTCGACCCTGTACAAAGGCTCAAAGGTGCGACTATGGGTATTTTTCGGTTAAAGTTCGATAGACTAAACACTTCTATGCCAATTTCGATGTGGAACAAATTCTGCAAGTGTTCGACTTTGGCCAATTTATGTTTCTCGAATTATTAGCCTCGACCCTGTACAAAGGTTCAAAGGTGCGACTATGGATATTTTTCGGTTAAAGATCGATAGACTGAGTACTCCTATGCTAATTTCTGAGTGGAACAAATTCTGCAAGTGTTCGACTTTGGCCAATTTATGTTTCTCGAATTATTAGCCTCGACCCGGTACAAAGGCTCAAAGGTGCGACTATGGGTATTATTCGGTTAAAGATCGATAGACTGAGTACTCTTATGCTAATTTCTGAGTGGAACAAATTCTGCAAGTGTTCGACTTTGGCCAATTTATGTTTCTCGAATTATTAGCCTCGACCCTGTACAAAGGCTCACAGGTTCGACTATGGGTATTTTTCGGTTAAAGATCGATAGACTAAACACTTCTATGCCAATTTCTGAGTGGAACAAATTCTGCAAGGTTTCGACTTTGGCCAATTTATGTTTTCTCGAATTATTAGCTTCAACCCTGTACAAAGGCTCAAAGGTGCGACTATGGGTATTTTTCGGTTAAAGTTCGATAGACTAAACACTTCTATGCCAATTTCGATGTGGAACAAATTCTGCAAGTGTTCGACTTTGGCCAATTTATGTTCCTCGAATTATTAGCCTCGACCCTGTACAAAGGCTCAAAGGTGCGACTATGGGTATTTTTCGGTTAAAGATCGATAGACTAAACACTTCTATGCCAATTTCGATGTGGAACAAATTCTGCAAGTGTTCGACTTTGGCCAATTTATGTTTCTCGAATTATTAGCCTCGACCCTGTACAAAGGTTCAAAGGTGCGACTATGGGTATTTTTCGGTTAAAGATCGATAGACTGAGTACTCCTATGCTAATTTCTGAGTGGAACAAATTCTGCAAGTGTTCGACTTTGGCCAATTTATGTTTCTCGAATTATTAGCCTCGACCCTGTACAAAGGCTCAAAGGTTCGACTATGGGTATTTTTCGGTTAAAGATCGATAGACTAAACACTTCAATGCCCATTTCTGAGTGGAACAAATTCTGCAAGGTTTCAACTTTGGCAAATTTATGTTTCTCGAATTATTAGCCTCGACCCTGTACAAAGGCTCAAAGGTGCGACTATGGGTATTTTTCGGTTAAAGATCGATAGACTAAACACTTCTATGCAAAATTTCGATGTGGAACAAATTCTGCAAGTGTTCTACTTTGGCCAATTTATGTTTTGTCGAATAACTGGTCTCGACCCTGTACAAAGGTTCAAAGGTGCGACTATGGGTATTTTTCAGTTAAAGATCGTTAGACTAAACACTTCTATGCCAATTTCTGAGTGGAACAAATTCTGCAAGGTTTCGACTTTGGCCAATTTATGTTTTCTCGAATTATTAGCTTCGACCCTGTACAAAGGCTCAAAGGTGCGACTATGGGTATTTTTCGGTTAAAGATCGATTGACTGAGTACTCCTATGCTAATTTCTGAGTGGACCAAATTCTGCAAGTGTTCGACTTTGGCTAATTTATGTTTTCTCGAATTATTAGCTTCGACCCTGTACAAAGGCTCAAAGGTGCGACTATGGGTATTTCTCGGTTAAAGATCGTTAGACTAAACACTTCTATGCCAATTTCTGAGTGGAACAAATTCTGCAAGGTTTCGACTTTGGCCAATTTATGTTTTCTCGAATTATTAGCTTCGACCCTGTACAAAGGCTCAAAGGTGCGACTATGGGTATTTTTCGGTTAAAGTTCGATAGACTAAACACTTCTATGCCAATTTCGATGTGGAACAAATTCTGCAAGTGTTCGACTTTGGCCAATTTATGTTTCTCGAATTATTAGCCTCGACCCTGTACAAAGGTTCAAAGGGGCGACTATGGGTATTTTTCGGTTAAAGATCGATAGACTGAGTACTCCTATGCTAATTTCTGAGTGGAACAAATTCTGCAAGTGTTCGACTTTGGCCAATTTATGTTTCTCGAATTATTAGCCTCGACCCGGTACAAAGGCTCAAAGGTGCGACTATGGGTATTATTCGGTTAAAGATCGATAGACTGAGTACTCCTATGCTAATTTCTGAGTGGAACAAATTCTGCAAGTGTTCGACTTTGGCCAATTTATGTTTCTCGAATTATTAGCCTCGACCCTGTACAAAGGCTCAAAGGTTCGACTATGGGTATTTTTCGGTTAAAGATCGATAGACTAAACACTTCTATGCCAATTTCTGAGTGGAACAAATTCTGCAAGGTTTCGACTTTGGCCAATTTATGTTTTCTCGAATTATTAGCTTCGACCCTGTACAAAGGCTCAAAGGTGCGACTATGGGTATTTTTCGGTTAAAGCTCGATAGACTAAACACTTCTATGCCAATTTCGATGTGGAACAAATTCTGCAAGTGTTCGACTTTGGCCAATTTATGTTCCTCGAATTATTAGCCTCGACCCTGTACAAAGGCTCAAAGGTGCGACTATGGGTATTTTTCGGTTAAAGATCGATAGACTAAACACTTCTATGCCAATTTCGATGTGGAACAAATTCTGCAAGTGTTCGACTTTGGCCAATTTATGTTTCTCGAATTATTAGCCTCGACCCTGTACAAAGGCTCAAAGGTTCGACTATGGGTATTTTTCGGTTAAAGATCGATAGACTAAACACTTCTATGCCAATTTCGATGTGGAACAAATTCTGCAAGTGTTCGACTTTGGCCAATTTATGTTTCTCGAATTATTAGCCTCGACCCTGTACAAAGGTTCAAAGGTGCGACTATGGGTATTTTTCGGTTAAAGATCGATAGACTGAGTACTCCTATGCTAATTTCTGAGTGGAACAAATTATGCAAGGTTTCGACTTTGGCAAATTTATGTTTTCTCGAATTATTAGCCTCGACCCTGTACAAAGGCTCAAAGTTGCGACTATGGGTATTTTTCAGTTAAAGATCGTTAGACTAAACACTTCTATGCCAATTTCTGAGTGGAACAAATTCTGCAAGTGTTCGACTTTGGCCAATTTATGTTTCTCGAATTATTAGCCTCGACCCTGTACAAAGGCTCAAAGGTTCGACTATGGGTATTTTTCGGTTAAAGATCGATAGACTAAACACTTCTATGCCAATTTCGATGTGGAACAAATTCTGCAAGTGTTCGACTTTGGCCAATTTATGTTTCTCGAATTATTAGCCTCGACCCTGTACAAAGGTTCAAAGGTGCGACTATGGGTATTTTTCGGTTAAAGATCGATAGACTGAGTACTCCTATGCTAATTTCTGAGTGGAACAAATTATGCAAGGTTTCGACTTTGGCCAATTTATGTTTCTCGAATTATTAGCCTCGACCCTGTACAAAGGTTCAAAGGTGCGACTATGGGTATTTTTCGGTTAAAGATCGATAGACTAAACACTTCTATGATAATTTCTGAGTGGAACAAATTATGCAAGTGTTCGACTTTGGCCAATTTATGTTTCTCGAATTATTAGCCTCGACCCTGTACAAAGGCTCAAAGGTTCGACTATGTGTATTTTTCGGTTAAAGATCGATAGACTAAACACTTCCATGCCAATTTCTGAGTGGAACAAATTCTGCAAGGTTTCGACTTTGGCAAATTTATGTTTTCTCGAATTATTAGCCTCGACCCTGTACAAAGGCTCAAAGGTGCGACTATGGGTATTTTTCAGTTAAAGATCGATAGACTAAACACTTCTATGCCAATTTCGATGTGGAACAAATTCTGCAAGTGTTCGACTTTGGCCAATTTATGTTTCTCGAATTATTAGCCTCGACCCTGTACAAAGGTTCAAAGGTGCGACTATGGGTATTTTTCAGTTAAAGATCGTTAGACTAAACACTTCTATGCCAATTTCTGAGTGGAACAAATTCTGCAAGGTTTCGACTTTGGCCAATTTATGTTTTCTCGAATTATTAGCTTCGACCCTGTACAAAGGCTCAAAGGTGCGACTATGGGTATTTTTCGGTTAAAGATCGATAGACTAAACACCTCTATGCCAATTTCTGAGTGGAACAAATTCTGCAAGGTTTCGACTTTGGCAAATTTATGTTTTCTCGAATTATTAGCCTCGACCCTGTACAAAGGCTCAAAGTTGCGACTATGGGTATTTTTCAGTTAAAGATCGTTAGACTAAACACTTCTATGCCAATTTCTGAGTGGAACAAATTCTGCAAGGTTTCGACTTTGGCCAATTTATGTTTTCTCGAATTATTAGCCTCGACCCTGTACAAAGGCTCAAAGGTGCGACTATGGGTATTTTTCAGTTAAAGGTCGATAGACTGAATACTCCTATGCTAATTTCTGAGTGGAACAAGTTCTGCAAGTGTTCGACTTTTTCCAATTTATATTTTTCGAATTATTAGCTTCGACCCTGTACAAAGGGTCAAAGGTGCGGATATTAAAATAAAAAATAATAAATATTAGAATAAAGAATAATAAATATTAAAATAAAAAATAATAAATATTAAAATAAAAAATAATAAATATTAGAATAAAAAATAATAAATATTAGAATAAAAAAAATAATAAATATTAAAATAAAAATGGTAAATATTAAAATAAAAAATAGTAAATATTAGAAAAAAAAATAATAAATAGAATAAAAAATAAAAATAGTAAATATTAAAATAACAAATATTAAATATTAAAATAAAAAATAGTAAATATTTAAATAAAAAATAGTAAATATTAGAATAAAAAATAATAAATATTAGAATAAAGAATAATAAATATTAAAATAAAAAATAGTAATAATTAAAATAAAAAATTGTAAATATTTAAATAAAAAATAATAAATATTAGGATAAAAAATAATAAATATTAGAATAAAAAATAATAAATATTAAAATAAAAAATATTAAATATTAAAATAAAAAATAGTAAATATTAAAATAAAAAATAGTAAATATTAGAATAAAAAATAATAAATATTAGAATAAAAAATAATAAATATTAAAATAAAAATAGTAAATATTAAAATAACAAATAGTAAATATTAAAATAAAAAATAGTAAATATTAAAATAAAAAATAGTAAATATTTAAATAAAAAATTGTAAATATTAGAATAAAAAATAATAAATATTAGAATAAAAAATAATAAATATTAAAATAAAAATAGTAAATATTGAAATAACAAATAGTAAATATTAAAATAAAAAATAGTAAATATTTAAATAAAAAATAATAAATATTAGAAAAAAAATAATAAATATTAGAATAAAAAATAATAAATATTAGAATAAAAAATAATAAATATTAAAATAAAAATAGTAAATATTAAAAAATAGTAAATATTAAAATAAAAAATAATAAATATTAAAATAAAAAATAGTAAATATTTTAAATTCACCATTGATATATTTAAGAAGTGCAGTGTTTTTTTTAAATTTCACTGTCCCCATCATCACCATTCTCACAGGGACGATTTATGACTAGACATTTACCATTAGTTTCTGTCTCAAATTCAGATATTCTATTTTGTAAGGTGACCATATCTGCCCGTAGTTAACATTTTTCCTTTTAACTTTATCTATAATTTCTCAATTAATCTCGTTCTCCTGCACTGGTCCAGATGCACTCTTCGGAATGTTACTGTCACATGCACCAAACCGGGGGGCTCCTTTTGGGGGACTCATCGCTAATTGAGAAAAGGAACAAGAAAGAGAAGGATCCGCCAACAATGTCGCCGCATAGGACCGAAAAACGTAAACAAATGCACGTTGTCCATTATTCTAATTTTACTATTTTTTATTTTAATATTTACTATTTTTTATTCTAATAGTTTCTATTTTTTATTTTAATATTTATTATTTTTTATTTTAATATTTATTATTTTTTATTCTATTATTTATTATTTTTTATTCTAATATTTATTATTTTTTATTTTAATATTTACTATTTTTTATTTTAATATTTATTATTTTTTATTTTAATATTTACTATTTTTTATTCTAATATTTACTATTTTTTATTTTAATATTTACTATTTTTTATTCTAATATTTATTATATTTTATTTTAATATTTATTATTTTTTATATAAATATTTACTATTTTTATTTTAATATTTATTATTTTTTATTCTAATATTTTATTTTTTATTCTAATATTTATTATTTTTTATTTAAATATTTACTATTTTTTATTTTAATATTTACTATTTTTTATTTTAATATTTACTATTTGTTATTTTAATATTTACTATTTTTATTTTAATATTTATTATTTTTTATTCTAATATTTATTATTTTTTATTCTAATATTTACTATTTTTTATTTTAATATTTACTATTTTTTATTTTAATATTTAATATTATTTATTTTAATATTTATTATTTTTTATTCTAATATTTATTATTTTTTATCCTAATATTTATTATTTTTTATTTAAATATTTACACTTTTTTATTTTAATTTTTACTATTTTTTATTTTAATATTTATTATTCTTTATTCTAATATTTATTATTTTTTATTCTAATATTTATTATTTTTTATTTAAATATTTACAATTTTTTATTTTAATATTTAATATTTTTTATTTTAATATTTATTATTTTTTATTCTAATATTTATTATTTTTTATTCTAATATTTATTATTTTTTATTTAAATATTTACAATTTTTTATTTTAATTTTTACTATTTTTTATTTTAATATTTATTATTCTTTATTCTAATATTTATTATTTTTTATCCTAATATTTATTATTTTTTATTTAAATATTTACAATTTTTTATTTTAATATTTACTATTTTTTATTTTAATATTTATTATTCTTTATTCTAATATTTATTATTTTTTATTCTAATATTTACTATTTTTTATTTAAATATTTACTATTTTTTATTTTAATATTTAATATTTGTTATTTTAATATTTACTATTTTTATTTTTTATTCTAATATTTATTATTTTTTGTTCTAATATTTACTATTTTTTATTTTAATATTTACCATTTTTATTTTAATATTTATTATTTTTTTATTCTAATATTTATTATTTTTTATTTTAATATTTATTATTTTTTATTTTAATATTTATTATATTTTATTTTAATATTTATTATTTTTTATATAAATATTTACTATTTTTATTTTAATATTTATTATTTTTTATTCTAATATTTTATTTTTTATTCTAATATTTATTATTTTTTATTTTAATATTTAATATTTTTTATTTTAATATTTATTATTTTTTATTCTAATATTTATTATTTTTTATTCTAATATTTATTATTTTTTATTTAAATATTTACAATTTTTTATTTTAATTTTTACTATTTTTTATTTTAATATTTATTATTCTTTATTCTAATATTTATTATTTTTTATCCTAATATTTATTATTTTTTATTTAAATATTTACAATTTTTTATTTTAATATTTACTATTTTTTATTTTAATATTTATTATTCTTTATTCTAATATTTATTATTTTTTATTCTAATATTTACTATTTTTTATTTAAATATTTACTATTTTTTATTTTAATATTTAATATTTGTTATTTTAATATTTACTATTTTTATTTTTTATTCTAATATTTATTATTTTTTGTTCTAATATTTACTATTTTTTATTTTAATATTTACCATTTTTATTTTAATATTTATTATTTTTTTATTCTAATATTTATTATTTTTTATTTTAATATTTATTATTTTTTATTTTAATATTTATTATTTTTTATTTTAATATTTATTATTCTTTATTCTAATATTTATTATTTGTTATTTTAATATTCGCACCTTTGACCCTTTGTACAGGGTCGAAGCTAATAATTCGAGAAAACATAAATTGGCCAAAGTCGAAACCTTGCAGAATTTGTTCCACTCAGAAATTATCATAGTGTTTAGTCTATCGACCTTTAACCGAAAAATACCCATATCGCACCTTTGAGCCTTTGTACAGGGTCGAGGCTAATAATTCGAAAAATATAAATTGGAAAAAGTCGAACACTTGCAGAACTTGTTCCACTCAGAAATTAGCATAGGAGTATTCAGTCTATCGACCTTTAACTGAAAAATACCCATAGTCGCACCTTTGAGCCTTTGTACAGGGTCGAGGCTAATAATTCGAGAAAACATAAATTGGCCAAAGTCGAAACCTTGCAGAATTTGTTCCACTCAGAAATTGGCATAGAAGTGTTTAGTCTAACGATCTTTAACTGAAAAATACCCATAGTCGCAACTTTGAGCCTTTGTACAGGGTCGAGGCTAATAATTCGAGAAAACATAAATTTGCCAAAGTCAAAACCTTGCAGAATTTGTTCCACTCAGAAATTGGCATAGAAGTGTTTAGTCTATCGATCTTTAACAGAAAAATACCCATAGTCGCACCTTTGAGCCTTTGTACAGGGTCGAAGCTAATAATTCGAGAAAACATAAATTGGCCAAAGTCGAAACCTTGCAGAATTTGTTCCACATCGAATTTAGCATAGAAGTGTTTAGTCCATCGATCTTTAACCGAAAAATACCCATAGTCGCACCTTTGAGCCTTTGTACAGGGTCGAGGCCAGTTATTCGAGAAAACATAAATTGGCCAAAGTCGAAACCTTGCAGAATTTGTTCCACTCAGAAATTGGCATAGAAGTGTTTAGTCTAACGATCTTTAACCGAAAAATACCCATAGTCGCATCTTTGAGCCTTTGTACAGGGTCGAAGCTAATAATTCGAGAAAACATAAATTAGCCAAAGTCGAACACTTGCAGAATTTGTTCCACTCAGAAATTAGCATAGGAGTACTCAGTCTCGATCTTTAACCGAAAAATACCCATAGTCGCACCTTTGAACCTTTGTACAGGGTCGAGGCTAATAATTCGAGAAACATAAATTGGCCAAAGTCGAACACTTGCAGAATTTGTTCCACATCGAAATTGGCATAGAAGTGTTTAGTCTATCGATCTTTAACTGAAAATACCCATAGTCGCACCTTTGAGCCTTTATACAGGGTCGAAGCTAATAATTCGAGAAAACATAAATTAGCCAAAGTCGAACACTTGCAGAATTTGTTCCACTCAGAAATTAGCATAGGAGTACTCAGTCTCGATCTTTAACCGAAAAATACCCATAGTCGCACCTTTGAACCTTTGTACAGGGTCGAGGCTAATAATTCGAGAAACATAAATTGGCCAAAGTCGAACACTTGCAGAATTTGTTCCACATCGAAATTGGCATAGAAGTGTTTAGTCTATCGATCTTTAACCGAATAATACCCATAGTCGCACCTTTGAGCCTTTGTACAGGGTCGAGGCTAATAATTCGAGAAACATAAAATTGCCAAAGTCGAAACCTTGCAGAATTTGTTCCACTCAGAAATTGGCATAGAAGTGTTTAGTCTATCGATCTTTAACCGAAAAATACCCATAGTCGAACCTTTGAGCCTTTGTACCGGGTCGAGGCTAATATTATTAATTATTTTTTATTCTAATATTTATTATTTTTTTTTCTAATATTTACTATTTTTTATTTAAATATTTACCATTTTTATTTTAATATTTATTATTTTTTTATTCTAATATTTATTATTTTTTATTCTAATATTTGTCATTTTTTATTTTAATATTTATTATTTTTTATTTTAATATTTATTATTCTTTATTCTAATATTTATTATTTTTTATTTTAATATTCGCACCTTTGACCCTTTGTACAGGGTCGAAGCTAATAATTCGAGAAAACATAAATTGGCCAAAGTCGAAACCTTGCAGAATTTGTTCCACTCAGAAATTATCATAGTGTTTAGTCTAACGACCTTTAACCGAAAAATACCCATATCGCACCTTTGAGCCTTTGTACAGGGTCGAGGCTAATAATTCGAAAAATATAAATTGGAAAAAGTCGAACACTTGCAGAACTTGTTCCACTCAGAAATTAGCATAGGAGTATTCAGTCTATCGACCTTTAACTGAAAAATACCCATAGTCGCACCTTTGAGCCTTTGTACAGGGTCGAGGCTAATAATTCGAGAAAACATAAATTTTTCCAAAGTCGAAACCTTGCAGAATTTGTTCCACTCAGAAATTGGCATAGAAGTGTTTAGTCTAACGATCTTTAACTGAAAAATACCCATAGTCGCACCTTTGAGCCTTTGTACAGGGTCGAGGCTAATAATTCGAGAAAACATAAATTTGCCAAAGTCGAAACCTTGCAGAATTTGTTCCACTCAGAAATTGGCATAGAAGTGTTTAGTCTATCGATCTTTAACCGAAAAATACCCATAGTCGCACCTTTGAGCCTTTGTACAGGGTCGAAGCTAATAATTCGAGAAAACATAAATTGGCCAAAGTCGAAACCTTGCAGAATTTGTTCCACTCAGAAATTGGCATAGAAGTGTTTAGTCTAACGATCTTTAACTGAAAAATACCCATAGTCGCACCTTTGAGCCTTTGTACAGGGTCGAGACCAGTTATTCGAGAAAACATAAATTGGCCAAAGTCGAACACTTGCAGAATTTGTTCCACTCAGAAATTAGCATAGGAGTACTCAGTCTATCGATCTTTAACCGAAAAATACCCATAGTCGCACCTTTGAGCCTTTGTACAGGGTCGAGGCTAATAATTCGAGAAACATAAATTGGCCAAAGTCGAACACTTGCAGAATTTGTTCCACATCGAAATTGGCATAGAAGTGTTTAGTCTATCGATCTTTAACCGAGAAATACCCATACTCGCACCTTTGAGCCTTTGTACAGGGTCGAAGCTAATAATTCGAGAAAACATAAATTTGCCAAAGTCGAAACCTTGCAGAATTTGTTCCACTCAGAAATTATCATAGGAGTACTCAGTCTATCGATCTTTAACCGAAAAATACCCATAGTCGCACCTTTGAACCTTTGTACAGGGTCGAGGCTAATAATTCGAGAAACATAAATTGGCCAAATTCGAACACTTGCAGAATTTGTTCCACGTCGAAATTGGCATAGAAGTGTTTAGTCTATCGACCTTTAACCGAAAAATACCCATAGTCGCACCTTTGAGCCTTTGTACAGGGTCGAAGCTAATAATTCGAGAAAACATAAATTGGCCAAAGTCGAACACTTGCAGAATTTGTTCCACTCAGAAATTAGCATAGGAGTACTCAGTCTATCGATCTTTAACCGAAAAATACCCATAGTCGCACCTTTGAACCTTTGTACAGGGTCGAGGCTAATAATTCGAAAAATATAAATTGGCCAAAGTCGAACAAGTGCAGAATTTGTTCCACTCAGAAATTAGCATTGAAGTGTTTAGTCTATCGACCTTTAACCGAAAAATACCCATAGTCGCACCTTTGAGCCTTTGTACAGGGTCGATGCTAATAATTCGAGAAACATAAATTGGCCAAAGTCGAACACTTGCAGAATTTGTTCCACATCGAAATTGGCATAGAAGTGTTTAGTCTATCGATCTTTAACCGAAAAATACCCATAGTCGCACCTTTGAGCCTTTGTACAGGGTCGAGGCTAATAATTCGAGAAAACATAAATTGGCCAAAGTCGAACACTTGCAGAATTTGTTCCAAATCGAAATTGGCATAGAAGTGTTTAGTCTATTGATCTTTAACCGAAAAATAACCATAGTCGCACCTTTGAGTCTTTGTACAGGGTCGAGGCTAATAATTCGAGAAAACATAAATTGGCCAAAGTCGAAACCTTGCAGAATTTGTTCCACATCGAATTTAGCATAGAAGTGTTTAGTCCATCGATCTTTAACCGAAAAATACCCATAGTCGCACCTTTGAGCCTTTGTACAGGGTCGAGGCCAGTTATTCGAGAAAACATAAATTGGCCAAAGTCGAAACCTTGCAGAATTTGTTCCACTCAGAAATTGGCATAGAAGTGTTTAGTCTAACGATCTTTAACCGAAAAATACCCATAGTCGCATCTTTGAGCCTTTGTACAGGGTCGAAGCTAATAATTCGAGAAAACATAAATTAGCCAAAGTCGAACACTTGCAGAATTTGTTCCACTCAGAAATTAGCATAGGAGTACTCAGTCTCGATCTTTAACCGAAAAATACCCATAGTCGCACCTTTGAACCTTTGTACAGGGTCGAGGCTAATAATTCGAGAAACATAAATTGGCCAAAGTCGAACACTTGCAGAATTTGTTCCACATCGAAATTGGCATAGAAGTGTTTAGTCTATCGATCTTTAACTGAAAAATACCCATAGTCGCACCTTTGAGCCTTTATACAGGGTCGAAGCTAATAATTCGAGAAAACATAAATTAGCCAAAGTCGAACACTTGCAGAATTTGTTCCACTCAGAAATTAGCATAGGAGTACTCAGTCTCGATCTTTAACCGAAAAATACCCATAGTCGCACCTTTGAACCTTTGTACAGGGTCGAGGCTAATAATTCGAGAAACATAAATTGGCCAAAGTCGAACACTTGCAGAATTTGTTCCACATCGAAATTGGCATAGAAGTGTTTAGTCTATCGATCTTTAACCGAATAATACCCATAGTCGCACCTTTGAGCCTTTGTACAGGGTCGAGGCTAATAATTCGAGAAACATAAAATTGCCAAAGTCGAAACCTTGCAGAATTTGTTCCACTCAGAAATTGGCATAGAAGTGTTTAGTCTATCGATCTTTAACCGAAAAATACCCATAGTCGAACCTTTGAGCCTTTGTACAGGGTCGAGGCTAATAATTCGAGAAACATAAATTGGCCAAAGTCGAACACTTGCAGAATTTGTTCCACTCAGAAATTGGCATAGAAGTGTTTAGTTTAACGATCTTTAACTGAAAAATACCCATAGTCGCACCTTTGAGCCTTTGTACAGGGTCGAGGCTAATAATTCGAGAAAACATAAATTTGCCAAAGTCGAAACCTTGCAGAATTTGTTCCACTCAGAAATTGGCATAGAAGTGTTTAGTCTATCGATCTTTAACCGAAAAATACCCATAGTCGCACCTTTGAGCCTTTGTACCGGGTCGAGGCTAATAATTCGAGAAACATAAATTGGCCAAAGTCGAACACTTGCAGAATTTGTTCCACATCGAAATTAGCATAGAAGTGTTTAGTCTATCTACCTTTAACCGAAAAATACCCATAGTCGCACCTTTGACCCTTTGTACAGGGTCGAGGCTAATAATTCGAGAAAACATAAATAGGCCAAAGTCGAAACCTTGCCGAATTTGTTCCACTCAGAAATTGGCATAGAAGTGTTTAGTTTAATGATCTTTAACTGAAAAATACCCATAGCCGCACCTTTGAGCCTTTATTCGAGAAAACATAAATTGGCCAAAGTCGAAACCTTGCAGAATTTGATCCACTTATAAATTGGCATAGGAGTATTCAGTCTATCGATCTTTACCCGAAAAATACCCATAGTCGCACCTTTGAACCTTTGTACAGGGTCAAGGCTAATAATTCGAGAAAACATAAATTGGCCAAAGTCGAAACCTTGCAGAATTTGTTCCACTCAGAAATTGGCATAGAAGGGTTTAGTCTAACGATCTTTAACTGAAAAATACCCATAGTCGCACCTTTGAGCCTTTGTACAGGGTCGAGGCTAATAATTCGAGAAACATAAAATTGCCAAAGTCGAAACCTTGCAGAATTTGTTCCACTCAGAAATTGGCATAGAAGTGTTTAGTCTATCGATCTTTAACCGAAAAATACCCATAGTCGCACCTTTGAGCCTTTGTACAGGGTCGAGGCTAATAATTCGAGAAACATAAATTGGCCAAAGTCGAACACTTGCAGAATTTGTTCCACATCGAAATTGGCATAGAAGTGTTTAGTCTATCGATCTTTAACCGAATAATACCCATAGTCGCACCTTTGAGCCTTTGTACAGGGTCGAGGCTAATAATTCGAGAAACATAAAATTGCCAAAGTCGAAACCTTGCAGAATTTGTTCCACTCAGAAATTGGCATAGAAGTGTTTAGTCTATCGATCTTTAACCGAAAAATACCCATAGTCGAACCTTTGAGCCTTTGTACAGGGTCGAGGCTAATAATTCGAGAAACATAAATTGGCCAAAGTCGAACACTTGCAGAATTTGTTCCACTCAGAAATTGGCATAGAAGTGTTTAGTTTAACGATCTTTAACTGAAAAATACCCATAGTCGCACCTTTGAGCCTTTGTACAGGGTCGAGGCTAATAATTCGAGAAAACATAAATTTGCCAAAGTCGAAACCTTGCAGAATTTGTTCCACTCAGAAATTGGCATAGAAGTGTTTAGTCTATCGATCTTTAACCGAAAAATACCCATAGTCGCACCTTTGAGCCTTTGTACCGGGTCGAGGCTAATAATTCGAGAAACATAAATTGGCCAAAGTCGAACACTTGCAGAATTTGTTCCACATCGAAATTAGCATAGAAGTGTTTAGTCTATCTACCTTTAACCGAAAAATACCCATAGTCGCACCATTGACCCTTTGTACAGGGTCGAGGCTAATAATTCGAGAAAACATAAATAGGCCAAAGTCGAAACCTTGCCGAATTTGTTCCACTCAGAAATTGGCATAGAAGTGTTTAGTTTAATGATCTTTAACTGAAAAATACCCATAGCCGCACCTTTGAGCCTTTAATCGAGAAAACATAAATTGGCCAAAGTCGAAACCTTGCAGAATTTGATCCACTTATAAATTGGCATAGGAGTATTCAGTCTATCGATCTTTACCCGAAAAATACCCATAGTCGCACCTTTGAACCTTTGTACAGGGTCAAGGCTAATAATTCGAGAAAACATAAATTGGCCAAAGTCGAAACCTTGCAGAATTTGTTCCACTCAGAAATTGGCATAGAAGGGTTTAGTCTAACGATCTTTAACTGAAAAATACCCATAGTCGCACCTTTGAGCCTTTGTACAGGGTCGAGGCTAATAATTCGAGAAACATAAAATTGCAAAAGTCGAAACCTTGCAGAATTTGTTCCACTCAGAAATTGGCATAGAAGTGTTTAGTCTATCGATCTTTAACCGAAAAATACCCATAGTCGAACCTTTGAGCCTTTGTACAGGGTCGAGGCTAATAATTCGAGAAACATAAATTGGCCAAAGTCGAACACTTGCAGAATTTGTTCCACTCAGAAATTGGCATAGAAGTGTTTAGTTTAACGATCTTTAACTGAAAAATACCCATAGTCGCACCTTTGAGCCTTTGTACAGGGTCGAGGCTAATAATTCGAGAAAACATAAATTTGCCAAAGTCGAAACCTTGCAGAATTTGTTCCACTCAGAAATTGGCATAGAAGTGTTTAGTCTATCGATCTTTAACCGAAAAATACCCATAGTCGAACCTTTGAGCCTTTGTACAGGGTCGAGGCTAATAATTCGAGAAACATAAATTGGCCAAAGTCGAACACTTGCAGAATTTGTTCCACATCGAAATTAGCATAGAAGTGTTTAGTCTATCTACCTTTAACCGAAAAATACCCATAGTCGCACCTTTGACCCTTTGTACAGGGTCGAGGCTAATAATTCGAGAAAACATAAATTGGCCAAAGTCGAAACCTTGCCGAATTTGTTCCACAATAATTTGTACGACAACATTGTCAAAATTAACGTAAAGATGAATATAATGAATAAAGATTGTTTTTCATTATAAACATTTTCAGATCCATCCGACAATCAGACATTAAAAATAAAAGACACAATGATTAAGTACTATATCATTTTACAGAGATGTTAATAAAGTTTGTCCTGTTTTCGGCTGATTTTTAAACTTTATCTATTTGGACAACGTGCATTTGTTTACGTTTTTCGGTCCTATGCGGCGACATTGTTGGCGGATCCTTCTCTTTCTTGTTCCTTTTCTCAATTAGCGATGAGTCCCCCAAAAGGAGCCCCCCGGTTTGGTGCATGTGACAGTAACATTCCGAAGAGTGCATCTGGGCCAGTGCAGGAGAGCGAGATTAATTGAGAAATTATAGATAAAGTTAAAAGGAAAAATGTTAACTACGGGCAGATATGGTCACCTTACAAAATAGAATATCTGAATTTGAGACAGAAACTAATGGTAAATGTCTAGTCATAAATCGTCCCTGTGAGAATGGTGATGATGGGAACAGTGAAATTTAAAAAAAACACTGCACTTCTTAAATATATCAATGGTGAATTTAAAATATTTACTATTTTTTATTTTAATATTTATTATTTTTTATTTTAATATTTACTATTTTTATTTTAATATTTATTATTTTTTATTCTAATATTTATTATTTTTTATTCTAATATTTATTATTTTTTATTCTAATATTTATTATTTTTTATTTAAATATTTACTATTTTTTATTTTAATATTTACTATTTGTTATTTTAATATTTACTATTTTTATTTTAATATTTATTATTTTTTATTCTAATATTTAATATTTTTTATTCTAATATTTACTATTTTTTATTTAAATATTTACTATTTTTATTTTAATATTTATTATTTTTTATTCTAATATTTATTATTTTTTATTCTAATATTTATTATTTTTTATTTAAATATTTACTATTTTTTATTTTAATATTTACTATTTTTTATTTAAATATTTACACTTTTTTATTTTAATTTTTACTATTTTTTATTTTAATATTTATTATTCTTTATTCTAATATTTGTTATTTTTTATTCTAATATTTATTATTTTTTATTTAAATATTTACAATTTTTTATTTTAATATTTAATATTTTTTATTTTAATATTTATTATTTTTTATTCTAATATTTATTATTTTTTATCCTAATATTTATTATTTTTTATTTAAATATTTACAATTTTTTATTTTAATTTTTACTATTTTTTATTTTAATATTTATTATTCTTTATTCTAATATTTATTATTTTTTATCCTAATATTTATTATTTTTTATTTAAATATTTACAATTTTTTATTTTAATATTTACTATTTTTTATTTTAATATTTATTATTCTTTATTCTAATATTTATTATTTTTTATTCTAATATTTACTATTTTTTATTTAAATATTTACTATTTTTTATTTTAATATTTGTTATTTTAATATTTACTATTTTTATTTTTTATTCTAATATTTATTATTTTTTGTTCTAATATTTACTATTTTTTATTTTAATATTTACCATTTTTATTTTAATATTTATTATTTTTTTATTCTAATATTTATTATTTTTTATTTTAATATTTATTATTTTTTATTTTAATATTTATTATTTTTTATTTTAATATTTATTATTCTTTATTCTAATAGTTATTATTTGTTATTTTAATATTCGCACCTTTGACCCTTTGTACAGGGTCGAAGCTAATAATTCGAGAAAACATAAATTGGCCAAAGTCGAAACCTTGCAGAATTTGTTCCACTCAGAAATTATCATAGTGTTTAGTCTATCGACCTTTAACCGAAAAATACCCATATCGCACCTTTGAGCCTTACAGGGTCGAGGCTAATAATTCGAAAAATATAAATTGGAAAAAGTCGAACACTTGCAGAACTTGTTCCACTCAGAAATTAGCATAGGAGTATTCAGTCTATCGACCTTTAACTGAAAAATACCCATAGTCGCACCTTTGAGCCTTTGTACAGGGTCGAGGCTAATAATTCGAGAAAACATAAATTGGCCAAAGTCGAAACCTTGCAGAATTTGTTCCACTCAGAAATTGGCATAGAAGTGTTTAGTCTAACGATCTTTAACTGAAAAATACCCATAGTCGCAACTTTGAGCCTTTGTACAGGGTCGAGGCTAATAATTCGAGAAAACATAAATTTGCCAAAGTCGAAACCTTGCAGAATTTGTTCCACTCAGAAATTGGCATAGAAGTGTTTAGTCTATCGATCTTTAACCGAAAAATACCCATAGTCGAACCTTTGAGCCTTTGTACAGGGTCGAAGCTAATAATTCGAGAAAACATAAATTGGCCAAAGTCGAAACCTTGCAGAATTTGTTCCACATCGAATTTAGCATAGAAGTGTTTAGTCCATCGATCTTTAACCGAAAAATACCCATAGTCGCACCTTTGAGCCTTTGTACAGGGTCGAGGCCAGTTATTCGAGAAAACATAAATTGGCCAAAGTCGAAACCTTGCAGAATTTGTTCCACTCAGAAATTGGCATAGAAGTGTTTAGTCTAACGATCTTTAACCGAAAAATACCCATAGTCGCATCTTTGAGCCTTTGTACAGGGTCGAAGCTAATAATTCGAGAAAACATAAATTAGCCAAAGTCGAACACTTGCAGAATTTGTTCCACTCAGAAATTAGCATAGGAGTACTCAGTCTCGATCTTTAACCGAAAAATACCCATAGTCGCACCTTTGAACCTTTGTACAGGGTCGAGGCTAATAATTCGAGAAACATAAATTGGCCAAAGTCGAAACCTTGCAGAATTTGTTCCACTCAGAAATTGGCATAGAAGTGTTTAGTCTAACGATCTTTAACCGAAAAATACCCATAGTCGCATCTTTGAGCCTTTGTACAGGGTCGAAGCTAATAATTCGAGAAAACATAAATTAGCCAAAGTCGAACACTTGCAGAATTTGTTCCACTCAGAAATTAGCATAGGAGTACTCAGTCTCGATCTTTAACCGAAAAATACCCATAGTCGCACCTTTGAACCTTTGTACAGGGTCGAGGCTAATAATTCGAGAAACATAAATTGGCCAAAGTCGAACACTTGCAGAATTTGTTCCACATCGAAATTGGCATAGAAGTGTTTAGTCTATCGATCTTTAACTGAAAAATACCCATAGTCGCACCTTTGAGCCTTTATACAGGGTCGAAGCTAATAATTCGAGAAAACATAAATTAGCCAAAGTCGAACACTTGCAGAATTTGTTCCACTCAGAAATTAGCATAGGAGTACTCAGTCTCGATCTTTAACCGAAAAATACCCATAGTCGCACCTTTGAACCTTTGTACAGGGTCGAGGCTAATAATTCGAGAAACATAAATTGGCCAAAGTCGAACACTTGCAGAATTTGTTCCACATCGAAATTGGCATAGAAGTGTTTAGTCTATCGATCTTTAACCGAATAATACCCATAGTCGCACCTTTGAGCCTTTGTACAGGGTCGAGGCTAATAATTCGAGAAACATAAAATTGCCAAAGTCGAAACCTTGCAGAATTTGTTCCACTCAGAAATTGGCATAGAAGTGTTTAGTGTATCGATCTTTAACCGAAAAATACCCATAGTCGAACCTTTGAGCCTTTGTATCGGGTCGAGGCTAATATTATTAATTATTTTTTATTCTAATATTTATTATTTTTTATTTTAATATTCGCACCTTTGACCCTTTGTACAGGGTCGAAGCTAATAATTCGAGAAAACATAAATTGGCCAAAGTCGAAACCTTGCAGAATTTGTTCCACTCAGAAATTATCATAGTGTTTAGTCTAACGACCTTTAACCGAAAAATACCCATATCGCACCTTTGAGCCTTTGTACAGGGTCGAGGCTAATAATTCGAAAAATATAAATTGGAAAAAGTCGAACACTTGCAGAACTTGTTCCACTCAGAAATTAGCATAGGAGTATTCAGTCTATCGACCTTTAACTGAAAAATACCCATAGTCGCACCTTTGAGCCTTTGTACAGGGTCGAGGCTAATAATTCGAGAAAACATAAATTTTTCCAAAGTCGAAACCTTGCAGAATTTGTTCCACTCAGAAATTGGCATAGAAGTGTTTAGTCTATCGATCTTTAACCGAAAAATACCCATAGTCGCACCTTTGAGCCTTTGTACAGGGTCGAAGCTAATAATTCGAGAAAACATAAATTGGCCAAAGTCGAAACCTTGCAGAATTTGTTCCACTCAGAAATTGTCATAGAAGTGTTTAGTCTAACGATCTTTAACTGAAAAATACCCATAGTCGCACCTTTGAGCCTTTGTACAGGGTCGAGGCTAATAATTCGAGAAAACATAAATTTGCCAAAGTCGAAACCTTGCAGAATTTGTTCCACTCAGAAATTGGCATAGAAGTGTTTAGTCTAACGATCTTTAACTGAAAAATACCCATAGTCGCAACTTTGAGCCTTTGTACAGGGTCGAGGCTAATAATTCGAGAAAACATAAATTTGCCAAAGTCGAAACCTTGCAGAATTTGTTCCACTCAGAAATTGGCATAGAAGTGTTTAGTCTATCGATCTTTAACCGAAAAATACCCATAGTCGAACCTTTGAGCCTTTGTACAGGGTCGAAGCTAATAATTCGAGAAAACATAAATTGGCCAAAGTCGAAACCTTGCAGAATTTGTTCCACATCGAATTTAGCATAGAAGTGTTTAGTCCATCGATCTTTAACCGAAAAATACCCATAGTCGCACCTTTGAGCCTTTGTACAGGGTCGAGGCCAGTTATTCGAGAAAACATAAATTGGCCAAAGTCGAAACCTTGCAGAATTTGTTCCACTCAGAAATTGGCATAGAAGTGTTTAGTCTAACGATCTTTAACCGAAAAATACCCATAGTCGCATCTTTGAGCCTTTGTACAGGGTCGAAGCTAATAATTCGAGAAAACATAAATTAGCCAAAGTCGAACACTTGCAGAATTTGTTCCACTCAGAAATTAGCATAGGAGTACTCAGTCTCGATCTTTAACCGAAAAATACCCATAGTCGCACCTTTGAACCTTTGTACAGGGTCGAGGCTAATAATTCGAGAAACATAAATTGGCCAAAGTCGAACACTTGCAGAATTTGTTCCACATCGAAATTGGCATAGAAGTGTTTAGTCTATCGATCTTTAACTGAAAAATACCCATAGTCGCACCTTTGAGCCTTTATACAGGGTCGAAGCTAATAATTCGAGAAAACATAAATTAGCCAAAGTCGAACACTTGCAGAATTTGTTCCACTCAGAAATTAGCATAGGAGTACTCAGTCTCGATCTTTAACCGAAAAATACCCATAGTCGCACCTTTGAACCTTTGTACAGGGTCGAGGCTAATAATTCGAGAAACATAAATTGGCCAAAGTCGAACACTTGCAGAATTTGTTCCACATCGAAATTGGCATAGAAGTGTTTAGTCTATCGATCTTTAACCGAATAATACCCATAGTCGCACCTTTGAGCCTTTGTACAGGGTCGAGGCTAATAATTCGAGAAACATAAAATTGCCAAAGTCGAAACCTTGCAGAATTTGTTCCACTCAGAAATTGGCATAGAAGTGTTTAGTGTATCGATCTTTAACCGAAAAATACCCATAGTCGAACCTTTGAGCCTTTGTATCGGGTCGAGGCTAATATTATTAATTATTTTTTATTCTAATATTTATTATTTTTTATTTTAATATTCGCACCTTTGACCCTTTGTACAGGGTCGAAGCTAATAATTCGAGAAAACATAAATTGGCCAAAGTCGAAACCTTGCAGAATTTGTTCCACTCAGAAATTATCATAGTGTTTAGTCTAACGACCTTTAACCGAAAAATACCCATATCGCACCTTTGAGCCTTTGTACAGGGTCGAGGCTAATAATTCGAAAAATATAAATTGGAAAAAGTCGAACACTTGCAGAACTTGTTCCACTCAGAAATTAGCATAGGAGTATTCAGTCTATCGACCTTTAACTGAAAAATACCCATAGTCGCACCTTTGAGCCTTTGTACAGGGTCGAGGCTAATAATTCGAGAAAACATAAATTTTTCCAAAGTCGAAACCTTGCAGAATTTGTTCCACTCAGAAATTGGCATAGAAGTGTTTAGTCTATCGATCTTTAACCGAAAAATACCCATAGTCGCACCTTTGAGCCTTTGTACAGGGTCGAAGCTAATAATTCGAGAAAACATAAATTGGCCAAAGTCGAAACCTTGCAGAATTTGTTCCACTCAGAAATTGTCATAGAAGTGTTTAGTCTAACGATCTTTAACTGAAAAATACCCATAGTCGCACCTTTGAGCCTTTGTACAGGGTCGAGGCTAATAATTCGAGAAAACATAAATTTGCCAAAGTCGAAACCTTGCAGAATTTGTTCCACTCAGAAATTGGCATAGAAGTGTTTAGTCTATCGATCTTTAACCGAAAAATACCCATAGTCGCACCTTTGAGCCTTTGTACAGGGTCGAAGCTAATAATTCGAGAAAACATAAATTGGCCAAAGTCGAAACCTTGCAGAATTTGTTCCACTCAGAAATTGGCATAGAAGTGTTTAGTCTAACGATCTTTAACTGAAAAATACCCATAGTCGCACCTTTGAGCCTTTGTACAGGGTCGAGACCAGTTATTCGAGAAAACATAAATTGGACAAAGTCGAACACTTGCAGAATTTGTTCCACTCAGAAATTAGCATAGGAGTACTCAGTCTATCGATCTTTAACCGAAAAATACCCATAGTCGCACCTTTGAACCTTTGTACAGGGTCGAGGCTAATAATTCGAGAAACATAAATTGACCAAAGTCGAACACTTGCAGAATTTGTTCCACATCGAAATTGGCATAGAAGTGTTTAGTCTATCGATCTTTAACCGAGAAATACCCATACTCGCACCTTTGAGCCTTTGTACAGGGTCGATGCTAATAATTCGAGAAACATAAATTGGCCAAAGTCGAACACTTGCAGAATTTGTTCCACATCGAAATTGGCATAGAAGTGTTTAGTCTATCGATCTTTAACCGAAAAATACCCATAGTCGCATCGCACCTTTG